>CM062813.1:921845592-922445592 GCA_031772625.1 Pinus tabuliformis
CTCATCTTGTGGCTAGATTTGGATAAACCTCAAGCCCTAGCTACAACATCATTTTGCTCCTAGGCTTCTTTGGTTAGTGGCTTTTCAAGGATCATTTACACTTAAAACTCAAAGGAAGTTCACCTGTCATTGACCCTTCTTCTCATCCTTGCTTGACCTACTCATATTGTTGATGATCATCCTGAACCCTAGGTCTTGCTTGGATCCCCTAGGTCTCTCTTGTGGTGCCTATTACCGCTCAAACTAGCAGGGGTCCTATGAGGGGGATCCTATAGGGCAACTACTAGTGAAGGGCAACAATGTAGCGATAGCCCACTATCACCTCAATTAAGGCTCCCTACTCTTTACGGAATTTCATCGATGGTAGGAGACTCGGCATATGAGGAATCACAAGATGAATGGATCAATGGAAGGATGAGGAGTGATTCCTAAGGCCTATTCACAAGAGAGGCTCAAAACTATAGCTTTCCTGCTTGAAAAGCAAGGTGATAGGTATCTAGGAAGGGCTAAGAGGGCTCTTGAGGTTAGGGTTGGAGGATATGTCTTATCACAGAAACCCTTAAACTTAAAGGACCTTATGAATGCTTAGCTTCTAAGTGATCTTTGTGGAACTGGAATCAACAAGTTTCGGGACCACAAAGGGCCAAGTGGACCCAAAATTAGGTCAAGGATATGGAGTTGATCAACCAAGGATGTACTTGACCTAATTAGGGGAGGGAAGAGGCAAAGAAAGAATCTTCTTTGACGGTTTAATGCTATGATCCCAATGAGGTCATTAGCCAATGAGAAACCAAGGGAAAGAATTGATCTTCGAGCTAGGGCTTGGACTATCGCAAGATCCCACCGTCGGAATTATGTGAAATTTGGAGGGCCTCTAAAGGACACACTAACGCAATTGTGGGAAAGAGATCAAATTCTTTTGATGGCTAAATCGTGAGAAAAGTGATGCCCTAGGTGACCTATGGAGTCTAGGCTTGGAAAAAGAGGGGAAGGTGAGAAGAAATAAGCTTTAAAAGTGATCACCTATGGAGGATTAGTGCCTTGTCCTTTGGGAGAGACAGAGTCGAGGAGAATATATTGTTCGGAAAAAGTTCACACAATCAAGGAGGCCTTCAAACAACTTTGCATGACATTAGGGCATGAGAGCAACTGCTTCAATGACTTTATTCTTTGATTTACAATAATTGTGACTTACCGAGATGCATTTAACGCAAATTATATCTAGGAACATTCACCCATTCATACATGGCCCATGACATGATGCAACACTATAAAAGATCACAATTTCCATCAATTCGTATAGAAAACCAGTAAATTTCAGACTTGTATAGCGAAAATCCTAGCAACATTCATGTGACAAAAGTAAATAACAAGAATAAACATGAAAATAACACTTACATGTACAAAAGAGTATATCCAATCATCATATTATGCCAATAATGAAGCTCCAAGACAAGAGAGAGAAATCCAAACATCAAAATTCATCCATATCCTCCAAACTCGTCCTCCAAAGGGATAGTGAAAATCTCACAAGAGCTAATAACCCAATCCAAGTGGTGATGAATGAGAGAGAATGCCTCTCTTCTATTTATACAATCTTCTAAGGGATTTGAATGGCCTAATTTGGACTAAAAATGCCCCTAGAATAAAATAATGTGCATAATAACAATACTTTTAGTGACAAGCCCACCAAATAGCTCAATAACATAAGAATAAGACTCTCAAAGAGGGTCGAATGATCAACAAAGTGAGTTGTTGGCCCTTTGAGGAAGCCTAATGAATTCCAAGGGGTGCCATGATGAAGAATTGGACTCCAAACATAGTGGACAAGGGGTTGGCCCTTTGTTTTCCAAGCAAGAACCTATGGTGCTCCCAAGTGGGTGTGGGGACACGAGGAGATCCTCATGGGTCTCCAAGTGGATCGAAAATTCTTGTAGACCATATGTAAGGGATAGGATGATGACATAAGCCCTCCCTCTGCAGCAGCAGACATCCTCTGGACCTTGGAACATCTGCCAAGTGTATGGTGCATGTGTGGCGCTGGCTAGCAAAGCCTCTCTTTTGCAACTCGCACTCCTGTCTACATGCTGAACTAGACTGCGTAGTTGTTGGATAAGGTTGTGATTGATGTCAATATGATGTCCAACATTGGTGAAGCAAGCTCCATGTACATGATGCCCTAGCTCTAGAGTTGATGCAAGCCCTAAACTAGAACGTTTGATATATGATGTCCTTAGCTAGCCTAATGGATGAAGAACATATATGGAAGGAACCCTAATCTTGAAACCCTAGGTGTATGAAGAAGAAGCCCTAGCATTTTTCAAGCAATATCTAGCATTGTTCAAGCAATATGATGAAACCCTAGTGACATGATCATAATAAGGTTGTCATGGTGAAAATTGCAAAATGATCTATGTTATGATCAAGGATAAGTATGAAGGCTAGGGAGAAAAAAATTGTTATTCTTAATCTTGATATGTGGCATGCTTGATGTCAGCGTTTTGATTATTGAAAAGTCGTTGCCTATTCTACTTAAGATGGTGTCTACAAAAGAAATATTTACACAAAAAAAACAACTTGAATCTCTTATTCAGGCAACAAAATCACTCAGGAATATGCATGGAGTCTTGTACAAATGAAGAGATGGTTGGCAAAGTTAATTGGAAGGAAATTTTTAGACAATAGTAATCGTGCATCATCTTGGAATTCCATCTTATTGTGTATCCCAATATAGGTTCAAAATACTTTTGGAAACTTGTTACACTTAGCATTGTGAATCTTAGCACAATGAATCTCAAGAAAATTTCATAAGTATTTAAGGATCCTCTAGCGAAGAAGCACCTCTATCAAAGTCGACTCCTATACAATTTTTTTTAAATAATATTTATAAGCCTACACTAGTCAGCCCTCATGTCGGCCCCCTCACCAAACAGGCATGCCCTTTCATAAATAATCGACCACTGTAAATAACAATTCATTCTCTTCATTTGGTAGAACAAAAAATTTGGTAAAGTACAGAAAGAAGATTCAGGTCTGAAGGACAAGCAAGGAGTATTTGAGACCAACGTTGCATGAAGCAGGGACATTTTTTGGAAGTGAGGACGCGGAAGTGTCATTTTCCAAAAATCTAGGAAGCGAAGCGTCTCAGAAGCGTCTACTATAAATATATATATATTTTTGTTTTTGCATTTATATTCAAAACAAACATCCCAAATACCAAATTAGTTGTAGAAGACATGAAAACATGCACATGTTTACATAAATCAAGATAGATATGGCATCCATGATTCCATTGTACATCAATGATTAATTATTCGAGCATCAACCATCTATATTCTAGCAATTACAAGCATACATAAAAATTTTAAGCATATTATAAAACATAAAAAATAAAGCATATTATCTAGCAAGTGAGCAACTATCAACATTAGTCATGTCCAAAATTCAAAAATAATAATGTTTACAAAATAGGCCAGTTGGCCACCACCAAGACAAAAAAGTTCAAATTCACAACAAGCCTACAAGTCTAATGATTAATCTATGACAAAAGTAGTAAATTGTGAATATATCTACTAATCTCTTCTCCTTCCACCACGAAGAGTACGTGGCGGTGGGCCTCCACGTGGTGGCAATGAAGAAGATGGTGGATGTGGAAGTTGTGGCACTGAAACTGATGAAGACGAAGCCCTTGCTGTTGGTGTTGAACCATGGAACCTGGGAACCAAGGGACCAGAGGGGGGTGGCAACTCAACTCGATCATCATCATCCTGGATAAGAGCATCCTCTAATTGTTCTAATCGCAACACTCCATCCTCCAAATTGGGCTCATCTGGATTCTTGTCCCAAACCTTAAGGTCTTTATTAGTCTTTGCATCATCACAGTAATGGGACAACAATCGCAAGTTGTAATGAACATAAACCAAGCTCTCTGCCCGATCTAAACTCAACCCGTTCCTTTTAACACCGTGGATGAAAGAATAAGAGCTCCAACACCTCTCTGCAGAAGAAGTGTTTACCACCTGTGATAGCACCCGCAATGCCAAAATCTATAGAAGTGGAGTAGCATCTCCATGCATGTTCCACCACTCAAGAGAAGAAAAACTCTCTCGATCTCTAATTGCATGCATGCTCCCAAATGGACTAGTGTTAAGCGTATAGTTTCTCAACTGTTTCCGTACCATGGCAGCCTCCTCCTCATTAGGGACTAATTTATCCAATGCAATCATATATTTTTCTAGAACCTTTGGATCTAGGTGTGGTTTTCTCTTGCTCCCCCCCTAGTTGTTGGTGTTGAAAGCCATGATGGATGATAGTATTTAGGTGTCAAAACATATGCTCATGTATGCAATGGAACATTTAGCATATCCCATCATTTTTCCACCTCTGCATGAATATAATTGTACAAAGTGATATCTCTAGGCTCAACAATGTCTTTGATTTTCCCCAACATGCTATCCATTTGCTCGTACACCTCCCCAATTATTGGTCGATCTGAATCTGCAAACTTGATCATGTAATATATTGGTTTGTTGAATTGCAAAACATATTTAACCTGTGACCAAAAGAACATGTCAAGAATAGTTTCCTTGTCTACATTAGCACCATCTCTATCAGTGTTAATTTCCTCCCATGATTCAGAGGTCACCATATTAGTTAAAGCTTGTTTCACCTTCACTAGCCACCTAAAGGTGAGGTAATAACTTGCAAATCTTATTTTTGCAAGTTTAAGCAATTGCAACTTGGAGTAAGTTCCATAGAAGTAGTTTACCCTTGTATGCCCTGTGATAAATTTAATGAGTTACTTCCCTCTCTTGTAAAACTCATTAATCCACCCACATTCTTTATGCTTCACAATATCATGCATCAAAAGGTTCAATGTGTGCACCAAGCACCCAAACCAAAAGATGTGTGGATGAGTATGCTCAATAACTTTTCCTGCTGCCTTACAATTTGTTGCATTATCTGTGATCACTTGAACCACATTATTAGGACCAACATCTCTGATTGATTGCAATAGGAGATTTGCAATGTTTTGGGAAGTTGCACTAATGGAGGAGTCATGACATGTAATAAATACTGCACCACTAGCAGAAACACCAAGAACATTTATCAAATGTTGGTTTCTAATATTTGTCCACCCATCTGATACAATGGATACCCCACAATCCACCCACTCATTTGTAAAACGTGTCAAAGCTCTTTGAACCTTTTCTTTTTCTCTTTCTAATAACACTGTTCTAGCTTTCTCATAGTTGGGGGCCTTGTATCCTTTTGGGGCTTCATTGATGGCCTTTACCATTTCATGCCAATAGGGGGAGTGAAGCACATTGAATGGTACATCGCAAGCAGAAAGAAATCGAACTATCTTTCCATCCACATCATCCCTCCTAGCAACATTCAGGAAATACCCTATTGTTCTTTTACCTCCAGAACTTGCAGAAGTACCATGAGGAGATGAGCTACCAAATCTAGAGGTCGCACTTGATTCAGACTGAGTTTTTTGTTTTTTACTTTTTTGTTGTGCAACCTCTTTTATTTGGATGTATTTTCTTCTTTGTTCAGCTGAAATGTTTGGGCAAATTGATATCCCCACAACACCCTTTTTCTCATCACTGTCCATCACCCCACAAAGATGCCTCCTCACACAGGTATTTGAACCACTAATGGTTTTCCTCCATGACAACTATGAGGGCACAAAAATTTGTAGCTTCCACCACCTTTCCCCCCTTCAAGTTTGGTCACATAGTTCCACAAGGGTGTCAATGCAGCTTTCCCCTCTAGTGTTTCAGTGTTCCCTTCAGGTTCATCCCCTTCCTCGTCATCATACATTGGGTCACTCATATGGGGACCACTATCCTCTTATTCTTCTTCCCTTCTATTGCTACTCCCCCTTGCCATCATGAAAACTAAAAGTGGAATGATACATAGAAGCCAAAAGAACACCATCTTGGAATGTGAATATAGGTGGTGGACAACCTGCAATTAAATGAGCAAGAAGAAAGAATGGGAAAGAGTAGGAGAGGGAGGAGAAAATTACAAAAAACAATGAAAAAAGAATGAGGGAGTTTGGGGTTTGCACTTACCTCTTTAGCTCTTGTAGATGGAAGCCCTTCTTTACTCCTTCATGCTCCTCCTCCTTCTTCACTCCTCCAAGCTCTCCTCTCTTTCTCCTCTCTTCTCCAAGCTCTCCAAAAATACAAGTGAGCAAATGAGAGGTGAAAGAGCCTTTTAATCCCTTCATTCCCTTCCCTAACCCAACTTAGAGCCACCCCCAACCACTAGTTTACAAAAAAAAAAAAAATTCACTTTTGTGGGGCTATATGGCAGAACCTATCGGCTTCCCACGGAGACGGTCGTGATCCGTACGGGTCCGGCCCCGAAACGTAGCATTTCGGCTGGGTGATCTGCCCCTTGAAATACGTCCTGACAATTGCGAAACGTGGGTCGGGCTAGATGGTTCCCACAGGGAAGGAAATGACTTTTCCAACCCGATCCGACTTTCGGAATTTCCGGGACGCGTTACGGAGGGCGGATCACCCACGAATTCGTACGGGTCGCATTTCGGGGTTTTGATCTTGGGGGGTTTCGTGCAACACTGTTTGAGACAGAAACAAAGGAAGAGAGAATAGAGTAGCATAGGATTGAGGAAAGATGAGACAGTTTGGATCTTGTGTAATTTTGATAGCCTTTGTGATAGAATTCATATCTTTCTGGAAACAAACCTCTATAAATTCAACCTTTTGACAATAATCCTATAATATTCGAAATCTGTTGTTCTCATCTGTGACAGAGGTTGAGAAAAGATGAATTGGACTGTTGCAAAAAGATTGAAACTGGAACCTAGCACCAATATTGTTTGGACCTGTGGTTTATCCACTATAACAGTCAGACTTGTGGCAAATTATAAAGATCAGATCTATTATTGACATGTGAGCAAACTTTTTGGAGGTCAGATTTGTGGGAGAGGGACTCAGATTCTTGAACCTGTGACAGAGAAAAGTAAGGCTTGAAGTATATATTTATGACAAGGAGCGAAGTGTAGTGTGAACGAAATTTTGTAGTATATGTCTGAGCAAATTCCTTTGTGTAATAAAGGAGCTGAAGCAAGGATTTAAAGTGTCTTCTCTTGGTTTTTGGTTATATTTTTCATGGATGTTTTGGAACCTTTGTGGACAAACTCCTTGCCTCTTTTGTAGCACAAAGTTCCATCCAAATTGACCATTTGATCATTCAGTGTAGACCCTCTTGAGCATTCTTGAAGAAGACACCTTTGAAGTCTTATAAAAGATTTATTGAGCACATATTGGAGCCATCATTGGAGCATCCTTGGAAGACTTACTGTGCATATCTATTGAGGACAGTGGTTGGTAGTTTCAGAGCAGGCTTTGAGCATCCTTTTGAGAAACCTAGTGATAGAGTTGAAAGCTTTGAAAGAACCTGGTGCATACCTTTGAAGAAGACCTTGAAGAAGTGTTTGGAGTTTAACTATAGCTAAAGATCACTTGAAGAAGATTTGAAGAGCATTGAAGAGCTCTTGAAGACATCTAAAGGCGCAACATTGAAGAACACTTGAAGACTGATCTATTGTGTAGTTGGATTGAAGTAGGAAGTTCTGAAGCAATTGAAGATTTGTGTGTGAGGACTCTTTTGGAGCAGTCTTTACTATTGCAGAAGCAATCTTGGAGAAAAAGGTTTAGAGACAACCTTGGATCAATTCTGGAGAACATCTTGAATAACATCTTGGAGCAACATTGTTGAAGCTCTAATGAAGTAGACTAAAATAAAATTGTTTTGTGCAGGCATGAAGAGTTTTGGAGACACATACTAGGCACTTGATGAACCAATTTTGGAGTTATAATTAAAGCATTGTTGAATCAAGAGTACTCTTAGAGAAATCCTTCAACGCTTGTCGTAGAAGATATTGGAAGCCTTGAAGAACCATAGTAACTATCTTGAATAACTGAGGCAGATTGAGAGGGTTGGAGTTGAAACACAAGGTTGGAGCCTTGTGGAAAACTAGGTAGGTTGGAGCTTGAATTTAGTGAGAGGATTGGAGTCCTCAACAAGACCAAGTTCGAGCTTGGTATAGTATAGGTTGGAGCCTGGTTAAGATTGAATATTGGAGTCTTCATCTAGGGTTGGAGCCCCCAAGGAATTATAAGGTGATTACAAATTATTATTGTAAAAGAGGATTGGAATCTTCATTATTTTTGTTGATATAAATTGCTCCTTTGTTGTACATTTTTGTGTTCTAGTTTATTAAGTGATCTTAACTGGCATAAAGTAACAATTGTAAAAGAAATAATAACTCACCCCCCCTCTTAGTATTTCCAACAATTGGTATCAGAGCCAGTACCTTCATTCACAACCTAACAACTGGAAGGTAGATCCTTAGAACACAAATGACGAAGTCAAGGAAGAGAGGCTTCAAACCTTTTGAATATGTCTCCTCCCCAGCCAAGAATTTAGAAGAAAATCAGGCTAACAAAGCTCCCTTGTTCAATGAAACAAACTATGAGGCATGGAGACGTAGAATGGAATTCTTTTTGATGGTTCAAGTGTTGATTTTTGGTACCTTGGGAGGTACTCAAAGCCCTAGGGTTCAGGGTTTGGAGGTTGGAGCACCACGAGTCACTTGTGGGCTTGGAATTCAAGGTTGGGGTTTTGCACCCATTGATGTTTGGGCCAAAACCATGAGGCATTTTCTACATGTGATGAATGGAGATGATAGAGGACGTTGAGGAGAATCCAATGCAACAAGAATCGTCAAAATCCGAGTTGTAGAAGATGAGATATGAATTTTTGAAGTTGATAATGGGTTTTTTGGGCATTCAAGTCATGTAGGCTTGAAGTGGAAATGTCCAAAAGACATGTCACTTAGGCAATTCGGTGGAGCCCTCTTGTTTGGTATAAATAAGAGGTGATTGATGTTCATTTGAGTATGTCGAAAAGTGCAATGCAAGGGCAGTAAGAATAATGAAGAAGAAACTCGGCTAAGGGAATAAGGGCACTTTTGTTTGGCCGCAAGATAGAAGATACTTCAGCGAAGGAGGAAAGGCTGTTTGGTAGGCTTTTCATGACTGTTTGAAGGGCTGTTTCATCCTATAGCAGGGCCAAAGGTAAGAAGGTAAACACAGGTCTGTTTTGGTGTCAACTAAGTGTGGGTTTCTCCATTTTTCTGCAGGCAATAAACCTTGGAAGCTGGTGTGGGTGGGCCGTAGGCCTTAACACCTAAGAACAGGGTTGAATAGGGCTGTTTGTGGGTTAATAAGTGCCCAGATCAGCAACATATAGGCAGAGGAGTCTCATAAAGGGAAGCCGCAGCTAGAGAAGGGACTGTGAGGGTGTGTTGTAGGGCTAACGTGGGTCACACTTATGACCTAACCAAGTCACAGTCATACAACAGTTTGTACACCAGACTTGGGATATGTTTGCAGCCAGATTTGACTTGTGTTGGGTCTAGGGTTAGACCAGTTTGGATCAGATTTGGTGCAGCCTATGGAAGCCGTGTGTTGGGGTTGACTTGGGTGGCTAGAAACCCCATCTAAGAGCAGATTTCACAATGAAGTTGTGATAGATGTGTTACTGCTCAAACAAGCAGGGGACCTAAAGGGGATCTCTAAAGGGCAAATGCTAGATGAAGGGCAACAAATGGAGACTTAGCCCACTATCACCTCCAATGTTGCGAACATTGCGATTAAATCGGCGAGGGGAAAAAATTGGAAAAATCGGGAAAAAATCGCCAAATACAAAAATATTTATTTTTTTAATATCTAAAGCATCTACAACATAAAATAAATACATTGAGACATAAATATGATAAAAGAACTAATATATAAGATGTGTAATATCATTTCTAGTGCTACATCACACATAATAGTGAATCATGTCCTAAATAGTAAGTCTTGACTCCTGAGTCCCAACTCAGCCTCAAAATATCAATAAAAAATATAATAATGTATCACATATCATGAGTCATAATGTCATATACAATGAAATGAACCAAACAACTAATACTGCTGATTTCTTCTGCCCCTCTTGCAAGAAAATGCAATAGTTTTCCCTCTAGATGTAGATGCTGGTGGAGTTGGCAGTGGACTCTGCTGTGCTCTAGAAGCTGAAGAACTAGGAGCTACAGGAGGTAGACCACGTTCTCTACTGGTGACAGGGGTAGCCTGGGTAGGTGGTGTCACCTCCTCCTCCTGTTGCTCCTCCTCGTCCTCCGCCCACTCTACCCCCTCCACTACCTCCTGCTCTAACTAATCATCAGCAGATTCCATGAGAGGCCTCTCGGCCTTAGCCCTCCATGCAGTAGTGGTGTCAATCCCATCCAATGAGATGGCCTCCATATCAAGTGTCATCTCAAGTTGCCTCACCCACAATCAAAGATTGTAGTAGACGTAGACCATATCATTAAGTCGTTGGGACTCCAACCTGTACAAAGGTCATAAAATAATAATTATAAAAAAATATATTATTTAATGAATTCAAAAAATCAATTGGACATTTGGAATATTTTAAGTTTTAAGTTTAACCTGTTGCGCTTTTCGGTGTGTATTTTTTCAAATACACTCCAGTTGCGCTTGCATCCTGAGGAGCTACATGTTTGGCTAAGGATTCGAATGGCAAGATTTCGCAGATGGGGTACTCTGGCACCATAGCTTCTCCACCATGCATCTACAACAAAATTACAAATACAATAAACATAAGAAAAAAATGAAATTTGAAAGTTGAAGCAAAGTATGAAGTTATGAACTTGAAGTGACACCATTTCAAAGCGAAATGTGCCCCTGCCATCCTGTATATCTCCATTTCTTTGGATATTTCTACACATTCTGCTGGAGATGGCACCATCCTCTGAACACAGGGGAAGAATCCATCCATGACCTCGACATCAAATAAGAACCCACAGGGGTAAGCAAATGCGAGGTTCAGGTAGATCCCTGCAACATGAATGGGACGATGGAGTGTGTTGTTCCATCGTTCATCAATCACTTCCCATAGGAGGAGTTGTTTTTGAAACCCCTCATCTCCCTTATCATCATAGTAGGTCCGAATGGATTCTTTGGCCCTGTCCATGGCCTCATACAAGTAGCCCATTGCGGGCTTGTCACCATCAACTAATCGAAGAACCTTTACCAAAGGTTCAGTAATGCTGCACACCTCCTGCACTCCTGCCCAGAAGCTTTCTTGGTATGAAACTAATTTGCATATGGCCTCTCCCTCTGGTTTGCGGCTAAATGCCAAAGCACGCCACTCATCTGAAAGAAACATTCTCTTCACATCCCACATAGAATTCAAGAGGGATTGAAGAGATATGAAACTAGTGGCAAATCGTGTAATGGCGGGGCGCACCAACTCCTTGTTGTTGGTGAATTTTCTCATCAAATGAAGCACAAATGCATGATTATATATAAATTTTGTAATGCTTTTTGATGAGTCAACAATATCCTTGACAAAAAGAATTTTTCCTATGTCTTCCAACATCAAATCAATGCAATGTGCAGCACAGGGTGTCCAAAATAAAGTAGGATGCCTCTTGTTGACCACTACGTGTCAACTACCCATAGCAGTACACCCCATTTTCTTCGCAAACGGGATAGCGCTTGACCGACATGTCCGAGCCATTCGACAGTCATCATCAGCCCGATCATATTGTTTTGTAAACCCAGTCTGCATGTGTAAATTGTAAATAATCTTAGCAGATCTGAGTCATGTATGTAAATTGCCTAGGTGGACCTAATTTTCTAGTGATAATCTACGTTCCGGAAGGTTTTTTGTCTCATCGATCCATGATTGGCAGAGTTTTCCTTCAACCTAACCCCAAAGCCGGAATGAATTTTGTCATTAGAATCTTAGAGGAATCCTAGTGTGTTGATCTGCGAGATTATATTTGGTCGCAGAACTGGGTGGTCTATGAGGGTCTATGTCAAATGGGTTTTCCCCCTTGAGATGTAAAATTGTAAAAGTCATGATGTAAAATGTCTTGAGGGTTAGAAAATGTTTTAATCCCCTTATAAGTCCTAAGTCCTAGGTCCTAGGTGATTTTTCCAAAGGCTAAGTTCGAGGATCCAAAAATAAAAATTAAAAAATTAAGAAAATAAAAAAATAAAAAAATCAAATAATAGATAAAAATAATAATAAAGTTAATTAAAAAAAATAAATAAAAAATAAAAAAATAAAAATAATTAAAAAATAAAATAAAATAAAATATAAGTTAAAAAAAAATAATAATAAATAAAAATTTGAAAAATAAAATAAAATAATAAAATAAGTCAAAATTTTGAGAAAACAAATGCAAAATTTTAACTTTTAATTTATTAAAATTTCGACGGATGAGATTAAAGGATATCTTGATCCTCATTGACGGTCGAGATCATTTTGACATAGATCACTCGAACTAGCCGTTGGGAATTTTTTCCTTTAAATAGGGTGCTAGGGGTCATTTGAGATTAGATGAGATCGGAGAGTCTGGTGCTAAAGAAAGCTCTCTTGTAGTCATTTTTTGTGCAATAAAGAAAGACTTTGGGTTTAAAAATGTTACTGGTGTTACTCTTCTGGAGACGCTGTAAGATCTTTTACTTTTCTACATAATTTTATTTTCAGTCATTGATAATAGCTTGATGAAGATTGATTCAGACACAGGTATCTTGTCTGATCTTTGGGGTTTGAATGATAGTTTAGATTCTGAAATATAATGGTAGGTATCTCCATTTGATTTGGATTTCGCTATTGTTTTTTCCCTCTATGTTAATGGTTGATTTTAAGCTGTGCAGGAAATCTTAGTTTTGAGTTTACCGGGCATTAGGGGAAGTTCTCAGCTAACCAGCCAACTCCCGGATTGCGTTTTTTGAAAAAGGCCAACTAGTTTTAATCCCGGGCTTATCATCTGAAATATTTTATGAATGCATGCAGGGTTTTCTGAAGTATCTCATATTAAAATTAAATTCTGAAAATATTACTGTGGATTATTGACAAATCTGGCTGCTTAAGAGTCGAAAATCTGTAAATATTGTAAATTTTTAGCTGGTTTTAGGGTTTTCAGTTTTGTTTTTGGCACATTTTACTTCTTGGTTTTCTGTTTTTGCCATTGCAGGTTGCAGGTACAGATCTTAAATTTTTTTCGGGGTTTTCATTAGACAAATCTGAATGCAGGGCAATTTAAAATTTACTGGAGAATTTGCAGGTTTTTCTGAAGAAATTCGAGGGTTTTTCCAGGCTATCTGTTTGCTGCCTGGGATTTCATTTTGACAGAAATTTTCGAATTTTTTTTTTATGCTGTGGCATCCTGGGGTTTCTGGGCCGCCAGTTTCAGTTTCAGCTGCTGCTTGGGGTTTCATTTTCGTTGCAGGAAAATTTTGATTTTGTGTTCACTGTTATTTTTCTCAAAAGCTTTCGGAATTTTTAAGGTCTGGTTGTGGACTTAAAATTTTTTTCAAGATCTGGAAAATTTCTGGGCTATTTTCCACTATTCAAACCTTCTCCAAACGCTGCCCACAAATATTCCTATGCAACTCTCCACAGCCATCTCCTTTCTGTCCCCACGCAGTGTTCTATTCCAGAACTGCAACTCCATTACGCTGGCAAAGAAACCCTTCACGCTAGTTCCTTGTGTTTACGCAGCAAACAGAACTCAAAACGCTGCCATTCCTGCGTCATTTCCACGCTCAGCTCGTCGAGAACCTGCACCTGCAAGCACAAACAAAGCATTCGAAATTCTTTTTACATATGCTACGGGTTTTGGTTCAGGTTTTGCGTATATTTTTGTTGTTGCGTTTCATTTAAAAATTAAAATTTTAGCTTTAGTTTTGTTCTGCGTTCTTTTTTTTAAGATAGCATTCACGTATTCCTCTTTTCTTGTATTGTATATAGATTAGTTCGGGTAACGTATGTTTTTAGTTTTAGATTTATTTTAGTTTTGTTTATTGAAAATTTGAAATTAGAACTTCAAAAAAAGTTAAAAATTTGATTTTCATGGTATGTATTTAAGCTCTAAAATTAGATCAAATTTTGATTTTTTTTTTTTTTTAGAATAGATTTTCGTTAGGTTTTGATTTTAAATTTATTTTAATTTTGTTTTATTTTAATTTTGAGTTAAAAAAAAAGGTTTAATTCTTAGTTTTTTTATTTAGTCTTGTTTTATTTTTAGAACTTACTTTATAACAATAAAATAAAAAAATAAAATAAAAAATAAAAATAAAATTTTTAGATTTGGTTTTTTTTTTTTTTTTTTTGCTTTAGTGTATGTTCCTTTTTTTGGTAAAGTATGTTAATATTAAAAAAAAAGGTTCCTTTTTTTTGTAAAGTATGTTAAAAAAAAAATTAAAAAAAAATTCAATTTGTTATGTAGTTTTAGAATTTAGGCTTTATTTTTGGTTTTTAGTTTAATTTAATTTAATTTTTAATTTAGTCAGTTTTGTTTAAAGTTAGATTTTAATCACAAAAAATAAAAAAATCATAAAAGCATAAAAAAAAATAATAATTTTTAGGCTTTTCTTTTTTTTTAGATTTTTTAGATCTAAGTTTCATTTATTTAGCCTTTAGCTTTTTGCTTAGACTAGTTTTGTTTTTATTTGAAAATATAAAAAAATAAAAAAATATTTTGGAAATATTTTGCCAGATTCAGTGTTGGCTCAGGGATTTGTCATGTTTGCGATATATCTTTTCTGCTGAGGCTAAAATTTTGATGTGGGATTAATATTTATCATTTTTATGTGGCTAAACATGCTTAAATGTTCATTTGAAGATTAGCTATATGAAATTGATAACTGGTTAGCATTTAAAATTACGTGGTTATTTCAAGCATTTAATTTTTCTATTTTAATTGCTGGAATATCGTTAAGTCATTGAGCATTTATCGATTATCTTGCATTTGGTAAAGTTAACATTTGTTTGAGTTATTTGATGGTAAATGATTGTTAATGAGTTCATATTTCTGCAAGCATTTGATAAATAATCATTCAGTCATTAACTCCATAAGGCACTGGTCTATTAACTAATAAAATCAATTAAGTGCTTGTTTTCCCTCGTGTCTCCCAACCTAATTGGTCCACAGTTGGTCATCCATTGTCCCATAGGGTCTACCCCCCTTAGCCGTGGGAGACAGGCTTAAACGGAGAGATCGGGGATCAGGGTGACAGCCCCCGGTTTGAGCTTTGTCGTGACAATCTGTGCGACAACACCTCTCCATAAGCATCTTGCCAGCAACAACATAATTTGTAGCATTGTCTATTATGACTTGGACAACATGTTCTGGACCCACCTCCAAAATAAACACATCCAGCAAATCACATAATAATTTTGCATCTTTGATATGTGCAGATGCATCAACAGATTTCATAAACATTGTCCCCTTGGGACAATTAACCAAGAAGTTTATAAGGCTTCTCCCCTTTTGATCGGTCCAACCATCTGACATCACAGTGCATCCTGTGTGTGCCCATGATGCCCTAAACTCCTCCAATCTTTTGGTGCAGTCAACCTTTTCATCTTGAAGAATGCGGCCTCTAAAGTCATCATAAGAAGGGACTTTGTACCTTGGGCCAACAATTGCAATAGCATCAACAACAAGCTGGAAAAATGGATTATTCCTTGCAACATTGAAAGGAATATCACTCCAAAGAAGAAACTTGCCCAACAACTTGTCAGCTTCTTCTTTCTCCTTTTTTTAAGTATTGAAGAGATAGATGGTTGTGAACCAGCTGTGGTTCTAGGAACAAAATATGATGAGGTAGCTACAGGGTTGGTTGTAGATATTGATGTTGAAGTAGAACCAGTGCCACTCTCATATTCACCTCCTAACACTCTATTCCCTGCTAGTTGACTCCTCAGAGCTAACTTGGATTGTTTGGTTTGCTCTATTTCTTCCAATGATCTGAGGGCTCTTCGGATGATTTCCAGATTTGTATTGGTGCAAGGCCCTACCTCATGTCTAGGGATTTATGCAAGGTGATACTTCAATCTATACACCTCCCTGTCAAATGATGCCTACACAATTTGCAAGACAAGTTTGCTCTGTCAAACCCTCCATCAGGTTCACCAAATTCCCATAGAGGGTCCAATTTCCTTGGCATGTTTGTAACTTGGTTGAATTCTTGAGTTTTAATGTAAGATGAAGTTTGAAGTTGAACCTAGGGCACAAGAAGAATTGCAAGTTAAAAAAATAAAAAAAATTACATACAACACATTGAATTTTTGACAAAAAAAAAACCTCAACTCAATGCAACAATAATAGAAAAAATGCACATTCAAACCCAAACAAAAATGATGCAAAAAAATAGAGCACAAGAAGAAATTAAACTAATAAATCTAACAATCAAGTTTTTGCATTTTTGACCAAAATGAACCCTCTCCACTTTATGCAACAAAAATGAAAAAAAAACACAATCAAATCCACTCAAAAATCATTGATAATCAATGGGTTATAGAAACCCAAGCAAAAACAAGAAAAAAACAAAAAAAAATGGCCAAATTTGGTGCCCATACCTGGAAACCATGCTTTGCCGAAGAAATTTGGTCCAAACTCGAATTTGTCTTGCTTGGGATGCTAAAATCTTTCGTTTTTCTCCTCCTCTGCCCTTGTAGTCGACTTCCTCTCCTCCTCAGCTCTCAAACAAGCCCGCTGTCTGCAAAAAATGACAAATAAAAACCCAAAAATCGCTTTAAAAACGCGTTGTTCCAAGCACCCACGATTTTTTTGCATCGACTCGCGATGTTTTCGAAAAAATTGTGATTTTTTCGTGATGTTTTTAAACTAAAAAAATCGCTGAAAACATCGGTGATTAAATTGTTCGGGCAAAAAAATTGCAATTTTTTGAAAAATTCATGATTAAATCGCAATGTTCGCAACACTGGTCACCTCAGCTAAGGCTCCGTACTATTTACGGACTTTCACCAATGGGAGGAGACTCAGTATATTATGGAGTCACCAATGAAGGATAAATCAATGAGTGGATGTGGAGTGACCCAAATGATTCCTTTCCAGAAGAGGTTGAAGGATAGAGCTTGCTTGCTTTCTAAGCAAAGTACAATGTCTTCTAGGAGAGGAATGGGAGGATTTGAGGGTTAGTTTTAGGGGATATGATTTGTGAAAGAGTTTTCTAATCCCTAAAATCCTTATTGAAATTGGTATCCCGGATTGTTCTTGAAGAATTGTCTTTTCAAAGGAACGGGACCACACGGGACCAAGTGGACCTAGCCTAGGTTAGGGGGTAAGAGTTTAGAAACCAATTATGTTTTGAAACTAGACAAGTTGGGGGAAAGGATCAAAGAAAAAATATTCACTCGAAGGTATTGAATTAATCCTGTGAGGCACTAGCCTTGGGGATACTAGGGCAAAGTTTGATGTTGGAGCTAGGGCTTAGCTTTTCTCACAACTCCACCGTTGGGACGGCTTAAAAATTAGAGGAGGCCTCGAGGAGACACCAGCGTAGGAGGGGTTAGGAGATCGAACTTTTTGGAGGGCTATCTTGTCGGGAAAATGAGGCCCTAGGTGACCCAACTTGGCTAGATTAGGAAAAGGTGAAAAAGAATTGATTTTTGGTGACCACCTCTTGGTAGATCAATGCCTTAACCTTGGGAGAATGGAGTCTATGATAAATACGAATGAGGACCTTTGGTTCTTGGTCAAGGAGGGCTCAAGACCGCTTCACTAGCCTTCTAAGTCAAAGAGAAGCAATCTCACAACTTTTATACCTCGATGTGCAAAAGGTGATGGCTTATCAAGATGAATTCGTTGATAGGATTACCCCTAGGAGATTTCATTCAAATTACATGACCCAGACATTGAGAGATTCTATATAGAGATAAAATTCCACAATTTAAGCAGTGAATGCATGCAACAATTAGCCCTAAAAATAGTGAAAATCCGAATACAATGTATATGACAAAGTAAAACAAGAATAAACTTAAAAGAATGTACTTACATGTAATAGAGTATATCCAACCATCCACAATTTGACAATAGAGAAGCTCCAAGACAAGATAAACCAAATCCACACATCAAAATTCATCCATAAAGCTCCAATTCATCCTCCAAGAAAAAGTGTGAAATTCTCAAGAGAGAGAAGAGATCTAATCCAAAGCGATGATGAGCAAATGAACTTATCTCACTTGTATTTATACACCAATGAGAAGTTTAATTAGCCTCCTTGGCCTACATAAACCCCAAAAATAAAATAATGTGTTAAATATCTAACTTTTGGTGACAAGCCCACCAAACTAGTTCACAAATGAAAGAATAAGCCTTTCAAGAGGTCAAATTGTAATCTATGCATGTCGTAGGACCCTCTTAGAGGCCTGATGAAGTCCATGGGTGCCATAATGAAGAGTAGGACCCTCAAAAGTGATGGACAAGGGGTTGGCCCCTTATTCTCCAAACAATAAACCTGTGGTACTCCCAATGGGTTTGGGGGCACAATAATAACCTCATGTGTTTCCAAATGAGTCGAAGATGCCTGTAGATCGTCTGCAAGGGCTTTGATGATGGTGTAGGGGATGCCACATCATCCTACAAGTCTTGGGTCAGTTGTCAAGTGCATGGTACATCTATGGGGCTAACTGGGCATAAGTGAACTAGGTGCATCCTCCTCGTCCAATGGGAGTATCTCGAGCATCTTTGACCATCCTTGGGGATCCATGGAGTGTTGTCTACTGTTATGGACGCCCATGGCTCTCAACACACACCCTACATGTGCCAATGTAGCCCTCTGGAGGATTAGGACCCTGTATAGGGAGACCAAACCCAAGATGGAGACCATATGCAATCTTGCATACGATCCAATGCGTGCCCTAGCCTTCCAGTACAACAAGTCATTAGGGAAATCGATTAAATGAGCTTATCAAGCATGGACCACGGGTGGGGACTTCATAATGGCCTGCCCTTGCTTCGGGATGTGCCAATGTCTCCTAAGCTCTAAATGGGGTTAACAAAGTATCATATTAGGTGGTTTATACTTCTAAAGGGGATAATATGTTCAAGGTACATCCTTCAAGAGGTGGTGGCATGTGATAGATAGGTGACTGAAGTAGGGGATGAGAAGGGTCATCCCTGGGCCACATGCTGGGGTACAAGGGTAGCTAATAAGAGAGAAGCCCACACTTGGGTTTATAATGTATAGGAGGGAGTAATCATGGTACATGAGGTGCCCTGACCTTGATTTTTCCACCCCTCTTTATCTACCTTTTGCCTTTTTATGATTTTCTTTGATTAACTACTCGGGCCTCAAGGGGTAAGAGCATGATGCATAAGATATAGCAGTGAATGCCCCCTTTTAAGGTAGGGCAGTTCATTGCCCACAGAGGGTTGGGACAATTATGGGTACCTATATGATGAAGGAGGCTCATAGAATCTGTAGGAACCAGGGTGATGGCCATGATGATGGGGTAGAGCTCATGTATTGGCTTTTGCCCACGTGCTAAATGTGTTTGTCCCGACCATCTTTTGCCTTTTGTGGTACATTTTTCTGTTGAATGTGGCCAAATATGCTTTTGTCTTCTTTTTAGTTGCATCAACCTTCGGGGCATCATTCCAGGCTTGACCCAAGGTGTGCGCGAGGGTATGGGGCAAGCTAACCCTATGTGTACCCAGTGGAGGAACGTGGACCCAGGTGGAGGAATAAGGGAGCTGGATCACGCAACAAAAATCTGGGTTTCCTGTGAAATACCATCTCTAAAGCTAAATGGTCAGTAAAAGAGATCCCACGAGACTAAAATGCAAGGTTAATATCCAAAAGGGGTCTAGGGAGAGGGGTACATACCTAACCCATTCTTTTCGCCGAATCCCCCCATTAATCTCTGCCCAGAAGTGTCCATGATAGGCAAACTACAATACTCAATTATCAAATGACAAGGCATACCTTTAGGTTCGGAAGGCCCACCTTCAAACATACAATCATGGCAGATGAGCGAGGGACCACATGGTTGGCTCAAGTGGTAGAGAAATGGCACAAATGAGCTCGCTGATTGTTGCAAGGGGTTGCCAGCTGAGGACCATCTTGGAGAATTTTTTTTCTCCTAGGGATATCACCCAAAAAATGATGGGTAACATCTGGCTCCAACTGGGACGTGATCTCTCGAAGAAGTGGGCGAAGCTACTCGAGCGGCAGGTCATGAAAAATCCAACAATCTCTTGGTTAACGTAGGCCTGCCACCTGCACATATAATAGATGGAAAAACATGAGGCAGCATGCTTTCGCAGTATCTCATGATCGCACATGCTACATGTTATGCCATAAAATCAACAAGAAATAAAATATGCAAATATGCATCTATGTATCATGAGAAATATCATATGTTGTTAGTTCTAATGCAAAAATCAACATGCAATGCATCCTACTCTACCATGCGTATGATACAATGTCAAGTCTCAAGAAAGGAGGTGATATGACTTAGTTTGACCGGCTCAGGGCCAAAGTTTGTCGGTAAGTTTGGCAATGTAGTAATAATCATCCCCAACCTTTCCATGAATCCTGACAAGTATGGGATCTTTATCAACCAATACTAAATCCCCAACTTTATATTCTTTCTTAGGCTTCCACCTTTTACTCGTTTGTGAGATTGGTTGCTTGAGGGTGCGAACTTCTTGAGTTGGGAGAATAGGGGAAGGCTTCTCGATCTCGCATGTCTCATAGTAAGGTCTAGGCTTGATCACATGAGGTAAGTAAGTAGGTTCCCTATAAAGGATAAAAGGGGTGCCATCAGATTGCGGAATGGTTGCATATGATAAGTACATTTGAACATACCCCCCAACAGTAAATCAAACATGCACAGAATATAGACAACCTTTTACATTTTTCAACCCAACTTCGTTATATTAAACAACATATAAACAACAATCTAGGGCTCCCGTACTAGGGATAATGGCCCTCATACATCCACTAGTACAAGATACAAGCTGGGGCTTGGTGTCAGTCCATCAACAACCAATCTGCTCTCAGCAAAATACTCTGACCCTCTGGCTGTCACATGCTCTCTCAGCGCCTCTCGGCCATACCCTGTACTTGCCTCGTGCTTCGACTCTTGATCTGCAGCGCCTACCTCTATCAATGCTCCAAGTCCATCTGGCCATTGAACCTCGGCTATCAATCTGCTCACTAGTTATGCCTTAGTCCATCAAGGCCACAACACATCGAGACTCCTGTCGATTTGTTCACAGCGCCACTTGTGAACAACTCTCAGTCTGCCCACTGCTGCTCCTTAGCTACTCAGGCACTTCAGCCCACTATGGTCTTCATGCGCTGCACTGATAAAAACCAACAAAGGGCACGGAGGGCTGCCACCTATCATTGCAAGATGTCCATCTCCCACAGTGCACATGGGCTAGGAGGACTCCCCATCTTCTGTTGTAGATGTCCTTCTCCACATACAAGTCCTGGGCTACTCAAACTGCTCCTGGTTGATCAGACCCTTGAGCTCCAACAAGTTCCACTCTAGCAACTACTTTTGTCCATCAAAGTGTTGCACACTGGGCTCCAACTTGGACACTATCATGCTGTCCTCCTACAGACTATAAGTGCCCAATCACGTCCACACTTGGTCCACTCTCACACTGCCCTCCAACAGTCGACGAGTGACCAAGTCCATGCTGTAGCATCTGTTTCTAGTTAGGGCATCCTCACACCTAGGAGACCCTTACACATGGTTGCCAATAGACATCTCCCTATTTTCCCTTTGCTCTGCAATAGAGGAGCTATTGCACAAATCTAGGCACCAATCTTCATTGTGGAAACTATCGACTAGTTAGGGCTTCTGACCTCCACGTCAACCCTCCCTCCTTGGGTTCCACAAGCTGCTCATAAAACTGTCCAAACTAGGACATGATCCCTAACATCAAATCAACATGAATCAAACAACCAACACATACCTGCATTTTCCTTGGACTGAGGTTATATTCTGCTGCAATTTCTGTGGTCTGGTTAGGGCAAGACACAGGTCCACGTCAGCCCAATAAAACAACCCCACAAACCTCTTTTCTGTTGCAGCTAGTGTCCTGCAGGTTCCCTCCTTCCTCACTGGTGCTTTGGGCTTATAACCAGCCCCAAAACCACCCCTTCTGTCCTCTGCGGCCTTCTTCTTTTGGACTCTAGGGCTGTGGCATCATAAGAAAGGACAAAACTCCCTTAAACCTCACCCTTACACCTCTGCAAGCTGTCCAATGAATGCGACTTCCTTCACTGCTCAGAATTTAGACTACAAGAGAAGAGACATGCTCCAACTAAGCCCAGAAATTACCCTTAAGACTGCGGTTGTCCTCCTGTACTACTGCGGCCTTCTCATAGGTGAAAACTTGCCCTTAAAACAGACCCAAACACACTGTCCTCCTCCTTATGAGCTCAACTGTCTCTCTGAGATTGATTACCTATGAAATGATGTTCTTGGATGAGAGAAATGACTCTCACACACCTCTTATTTATACACATAAGAGGGCTCCATGAATTTGTTGAAGAGACATGTCTCTTGGACCAAGCCTACATGACTTGACTGTCCATAATTAATTGTCAACTTAAAAAATTCATATCTTCATTTCTAGAGCTCCCATTTGAGTGATCTTTGGAGCGTTGGAATCGGCACGCCAAGCTCTATCACCTCAAATTTTCTCATGCTCAAATTATTCATGGTTTTGGACCAAATCTCGTTGGTTGCAAAACCCCATGCTTGGGTTCCAATCCCACAAGCCTACTTGTGGCGCTTTTCTCTCCACACCTCAAACACTAGGGCTTGGAGTACCTCCCAAGCTACACAAAAATCAACATCCCCCACACATCAGGAATATCAATAACAATAACATCCATGAGGAGGGATATATCGGGATTCCTAGCTAAAGAAACCTTAAGGTCTTGGATGATACCTTCTACTTCGACAGGTTTGGAATTAAAACCACACACCTTTTTGTAAGGTCGAGTGATGCTGAGACCCAATTGCTTCATAACTGTCAAAGGCATGATAATTGCGGAAACCCCCGAGTCTAACATACAATTGTTTAAGAAGAGGTCATTGATAGCCAAAGTAAGAAATAAAGGTTCATGACTAGGGTTTCTATCAAGAATATGAATGTTTTGTAATTCTTCAGGTAGTTCTTCTTCCTGAATTCCCAGGGACTTTTAATTTTTTTTTGTTGCTCGGGAAGTTTAGTGATCTCCTTTAGAGGAACGAGTATAGTCATCCTTCCTACGACAACCCCTATGTCGATGTCATGTTTAATCTCTTTCCCTTTTTCTTTCTTCTTGATGTATTCTTTCCTTGGAGGATCCTTTTTCAGATTGGCTTTCGTTGGGGGATCCTTCTTGGGAGGAATTTTGGGGATGGATTCTTTGGGAGGCGCTTGGGTAGGTGATGTGTCTTCTTTAGGTGGTTCCTCAAGAGTCGAGGGGTCTTTGCCTTTTTCTTTTCATGAATATTGGACCCCTTTGAATATTCCCTGGTTATCAGAGTTAAGAATGGATTCTTCCTTTTTCTTTTTAAGGGTGACCTCGCTAATGGGAGGATGTGTGTATGACACCCCCAGCAAAATGTTGAAGATGTCAGATTCCACAAGGTTGGCTTGCTCACCAGTTTGTTCATCCTCACTTTCTTCCCCTTCACTTTCCTCATCCTCAGATGAAGAGTCTGGCTCAATGACATTAGTTGGAGCCAAAGTGTTTGGGATTTGAGAAGAGCTCCACCTATCTTCTTCACTTTACTTTTTGAGAAACAGGATTTCCTTTAGGGATATAACTTGATTTTTGGGCCCTTTCCAAGGCAGTGATTTTGTTCATGATAACCCTGTCACATACATTGGCTTCTTCGGTGAACTTTTCCATCCTTTTGAGAATGGCAATGAGAGTTTCCTCATGTTGATATTTGGACTTCTCCTTCTTGATTTTAGCTTTAGCTCTAGGGTGGTCATTGGTATCAACCTTCGAGATTCTTATTTTTTTTTCAACTTCCATTGCCATCTCTTTGGCTTCGGCCAAAGTGGAAGGTTTCTTATCCCTTAACACATAGGTGAGGTGGCCACCCACCACCTTTTGTTTAATATGCAAGTATTTAGATGATTACTTAGTTTGCTTCCATTTGTGGATAGATAGATCAGTGGTACCATAGTGATAGTAAACACTTCAGAAAATCTTGTGATAGTGGCCTTTACCTCATCTCCCTTATGGGATCATGATTTGAGGGTTCCATTCACACAACCCAAAAACATATTTATTGTTTGATTATTGCATAACCTAGGGTTTCTTGTTGAATAGATCACTGTCTCTAAATTTCTTAGAAGTATCTGCAATTGTCATTTTGATCTCTTGAGTTTGCTATGGTTTAGAAGCACTTCCATTCATAAACTTAGCCATTAGCTATTAATAACTCTGTTTTCCTCCATTCAACTCATCTTTTCCATGTATAAATGAAATTGTGCATAAATGAAGAAAAGAGTGTATGTTGTTGCAAGAGCTTCTAATCTGAAGGGGGACCTCATCTCATTCGCCACAACCAAGTCTTCTCCACCTATGCTACCAAATTCCACCAAACCCTAATCCGAATTCTTGTTTTGTAAGCAAAGTGGACATTTTCCTTGAGCAAATCCAACCATCTTGAAGCATTTGACTGGGCCTTGGGTAGTGTGCACCTTCTCCATGTATTATTTCCCCATCAGACACTTTTCCCATACTTCATTCTACCTTTCCTACCTCCTTATAAGCTTTCAGCCTGTTTGCTGTAGTAAAACAGGGAATCCTATAGTAGAACTAGGACATCCTTTAGTACTAGAGGAAACCCTGTAATAGCCTGTTTTTAAGACCGAATTGAGCAGAAATGGTCATCTAAGCTTAGGTTAGGCCTCCACTTGTCTCCCATACCCTTGACACTATTCCATACCTGTTCCCCCATACCTCTCTCCCCTGCCAAAGAACAAGTTGGTTGAAATTAGCATTTTCATTCATAAAACTAAAACTCAAAAAGGTTTTTGCTGCAATTTCTAAGTTAGCACATGCATGCAACAGTCCCAATAGTTCTTAGATAAAATTCCATGCTCAGTTAGTCCAGATAACTAAATGTTACATACAAGGTTAAGTTAGATCTCTTTTGCAAGCAAAATGTGTAGATGCTTAGCTAGACGATTTCATGTCACTTTATAGCACCTTCCAATTCAAGACTTTCATTTCCTAGAGGAGGCAACATTCCCTTTTTTGCATTAAGAATAATTTTCCCTTTGCCATTTGGTAGTTAGACTCCTTTTAGTCAATAGAAGACTGGTTTGAAAAACCCTAGTGGTCTATCGTCCTAGTTGAAAAGTGACAAGAGTAGACTATTGCATCTACTGTGTATACAACATTGTCACCTCCAAGTTTGTATGAACCCCGGGTTGATGAAGTAAAGTTGGTAGCCCCAGGTATTGCAGCATTCTTGTTGCAATACTGGTGCTCATCACTTTTTGGCACTGTTGCCGGGGAGGTGTCTAAGTAGATGTGATTTCTGCTTTCTTTTTTTCTTCCATTCAGTAAATAGTTTCAATCTTTGCTTTCTTTCCAATTCTGTAAGTAGTTCCATTCAACAAATAGTTGCAATCTTTGCTTTCTTTCCATTCTGCAAGTAATTCTGAAAAAAACCTTGAAAAAACAAACTCCTTTCATGCCTCGTAGGAGTAGAGACAACTTAGGAAATTTTTTTTCCAAATACCCCCACCGCATCTAACAGCCAACCTTCCCTCTTCTTCGGTGGTTGTGAGCTAGAGGACCCATTAGGCGAACAACTAGAGATCTTTGAAGAGCCTATTGGGGAAGAAGAAGAGACCATTCCACCAACCTACACCATGGCTGAAAATAGAAATGGGATTGAAGACAGAGAAGGAGCTGAGAATAGAGCTGAGGGTGCTTTTCCCATCAGAGAAACTAATGGAGATGCTAGGATGAAAAACATAAGCCCCTCTTCCCTTCCTCACTTCCATGGCCTAACCTTAGAGGACCCGGATACCTTTTTGTTCGAGTTTGCTATCATATGCAGAACTTATGATTACACCTCTGATGACCAGAAGTTGAAATTGTTCCCATCCACCCTCAAAGATGCAGCCTTGCACTGGTTCATGGGTTTACCTAGGGACAACATCACCACTTGGGCTCAGATGCAACAAGCCTTCAACAATAAGTATAGGGACTATTGCAGGTCCAAAGATACCAAAGAGGAAATTTTTAGAATGACCTTGGGACATGATGAATCTTTGGAAGATTATGAGGAAAGGTTCCAACTTAGCTACAAAACGACAAGGTGCACCCTCGATCCCGAATCACTTAAGCTAGTTCTTCTTAGAGGGATCAGGGAAGATCTCCTAGAAACCCTAAACCTGCTGTCAGGAGGGGACATCTATCAGTTACCTTATGATGATATCAAGATAGTTTTCAAAAATCATTCTAGGGCAGCCAAAAAGAAGGGTGGGGCTAGTCAAGCTTTGGCCAATTCATCCTCCTCTAACACATCCATAAAAAGTGAAATTGGGAACATGTTGGAAGACTTCAAGAGTGAAATGATGCATACCCTTTCTCTGCAAATGGACACCATGTAGATCAAGAGAAAGCAGGAGGAAACATAAAGAGCCCTAGCTGTCTTCTACCCTAGATGCACTAGAAGGCACCCTAGGAATGAATGTCCATTGAATCTTATAAAGATCTGCTCGGTCTGTGAGGAGAACCACTCCACAGACAAGTGTCCTTCTCTGCTTGGATTGAAAGTTGTGTATCAAGGAATTGAAGGGTTGTCTGAACAACTCTGTTATATCAATCAAAGAAGGCCTCAAGGACCTCGACCATACCAGCGAGGCATGCAAGGGGCATCCTATTCATATTACAACGCTAACCAGAACGCAGTCATTCCCCCTTGGTGACCTCCTGCTCATCCTTCATGGTCCACACCTTCTTCTTGGTCTTTTGCACCTCAATACCATTCCCAGCTTGCCAACCAACCATTTCAGCCATATACTTCTCCACAACCTCATTGGAATGCACCATCCCAGGGGTGGAGGCCCCCATACAACAATCTCCAGCCTTACTACCTCCACCTCCATCTTAACCACAACCCTTTCACCCTGCTCCACCTAAGCAACCTCAGATGCCCGCTCAACCAAATCCGAACCCGAACAACAGACAGGGACAACAGGTCTACAGTGGAGAAACATCTTACCCTTCCTATGCTATTGAAATTCAAGAAATCAACCTCAGGTCTGGAAGAGTGCTTCCAGATAATCAACCTTCATCTCCACTTGAGGAGCTTGAAGAGGAAAAGGAGGAGAGTCCCTCAAGCGAATCCACCTCCTTTTCCTGAGAGATTAATCCATCCTCTCCATCACACCCCAGAAGAGACTGAACTTCTGGGTGAATTGAAAAACCCGTGTGTTAAAATCCCGCTCCTCCAACCTATCAAGGATGTCCCCATATACAACAAGTTAATCAAGGAGAAATGCTTCAAACATCCTGGGAGGCGAAAGAAAGACACCCCCTACTATTAATGTCATTAGACAATTGTCTGACTTAATGTTGGGGTGGGTGATTTGCCCGAAGCAGTGTTACTTGGGAGCGGGAGCGACATTTTCAAAAGCTCCTAGTTTGGGAGCGAATCCTAGAGTGATATATATATATATATATATATATACATATATATATATATGTATATATATATATATGTATACATATATATATATGTATGTATATATATATGTATACATATATATATATATGTATGTATATATATATATATATATATGTATATATATATATATATATATATGTATATATATGTATATATATATATGTACATATATATATATATATATATTTTTATATTTTGATACATATATGTCAACAAAAACATGTAGAATGATGAATTAGATATAAAAAACATAAAAAAACATAGATTGATCATTGAACCATATAACATCAATCATCTAGAAGTTATAATCTTCATCAACCACGTCCACAAGTTAGTAACATACATATTACAACATATTGAGTCTCGTGAATCATGATTCATCGATCTTAAAGTTTCAACTTCAATCTTTCAAAATTGAAAATTCAATATATAACATTTATATCATTGATCACCAAAGTTGTACTTGTAAGCTAAGTTTAACCATTACAAGAAATAATATCTAACATGAAATGAAATGTTATAAAATGAATTATGAAATGAAATGAAACAACTTTCACGAAGCATCATATTCATAATTCAGAATCATTACCAATGAGTTATAATTGCCAACTTCAAACTTCAAACTTAAATTGTCACAGCCATTTATTGTTTACAAAAAATATCATTATGATATGAAAGAGTCAAGACTCAACAGTTATGAAAACTAATAGAAACTAGAAAAGACAAGTAAACTGTAAATCTATTATCTACTACTACATGTGGCCCTTGCCACGAGAAGTGTCTAATGTATGAGTAGGTCGTGGTGGTCTTCTAGGAGTCTCCCGCGTAGACCGACGACCAAAACCAGAAGGCACATGCCCTCCACATGAGGTTGTAGATGGAGGTGGCGATAGCAAAGGAACAAGACTCGGAACTCGAGCACTGCTACTAGATGGTGGAGGTAGCATGGTTGTTGCTTCATCTTCCTCTCTTATAAGTTTCGCTTCCAGTTCTTCAAGATGTATAGTGCTATCCTCCAAATTATCATCCTTTGGGTGGTTGTCCCAAATTTTATATGTTGGATCCTCATAAGCCCAATCACAGTAATGACTCAACAACCTCAAGTTGTAGTGCACATAAGCCAAGCTTTCTGCCCGGTTTTCATTGAGTCTGTTTCTTTTCACATTATGTATGAAGCTGCAGGTGCTCCAACACCTCTCTGCAGAAGAAGTATTTACAACCTATGAGAGAACTTTTTTTGCCAATTTTGGCAAAATTCCATGGCCGCCATATGATTCCCACCATGTGAGAGCATCAAATATGTCTCTATCTTCCATTGCATGAAAGGTACCAAACAAACCAGTGCAACTGAAGTATCTACCTATTTCAAGACGCACAATAGCACATTCCTCCCTGTCAGGTATCAACTTTTCAAATGCTTCCAAATATCCTTTAGATACCTCTTCATCTATATGGGGTTTGGCCCTAACCCCACCCCCTGATGCAGGTTGGCCCAACCAAGATGTAGAGTAGTATTTTGGCGTAAGGATATACGCTAAGCAATGTAGTGGAACATTAATTTTATCCCACCGTACACACACGCAATCATTAATCAATTTGTACAAGTTGGAATCATTGTTATGAACAATATCTTTTATTTGCCCCAACATGGTATCCATCTGCTCATACACCTTGCCAATCACTGGTTTATCTGTATCTGCAAACCGAATCATGTGATAAATGGACTTGGTGAAATCCAATCCTTGCCTCACACGTGTCCAAAACATACCATCAAGAGCGGCCTCCTCCACCTATTCAAAACCTTGCCTGTCAGCTGCATTTGTAGCCCTTTCCTTTAATACCTGCCAGTGTGGACTTGATACCATGCTAGCCAATGACTCTCTTACCTTCAAAAGGCGCCTGAAGGTGAGGTAATAGCTACCAAATCTAGTCCTCGAAATCTTCAACAACTCCAATCTTGAGTGACTGTGGAAAAGGCCATGGGTATTGCTATGATTTGTAATAAATTTTATCATTTGTTTGCCTTTCTTGTACAAATCACCAATCCATTTGTAATGTTCGTTTTTGTTCTTAACAATATCGTGCATCAAAAGGTTCATTGTGTGAACCAAACACCCAGACCAAAATATGTTGGGGTATTTATCCGCAATAATTGCTCCCGTTGCCTTACAATTAGGAGCATTATCAGTGATGACTTGGATGACATTGTATGGCCCAATATGGTCAATTGTTTCAAGTAATGGTTCTACAATGTTGATGGCGGTCTTGAACTTGTATGAGTAATCACATGCTGAAAGAAAGATGGCACCACTGATAGACACAGCAAGAACACTTATCAATGGCTTGCCTTTTACATTTGTCCATCCATCAGATACAATGGACACCCCATGGTCAGTCCAAGAACTTGTCATTCTATTCAAAGAATGTGATATTTTTTCTTTTTCATGATCAAGTCCAACGGTTCTTGCCTTGTCATACCTAGGGCTCTTGTATCCTTTAGGGGCATCATTTATGGCAGAAACCATTTCGTGCCAATAAGGTGAGCGAAGAACATTGAATGGTATCCCACATGCATAGAGAAACCTGTAAACTTTTGAATCCACATCATTCCTACACCCTTCATCAAGGAAATCTGATATGGTTCTACGCCTTAAACCTGGTGACCCTGTGCCTCCATATCCACTGCCTTGGGAGGATCCGACAGTTTTGGCTTTTCCTGCTTTTTCTTAGGATCTCTCCTTGTACTAAAACCCAAAGACAAGTAGAGAGAGGAAGAGATCCAAGTGTGTGTATAAATGACTTGAAGTCCTCTTCTATTTATACTAAAACGTAGAGCATGAATAGACATGACTGTTGGGCTTCCGAGCCTACATAAGTTGCTGGCCGACTTAACAATTTGACCATAACATAAATAAATTCATAACTTCATAAATACTTATCGGAATCGAATGATCTTTAGATGAATCCTACACCTCTCAATGAGAGGGATCCAATAAAAATATCAGCTGCCATAAATAATATGACCCACATGGAGTTTGGCCCTAGTTTCCAATTTTAACACCTTTATACATACTGACCATGCTGCTATTAATATTTGATGAACAAGCCTGATGTGAATGCCCGAATTATTAGATGGTTGCTTTTGTTACAACAGTTTGATCTAACTATCATTGATAAGCCTGGTAGAGAAAATGTAGTTGCAGATTTTTTGTCCAGATTGGCTTTGCCTGTAGGTGAGGAAGGAATGGTTGATGACCAACTGCCATATGAGCATTTATTCGCTATTTCAGTTCTCTCTTCGTGGTTTGCTGACATAGCCAACTACTTAGTAGCTGCACAGTTCCCTCCAAATTTGTCCTCCAAGGAAAAGTGCCCCATTCACTTGGATTGGGGGCAATCTCATCAAGCTAGGCCCAGATTAAATTCTGAGAAGATGTGTTAGGGAGGAGGAAGTTTTTGACATCCTTCTGGCCTGTCATGATAGCCCTTGTGGAGGTCACTTTGCAGCCAAGAGGATAACCTTCAAGGTACTACGAGTTGGCTTTTATTGTCCCACCCTCCACCAAGATGCAAGAAGATATACTAGCCAATGTGACCGGTGCCAAAGAATGGGGAAACATACTCCCAGGGATGAAATTCCTTTGCAACCTCAAGTGACTTTTGAGCCATTTGAAAAGTGGGGCATGGATTTCATTGGGCCCATTGATCCACCATTAGGACAAAAAAAGTACATAATTGTGTGCACTGTTTACTTGACAAAGTGGGCTGAAACCAAGGTTGTCAAGGTAGCCACAGAAGAGAAAGTGGCTGAGTTCTTGAGGGAGAATGTGTTTTATAAGTTTGGGTACCCTAGAGAGCTAGTCACTGATCAGGGCACTCAATTCACCTCACACATGATTGAGAATCTGTTAAGCCAACATAAGATCAAGCACAGGAAATCAACTCCTTACCACCCTCAAGCCAATGGACAAGTAGAGGTTACCAATAGAGCATTGGAAAGCATTCTCACAAAGGTGGTGAGAAACAACAGGAAAGATTGGGTTGACAGACTAGTGGAGGCCACTTGGGCCTATAATACAACTTGGAAGACAACCACTAGCTTCACCCCTTATGATTTCGTCTATGGGAAGAAGGCTCTGCTCTCCATTGAGTTTGAGTACAACACTTTAAGAATGACAATTAGTTGGATTTGGATTTTATAAGAGCACAATAAGAGAGGCTGCTCCAGCTTAATGGGTTAGATGAATTTAGGATGTAGGCCCTCCTACACACAGAGGTGACTCAAGTACAAATAAATGTTTGGCATGACAAAAATATCAAAAACAAAATGTTTCAAGAAGGTGATTGGGCTCTGATGTATGACTCCAAGTTCAAGGATTTCAAAGGCAAGTTGATGACCAGATGGCTAGGCCCATATGTGATAGAAATGTGCCATGACAATGGGGTTGTTCAGATAAGAACCATTGATGAAGAAGGTATCCCCTTGCTTGTCAATGGGTATAGATTGAAAGCCTACAAAAAACCTCTCTTAAAGGAAGAGTTCGTCAGTAGTATTAGTAAGGCAGTGATGGTGATTGGAGGTGTCTTGGCTTCCACCTCATCGAATTCTTGAAGACTGTTGAATTTTTGAAAAAATGAAAAAAAAGACAATAAGAGACCTAGGTGAAAATCTCCATGAGGCACCTAAGGCCCACTTTTGGGTTTAAAACCTCCTTGAGGCAACCCAAGAATGAAAAAAAGAAGAAAAAAAAGATCCCTGGGTGAAAGCCTCCCTTGAGGCGCCTAGGGCAGGCAATCAGTTTGAAAACCTCCTTTGAGATGACCTGGTTGTCTTTCAAAAAAAAGAAGAAAAAAACACAAAAATGTTATGGCAGGGACCTCAAACCTGCCCACTTACAATAGTTCTTGGTTTTTGCAGGTTTTCAAGGAAATAAAGGACACGAAGTTCAAAGGCAGCAAGCCAAGCAAAATACCATTCTTCCTTCATTCATTTCATATCTTCCATGACCACCATGTATCATGCATCCATACTCATCTCCAACCATCAAAAATCCAATTTGCAGGCAATTTTCTAACTTCGACAAGATTTCCTGTAGTTACTACAGGAGTTTCCTGTAGTACTACAGGAAGTCCTGAAAATCTACAAGAATGAAATCTTGGTTGAGAAATAATAATGCAGGCTAGTTTTGGGTTGAAAGAGGAGGTCATTGACCTCACCACATCTCAACCAACACCATTTCATGACCATGTCACCCTTTGTGTCCATCAAGAAATCCACTCAGAAAAAGAAAAAATAAAAAAAAGAGAAAAAGAAACAAGGAAAACAAAGAAAAGTCCAAGGGCCATACCATCAGTAGCCTACGTCACCTACCACTCCATCTTCCCCATTGACACCCCTTCCACTCCTACTTCAACACCTATTCATCCTCCAAGAAAAACAAAAAACAAAAAAATTCAGAAAGAGGCAGCTACAGGATTTCCTGTAGTACTACAAGAAACCCTATAGCAGCCTATATTGTAACAACAACAGTGTCCGAGCTCCTCCTTCAGCGTCCATGCAGAGGAAGAGTATCAGTACCCCTGCAGGCACTATGGCACCTATCTAAAGCTCAACAATAACAAAAGAGGCCAACACCTGCACATCACAACAAAGAAGACAACCTATCAACCGGATGAAATCAACAAAACAAGAGCAAAAGAGAAGATGTACCTGAACCAAAAGAAGCACAACAAAGCCACCCTCCAGCATGCATCAACCAAGCAAAGGAAGCCACAGGTATGACACCTCATCCACACTCTCTCCTAAGTACGAATATGATAAAACTGTAAAAATATGAAAAATTTGGTTTTATAAGCTGAAGGTGGCTAGTTAACTTTGCCACCCTCAGTCCGAAAACAAAAAGTTAAGTTCTAGTCAGCAGGACACGTGGCAAGGTCACATCAAAGGAAATAAGTTGGAAAGGTGGTTGAGTTAAGTTGTACAGGAGTGGGTGATGATTACGAGAAAGGGCTGCATGATAACTAATAGTGGGCCAACGATCCAAATGAAGAAATTACGTACCCAACCAGCCAACACACTGCTCCAAGGAATCAACCATAAATTGAAAAATTCCCTAACTTTCATGCAATACATCGTTCATTTAGAGATTTAGAGAACTGGGACCACTTGGAGGAGCCATTGAAAGAAGGAAGCTAGTCTTGGCCATCCTACAGTGAGCACCTACAGGGAACGTAGAAAAACTACAGGAAATAGTGGGAATTGTCAAAAACTCTACGAGGGGGTGCTTAGGGCCCAACTATTCAAGAATTCTCCTCAAAAAATGCATTACAGTGAAAGGTAGGTGGCCCATATCCTTAGTGTTTTAATTTGATAGCTAGAAAAGAGGAAAGGAAAATAAATTTTCATGTTTTTTCCTAGTAATTACAGTGTGCATAGAGATAGAGAAAATTATGTGGAGGAATCGTGTGGAGATAAAGGGAAAATTGTAATCATCACCCTCCTAAACTCTAAACCCTCAGTCACCTGGGAAAGCTCTTAAGCTAAAGCCACCAAACTACATACAATCAGATTGACAGAGAGAGAAAATGATAGGAGGTTTCAACAGAAGGGAGCCCACAAGAACATCTAGAATACATCTCCATCCCCCTTTGGTAGAGATATTTAGAAGGCATCAATGGTTGGGATTCTTCGAGCTACTTAGAGGATATGATGATGATGATGTAGATCGAGAATTTGCAATGTCACCAAAACCTCAAGCCAGAGTTAGTGCCACTTCTATGGTGAGAGGATTGTTAGTAACAATTACCCCTGAAATCATTAGCATAATCACTACACTTCCTCTAGGTTTACAATGGAGAAAAGAGGATAAAGCTAGCAACACTTATGCCAAGAACTTTTTCTTGGAAGATGAGGAGCCAATTGAGGACAAAAATGGGATTTGAAGGGAGAACATTCCATATCCTTGGGATGAAGTAAGCTATCACATTCTCAAGTATATTTCTTGTGAGAGAAGGCTCAGTATAGTCTATGGTTACTAGTTTAGACTCCTCCATGCGTCGAGATTTGGAGAAGAGTTACCTCCTAATAGAAGACTGAGTGTGCCCTACTTCTTGTTGCAATCAATAATAGACATGAGCATCAAGGTACAGGAAGGAAAGCATCAACAACTGGCACATCATGGACTAATCAAGCTCATATTAGAAGATGCCCTAAGCCAATTAAGAGTCCCTATTATGCGGTCCACATTTACAGACATGGACAGGGAAGATGTAATTGAAGCCATTGAGTATGAAAGAGACCCAACCTCTAGTGGCGAGCAAGAGGAAGAAGAACCAAAAGAAGAAGAGGAAGAGCCAGAGGAAGAAGAGGAGGCAGAGACAAATAAAACAGAGGGAGAGAAGAACAGTGGGGAAGAAGCACAAAAGGATGAGAAAAGCCCTGAAACACATATCAAGGAAGGGGAGGAATCCCCAAGAGTGTCTCCTAAACCCACAGAGAAGGAGGCAACTGCTGCCTTGACTGCCCTAAGCACACCCATAAAGTCAATAGGAAAAAGACAGAGGCAGACTCCCCTATATTTCAAAACAAGGAGGAGCACCAAGATAAAATAGGGGAGACCACAAACACCTACCAAGACTCCTATCATCATTGAAGACTCACCAAAAGGACAAGAAAAACTAGTCTCCCCAGAAATGAAAGGTGAAGAGGGCACATCAAAACAGGCTTCCCCAAAGTCACCAATCACCTATGTTAGGAGGCCTGTCACTAGGTCAACCTCAGCAAAGAAAATCAAAGAACCTTTGACCCCCTTTCAAAAAGGGAAAAGCCTCCTATAGGAAACACAGACAATCCTATAGGAAACTCTGTCAGCACTACAGGAAACATAGAAAAAGCAGCAGGAAGGACAACAGGGACAAAGGAAAGGAAAGGAAGCAGCAACACAAGTACAGGGGGAGATAGATACTCCAAAGACAGTAAAGGGAGAATCCCAAGAGTTGCAGGAACCTAGCCCACAACCCAATCTCAGCTCCTATTACAGATTCATTGAGGGAGGCAAAGTAATACCACAGAAATTTGCCATCCCTCTATTCTTTGAGCTTGAAAAGGAGAGAGAAAGGACACATCGCTGGATGCAAATTGCTAAATCAAAGAATGTAGAGGATGTGGGCCATATGGAAGAGAAGCTGCTAGAGATGGGAAGAGAGTTGAGTGAGATAAGAGACAGGGAAAGAGTGATGAAATCTCAACTAGAGGCTGAGAACACATGGTTGAGGAGGCAGGTACAGGAAAAAGAGAGCCAATTGGCCACTATGGCAAGCCTCTCTATGGAGGCACTCCAGTGTAGGATGCCAGCAAAATCATATGCCTTGTACCTAAAAGATCAATGGCTGCAATTTCAGATAAAGACACTAGCACGAGGGACTATGCCATTCCTAGACTATAGGTAGTTCATTGAGATTTGTGACCAAAGCACCCTGGAGGACAGGGCCAAGATATCTGAATTCTACTTACATAACTTGGCCTTAACAGACTTGAATGTGTGGGACCCCAATCCAAAGTTGGGGAACTTACAACTAATGGCCTTGGCATCATGGATGAGTCATGAGGAGGCTAGGGCTAAGGAAGTAAAGGGAGTGTTGGAAAGAGAAGAAAAAGAGCCCCTTTACATCAGAGCAGAACATATCAATTCCATGGTTGTCATTAGCACCCACAACCTCATCGCTAATGATCCCCATCTTGCACCAAGATACCTAGCTACACAAGAGCAACCAGTCACTCATTTTGAGGACACTTTGAGATTGCTAGGGGATGAAGGCCAGCAAGCATGCCAAAAGAGATGAGCAAGCATGCCAAAAGAGATGGGCACCTTACCATACAACCTAAATATCAGGGAGTATAATTCCCCTAAAAGAATGAGGGATGCACTAGAGAGGACCCCACTATATAAGAAGGCACTATAGAGGCTCAAAATCAACTGGATTGGCTTGAAACTCAGTCCACCATTTCTCTTGGGTATGTTAGAAGGAAGAAAGGAAGAGGAAGAAAGAAAGCAGTGGGAGGAAATAGAGAAGCATGCAGGATTTTATCCACAAAAGGAGAATACATCAACAGAAGCCTAGAATGTCAAATAGGCCACAAGAGCAGCAATGAAAGTACATGGACATAGATTAAGTTGCTTAGAGGATGAGCAACACTTTCAGTAAGCGGGTGATGATGAGGCTCATCAATAGGTAAATTATATGGATCTTAATGCCACTCTCCAGCTTATTAAAATCAACTTTTCTCACATTTCTTTATATGTTTTGTTATATTTTTCTTAGTAAGAAGGGCAAAGATGAGATGTTATGTCATGTGGCCTAATGTGCATTAATTGCAAGATTTGGAGAAATTTTGGCTAATTCAAGTGCATGAACTTGAAGTAGACAAGCAAGAGGGATTTTAGGAGATTGGATCTCCCTCCTTAACTCCTCACTCACTCGAAGATTCCTCCACCAGATCTCATCAGCTCGGAGTTATAAGCAGCCAAGCCATTGAGGTCATTGACAACCAAGCCAAGTGATAGTTGAAAACAAGTTGATCTCGAGTTGGGAGCCAAGACTCCCTAAACTTAAGGAAGTTGTTGGTAGCTTCAGTTGTATAAATAAGAAGGTCTAGAACCTCATTAGGATTGGACTTTTTTTGTTGTAGCCAAGAGGCATTTTTGGGCTAAGACATTGTGACTGATAATTGTTATGTATTTTTGATATTTTAATGAAAATGAAAAGCATTCCCTTGATCCAGCACTGAGTTGACTCAGAGAGCTGAAGCTCTTGGGTTAGGGCCCAACCCTAGCAGCAGAGGTTCCTCTTTCTGTACATGTATGCTTATATTACATTCATAGTTAGCTGTTGAAGTGATTTTGGTTTTGTTTAATCTGCAAGTATTTAGATGATTACTTAGTTTGCTTCCATTTGTGGATAGATAGATCAGTGGTACCATAGTGACAGTAAACACTCCAGAAAAACATGTGATTGTGGCCTTTACGTCATCTGCCTTATGGGATCATAATTTGAAGGTTCCATTCACACAACCCAAAACCAAATTTATTGTTTGATTACTGCATAACCTAGGGTTTCTTGTTGAATAGATCACTGTCTCTAAATTTCTTAGAAGTATCTGCAATTGTCATTTTGATCTCTTGAGTTTGCTATGGTTTAGAAGCACTTCCATTCATAAACTTAGCCATTAGCTATTAATAACTCTGTTTTCCTACATTCAAATCATCTTTTCCATGTATAAATGAAATTGTGCATAAATGAAGAAAAGAGTGTATGTTGTTGCAGGAGCTTCTGATCTGAAGGGAGACCTCATCTCATTCGCCTCAACCAAGTCTTCTCCACCTACGCTGCCAAAGTCCACCAAACCCTAATCCGAATTCTTGTTTTGTAAGCAAAGTGGACATTCTCCTTGAGCAAATCCAACCATCTTGAAGCATTTGACTGAGCCTTGGGTAGTGTGCACCTCCTCCATGCCTTATTTCCCCATCAGACACCTTTCCCATACTTCATTCTACCTTTCCTACCTCCTTATAAGCTTTCGACCTGTTTCCTGTAGTAAAACAGGGCATCCTGTAGTAGAACTAGGACATCCTATAGGACTATAGGAAACCCTGTAGCACCCTGTTTTCAAGCCCGAATTGAGCAGAAATGGTCATTTGAGCTTAGGTTAGGCCTCCACTTGTCTCCGATACCCTTGACACTATTCTAGACCTGTTCCCCCATACCTGTCTCCCCTGCCAAATAACAAATTGGTTAAATTAGCATTTGTATTCATAAAACTAAAACTCAAAAAGGCTTTTTCTGCAATTTCTAAGTGAGCACATGCATGCAGTAGTCCCAATAGTTCTTAGATAAAATTCCATGCTCAATTAGTCCAGATAACTAGATGTTACATACAAGGCTAAGTTAGGTCTCTTGATCCAAAATGGATTCAGTTTTGCCTCCAAATCAAAGTCTTCAAACCCAGTTGAAAGTGGGATCAAGTCGAAGTGCTCGACGAGATGATTCCAATGGTGCGAACGGCGCGAAAATCCGAGTTCGGATGAAGAAGTTAAGACCAATCAAAGTTTCAAGGCAAACTAGGGCAAAAAGAGGAAAAGTCAACGTCAAACAGTCAAAGTCAACGGTCAACCCAAGGTGATGTCAACAAGACACGTGTTGTCCCCGGAATGCGCCATATGTCCAGGATGATGTCAACAGAGGTTGATGACGTGTCATAATTTGATTGGTTGAAATGGGCCAATCTGGTGCTGACACGTGGCAACTCGGATTTGCCCAATATTGGCATGTAAATCCCAAAATTTTGGGGGTTAGGGAGAACCCCTGACCTCCCGGAAGGCTAAGATTTCGCCGGATTCTGCTCATTGGATGAGCTACTATGTCGCTTGTTAACGGAAAGGTTGGAGTTATATTTATGGTTTTGGGTATGAAGCCGCCGGAAAAGGGCCGGATGGTCGGGGTCAACCCCACGACCGCTGGTCCCTTAACACTTAACGCCATATCAAACCGCTGGAATTAGAAACGGAGTCATGCACGTGGTTACATATAAACCATACATGATATATATATATTATATCGTAATATATCCATACGATATATCAACCATATCCAACATTTAAACTTACGATATATACCATATCACATGCGATATAACAATAAATCTAAACCATGTAAAATGCCAGAAGACTCGGGCGGGGGTTTCGACCTGTCGACCTTCCACTTACATATACCACGCCTTAACACCATTGTGCTAGCCAACATACCAAACGGTGGAACTTGGTATTCCATCTGCCCATTATTTCTATATAGTTATGCAGGCGCCAAACCAGACCAAAACCACCAACGCGCATTCCAAGGTAGGTTTTGGTTGCAGAGGTGGTTTTTCTTCCACAGAGGTGGTTTTGTGCAACAGAAAGGCGGTTTTGCTACAGGCAGAGGTGGTTTTTGACTTTCTAGGGGGTTTGGAGGTCACTATGGCCAAATATGGTCAAGTTTATACTCATTTGACTCGAAATTTCGAGCTGGACGCAGTGGTGACGTCCATTTTCTCATCTAAGACTTTTTGAGCTCATGCCTGTAACAACATTTTGAAGGCAAAATAAAGAGGTTAGCACTAGAAGCGAAAGGACCAGGAGACGTAGCCAGAAAGTCTGGTGAACTCCTTTATTAAATTTGGCTGTGTTGATGTGTTTAAATGTGTCTTCAAATTGTTTATGTGTTTATGTTATTCACAATCTTTTTGATCCATTGCATTAAGTAACATAAGCGAATTCACACATAGTCTATAATACCTTTTTCATTAATGGATCAAGTGGTATCAGAGTAGCAAGGTTTTTAAGGTTTGACAAGTTTGTGTGAAGATTTGGATGCTTACTAGGTTGAGGCTCAAACAAGGCGAAGGAGAGCTTGTTGAGGCGAATCCAGAGATTGGAAGGGTCTTTTCACAAAGAAGGATGGCAGATGAAACTCCACTTGGGTCAGAATCCCAATTCTTGGATAGTTTCATGACGATACATGCCATGGTGGAAGAGATGTATCATGAGTTTAAAAAGGGTAAAGGTGAAGGCACTTCATCACCTAAACCAGACAAAGGAGCAGAGGAACCTTTTCTTTTTACTCCTCCAGATAAAAAAGATAAAGGAAAGGGAGAGAAGCCTCCTCCATCTCCTCCATCATCACCATCATCGTCATCATCATTGTCTTCTTCTCATAAAACTAGTTTTTCTAAAAAGAAGAAAAAGAAAGCCTCTTTGATCAAATTAGATGTAAAATTTGATTTGCCAATTTATGATGGAGAACTTAATGCTGAAAAGCTTGATAATTGGATAAGGCAAATTGATGTATATTGTAGGGTGCAAAAAGTTGATTCAGAAAGAAAGAAGATCTAGCTTGCTAGCCTTCGACTTGGAGGAACTGCACTTGTATGGTGGGAAGGCAAAACACAAGCAGATCTCCAAAAGCATGGTAAAATCATTTCAACTTGGAATGAATTTGTTTCTGCCATTAAAAAACAATTTTATCCATTGGTTTATATGCAACAAGCAATGATGAGTTGGAAAACACTACGTCAATTAAAAGGTCAAAGTGTTCAAAGTTATACTCAGGAATTCCATAAGAGAGCTTTAACACTAGGCATTTCATTGGACTCACCAGAAACATTGTTGAAATACATAGGTGGTCTTCATAGTTATTTGAGGCATACCATACTTATGTTTAATCCAACTAGCTTAGATGATGTATCTGTTCAAGCAACTCATCTAGAAGCTAGAGGTAAAAATGTAACCCCAGATGTTGGGAAATCATCCAAACCTATTGAAAGCAAGAATAAAGGCAAGAAGAAACTTAAGTGGAAGGAGAAGAAAACAAACACTGTGAAGAAAGATAAACCTTCATGCACTCATTGTAAGAAGGAAGGACACGATGAGGCACATTGTTGGTCATTGCATCCGGAATTGAAGCCTAAGAAGTTTGGAGGTAAAGAGTGAAAGAATGTTGCTGCTATTCAAAAGGACTTGGGATCAGATTCAGGTGACAAGACAATGGTTACAGCTACAGGTATAAAAGGTAAAGATTCTAAAGCATCTACAAGTACTTCTTCAAATTCTGTTGATAATGATAATGATGAGAGGAAAAGAAATGAGCTATTTCACATAAGAGTCATTTCCAAGCATACTAAAATTGATACTTTATTTGATAGTGGGTCACAAGTTAATTTGATTTCTGAAGCAATTGTAAAGAAGTTGGGTCTAGAAACAAAACCTCATAAAAATCCATATCCATTAGGTTGGGTGTGTGATAAAACTAAGCTACAAGTTACGAAACAATGTAAACTTCGTTTTGCTATTGGGTCAAAGTTTGTAGATGAGGTTGAGTTAGACATAGTCCCATTGGACATATGTGGAATTGTGTTAGGAAGTCCATACTTGTACAATAGAAATGTTATTTTCTATCGAACTGAAAATAAGTATCAACTCAACAAGGATGGAATTGAATATATTGTAAGGGCTCATACACTCAAAGATAACTTCTCTCTCATAAATTCTGACAGATGAAAAGAATTGATAAATTTGATGCATTCCAACGCTGTAATCCTAAACAGAAAGCAGATCTAGTTAAAGTTGTTTCCGATTATGATATTCTATTTCAAGAGCCTAAAGGGCTTCCACCCAAGCGAGAGATAGAACATGAGATTTATTTGCAGCAAGATGCTCCACTACCTAACATTGGAATGTACAGATTATCAGCTCTAGAGAATGCAGAGAGAAGGAAGCAGGTACAGGGGTTGCTCGATTAAGGGTTTATTCGACCAAGCACATCGCCATGCGGATTACCTATTGTGTTAGTGCGAAAGAAAGACGGTTCGTGGCGAATGTGAATTGATTTTAGAGCATTGAATAAAATCACAATAACTAATCATTATCTTCTTCCTCGTATTGATGATTTGTTAGATTAGTTAAAAGATGCAGTTTACTTCTCTAAATTGGACTTGCGAAGCGGCTACCATCAGATCAGAGTTGCAGAACAGGATGTATGGAAGACTGCTTTCAAAATGAAGCAAGGACTCTATGAGTGGATGGTTATGCCTTTCGGCTTAACTAATGCTCGAGCCACATTCATGTGAGTCATGAATGATGTATTTAGGCCATTCATTGATGATTTTGGAATAGTCTATTTAGATGATATTCTTGTTTTTAGTAGAACATGGAATGAACATGTTAAGCATGTAAAGCAGATTTTAGATGTTTTGAAAAGAGAAAATCTCTATGTAAAACTGTCAAAATGTGAATTTGGCAAAACATCTTTAAATTATTTGGGTTATATTGTAGGGGGTGGTGAATTGAAGATAGATCCCTCTAAGGTCGAAGTCATTGTAAATTGGCCTAAGCCCAATACTACTACAGAAGTTAGAAGTTTCTTAGGGGTTAGGCAATATTGGAGAAAGTTTATTGCTAACTTTTCTTTGATTGCAACTCCTTTATATGCTTTGACAAGTGTGAAACAGGGGTTTCAGTGGGGAGGCAAACAATAGAAAGCCTTCGACACATTGAAAGAAAGGATTAGTACAGCGCCAGTACTAGCACTGCCAGATCTTTAGCATCCATTTGAGATCGAGACAGATGCAAGTGAATATGCCATGGGGGTAGTGTTGATGTAGCACGGAAAGCCTATATGCTTTCATTCTGATACATTCACATCAGCAGTAGTTAACTATCCTACATATGATAAGGAATTATATGCATTAGTTTAGAGTGTTAAAAATTGGAAATATTTTATAATGGGTAAAGAAACAATCATACATACAGATCATCAACCACTTCAATATTTACACTCACAAACTAAATTGCAACAATCATGACATTATAGGTGGATGGGTTTTCTACAGCAATTTCATCTTGTTATCAGATATAAGAAGGGCATACATAATAAGGTTGCAGACATGTTATCAAGACCAATCATAAATGCATCCACAATATTTGAGCATAATTCAGTAATTCATGAAAGTTACATTGAACAATATGCTCAAGACATAGATTTTAAGGATGTATATGCAACTTTAAGTCATGGCAAGCAGGTAGAAGAATTGGATTATTACATAAAGGACAAACTCTTATATCATTTGGGAAAGTTATGCATTCCACAAATTGAAAGAGTTAACATAATTCGAGTAGCACATACTTCTCTCATATCAGGTCATTTTGGGGTAAGTAAAACAGTTGCACAATTACAAAGATTCTGCTATTGGCCACGAATGAATGAGACAATTTCTAGATATATTAAAGGATGTACTATGTGTGCTACAAGCAAGCCAAGTAATCGAAAATTAGGCTTGTATACTTCATTCCCAATTCTTTCTCGTCCTTGGGAAAGTGTTTCCATGGATTTTGTTGGGGGGTTGCCAAAGTCTAGAAAGAGTCATGATTATTTGTATGTAGTTGTGGATAGGTTCAGTAAGATTTGTATTTTGACACCATGTAATAAACAAGTCACAGCTGAACAAACTGCAAAGTTGTTCTTTCAAAATGTATGGGTTCATTTTGGGTTACCCACTTCTATTGTATCCAATTGAGATTTTCGATTTGTTGGGAAATTTTGGTCAAGTCTATGGGAGTTAATGGACATAAAGTTAAAGAAGAGCACGACATTTCATCCGCAAACAGATGGTAAGACAGAAGTGGTCAACACGACAGTGATACAGTTGCTTCGAGGATATTGCAGCAAGCATCCCAAACTTTGGGATGAGCATTTGTGTTATGTGCAGTATGCTTACAACCCTGCAAAACATTCTTTTACTTAGAGATCTCCTTTTGAGACTTGTTTTGGTTTTACACCAAAGTCTCCCTTGGATTTTTTCTTTGGTAAAGACATAGCAGTTGATGGACACAGTGATGTGGACAAAGCAACCAAGTTCACTGAACAAATCCAGGAAATTCACCAGGCAGTACAGGAATAGCTGGAAAGAAGCCAAGCAAAGTATAAAGCAATGTTACCAGACTCGGAATCGGCAATAAATCGGCGAGGCAAAAGAGCGAAGAGTTTTAATCGGATCGGGAAAAAATCGGGAAAAAATCGGCAAATTCATTAAATAAAAATATACACATATATTGAATTAAAAAAACCATTTTTCATTAATATTGGGTAAAGGTATGTCCAAACAATGCATAATATCAATAGATGTCCAAAATATCATGAATAAATAAGTATCTCATATATGTTATGAGTCCACACATGATCCAAAGCACTGAGTCTTGAGTCCTGTTGTCGCGCGGATTGACACGACAACGCTCAGACCGGGGGCTGTCACTCTGATCCCCGGTCTCTCCGTTTAAGCCTGTCTCCCGCGGCTAAGGGGGGTAGTCCCTGCGAGGCGAAGGAGACCAACTATCGACTAGTTGGGTGGGAGACACGATATGACAAGCACTAAGATGATTTGATTTAGCGGACCAGTGCCTTTAAAGCGATTACTTGTTAGACGATATAGAATATAAAACCACGAACAACAATCACTTATCATCAAATAGCCTGAACAATGCTTAAATATTCAGTAAAACCACAAAGACCATGGAACTCAATAACGATATCCAGTAATTAGGAGAATAATAACACAATTATAAATCACCAATTGTTAACCAGATACCACATCAAGATAATCATTCATGTAAAGCATTCATTCCACATCAATAACTTTAAATCTCAGCATAAAAATTTCTCAAATAACTGAATTTTGACCAAAAAGAATTTCCACAATATTTTCAGGCAAAAAGATTTAAAGCTAAATTTTCCAGCTAAATGCCAATCCTAAATTTTTTTAATTTTTAAATTTTTTTTTTTTTTTTTTTTTTTTTTTTTTTTTTTTTTTTTATGATAAAATCTAAAAGAAAATCTAGAAAATTATTCCAAAACTAAACTATATTAAAAATAAAACTAATCTTAACTTTAAAACATAAACATTTTTTTGATTTTTTATTCCTTTTTTTCTCTTTTTTTTTTATTTTTTTATTTTTTTTTATTTTTATATTTTTTAAATCTAAAATCTAAAACCTAAGAATCTAAAACGTTAACTAAATAAAAAAAAAAAAAAATACAACAATACAAACTATGAAAATCTAAAACTATATGAAAACTTAAATAAAATGAACTCTAATAAATCTAAACTAAACTTGAAGAAATTAAAATCTAATTACAAATCAAAACAATACATCAGAACCACATTACGATTTTTTTTTTTTTGTTAAAATAAAACTAAAATCCTAAAACCCTAATCTAAAATGATAAACAAAATTTAAATGTTTTAAAATCCTACAACCGCAACGCATTTCCCTTTTTGTTTTAATTCTTTATAGAAAAAGCAACCAAAAATAAAGACCTACGTTAAACAAAGGCCGAAAATCATTTGAAAGCTGATAAACTGCAACCCGTGAGTCGAAACCAAACGTCTTATATGACAAAAAAAATCGATTTCAAAGCACCGGCAATCTACGGGTTAACATTGCTGCATACCTGAAGGGAAAGCAACATTACCTCAGCCGCCGAAAGGGAAGCCGAGTCACCTGCTGCCGGCGTGAACGAGCCTTTTGATGCAGACGCAGATGGAAGGAGAAAGGAAACTATGCCCACGCGAAACCAAAATCTCTGCGGGAGATGTGGATGCAGGCTTTTGGAAAACGCCAAACGCAGGTTCACAGCAGCGTGAGAATGAGCGCGTGGAGACAGGAGTACGCTGGGCAATGAGGTTACGACTTTGACAGCGCAAGCGAAGTTCCACCTTAAGGGAAAACACGCAGCCGGCTGTCCAGATTACGCTAGTGATCAGAACTACAAAAAAAATACCCACGCGAAAGCCCTAAAGGAAATCCGCAGACGGTTTCATAAAAAATTCAGACGCAGGAAAAACACAGTCAAAAAGACCCGACACATATGCCCAAACAAAATTCGATTTTCATGTTCTGCCTGCGTGAAAATGGAAACGATTTTACCTGGGCAACTTTGAAAGAATTTCGAGGTCGATTGCAAGGTTGCCTGGAGACGATGGCATGCAATGACTTGAAGAAATTACCTCACCTGAAGATCTCCTGCGTTTTTTTAAGTGTTTTCTGAAGCTCACACGTCAGAATGTAAACTGATAGCCAATGCGTTTTCCAGCTCTTGACGGCGGTGTGAGCATGACAGTCATCCACAGGCTTTAAACGTTTCACGCGGCGAACATTACCAGATATGCAGTGATCGATGGCAATAGCAGTTGTTGAGACGCGTGGGTAAACAGCTCTTTGTCCTGGCTTTACGTAAATGGTAAATGAGCAGAGAAGTGTATTTGAAATGCTCCCTCGACAGCCAAACCAGCAGATGGGCAGACAACCAACACCGCATATAAGGAAACTTTTTCCCGACTTTAACTGTAACCTGCAAGAAGAAAACGAAATCTGGGAGATATACAAAATTTTGCAGTAAACCCTTCAAATTTTTTTTGGCTAAAATCAAAATTTTCACAGCTCTGGGACAGCCAGATTTGGCAATAATTGCAGTAATGCTTTCAATATATCAGAAATTTGAACTTTGCTGTGAACAAAAGGAAAATCTCTCATGCAAAACAGGAAATAAATTCTTAATGATTGACCCAGGGCCAAAATCAGCTAGGCTCTGCAAAGAAAAGCCTGTGGGAGTCGGCTGGTTCAGCCCAGAACTTCCCCAAATGCCCACAAATACCCTTCACCTAAAGATTTCCTGCACACCTCCAGCAAACATTAGTAAAGAGGGCAAGAAATGCTGCTAGATTTCAAGAAATAATGGAGATACCTGCCATTATTCCAGAAAACCCTACAACATTCAAACCCTAGCATGTGAGCAAGATACCTGTACTCACAATACTCTGAAAACAAGCTATTATTAACTGCTGAAAACTGAAATATGCAGAAAAACAAACATCTCACAGCAATTCCAGAGAGTAACACCAGCCAGTTTTGAACCCCAAAGTCTTTTTATTAACCAGAAAATCAGATTACAAGAGAGCTTTTTCAGTATAGACTCACAGATCAGATAAACCTGTAAAATGACCCCCTAAGACCCTATATAAAGGAAATGATCCCAACGGCTAGTTTTGAGTGATCCATGTTGAAGCGATCTCGACCGTCGATGAGGGTTAAGACATCTCTTAATCTCATCCGTCGATTTTATTAAAAAAGATATTTGCATGCATTCACAAAAATATTATTATTTTATTGTTTAGGGTTTTTGCTTTATGTTTTAAATTTTTTATTATTATTTTTTTATTTATTTCATTTTTTAAATTTTTATTTATTTTATTATTTTATTATTTTTATTCATTTTTTAATTTTTTAATTCATTTTAAGATGGATCATCGAACTAAGCCGTTGGAAACATCACCTAGGACCTAGGACTTAGGACTCATGAGGGGATTTACAACATTTTTCAACCCTCAAGACACATTTCATCATGATTTTTACAATTTACATCTCAAAGGGATGAACCCACTTAATACAGACCCTCATAGAACACCCAGTTCTGCGACACAACTATAATCTAGTAGATTAACATACTAAGATTCTCCTAAAGTTCTAATGACGAAATCCATCCCGGCTTTGGGGTCAGGTTTGAAGGAAAACTCTGCCGATCGTAGATCGGTGAGACGAAAAACCTCCCAGGACGCAGATCATCATTAGAAAGTTAGGTCCACCTAGGCAACTTTACATACATGACTCTGATCTGCTTAGATTATTTACAATTTATACATGCAGACTGGGTTTACAACAAAAATGATCAAGCTGCCGATGACTGTAGGCTGGCACGGACACGTCGCTCAGGAGCTACCCCTCTCTGCCAACAGAAAGGAGGTGTACTGCATGGGCAGTTGACCGGTAGTGGTCAACATCTGGCTCTACTTGGGGACACGTTGCTGCACTGTAGGAATGTGAGAATCCAGAATTTGCATCCATACAACACACAAATAAACATAAGTAGCGTCCATTCCAAAATCATCATATACATTAAGCACAGGAAAGATAAAAGCTCTTCATTTATTGACTAGCTAATAACATGAAAAGTAAATCTAAACCTGAAAACAGAAATGAAATGCTGAAAAGACAAGGAGTAGGGATAGAAATACAATATAGAAGATGCCCCATGGCATCAGATATCATCTCTGAAGAACAGCTTGAGCATTTGGCCGTTCACGGGTAGATCAAGTGGTTCGCCATCCATTCTGCTCAAGTAGAATGAGTTTGGCCCAGCTATATCTCTAATGATGTATGGTCCCAGCCACAAGTTGTCAAACTTTTTATGCTTTCCTGGTTTTTCATTTTTGCGATCCCAAAGTAAAACCATATCTCCAACCTGCAAAGATCTAGATCTAGAGCATTTATCAAAGCTTTTCTTAATATTAGATTGATTTTTACACATAGTTTCGAAAGCTGTCCGACGAGTCTCATCTAATTCCACAATCTGATCTATCCTATTCTGAACAACATCTTTATTAGTGGAAAAATTTTGGAGAAGCTGATAGGCTGGCAATTTTAGGTGCACAGGTAAGGTAACATCCAAGCCATAAACTAATTCAAAGGGAGATTTACCAGTAGACTTCTTCTTAGTAATTCTGTCTGCCCACAAAGCATACTTGATTTTGCTGTCCCAAGACTTCTTGTTATCTCCTACTATCTTCTTGATAATGGTTATGAGATTTTTATTACTTGATTCAGCCAAACCATTACCCTGAGGATAGTAATTCGATGAATGAGATAAGACAATGCCATACTTGAAACAAAAAGATGTAAACTCTGAAGAACTAAAAGCCTTGGCATTGTCCGTAGTGATCTTAGCGGGGACACCAAATCTAGTAATGATATTATTCTCAATGAAATCCATAATCACCTTTTCAGTGGCATTCTTAGCAGGAATGGCTTCGACCCATTTAGTGAAATAATCAGTAGCAGTCAAAATCCAAGAGTAGCCATTGCTAGAATTTTCATGGAACTTCCCTATGAAGTCCAGACCCCAATGCTGAAAAGGTGCCTCTACAATAACAGGTTGTAGAGGAAGGGCAGCAAGCTTCTGCTTCCCAGTGAACAGTTGACAGGCTTGACACGTTCTAACAAACTTGTGCACGTCAGAAAAAATCGAAGGCCAATAATAGCCAACTCTCAGGATTTTGTGGGCGGTAGTTCTAGCGGCATAATGACCACCACAAAATCCTGAATGAAATTCGGAGATTAATCTTTTGGACTCAACATCGTCAACACACCTAAGCACTATGCCCTCAGGATTTCTCCACCCAAGGCCATCCTTCATAAGGCAGTACTTAGTGGCTTTTAGTCTAAGAGCCCTTCTCTTATGAGCGACTAAGTGGTTAGGACATGCAAGATTTGTTAAGTAGTAAACTATGTCCTTATACCATTCATGCTCAGCTAACCTTCTTAATTCTGGTGAAGAAAGATCGTCAAGGCAGAACAAACCAAGAGTCTTTTCATTACTTTCAGTTAACATTTGAGCTAAACCTTGGCCTTTGATCAGCTTGGTGGGTCTAATTTCTAAATCATACTCCTGTGTCTTAGTAACCCACCTAGCACGAGTCCCTAAGCAATCAGTTTGAGTTAATATGTCCTTAACAGCAGAATGTGGGACGAAAGCAATGATCTTAGAATAACCCACATAAGTTTTAAAATGCTTAAGAGACTTGACCAGGGCATAAGCCTGCTTTTCCATGGTATTGTACTTCAATTCGGAGTTTTGAAGTGCTCTACTCATGAAAGCGATAGGCTGCTCATGACCATCTTTATTCTTTTGAAGCAAGACACCGGCAATGGTATCTTCAGAAGCGAAAGAAAAAATCATGAAATCTTTGGAGTAATCAGGACTAACAAGGACAGGAGCTTTCGCGATAGCAGACTTGATTTCTTGGAAAGCCCTTTTGCCCTCTTCTTGCCAGACAAATTTCACATCTTTCTTCAGAAGACTTTGAATGGGCTTAGCTATTTCCGCATAATTTGGAATGAATCTTCTAATAAAATTTATCTTTCCAAGGAAAGACTGAAGGGACTTGAGGTTATGCGGGAGAGGAATCTTTTGAATTGCTTCGACTCGTTCGGGATCGACCTTAACTCCTTCCTTAGAAATGATATGACCCAGTAATTTCCCTTCTGTTACCCCAAAGACAGATTTAGCCGGATTCAAAGAAATTCCATATTCTCTGCATCTATCGAAAACTTTCCTAAGATGATCTATATGACTGATACCATCTTTAGAGAAAACAGTAAGATCGTCTTGGTAAATTTCGATAATTCTCCCGATTAATCCTTTGAAGGCATAATCCATGGCCCTCTGGAAAGTAGCTCCAGCATTTGTTAACCCAAATGGCATTCTGATGTATTCAAAAGTGCCCCATGGTGTTGTGAATGTAGTCTTGTGTCGATCTTCCTTTTTAACCCAAACTTGATTATACCCAGAAAAACCGTCTAGCAATGACATCATTCCAGACCCAGTTACTCTTTGCAACAAAGTTTCCATTTTTGGCAAAGGGTAATTATCCTTTTTGCACGCTAGATTAAGGTTTCTAAAATCGACACAAAGTCTTATTGTACCATTCTTTTTCCTGACAATCACTAAATTCGAACACCATGTCGAATGCCTAGTTTGAGCGATGATCCCTGCTGCCAGCATTTTCGCAAGCTCTTTCTGGACCAGGGGGGCTAGCTTAGGATTAATCTGCCTAAGTTTCTGCCGGAAGGGTCTAGCATTTTCGTCCTTTAATGGAATAGTATGCTCCATAATATCCTCCCTATAGCCCTTCAACTCATCATAGGAAAAAGCTAAGACATCTCGATATTCGCGAAGTAAATCGGTTAACCTTTTCCTTTCTTCCAAACTAGTACCTTTACCGATTTTAACTATTTTCGGATTTTCAGAAGTACCAATGTTAACTTCAAGGTACTCTCCTGGGTCCAACTTGTTTTCTTCTCTCAGCTTCGTGGCATCATGCCGATCAAAATGTTGCTCTAAGGCAACCACATTTCTGGGAGTGGGATTTATGATATGTCCTTGATCTAAAGACCCATCCTCGCTAGAAACTAACCGGAAATCCTCAAACTCGTCTAAACTATTGAGAAAACGAACGACTTGTTTTTCATCATTAAAAACTTGCCAATGCTCCGAGTTGTCTGGAACAGATGGTCTGAATATTACTTCCATTTTAATTTTATCGTTAATTAACTCATCAGACAACTGGAAAGTGGTAGCAGCTACGGCAAGTTCATCTGCCGAACTATTTAGCTCTCTAGGAATTGCTTCAAGGTTAAGGGCATCGAAGTGCTCCATAGTATCCCACACAGCATTTCGATAGTTTCTTAATCTCTGATTTCTGCATGTGAATTTGTTTTTAAGCTGCATGATAACCAGATCGGAATCCCCCTTGATGCTAAGCAATTTAATCTTCAAAGCTTTGGCCAATTCAAGGCCCAACAATATGGCTTCATACTCAGCGACGTTGTTGGTTGCTTCAAATTCTAGACGATAGGCAAACTTGAATACGTGACCAAGGGGAGACTTAAGCACTATTCCAGCACCCTTACCATGACTAGAGAACGCACCATCGAAATACATATACCAGACTTCATCTTTAAGACTTTTGACCTTTTCATCGGGAGGAATTATGAAGTTAGACATGATAGCATAGTTCCCGATGTCAGATTGCTCTCTAATTATTTCGTTATGAGGCTTTTTAGGATTTTCAACATGAAATTTCCTCTCAGGCTCTCTATTTAGTCTAACGAAACCGTCACCGCTAGGAGAAGGAATCATAGCATATGACCAATTCATCTGAATGCTTCCCCCTAGATCAGAGGCCCACTTTCTAGATAACAGCATACCCCAAGCATCAGGTACATCAACGACAACAATATCCATAACAACCATGATGTCTGGGTAAACCGAAAGATGAACTTGCAAATCCTTGATTAAACCATGCACTTCGATTTTCTTAGAATCCATGGCACATATATTATAGTAGGGTCTGGAAACTCTTAAGTTAAGTTGTTCCATAACCCTCTTAGTCATAACACAAGCAGATGCACCTGAATCCAACATGCAGTTATTCAATTTATACCCATTGACTAATAAGGTGATAAAGAAGGGTTGATGATCCTTGTTATCAGCATCTACGCTTTGCAGATAAATAGGAGCGTCATGATAGTCAACCTCACGAATCTTTTGTTGAGAAGCGTTGACCTGAGGACCCTGAATGGCTTTTAGTAACTTGTCTCTTTGGGAAGGGATCTTAACGATCTCAGATACAGGAACCCAAATTTTAGCATTATTAAACCAACTTCCCAAATCGACATCTATTCCAGAGTTTATGCCAGGGTTTAAAGTTCGAGAGGGAATTTGATTCCCGCTCTGATCTTTATCCCTTCTCTGGTATGTTAAACCCTTATCTCTAGCAATTTCCAGAATTTTCTCAGGAGAAGGTTTCTCACCATATAACCTAGCCAAAATGTCATCTTCGTCTTCAAGGTTATTTATACTAAAAGCAGATTGAGGTTTCACAACATCATAGCTCTTTTCCTTAACCTCTATCCAATCATTCATAGGCAAAGGAAACTTGCTCCCTACTACGTTTATTTGCTCACCTGTCCCAAACATTCCATTATCTAGGAGTCTTCTGATGATGGGACAAGAAGACTCTTCGTGAAAAGCATCGCAAGCACGGCAGTAAGGAGGAGCATTATCAACCAGATTAGTAAGCGGGTTAGGAGGCCTCTGCTCACTAGATTGACCCTTTCTTTGCCAATTACTATTTCTGTTATTATTGTTTCGAGGTTGAAAATTTTGTGATTGCGCTCTTTCCATTTGAATCAACCTATTCTGCAAAGTGTTTATCTCCTTGTTATGATTGATTTCCATGGTTTCAATTTTTTGAAGCAACTTGAGAACAAGTTCATTTTCAGGCTCTTGGGCTGCTTTTCCCTTAGGTTCCTTTAGTTTTGTAGCAGCCCTATCATAACCTGGGATTTCAGACTTCCCAGAAGCTGCCTTGTCCTTTTCAAGTTCTATAGCTAAGGCTTGGCAATCTCGATAATCACCAAGTTTAGCACGCCTTAACTCCTAAGAAGGTTCAGGACCAAAGGCATCGATGTAAAAATCTTGGAGAGTTTTATCTGTAGGTTTATAGTCTTGAGGTAATTCCCTAATGATACCATTAAACCTTCTATTAAATTCTTCAACAGTTTCATCCTCTCTCTTTTTCATTAGAGTAAGAGCTCTTACAAGATGTCTTCCCTCTCTCTTATCTCCATATTTTTCTTTAAATGAATTAATGATTGATTGTAAAGAGTACGAATTTGGAGGTTTTTCTGTAAACCAGTCATAAGCATCACCTCCTAGAGTCAAGATAAAAAGAGTCATCCTGACATCCTCATGATCAAAGTCAGGAGATCTAGCATACTTAGCCAACCATATGTTGAAATCTCGCAAATGGGAATTAGCAGTAATAGCATTGTCTCCTTGAAAGTTAGGTAATTTGTCTATCCCAACAGATGGAATATCATTAGGGTACCCTGGGATGTTAGAAAAATCACAAGGGGCATACATAACCATGGTGCTACGCCTAACTCGACCCCTAAAGAGCAGATGAATGTCAGAAAGGGCTTCTTGTCCAAGATTTGTAAGGAGTGCACGAGAAGCGAGTTTGTGTGATCGCACCCTGTAAACCTTTTCAGGATCAGGAGTGGGGTTGCACAGACTGCCTGGATGTCTTCTAGTGTACACTCTTGCAGATAATATGGGAAGTGGAGTCGCCACTTGAACAAGAAGTTAAGCACAGCCAAGCTTGAAATGAAAGAACCAAGGACAGAAAAACTCTATCCCCGGCAACAGCGCCAAAAAATGTTGTCGCGCGGATTGACACGACAACGCTCAGACCGGGGGCTGTCACTCTGATCCCCGGTCTCTCCGTTTAAGCCTGTCTCCCGCGGCTAAGGGGGGTAGTCCCTGCGAGGCGAAGGAGACCAACTATCGACTAGTTGGGTGGGAGACACGATATGGCAAGCACTAAGATGATTTGATTTAGCGGACCAGTGCCTTTAAAGCGATTACTTGTTAGATGATATAGAATATAAAACCATGAACAACAATCACTTATCATCAAATAGCCTGAACAATGCTTAAATATTCAGTAAAACCACAAAGATCATGGAACTCAATAACGATATCCAGTAATTAGGAGAATAATAACACAATTATAAATCACCAATTGTTAACCAGATACCACATCAAGATAATCATTCATGTAAAGCATTCATTCCACATCAATAACTTTAAATCTCAGCATAAAAATTTCTCAAATAACTGAATTTTGACCAAAAAGAATTTCCACAATATTTTCAGGCAAAAAGATTTAAAGCTAAATTTTCCAGCTAAATGCCAATCCTAAATTTTTTTAATTTTTTAATTTTTTTTTTTTTTATAATAAAATCTAAAAGAAAATCTAGAAAATTATTCTAAAACTAAACTATATTAAAAATAAAACTAATCCTAACTTTAAAACATAAACATTTTTTTGATTTTTTATTCCTTTTTTTCTCTTTTTTTATTTTTTTTATTTTTTTATATTTTTTAAATCTAAAATCTAAAACCTAAGAATCTAAAACGTTAACTAAATAAAAAAAAATAAAAAAATACAACAATACAAACTATGAAAATCTAAAACTATATGAAAACTTAAATAAAATGAACTCTAATAAATCTAAACTAAACTTGAAGAAATTAAAATCTAATTACAAATCAAAACTATACATCAGAACCACATTACGATTTTTTTTTTTTTTTTTTTTTTTAAATAAAACTAAATTTCTAAAACCCTAATCTAAAATGATAAAAAGAAAAAATTTTAAATGTTTTAAGATCCTAACAACCGCAATGCATTTCCCTTTTTTTGTTTTAATTCTTTATAGAGAAAGCAACCCAAAATGAAAACCTACGTTAAACAGAAAGCCAAAAATCATTTGGAAGCCGGTAAACTGCAACCCGTGAGTCGAAACCAAACGCTTATATGACCAAAAAAATCGATTTCAAAGCTCAGGAAATCTACGGGTTAACATTGCTGCATACCTGAAGGGAAAGCAGCATTACCTCAGCCGCCGAAAGGGAAGCCGAGTCACCTGCTGCCGGCGTGAACGAGTCTTTTGATGCAGACGCAGATGGAAGGAGAAAGGAAACTATGCCCACGCGAAACCAAAATCTCTGCGGGAGATGTGGATGCAGGCTTTTGGAAAACGCCAAACGCAGGTTCACAGCAGCATAAGCGCGTGGAGACAGGAGTACGCTGGGCAATGAGGTTACGACTTTGACAGCGCAAGTGAAGTTCCACCTTAAGGGAAAACACGCAGTCGGCTGTCCAGATTACGCTGGCGATCAGAACTACAAAAAAAATACCCACGCGAAAGCCTTAAAGGAAATCCGCAGACGGTTTCATCAAAAATCCAGACGCAGGAAAAAACACGCAGTCAAAAAGACCCAACACATATACCCAAACAAAATTCGATTTTCATGTTCTGCCTGCGTGAAAATGGAAACGATTTTACCTGGGCCACTTTGAAAGATTTTCGAGGTCGATTGCAAGGCTGCCTGGAGACGATGGCATGCAATGAATTGAAGAAATTACCTCACCTGAAGATCTGCGTTTTTTTAAGTGTTTTCTGAAGCTCACACGTCAGAATGTAAACTGATAGCCAATGCGTTTTCCAGCTCTTGACGGCGGTGTGAGCATGACAGTCATCCACAGGCTTTAAATGTTTCACGCGGCGAACATTACCAGATATGCAGTGATCGATGACAATAGCAGTGGTTGAGACGCGTGGGTAAACAGCTCTTTGTCCTGGCTTTACGTAAATGGTAAATGAGCAGAGAAGTGTATTTGAAATGCTCCCTCGACAGCCAAACCAGCAGATGGGCAGACAACCAACACCGCATATAAGGAAACTTTTTCCCGACTTTAACTGTAACCTGCAAGAAGAAAACGAAATCTGGGAGATATACAAAATTTTGCAGTAAACCCTTCAAAAAAAATTTGGCTAAAATCAAAATTTTCACAGCTCTGGGACAGCCAGATTTGACAATAATTGCAGTAATGCTTTCAATATATCAGAAATTTGAACTTTGCTGTGAACAGAAGGAAAATCTCTCATGTAAAACAGGAAATAAACTCTTAATGATTAACCCAGGGCCAAAATCAGCTAGGCTCTGCAAAGAAAAGCCTGTGGGAGTCGGCTGGTTCAGCCCAGAACTTCCCCAAACGCCCACAAATACCCTTCACCTAAAGATTTCCTGCACACCTCCAGCAAACATCAGTAAAGAGGGCAAGAAATGCTGCTAGATTTCAAGAAATAATGGAGATACCTGCCATTATTCCAGAAAACCCTACAACATTCAAACCCTAGCACGTGAGCAAGATACCTGTACTCACAATACTCTGAAAACAAGCTATTATTAACTGCTGAAAACTGAAATATGCAGAAAAACAAACATCTCACAGCAATTCCAGAGAGTAACACCAGCCAGTTTTGAACCCCAAAGTCTTTTTATTAACCAGAAAATCAGATTACAAGAGAGTTTTTTCAGTATAGACTCACAGATCAGATAAACCTGTAAAATGACCCCCTAAGACCCTATATAAAGGAAATGATCCCAACGGCTAGTTTTGAGTGATCCATGTTGAAGCGATCTCGACTGTCGATGAGGGTTAAGACATCTCTTAATCTCATCCGTCGATTTTATTAAAAAAGATATTTGCATGCATTCACAAAAATATTATTATTTTATTGTTTAGGGTTTTTGCTTTATGTTTTTAATTTTTTATTATTATTTTTTTATTTATTTCATTTTTTAAATTTTTATTTATTTTATTATTTTATTATTTTTATTCATTTTTTAATTTTTTAATTCATTTTAAGATGGATCATCGAACTAAGCCGTTGGAAACATCACCTAGGACCTAGGACTTAGGACTCATGAGGGGATTTACAACATTTTTCAACCCTCAAGACACATTTCATCATGATTTTTACAATTTACATCTCAAAGGGATGAACCCACTTAATACAGACCCTCATAGAACACCCAGTTCTGCGACACAACTATAATCTAGCAGATTAACATACTAAGATTCTCCTAAAGTTCTAATGACGAAATCCATCCCGGCTTTGGGGTCAGGTTTGAAGGAAAACTCTGCCGATCGTAGATCGGTGAGACGAAAAACCTCCCGGGACGCAGATCATCATTAGAAAGTTAGGTCCACCTAGGCAACTTTACATACATGACTCTGATCTGCTTAGATTATTTACAATTTATACATGCAGACTGGGTTTACAACAAAAATGATCAAGCTGCCGATGACTGTAGGTTGGCACGGACACGTCGCTCAGGAGCTACCCCTCTCTGCCAACAGAAAGGAGGTGTACTGCATGGGCAGTTGACCGGTAGTGGTCAACAAGTCCTTAGAAGCATATGCTTCTAAAAGTTTACAAAAAAGTTAAAAACTGCATACTAATCAAAAAAAAAATCAGCAACTAAGAGTCTAAGAATCTTAAGAGTGAGAACTAGAAGCGATTCCTCCCACTCCTTCGCTTGCTTGACTCTCAAAGTTCTCCAAGTCATGAAGGTTGAAAAGAGGAGGCTCATCTAATTGAACCCATTCTGCCGCATTTGTAGCTTGCAAATCTAACTCTTCAAGGTCAATTGGTGAATGATCAATACCTGTCATTATCATGAGACATTGAAATGTGAATTAAAATTTCACTTTGAAGTTTGAACTTTAAACTTTTAAAGTACGAACTAGATTATGAAACCTTCAAATTCAAGCTCTCGAATCTCACCTTGTATTTGTTTGTTGCGAAGTCGTAGAATGTAATGGACAAATACAAGGTCATTCAAGCGCTTTTGTGTCAATCGGTTGCGCTTCTTAGAATGTATTTTCTCAAACATGCTCCAGTTGCGTTCACAACCTGAAGCACTGCATGCTTGGTTTAAGATTCGAATGGCAAATCTCTTCAAATCTGGCGTATCACTACCAAAGTTTTGCCACCAAAGACCTAGCAAGTGGTAAGGGTTTGTGAGTAGAAGACTAGAAGTACCAAATTAGTAAATAGTAAAAACTTAAAAAGAAAAGAAAATTTAATAAAACATTTAACATACAAAATAAAGTTTAAACAAATTTAATGAATTGATGAAGCCTTCAAGCTGGGTACCTGGCAACATCTTTGACCTTTGTCTTATAGCACTGGTATAGGCAAACAATTTAGATGGTGCCCTATAATCTTGTAGTTGGGAAAAGACACGACTTTGTTGTTCTGGATCAGGGAAGCACCTTTCCAAGCATGTCATAAGTCCTCTGCCAACCTCCCCATCCTCATTAAATTTGCTCTTATCATAAAAATATTGTGGGTTTAAGAAGTACCCAGCAGCATGTAAGGGGGAATGCAATTGCCTATCCCAACGTGCATCTATAATGTCCCAAAGAGGCATATACTTTGTCTCATCATCCCCATATCTTCTTTTGATGGCCTCCTTTGCGAGATCCATCGCCTCATAAATGTAACCCATAGCGGGTTTGTCACCATCAACCATCCTGAAAGTTCAAGCATTCAAATTTAAAGAAATATGAAACATTGTAAATAAAAAGAAGCTTGAAATGAAATTTAAAAAATGAAAAAGTTAAAAGACTAAAAGTACCTGAGAACTCTAACAAGGGACTCCGTCACAGCAATAATCTCTTCAGCATCTTTCCAGAAGCCATCATTAAACACAAGTGCAGCAATTTCGATGCCTTCAGGGGTCTTGGAGTGTTTAGATCCCATCCACTCAGGTCCCAAGAACATCCTCTTCAGATTTATCTTTTGCTCAACCACAGATTGCAAAGATATGAAATTTGTTGCAAATCTAGTCACTGCAGGTCGAACAATTTCTTTACCTTCAGTGTATATTCTCATAGTGTTTAGGACAATAGTGTGGTTGTATAGGTATTTGGTTATGGATTTTGCCTTCTCCACAACCTCATGTATCCAATGAAGCTTACCAATGTCCTCAAGCATTAAATCTATGCAATGGGCAGCACAAGAGGTCCAAAAAATAGTGGGGTGCCTCATCTCAAAAAGTCTACCAGCAGCCATATAATTCGCTGCATTATCGGTGACAATTTGTACAACATTTTCTTCTCCCACTTCTTGAACGACTTCCTCCATCATTTCACAGATAAGTTGGGCAGTCTTAACCTTATCTGAAGCATCCACTGACTTGAGAAACATTGTGCCTGCGAGACAAGATACAAGGAAATTTATTAAAGTTCTATTCCTCTGATCTGTCCATCCATCACTCATGATGGTGCACCCTGTTTCTACCCATGATGAACGAAACTCAGCTAGCACAAGCATGACATCTTCAACACTCTCTAACAACATATCTGTCCTAAGGCTCTCTGATGTAGGGGCTTTGAACCCTGGACCTGCAGCAGCAATTGCATCAATCATAGCTTGCCAATAAGGACTTCTGGCACAGTGGAAAGGTATGTCAGAATAGTACCAAAAGTTAGCAATGGCCTTCCTTGCCTGACTATGGATATTTTTTTTCCAACCAGTGCCATCCAAGGTAGGTTGGGAACCGGGTTTTGTGCGGGGAGCAAAAAAGGTGTTTATGTTTCCACCTCCACTGTTGAAGGAAGGAGTTGCTGTTGAAGGACTGGCATGGCTTTGAGTTTGACTTGGCCTTGGAGGCATGTGTGGAAAACTTGGGAACGGCATTGAGGATTCAACAGATTGAGGTGACATGGGGCTAGTGGCAGAAAAAGTATCAACTCCAACATTTCCTATTTCAGCATTTTGCTTTGCTTTCTTGGCATTATGCTGCTCTAACATATCAAGGGCCAAGGCTGCTTGGTATTGGACATTCTCGTCAACTTTGCCGCAAATACCTATATCATGGCCAGGTATTTTTGCAAGGTGGAACTTGAATCTATAAATGCCTCCACTGCATTCCTTTTTGCAAAATTTACAAAGGAGCAAGGGTTTTCCGGGAATCTTGTCACAATAAGCCCAAGCAAAGTCCCGCTCTCTCGGCATTGTTGTTGCTTTGAACTTGTGTTTAATTTGTGGCTTCTGTTAAGATTTGGAGTCTGGCTTCTATTTAATTTGTGGCTCCTGTGAAAGACAACAAAAAATCAAATTAATATGGAATATGGCTCACGTTATGTAATATGGCAAGGGACAACAAGGACAGAACAGAAATGTGGAAGCAGGCATGGATTTTTCTCAATCTTTCCATGCATTCAAAGCTCATGAAAGTTAAAACATATAATTATAAACATTAAAAAAAATAAAGAGCTTATTCTCAGTAATAATGAGAACCCAAAATCAGAGAAATAAACATCACCTGCCTAATTGGAAAAACAGAGCATATATGAAAATTGGGACAGCTTTGAAAGTTAAAACATATAATTATAAACATTAAAAAAAATAAAGAGCTTATTCTCAGTAATAATGAGAACCCAAAATCAGAGAAATAAACATCACCTGCCTAATTGGAAAAACAGAGCATATATGAAAATTGGGACCTCAAGCAACTAGTTAGGTTGAAGTAAAACTGAAACTGTACCTCGTTGACACAATACTTTATAAGTTTATATAATTACTACCTCGTTGACACAATACTTTATATAATTACTGATTAGTATAAACTAGCTCTCTACAGTGGAAATGACAAACACAAAAAGAAAGGTAATGTTAGCTTTCTTCACTAAGTGCGGAACCTTCTAATGTTCAATAACAAATAAAGCCGCAATCAACGAACAATGATGCTAAACCAAACCATTATAATACTGCACATGACTAAACAACAGAAATATAGCATAATGACTGAATAATTACGAGTTCATGACATGAAACAGTGGCATCCTTTTATTAACTACCACTGCTGTGTCTTTACTTTTCAATTTTCTTAGTGATCAAACCATTTTTTTGCATCCCAATCGAATGATGTGAGGATAGCAAGCTATGGCTGCTAAGAATGGAATAAGTTGGCTTAAATAGCCGGCAGGTGCAGCCTCATCCGTGTTGAAGTGCGTGCTTGCAGCAGAAGGAGACTTTCTATGGCAGAGATATATCGTATCACTCCAAAACAAAGCTCATTAGTGACGGAAGAAATAAAGGAGGATCACGGTTTAATAAAGGAGGATCACGGTTCTTCTCTGCGAGTCTGCGATTCGCATCCCCTGATCACGCTGGCGGCTGCAGTGCTGCACACATTCATCGTTATATATATATATTATATACAGAGAGGAGTTACGGTTTACCTGAAGGCTCACGCAGGTATACGCTTGCGGCTTTATCGATTCTCAACAGTCAACAATGCGGCTCGCGCAGGTATACGCTTGCGGCTTTATCGATTCTCAACAGTCAACAATGCGGCTCACGCAGGTATACGCTTGCGGCTTTATCGATTCTGGACGCTGGACGCGGGAGTATGGACGCTGGACGCGGGAGTATGGACGCTGGACGCGGGAGTGATAAATGCCACAAACAGAAACCCAGAACCCGATAAACTGAAACCCAAAAATTTTGGCGGGACTCGGAAAAAAATCGCAGAGTCGGAATAATCGGCAGACGCGCGAGTCAAAATCGCGTTGACCACGAGTCAAACTCGGTCAACGCGATTTGACTCCGGAAGATTCGACTCTACTCGTTTCGTGGCCGAGCCGATTGGGAATCGCGATTAATCGGCAGAATCGCCAATTCCTGTTTCATTGGTATAAAGCGCGGCATGACAAGCATCAAGTTGAGCATAGTTTTCAAGTTGGTGATCAAGTCTGGTTGTACATCAACAAAGAAAGACTACAAGGGGAAGGTAAAAAGTTGAAACCAATTAGATATGGTCCTTTCAAAATACTTGATAAAATTGGTGAAAATGCTTTCCGCCTAGATCTACCAGCTTATATGCAGATCTATTCCGTCGTAAATGTTGAAAACTTGTGATTTTATGAGCCTTCGTTGATTGAAGATCCCGAAGAGCAAGGTCAGCTACCTTCCATCGAAGATCTTTTGCCCGAGTATCTCAATGAGCTACAGGAGGACACAATTCTTGACAGGAGGATAAGGACTTCGTGATGGGGAAATGTTGAGTATCTTCGAGTTGGACTCAAAGGTACAAATCCAAGTAAATCATGATGGATAGAGATTGGTAAAGTGAGGGAACTTTATCCTCACTTATTTAATAACTAAAACCAAATTTTGGTGGTCCAAAAGCTTCTAGTGGGGAGGAGTGATCCAAAATGGATTCAATTTTGCCTCCAGATCAAAGTCTTCAAACTCAGTTGAAAGTGGGATCAAGTCGAAGTGCCTGACGAGATGATTCCAACGGTGCAAGCATCCGAGTTCGGATAAAGAAGTTAAGGCCAGTCAAAGTTTCAAGGCAAACTACGGCAAAAAGAGGCAAAGTCAAAGTCAAACAGTCAAAGTCAACGGTCAACCCAGGTTGATGTCAGCAGGACACGTGTTGTCTCGGTAATGCACCATATGTCTAGGATGATGTCAGCAGAGGTTGACGATGTGTCATAATTTGATTGGTTGAAACAGGCCAATCCGGCGCTGACACGTGGCAGCCTGGATTTGCCTAATATTGGCATGTAAATCCCAAAATTTTGGGGGTCAGGGAGGATCGAATCCCTGACCTCCCGGAAGGCTAAGATTTCGCCGGATTCCGCTCACCGGATGAGCTACTATGTCACTTGTTAATAGAAAGGTTGGAGTTATATTTATGGTTTCGGGTATGAAGCCGCTGGAAAAGGGCCGTACAGTCGGGGTGAACCCCTCGACCGCCGGTCTCATAACACTTAATGCCATATCAAACCGCCAGAATTAGAAACGGAGTCATGAACGTGGTTGCATATAAACCATACACGATATACATATTATATCGTAATATATCCATACAATATATCAACCATATCCAACATTTAACGTTATGATATATACCATATCACATGCGATATAACAATAAATCCAAACCATGTAAAATGCCAGAAGAGTCGGGCGGGGGGTTCGACCCGCCGTCCTTCCACTTACATATACCATGCCTTAACACCATTGTGCTAGCCAACATACCAAGCGGTGGAACTTGGTACTCCATCTGCCCATTATTTCTATATTGTTATGCAGGTGCCGAACCAGACCAAAACCACTAGCGCGCATTCCAAGGCAGGTTTTGGTTGCAGAGGTGGTTTTTCTTCCACAAAGGCGGTTTTGTGTAGCAAAAAGGCAGTTTTGCTACAGGCAGAGGTGGTTTTTGACTTTCCAGGTGGTCTGGAGGTCACTGTGGCCAAATATGGTCGAGTTTATACTCATTTGACTCGAAATTTTGAGTTGGATGCAGTGGTGATGCCCATTTTCTCATCTGAGACTCTGTTTTTGAGCTCATGCCTGTAACAACATTTTGAAGAAAAAATAAAGAGGTCAGCACTGGAAGCGAAAGGACCAGGAGACGTAGCCAGATTGTCTGGTGTTAAATTGGCAACTAGGGCCAAACTCCATGTGGGTCAGCTTATTTATGGTAGCTGATATTTTTATTGGATCCCTCTCATTGAGAGGTGTAGGATTGATCTAAAGATCATCCGATTCCGATAAGTATTTATGAAGTTATGAATTTATTTATGTTATGGACAAATTGTTAAGTCGGCCAACATCTTACGTAGGCTCAGAAGCCCAATAGACGTGTCTATTCATCATCCACGTTTTAGTATAAATTGGTGAGGACTTGAAGTCATTTTACACATGTATTCTTGATGTGATCTCCTCTCCACGTCTTGGGTTTTTGGAGAAGGAGAGACACTATGCCCTAGCTGTAGATGAAGCCCTAATTATAGTCAACGTGATGCCCTAATTCGTGTCTCTGGAGACACCTATACGCAGACACAAGAGACCTTACATGCAGGCAATGGAAAGATTGATATATACACATTGTCAATAATATACATGCTGTAATGGAGAGATATACAACGCAGTTGTAGAGACACTTATACGCTGGCCTAATGGTGATGCCCTAGCCGCAGGGTGATCTACTCAGCACAGAGGCCCTAATACGTTGTCCAGAATACACAGGCACTAATCTACACAGTCAAGGGGGCTCCCATATACGCAAATCTCTATACATGATGTATCTGAGATCTATACCCCTGATATACGCATCATGGTATACGCACAGCATCATGGTAAACGCTGCTCTCTACAGGAAAACACTGTTATAAGGACAATATACGCGCAGAATCATAGTAAACGCTGTCATACGCAAATCTCTATACATCATGGGAAATGCAGTCATGAAGACAATATACGCACAGTGAATCTATACACACAACAATGAAGAGATACGCTGTCATCTATACGCACAACAATGAATACGCTGTCATGATATAATAGTCTATACGCTATCACCCTTCCTGCAGTCATGAAGGCATGAAAAACGCAGTCAAGTATTGGAAGAAGCCGCAGGTATAAAGTGGAACCATAGTCAAGGCATGGAGCCATTGTTCATGAAGCCACAGTCATGCATTGGACTAAGGCATGAAAAATGCAATCAAGTATTAGAAGAAGCCGCAGTCATAATTGCTATAGCCGCAGACCATACATGAAGCTCTGCATACCTGTGTATGCTAAGTAAGTCTACATGATATGATAAACCCTAGGTATACTTGCAGCTGTCTTGATGTATGATCATAACAGTTGAATGAAGAAGATCTCGGTGTATACACCTTGGACAGTAGTGACGTGAAGTATTAAATATGCAGTCACAATGAAAAGGATCATTAGCAGTAATGATGGTTACAGTCTCAACATAATGAGAATGATGATCAGTCTCAGATCATGATGGGCATGGGCAGCAAAATGATGAATAAGACAACATGATGATGAATGTGGGGCATGTCAGTAAAGGTTTGCATGATGATAAGAGCAGATGAGAGCAGCTTAGTCATATGGCTGCATGATGATGGAAGATGCAGAATAATGGGCAGCATGATGATGAAAGCAGATGAGATGGTGCTACATGGTAAGGTGTAAATGGATGAAATAGATAGGTGAAGCCGTCACCTTGGAGAATCAGTTGAAGCAGAATGTCTTCAACTGATCTCATGTATCATTGTTATAGGAGATGATCTATGCTCAGATCTAGATAAGTCAAAGTGTTGACTTCTGTTGTAAATGTACTATCTCTCTCACTTTCTCTGTTGAACTTTGAAGAAGATAAAAGAAAATTGATCAAAGGTTTCCCCACATTGTGGGGTTTGTCCCTGGCTGGTGCCACATCTTGTGTCCTCTTGTCTTGGCTTGTCTTCTGCAATTCATATTTATGTTCTATCTGCAGTTTATCTTAATGCTGATGTGATTGCTAACTATGAAAATTTAAATAAATTGCTCTAGCATAGAACATACCTAAAATTTAACATGGTATTAGAGCTGAGGTGAAGACAATGCCCAAGCAAGAGTGAAAGAGCAATCACCGAAGACAGTTGGGACAGGACAAAAGGATCAATGGGCTCCACATCTCTCTTCTAAGTTCACAAAGGGTGAAGTCGAAGCAGAGCATATTATCAGAATGGTGTAGCGGAAGTTTTTGATGGCCCATCTAAAGATCACTTCATTGGGAAGTTCAGATCTAAGGATGGAAGGAAAGGAAGATGCCTTGGTTGCAATAAGTTTGGCCGTTATGTGTAGGAGTGTTTGAATGGTAGAGACACTTCTCTTGATGAAGATAAACAAATCATTCCAGGGTCAAGGGAATGACAGGTAATATAGTTCATCAAGGAGAAATGGTCGACTCTTCAATGAAAACAAGGAACCCTAGGCACTTCATCGGATAAATAATCGTGGGAGTATACTTGGAGCCGATGCCACCTATCCCGGAAAGGATGTTGGGAATGTTATCCCTCAATTGAATGAGGGTAACTCGATTCATTTACAGAAACACTTTTATGTACCTGATCGCAAGAAGAACCTGGTATCCATTTCAGTGATGCAAGTCAAAGGTTCAGGGTGGCACTCATCGATGGAAAGGTACGTGTTTGAAAATAGATTTTTCAAAGATGTTTTTGAGTTCAGGGTTGTATCAAGTTGCAGGAAGTCCACTGGGGACCATGTCCATTGACACAGCACCGGAGGTCTATGAGTCAGATGGTGACAGGGAAGCCTGAATTCAAAAAGAACATGAAAGTACATGTCTGAAATGTACCGAAGGAAAATCTTACAAGGGGACCATGTAGCAGGTCCACAGGTTTGGAACAACCCGTGGAGTTTGAGATTCATGCGAGAATCTCATGTATACAGGTGGAAGAAAGCCTTATATGGCTTGAAGCAAAACACCCCGGGCGTAGTATGAGAGGATTGATAGCTGTTTGATGAAGCTGAGATTCACTAGGAGTGAAACCAATCCAAACCATTACTCGAAGGTTGTGGATGATAGACCTTTCATATCGGCACCTTATGCAAACGAATTATTTTTGACAGGTGCAGACCCTCTCATTTGCAGAAGTAAGAGGGAGTTGGATTCCTGACATATTTTTTGTAGTTAGCATGGTGAGATCATATTTGGTTGAGTCTCACTGGATTGGTTCCAAGAATCTTCTGAGATATCTTTGGGGCACAATCTCTCATGGATTAAGATACATTGCCGGAAATATGAAAATTGCATGATTATTCGAATGCTGACTAGGTAGGCAGTGTGGAGGATCACTAGAGCACTTCTCAGTGCTGGTTCTCTTTGGATTCTGCTTCGATATCATGGATGAGCAGGAAGCAGAAATCGGTTGTTACAAGTACCGCCGAGACCGGATACATAACTACGAGTATGACCTCGTATGAAGTTGCCTGGTTGTGGAAACTCTTCAGTGAGTACACATGATGAATACCACTGTGATTCTCTATGACAACCAGAGGTGGGATTCGATAATTGAGGAATCCCGTATTCAATGACTGCTCTAGCAGATAGACATCAGATACTGCTTTATCTAGGATATGGTAGGTCGATGAGCAAGGAGGCTCCATCGCATCGAGATGATGTACAAGGGTCCTGCATGTTGCATACATTGAGCTCTGGGAGCTCTGGGGGCTTGCGGTTCTTACTGGAGCAACATACGACCACAGGGTGACTTACCCTCCCTTGGTGGTGTGCAGTGGGACAAGATGATTCGCTCTCTTGTGGGACAGGATGATTTTCTCTCCTGTGGACAGGATGATTCGCTCTCCTATGAAACAAGATGATTTGCTCTCTTGTGGGACAGGATGATTTTCTCTCCTCTAGACAGGATGATTCGCTCTCCTATGAAACAAGATGATTCGCTCTCTTGTGGGACAGGATGATTCGCTCTCCTGTGTAGCAGGATGATTAGTTCTCCTGTGAGGTCTGGATGATGTGTTCTCCATGACGATTATGTAGCAGGATGATTAGCTCTCCTGTGAGGCCTGGATGATGTGTTCTCCATGGCGATTGTGTAGTAGGATGATTAGTTCTCCTGTGAGGACATGATTGATTAAGTTCTCCTGTCGAGGCATCCTACCCATGCAGTCTGGGACTCATGGGAAGTACCTCTCATCTGATCAATGAGCAGGGAAATGAGGATAGGGACCATAGTAGTACCGATGGACGCATCGTTGTATCTACCGTACTCCCTATGCTAGGATGACCTTCATTGATCTGGGATCAATGATACTGGTCTGGGACCAGTTGTAGGAGTTGTACCTACTATGACGCTGACTTCGGGTCAGTTGAGACTGGTCTGGGACCAGTGGTACATACTCTGAGACTAACTTCGGGTCAGTGAAGGACTGGTCTGGGACCAGTGGTAGGAGTTGTACCTACTATGATGCTGACTTCGGGTCGGCAGAGACTGGTCTGGGACCAGTGATAGATACTCTAAGACTGACTTCGGGTCAGTGAAGGACTAGTCTGGGACTAGTGGTAGGAGTGGTACCCACTATGACGTTGACTTTGGGTTGGTTGAGACTGGTCTGGGACCAGTGGTACGCACTCTGAGACTGACTTCGGGTCAGTGGAGAATGGTATGAGACATTCTCGATCAATTCTTCTTCTTCATAGTTCAGCAGAGCTAAGTTGAGCAGAGCAGAGCCAGCAGAGCTAGCAGAGCTGAGCAAAGCATAGTAGAGCCAGCAGAGCTGGGCAGAGCAGTGCAAGGCACTAATGGCAGAGATAGTACAGTCTAACATATGGATCAGTGGATGGAGTTCTCCCTAGTTGAGAGGGAGTGTTAAATTGGCAACTAGGGCCAAACTCCATGTGGGTCAGCTTATTTATGGCAGCTGATATTTTTATTGGATCCCTCTCATCAAGAGGTGTAGGATTGATCTAAAGATCATCCGATTCCAATAAGTATTTATGAAGTTATGAATTTATTTATGTTATGGACAAATTGTTAAGTCGGCCAGCATCTTACGTAGGCTCAAAAGCCCAATAGACGTGTCTATTCATCATCCACGTTTTAGTATAAATTGGTGAGGACTAGAAGTCATTTTACACATGTATTCTTGATGTGATCTCCTCTCCATGTCTTGGGTTTTTGGAGAAGGAGAGACACTATGCCCTAGCTGCAGATGAAGCCCTAATTATAGTCAACGTGATGCCCTAATTCGTGCCTCTGGAGACACCTATATGCAGACACAAGAGACCTTACACGGAGGCAATGGAAAGATTGATATATACACATTGTCAATAATATACATGCTGTAATGGAGAGATATACAATGCAGCTATAGAGACACTTATACGCTACCCTAATGGTGATGCCCTAGCCGCAGGTTGATCTATTTAGCACGCAGGCCCTAATATGCTGTCCAGAATACACAGGCCCTAATCTACGCAGTCAAGGGGGCTCCCATATACGCAGATCTCTATACATGATGTATCTGAGATCTATACACCTGATATACGCATCATGGTATACGCACAACATCATGGTAAACACTGCTCTATACAAGCAAACGCTGTTATAAAGACAATATACACACAACATCATAGTAAACGCTGTCATACACAGATCTCTATACATCATGGCAAATGCAATCACGAAGACAATATACGCACAGTGAATCTATACGCACAACAATGAAGAGATATGCTGTCATCTATACGCAAAGCAATGAAGAGATACACTGTCATCTATACGCACAACAATGAATACGCTGTCATGATATAATAGTCTATACGCTGTCACCATTCACACAGTCATGAAGGCATGAAAAATGTAGTCAAGTATTGGAAGAAGCCGTAGGTATAAAGAGGAACCATAGTCAAGGCATGGAGCCGCTGTTCATGAAGCCACAGTCATGCATTGGACTAAGGCATGAAAAACGCAGTCAAGTATTGGAAGAAGCCGCAGTCATAATTGTTGTAGCCGCAAACCATACATGAAGCTCTGCATACCTGTGTATGCTAAGTAAGTCTACATGATATGATAAACCTTAGGTATACTTGCAGCTGTCTTGATGTATGATCACAACAGTTGAATGAAGAAGATCTCGGTGTATACACCTTGGACAGCAGTGACGTGAAGTATTAAATATGCAGTCACAATGACAAGGATCATTCGCAGTAATGATGGTTACAGACTCAACATAATGAGAATGATGATCAGTCTCAGATCATGATGGGCATGGGCAGCAAAATGATGAATAAGACAGCATGATGATGAATGTAGGGCATGTCAGTAAAGGTCTACATGATGATAAGAGCAGATGAGAGCAGCTTAGTCATATGGCTGCATAATGATGGAAGATGCAGAATAATGGGCAGCATGATGATGAACGCAGATGAGATGGTGCTACACGGTAAGGTGTAAATGGACGAAATAGATAGGTGAAGCCGTCACCTTGGAGAATCAGTTGAAGTAGAATGTCTTCAACTGATCTCATGTATCATCGTTATATGAGATGATCTATGCTCAGATCTAGATAAGTCAAAGTGTTGACTTCTGTTGTAAATGTACTATCTCTCTCACTTTCTCTGCTGAACTTTGAAGAACATAAAAGAAGAATTGATCAAGGGTTTCCCCACATTGTGGGGTTTGTCCCTGGCTGGCGCCACATCTTGTGTCCTCTTGTCTTGGCTTGTCTTCTGCGATTTATATTTATGTTCTATCTGTAGTTTATCTTAATGCTAATGTGATTGCTAACTGTGAAAATTTAAATAAATTGCTCTAGAATAGAACATACCTAAAATTTAACATCTGGTGAACTCCTTTATTAAATATGGCTTTGTTGATGTGTTTAAATGTTTCTTCAAATTGTTTATGTGTTTATGTTATTCGCAATCTTTTCGATCCATTGCATTAAGTAACATAAGCGAATTCACACATAGTCTATAATACCTTTTTCATTAATGGATCATCTCTTTTGCAAGAAAAATGTGTAGATGCTTAGCTAGATGATTTCATGTCACTTTATAGCACCTTCCAATTCAACACTTTCATTTCCTAAAGTAGGCAACATTCCCTTTTTTGCATTAAGAATAATTTTCCCTTTGCCATTTGGTAGTCAGATTCCTTCTAGTCAATAGAAAACTGGTTTGAAAAACCCTAGTGGTCTATCGCCCCAATTGAAAAGTGACAAGAGTAGACTATTGCATCTACTGTGTATACAACACTGTCACCTCCAAGTTTGTACGAACCACGGGTTGATGAAGTAAAGTTGGTAGCCCCAGGAGTTGCAACATTCTTGCTGCAATACTAGTGCTCATCAACGAGATCCAAGTCCATTCAAGGATCATATTGACACTTGTACGAGAAGTGTTGACAACCACGGGTTTCCATCACCTAACAGAGAATTATCTTATGCCATGGCTGCCTCAATACCTTCAACAACTTGTTCATTGCCCCACATTATATGAGAGATGATGCACTTGGACCATCAATTCCCCTAGCCAGCTTAACATTATATACAGGTTTTGGCAGCTAATCCATGGCCCAAAGGAGGTTTGTTTTATCGTTGAGACATGGGAGGGCAAACACCATTTTTCGTTCCCTCATTTGGAGCAGTCTACAGGCTTATCTTACACCAAGAGACCCATGAGACCACCACTTGTGCCCTAGAGCCACTTTGGAGCACCACATGATGTTTTACTTGGAAATCAACGGGCCACCCCTTTTTACTATCATTCATGGAAGCCTCTTTTCATCATGGCAATTGAGGACTCAGTTAGGCCTTCCAAAGACCTTCCTACACCATTGCTACATCATTTCGGCTTTGTTTTGCATGGTGTATCTTACACTTTATGAGCTATTTGGTGGGCTTGTCACCTAAGTGAAGTTATTTTGCACATTAAAATATTTTTAGGGGCATCATAGGCTAATTCAAACTCTTAGAGGCTCATATAAGTAGAGTTAAGATTCATTTGTATAAAAAATCATCATCGGATTTGGATATCTCTCTCTTGAGAAATTCACACTATTTCTTGGATGTCTATTGTGTTGAAAAGTGTAACTAGGTTCGGTCTTCATAATGACATGTAATTATGATTTTATGAAATGAGATGTAAAGAAGAAAAATAAATTTATTGTATTGCTTATTTCATGGGTTTCATGAGCAAGAGATTTTATTTTTGAGTCAAGACTCTCATTGAGATTCTTTAGGTATTATTTGTCATCTAGTCATAAAATCATAGTCATTGTCATGTAATGAAGTCATGTTACACTTTGTAAAAGGTCAATCTTGTCTATGTAAAGTATCCTCTAAGACCTTGTCACTTATCCTCTTCAAGTCGTCCTACAATGATGGAAGAACATGCTAGAATAAGTTGGCCTAAACACTAGTGATCATGTCGGCGTAAAGGACATATGATGAAGTGTATATATAGCCACACTTGGCCTCACTAAGAGGAAAGAAACTCGACAAGAATTCGATCAAGAAGAAGTGCGAAGTAGAGTCCAACAGTAGAAGTGCGAAGTATAGTCCAGCAGTAGAAGTGCGAAGAAGGTATAACGAAGAAGGATTCTTTTGGATATTGCGAAGGAGAGACTCTTCTGGGGTCAGCGAAGGAAGATTGTTCTTGGGTAAGCGAAGGAAGATTCTTCTGGGATCAACGAAGGAAGGTTTCTTCTGGGGTTAGCAAAGAAAGGATTCTTCTGGGTATTTGTTTTGGGTACAAAAGAAGAAGGACCGAAGGCATCAAGTGAAGATTGAAGAGAAGCAAGATAGAGACTAGGGTTTCTGACCTAAAGACTAAGATTCTCTAGAGATAGCCGAGAAGAGCAGTGTGGAGACTAGAGACCGAGATGTTCTAGAGGAAGCCAAAAAGAAGCATTGTGAAGGATAGAGACCGAGTTTCTCTAGAAGAAGCCGAGGAGAGCAGTTCGAGAACAAGAAGAAAGTCAAGAAAGGGAAGAGGTAGTGCATCAAGGTTAGTGACAAGGTTCTTGGGAGGATACTAGAGTTAAGGTTCTTTGTCATGGTCTTGGTACTAATCAATTGAAGATGTAGAAGAAGAATTTTGATCGGGTTTTCCTCTCAAGAGGTGAGAGGTTTTGGCCCTAGCTAACAAGCCTATATACTGTGTCACTTGTCTTTTATTGTGCATATTGGTAATTGCCTTGATGAAAAGAACACAATAATAACATAACGAAGAAAAGACTGTAAGCTAAGGAGTAAAAGTATATCACAAGCAATTATCAAGCAGAGAAATCTTTTAACTATTCATGCCCTAGATTTTGTTGATTTTTGGTAGCATCGGATGTCCTCTAGCCATAAAAATTGGTGGAGAGGCTAAGGCACATGAGATCTCCCAAACCCAGAAATCGTTTGGAGAATTTCCACCCGGATGAAGAGATATTAAATTAATTAATATTTTTAATGGAGTTCCTAAGTTTAAACTTAAGAAAATTAAACTATTAATGTGTATTAATATAAAATGGGTGAGAAAGTTCTAAGAGACGAATATCAAGCCAGATCTAATCGTAGCCGTTGATTAGGGACTCAATCTCGGTCGTTGAATCATCAACAGGCTAAGTATAAGAGGAGTCTTGAGGGTCAGTGGGAGACACACCAAGAGAGATCAAGAATTTGATTTTCTGGGGCTAGGTTCGCTGAGGAAATCGAGTTAGAGATCAGTTGCAGTGAGGGGAAGTTCAGCAAGGGATTTCGATCCAACGCTGAAGAATACATATCAGAGAGGCAACAAAGTGCTAGGAGAGGCAGCACAGAGCCTAGGAGCGCTGACGCAGAGGCTAAGGAGGCCAACGCAGAGGACGCAGAAGCCATAGAGGCAGACGCAGAAAGCCGCAGAGGCTAACACAGACAACGTAGAGGGCTTAATAGGCTGCATTGAGGAGGTTCTATGGGGCAGACTGAGAGCAGATCAGCTGACGCAGAGCAAAGGAACTGTGACACAGTTCTAGAAGAGTGCTTGGAGCAGCCTTCACTATCCAGCATAAGGAACAATCAAATTCACTATGGGGTTGATCATCCGGTTGCTGATTTGCCGAAATATCTATCTCTGGAGAGAGGTACTACTACCAAAGATATTCTCTGAAGGGTGAGCCATTTCTGGCACCCTAGTTGTATTCAGAAATCTGCTTAATAATAAAACCCTCATATACTACACTGGTTTTCCCGAATTGGGTTTTTCTGGGGATGATTGTCCAAAAATAACGGTGCCCCTTGTGTGATTGTCTCAGTTTATTTCAGTTGTTGATCTGTATATTTGTGAAGGCTGCAATTGTGTTTACTTTACTTTTTTATGTTATTAAATAACTTGTTAATGTAAAGAACAAGTAGGAGATAGTAAACCAGATATTGCAGTAGGGGTTTTTGATGTGTTAGATTTAGAAATTTTCACATGGTATCAAAGGGATTGCAGATCATAGGAGGACTGAAGACACCAGCCGAAGAAATCTGAGAGTTTGCAGCAGAGAAGTAGCTGTCTCGAGAGACAGCGTTGTTCCAAAGCTAGAAACACAGGAGTGACGTAGTGCAGAGAAGGTGACACAGAGGCTCACGCAGTGCCTGCATCAGCATTCTGAGCGAGGAGAGGGTGAAGCAGTAGCTGGGAGGAGTCCACACAGAAGCTGCGTCAGCTGTCCAGGCCAGCGCAGAGGCAAAGGGAGGGTAGATTAGGCCTACGCAGTGCCCAGTCATCTTTCTTAGCCAGGAAGGATTGACACTGTGGCCAGGAGGAGCTGATCCAGCTCTCACTGTGATTGCGCAGAGCCAGAATGGCTCAGATTCTTTAGTTGTTGGGGCTAAGGGAGCTGTGAAGATTTTGATTTGAGGAGCTAGTGGGACGCTGGTTTAGTAGAAAACAGTGTCTAAGGAGACTGAACCAAGGTAGAGGGAAGCACTGCCTCGACAGATTTCTAGCCAAGAAATCTAGATCCGAGTTGCAGTAGCAAAGGAGGATTGGAGAGGAGTGATTTGATAGTTGGTTGGAAGATTTTCGAGAGTGAAATCAGGACTCAGAGGGAGTCTAGAGAAGAGGAGCAGAGATGGCAATGAATGGATTGAGGGATCAGGATAAATTGGATGGGGCTTCCAATTTTGTCATCTAGAAGGCCAGGATCCTGGCAATCCTGGATAAACATCGCATCAAGGACTATGTCTTGAGAACCGTAGCTGTCTCATTTAATCCTGATGCAAATGAGAAGTATGAGGAGGTCGAGGCGAAGGCGAAATGCATGATTCTAGACGGGGTCAAGGATCATGTCATACCACATATTGCTGAGAAAAATACAAGGGAGATATGGCAGACCCTGACCACCTTATACTAGGGCTCTTCCCTGCAGCGGAAGATGTTATTGGAAAATCAGCTAAGGTCATATCAGATGCAAAAAGGAGAGGAGATAGATCCGTTCCTTCAAAGGCTGTAAGGAATTCACGACTAACTTACTTCCGGGGGGTCTACATCGGATCCAGAGTTCATGGTTAGGACTGCTCTGAATGCAGTCTCTGAGGACTGGGAGACGTTTGTCCAAAGCATTTTGGGCAGAGCAACTCTCCCCAGTTGGGAGGAGATGTGGGCAGCTCTTCGACAGGAAGAACTAAGGAGATTGACCAAGGCAGGGAGTAGCGATAAGGGAGTTAGAATCAAGGAGGAGGAGGAGGAGGATGCAGCTCTAGCATTTGTGGGACATCAGAGGGTTCGAGGAAGAAGAAAGACATCTCCAAGGTCAAGTGCTTCAACTGTGGGGAGCTGGGACATTATGCATCTCAGTGCCCCAGGAAGAAAGGCAAGGGAGAAGCTTCCTACTAAAAAGCTGCTCTAGCAAAGGAGAAGAAGGATGTCGAGACTGATGACGATTGTGCCATGAGTGCTCATGCGCCTCTAGAGAAGAGGTGGGGAGACATAGAGCTGTAGTTGAGAGGACTACAGAAGTAGGGGCTAGGATCCTTGAGGTACCCAAACTCTTGGATCACATCCGGCTACAGGAGCCCTTAAGGACAATAGCATGATGACAGGTGTCGGGTGGAGCAAGATGTGATGGAGCGGCAAGGCAGTGCTAGAGTGCAGAAATCTAAGGCAGTGCAAGAGGCACAAAGGTGTTTGCAGCAACGTAGTGGTAGCAGAGGGAGCATAGGATAGCAACAGAGGTAGCTTCAACATCACGAGGCTTCCAAATTGAGCAGGATGTCAGTGTTTGGGTGAAGTCAGTTACTTACTTCTTAATAACTGAGTTGCAGTACAGTGGTTAGCAGTGGCAGTGCTATGGGCAGCATGATGCAACATGTTGAGAGGGAGCTACAATACAGATGTAGCAGTGGAAGTGGATTGTCATGGGCAGTAGTACAGGAAGCAGTAGTGTAGGGGATGTGAGGCAGCAGGCCAAGCATTAGCACAGGTACCGATACAGAAGATCAGTGTGATGTTTTTATGGTGAAGCATTACTGGAGCACATTCCTTGCTAGGAGGGAGTGTTGATTTTTGGTAGCATCGGATGTGCTCTAGCCATAAAAATTGGTGGAGAGGTTAAAGCACATGAGATTTCCAAGACCCAGAAATCGCTTGGAGAAATTCCACCCAGATGAAGAGATATTAAAGTAATTAACATTTTTAATGGGGTTCGTAAGTCTAAACTTAGGAAAATTAAAATATTAATGTGTATCAATATAAAATGTGTGAGAAAGTTCTAAGAGACAAGGATCAAGCCAGATCTAATCTTAGCCATTGATTAGGGACTTAGTCTCGGCTGTTGAATCATCAACATGAAAAGTATAAGAGGAGGCTTGAGGGTCAGTTGGAGACACACTAAGAGAGATCAAGAATTCGATTTTCTGGGGCTGGGTTTGCTGAGAAATCGAGTTATAGATTAGTTGTAGTGAGCGGTGGTTCAGCAAGGGATTTTGATCCAAGGTTGAAGAATACATATCAGAGAGGTAGCAAAGTGCCGGAAGAGGCAACGCAGAGCTTAGGAGGGTTGATGCAGAGTCTAAGGAGGCCAGCGCAGAAGATGCAAAAGCTGTAGAGGTAGACGCAGAAAGCCGCAGAGGCTAATGCAGACAATGCAGAGGGCTGAAGAGGTTGCGATGAGGAGGTTTTGTGGGGCAGACTGAGAGTAGATTGGCTGACGCAAAGCAGAGGAAGGGTGACTCAGTTCCAAAGGAGTGCTTGGAGCAGCGTTCGCTATCCAGCATGAGGAACAGTCAGAGTCACTATGAGGTTGATCATTTGGTTGCTGATTTTCCGGAATATCTATCTCCGGAGAGAGGTACTACTACCAAGGATATTCGCTGAAGGGTGAGCCATTCTTGGCACCCTAGTTGTATTAAAAAATCTGCTTAATAATAAAACCCTCATATATGTTGCATCGGTTTTCCCGAATTGGGTTTTTCCGGGAACGATTGTCCAAAAATAACGGTGTCCCTTGTGTGATTATCTCAGTTTATTTCTGTTGTTGATCTATATATTTGTGAAGGCTGCAATTGTGTTTACTTCGATGTTTATGTTATTAAATAACTTGTTAATATAAAGAACAAGTAGGAGATAGTAAACCAGATATTGTAGTAGGGGTTTTTGATGTTTTAGATTCAGAAACTTTCACAGATTTCTCAACATGGTATCAGAGCTAAGGTGCTAAAGTCAAGAAGGGGCATTCAAAGCAAGTAGACACACGAGAATCGAGCTTCAAAGAAGGATCAAAGCAAGTCAAAGAACACCAAGCAAGAAATCAAGATCTACCAAAACCCTAGATCGAAGAAATATACTCTAGCAAGAGTCTTGAAATTATCTTCAAGAAGGAAGCAGGAAGAAAGACCAAAACCCTAGAAGCACTTCAAAGATCATCACTCATACATCACCAAAGAAGTGGAAGCTCTTCAAATCTAAGGAAGGTTAGATCGAAAGGCAATCTTCTCTCTATTGAAGCAAGGATCTCATTTGGAAAAAGATCATCCTAAAGAAGGCAGTCTTCCCTCACCGAAGTAAGAACCTTCTTAAAAGGATCATCTGAAGCAACAAGTTTGTCATCAAGTTGAAGATTCTATCTTCACAAGTAAGTACCTTTTTATAATGATTAATCTAATCTGGTAAAAATGACTTCATGTTTCAAGGAGAACCATAAGCTTGTTGGGATATCAAACTTCCTTGCATGGAAAAGAAGGATAGACATAGTCCTCGAAGTAAATGAAGTCATTGATCATGTCCATGGAAAGGTCTCCAAGCCATTCGAAGAACAAGCATTATTTGAATACATGGAAAGGGATCTCAAGGCTCAAAAGATTCTTAAGGAATCTATTAAAGATCCTCTCATTCCCTATGTAGCCGAGCTGGAGACATCTAAATAAATATATGATAAATTGATAGAATTTTTCTCTGAAGACACGATAGAAAAGATCATATCACTTAGATCTGATCTATATAAATTGAAGGTGACAAAGGATGAAGGGGTATCGTCTTGTCTTTCAAAAGCATCTCAAATAAAAGGTCAATTGCAAGATCTAGGAGAAATGGTATCTGATAGCGAAATGATATCCGTTATTCTAAAAGCATTAATGGATGATCAAGGTAATCTTATATCTACTAAGGAAGAGGAAGCTATCCCATTCATCAAATTATGGTCTCTTTGCAAGGCAGAAGAAGATAGGTTGGAGAAAGAAAGTAACAAAAGATCAGATAGAAGGGATCAATTAGCGACAAAAAGAAAAGGGAAATTTGGAAAGTTTTGTCCTCCAAAGAATAAAAAGAACATGGCTAAGGAAAGATGCTATTGTTAAAATTTGGGTACTAGAGGACAAGTGGTTCCCTAAGGCTTTGATCTTTGGCCTAAGGAAAGGTGTCCAAATTTATTTGTACTTTTCCCCTAAAGTGACTTTATAAGTGGTAAAGTCAATTTAATTTAAAAGTGACTTTATAAGTGGTAAAGTTACATTCTAATTGAAAGGTGACTTTATTAAAGTCAATGAAGAATTAGAAAGTGAAAAAGTGACTATGGAAATAAAAGGCTAAGTGGGTCTTTATTTAAGTGGGTGAGTTAAAAAATAGAAAATGAGAATTAAATGCACATTTATTTTTATCCCTAGTTCTAAATGAATCTCAACCATTAGATCTTAGGGTAACCCAAAAGGTCATTTAGAGAGTAAAAGGAGAAGAGAAGAGGAAAAGATCATTCATTCTTTCATGAGCATTTGAGAGAAAGAGAAAAGAGAGCAAGGAGAAAATTTCTGAGCAGTGAGGAAGTGAAGGAGAGCAACAAGAAGACATTTCAGCAAATCTGGGCAGCAACATTTATTGGCACGCATCCCAAGGCAAAACCGTACAGCAGGAGAAAGACATAGAAATTGAGGAAGAGGGACAACAAAGAAATCGAGAAAGAGAGACAACAGCAAGGGCATGAATTTCGAGGTAGGTGTATTGCTAAAATCCGTAAGGTCCATACAAGTTCTGGACACGTTTTTCAAGGCAGGTCATACAACATTTAATGTTATTTTATTGCTGGAAAAATTTTTGTTTTCGCTGTTTGCTGATTGGCATGATTTTCGACATGGAGTTCAAGCATGGAAATCGAGATAAGTTGTAATTTGTGGTTGCTGGAATTTTCACTGTGTATTTCAGTTTCTCTGTAAAAGCATTTTCAGAAATAAAGAAGAGCTCTCAAATTGGTTTTCTCCAAGAGTTTTAGGGGGTTTTCCAAGGTCACATTGAAAAAAAATCACTGTGTTATTTCTTGTGAGTGGTTGTCATAATTTTGTTGTGTTTTATTTTTACAATTTTAGCAGTTGTGAAATCTCTAAATTTGTGTTTTCAAAAAATATTGTCATTTCCAGATTTTAGATTTTTTTATCATGCATGGATTTAAAACCAAATGCATGGAGTGATAAGGAAAACTGATAACTGGAGTGGGGGTTGAAATTTCTTCATGGTATCGGAGCTTGGTTGGCTGAAAAGTGCAGTTTGGAACAACAAAGTGAAAATTATAGCAAGCTGATTTTTACACAGAAAATAGAAACCTTTACGACAAATTTGAAAATTTCAGTTTGGTAGGACAGCGAAACATGTCTTTGGGTTTGAGAGTGGAAGACAGGTTAGACGAGTAGAACAACTACAGTGCATGGAAGGAGAGAATCCAGAGCATCTTTGAAGAAGCAGAAGTCTGGGGCATTATGGTAAATACCACATAGAACCCAGTAGTAGTACCTGCTGACCCTGTATAGTTTGCAGAGTTTAACAAAAAGAATGCTAAGGAAAAAAGATTGATTCTAGAAGGAATCAAAGATCATGTCATTCCTCATGTGAGAGGAAAGACTTATGCACATGAGGTGTGGATAGCCTTGACCAGTCTTTACCAGAGCTCAAATGAAAACAAAAAAATGGTCCTAAAGGAGAAACTGAAGGCCATTAAAATGGCTAAGACTGACAGTGCTACAACATACCTCACAAAGATCACTTCAGTGAGAGATGAGTTGGTAGCCGTAGGTGAGATCTTTGCACCCACTGAGTTGGTGAGGAGTGCTTTGAATGGTATTCCCAAGACTTGGGAGAATTTTGTGGATGGCATTGTTGCACGGGAAAACCTTCCCGATTGGGAGAGGTTGTGGGATGATTGCATTCAGAATGAGATAAAAAAGAACCATATTGGGGTAACCAAATAGGTGGAGGATGACAATGTGGCATTGTTAGCAAGAGGCAAGAAGGGCAAAGTAAAGAAACAAGCTTCCAATAGTGGAGGCAAAGGCAAGCAGCAGAACAAGGAGGACTCTTCCAAAGTCAAATGTTGGAATTGTCAAAAGTTGGGACACTATGCTGTTGTGTGTCCAGAGAAGAAGAACAAGAAAGGGAAAGACAAACCCATGGCAACTTCTGCAGAGATAGAGAGCTTCTCAGAGATCTTTGATTGGGAGTTTGGGTTCATAGCTTTTGAGGTCACTAGTGCAGTATCACCTGCCATACAGGTTCAGAGGGAGTGTGCATTCCCTACTACTAGCAGAGCATCTTCTAGCGTTTGGTATGTTGACACTGGCGCTTCTCGTCACATGACAGGAGTCAGAGAGTATTTCTTAGAGCTTCCAAAGGGTGATATTGATACGGAGGTAGTACTTAGTGATGACAACATTGTTAGAGCAGTTGGTGTGGGGACATTGACATTTGATAGGGGACCCAAACCTCCCTTGAAAGTGTCAGATGTTCTATATGTGCCTCGAATGAATAAGAACCTGATATTCGTCTCAGCACTTGAGGACAGAGGGTATGATGTGTTGTTCAGGAGAGGGCAGGTGCTTATATATCCTAGGGGAACTCCAGCTTCTTCAGCTAGAGAGATTGGTGTGTGCCATGCCAAGGTGTACAAGTTCTCATTCCAGCCCCTGATGGCAGTGAATAGCAGCACTTGAGCCAGGACCGACAACAGTTCTAGCAGTTTAGAGTTGTGTGAGATTTGGCACCGCAGGATGGGGCACATGTATCGTGGGGCCTTGAGCACATTGCGGGAGATCACCACTGGTGTGCCAGATTTCAGTTCTGATCACCTTGATGTATGTAGAGGATGTGCTATGAGGAAGTTTGCCAGATCCTCTTTTCCCAGCAGTGACAGCAAAGCGACCGGGATCCTTGACTTGATTCATACCGATGTGAGTGGTCAGATGTCTCATGTATCCTTGAGTGGCTATGAGTAATATGTTTTATTCATTGATGACCACTCTAGGAAGACCCAGATTTATTTCTTGAAAACCAAGAGTGAGGCCTTCAAGCGGTTTCAAGAGTTCAAACCTCTTGTGGAGACCCAGACAGGTAGGAAGATCAAGGTCCTTAGGTCGGACAATGGAGGGGAGTATACCCTTGGTGAGTTTGTTGACTTTTGTGCTGAGGCAAGCATTAAGAGGGAGTCCACAGTTCCTTACAACCCCCAGCAGAAGGGGTTTGCGGAGAGGAAGAACAGATCCATTATAGGGGTTGCCAAAGCCATGCTTCATGATCAGGGGTTACCTTTATTTTTGTGGGCAGAGGCCTGCAACACTGCTGTGTACTTGCAGAATAGGAGTCCACATCGTGCCTTGGGGAATGTGACTCTGGAGGAGGCTTTTTCTGGGGAGAAGCCTGATGTTGGGCACTTTCGTATCTTTTGGTGCCTTACATATTCCTATGTCCCCAAGGAGAACATGACCAAGCTAGAGCCCACTACAGACAAGGGAATATTTGTGGGTTATAGCGAGACTTTGAAAGCTTATCGGATTTATATTCTCGCGCAGAGGAAAGAGGTTGTCAGGCGAGATGTGAAGTTCGAGGAGGAGAGAGATTTCAGGAGGTCACAGGAGTTAGAGTATCCAGGGTCACCAGACCCTCAGGAGCAGCTGAGTCAGTCACAAGGATCCAGTGGTCAGGGATCAGGAGGTACATCGATTACAGTGTCAGGTCCATCAATGAGTAGTGGCTCTCAGAGTCAGGTGGGTGGTTCTTCTGGCAACATGCAGGGCAGTCGCAGCGCAGTTCACAGGGTAGTCCACTAATGGATAGTTCGCATAGTACTTCAACATCTACAGGCACAGATTTAGGCATGAGGTTAGTTGGCAGGGCTTCAAGAGTTCAGGCTTCTGATGATGATGAGGATTCTTTCACTCCGATGGGAGAAGTATGCTCAGGGAAGAGGAAGCCCAAGTGGCTTCAAGATACCTTGTGCAAGGCCACATCAGTTGTTGGGCCAAAGAGATAGGTTAGAGAGAGTAAACCACCTGAGCGGTTTTGTAGTTACATGGCATTGGTAATAAGCATTGTTGACTCCGAGCCTTCTAGTTATGAGGAGGCAGCCAACCAGCAGGTCTGGAGAGAGGCCATGATGGAGGAGTATGCTTCTATTATGAAGAACGATGTTTGGGAGGTAGTGCCGAGGCTTGAAGGTAAGTTAGTTGTTACTTCCAGATGGCTCTACAAGATAAAGCATGTTGTAGATGGTAGCATCGAGAAGTTCAAGGCTCGATTTGTGGTGAGAGGGTTTTCACAGGTAGAGGGAGTTGACTATGAGGAAACCTTCACTCCCGTAGCTCGGTATACATCTATTCGCTCTATTATATTGATTTCAACAGAGATGGGTTGGAAGATCCACCAAATGGATGTGAAGACTGCATTTCTCAATGGCTTCATTCAGGAGGAGGTTTATATTGAGCAGCTGCAGGGCTTTGAGGTGCATGGGAAGGAGTCCCATGTATGTAGATTGAAAAAGGCACTCTATGGCCTGAAGCAAGCTCCTAGAGCTTGGTACTCAAGGATTGATACATATTTGCAGCAGTTGGGTTTCACAAAGAGTGAGGCTGATCCGAACCTATACTTCATTGTGGTGGGTGAGGAGCCTCTCATTCTAGTGTTGTATGTTGATGACTTGATCAACACTGGTGCAGAGAGAATCATTGAGGGCTGCAAGAGAGATCTTGCTTCAGAGTTTGAGATGAAGGATATCGGCTTGATGCATTATTTTCTGGGATTGGAGGTGTGGCAGGAGGAGGGGCATTTCTTCCTGGGACAAGGGAAGTACATTGTGGATATTCTTAGCAGATTTCACATGGAGGACTGCAAACCCATGTCTACACCTATGACCACTAACTAGAAGAAGCTTCACGCTTTTGATTCTGAGTTGGTGGATCCTACTCTATACAGACAACTGATTGGTTGTTTGATGTATTTGGTCAACACTCAACCAGATATATATTTTGCGGTTAACACTATGAGTAAGTTCATGTGTGAGCCCAGGGGAGTGCACTGGGTGGCTGCAAAACACATTCTTCGTTGCTTGCAGGGGACTGTGGATTTTGTCTGGATTATAGATAGGGTGATGGAGTGAGACTGGCAGGGTACACGGATTCAGATTGGGCAGGTTGTGCTTCAGATAGGAAGAGTACTTCCGGGTGTTGTTTTGGGTTGGGTTCGGCAGTTGTGTCGTGGATCAGCTAGAAACAATAGTTAGTTGCATTGAGCTTAGCTGAGGCAGAGTATATGGCTGCTAGTTTGGCTAGTTGTGAGGCCATATGGCTTTGCAAGATGTTGTTTGGTCTATTTGGTCAGGCATTGAGACCTTAAGTAATTTACTGTGATAATCAGAGTTGCATAAAACTCACGGAGAATCCAGTTTTTCATGATAGGTCAAAGCATATTGAGATCAAGTATCACTTCATTAAAGACTATGCCCAAAAGGGAGCTGTCAAGCTTGAGTACATTTCCACAAATGAACAAGTAGTGGATATTTTCACCAAAGCCTTACCACGAGACAAGCATGTCTACTTCAGAGACAAGATGGGAGTGGTGAGGAACACGTTTCTCGGTAAGAGGGAGTGTTAAAATTTGGGTACCAGAGGACAAGTGGTTCCCTAAGGCTTTGCTCTTTGCCCTAGGGAAAAGTGTCCAAATTTATTTGTACTTTTCCCCTAATGTGACTTTATAAGTGGTAAAGTCAATTTAATTTAAAATTGACTTTATAAGTGGTAAAGTTACATTCTAATTTAAAGGTGACTTTATTAAAGCCAAGGAAGAATTAGAAAGTGAAAAAGTGACTATGGAAATAAAAGGCTACGTGGGTCGTTATTTAAGTGGGTGAGTTAAAAAATAGAAAGTGAGAATTAAACGCACATTTATTCTCATTCCTAGATCTAAATGAATCTCAGCCATTAGATCTTAGGGTAACCCAAGAGGTCATTTAGAGAGTAAAAGGAGAAGAGAAGAGGAAAGGATCATTCATTCTTTCATGAGCATTTGAGAGAAAGAGAAGAGAGAGTAAGGAGAAAATATCTGAGCAGTGAGGAAGTGAAGGAGAGCAGCAAGAAGACATTTCAGCAAATCTGGGCAGCAACATTTATTGGCATGCATCCCAAGGAAAAATTGTACAGCAAGAGAAAGGCACATAAATCGAGGAAGAGGGACAACAGCAAGGGCACAAATTTCGAGGCAGATTTGGGCACAAATTTCGAGGCAGCCATACTGCTGAAATCTGTATGGTCTGTACAACAAGTTCTGGGCACGTTTTTCGAGGCAAGTTGTACAACATTTAATGCTGTTTTATTGCTGGGAAAATTTCTGTTTTGGTTGTTTGTTGATTGGCACAATTTTCGAGGTGGAGTTCAAGCATAGAAATCGAGATAAGTTGTAATTTGTGGTTGCTGGAATTTTTACTGTGTATTTCAGTTTCTCTGTAAAAACATTTTCAGAAATAAAGAAGAGCTCTCAAACTGGTTTTCCCCAAGAGTTATAGGGGGTTTTTCTAGGGTCACATTGACCTAAAATCACTGTGTTATTTTTTGTGTGTGGCTGTCATAATTTTGCTGTGTTTTATTTCTGCAATTTCAGTAGTTGTGAAATCTCTAAATATGTGTTTTCAAAAAATATTGTCATTCCCAAATTTTAGAATTTTTTATCATGCTTGGATTTAAAACTAAATGCATGGAGTGATAAGGAAAATTGATAACCGGAGTGGGGGTTGAAATTTCTTCAGTTATGGTTGTCAGGAACTTGGGCACTATAGCAGAGATTGTCCTAAACGTAAGAGGGACAAGGAAAAAGTCTATATTACTGAGGAAGTGAAAGAACCAGAGGGAAAGAAGCTTAAGAAGGAAGAAGCAAAAGATCTCTATTATGACCGAGATGATCCTCTTCACTAGAAGGTACTTTTCACTTGTAATTTATAGATAGGAAGCAATGTAAATATAATAGGATGCATCAGATTAGAAAATAACATTGCAATAAAAGCATTCGAAGTAAGAGCTCTTGACATGGGAAGCAGAAAGGATGTCTAGAATAAATTCTATTAATTACAAAGGATGGGAGCTCTTGGAAACCTCATTGAAACCTCAAGTGATACTTAGAGAAAGAAGTAGAGGTCATCATTGACTGGGATCATCATACAATAGTTAATAAGGAAACATATGTTGGGTGAGGATATGAAATATCCTCAAGTTTCTCTGATGGAATCCTCATCAAAAGGATTCACCAATCTAGAAAGAAAGCAAGTGTTTCATCGGGAATTCGAACTCATGGGATTCAAAGAATGATGGTATGATGACCTAACAAAGAAGCAAAATAAAACTCGTTCGTTCAGAGGTACCTGCTACAGGAAGTCTAGATGACCCAAAGGAAAGATGAGGTATGTATGCTTACATAGGATATTATGAAAGTCATGTCATATGGTTGCAGATAATATGGATCACTATTTCCATCTTAGGAAACATGATCAAAAGAAGAAGGATCTCCTCCTACGAAAGATTGCAGCAAGGCATAAGTCACACTATATGAAATCAATATAATATGTTCTCATTTGAATCATGAGGAAGTTGAATACAATTAAGGATCTCTGATTGGGAGCTCCTGGGAATGAAGTGTGTGAAAAGAAAAGAAGAGATTGTAAAATATGCAACAAAGGGAGAAGGCATTCTACATCCGAAGTCCAAGAAGATTTGACTAATAGATCTCTCGGAAAGATATGAAGACTCTAATGAGAGTCGTTAAAAGATGGAGACTCTTGACAATAAATATCTTTAGGAGATGTGTCAACATGCATGTAGGATGTTGATACCTACTGTAAGATGTCATGAAGAAAGACCATCACAAAGGTAATTTTGATTTAAGTGTTCATTTCTTATTTTTGAACTAATATCTGTTAGTTTTTGGTAGCATTAGAAGTGCTTTAGCCTTGAAAATTGGTGGAGAGGTTAAGGCACATGAGTTCTAAAGAAACCAGAAACTGTTTGGTGAAATTCCACCCGGATTGTATTTTATTAAAATAATTAATATTTTTAATGGAGTTCCTAAGTCTAAACTTAGGGAAATTAAAATATTAATGGGTATTAATCAAAATATGGGTGAGAATGATCTAGAAGACGAATCAAGTCATGTTTTAATCTTAGCTGTTGATTAGAGACTTAATCTCGGCTGTTGAAGACTCAACAAGAAAAGTATAAAATGGAGGCTTGGGGTTCATTTGGAAACACACAGAGAGATTGAGGAAATCAATTTTTTGAGGTGAGAAGTTCTCAGGAGGAAAATCGATTGGGGAGATTTTGCAGCCGAGGGGCATAGAGAATCTAGGAGGACTTTATGGAAAATACAGAACAAAGAGGCAGAGAGAGCTTGCAGAGAAGTAGCGCAGTAGCTGGGGGAGCTGACACTGGGCCAGTTTGGGCCAACGCAGTCCTAACATAGAGCCAAAAGGACTAGCGCAGAGCAGAAAAGTTGCCTGTCAAGCAGAATCCAAAATTGCCGGAACAATTGGAACTGCCGAGAACTGCTGAAACAACTGGAATTGCCGGGAACTGCCGGAACAACTGGAATTGCCGGGAACTGCCAGAACAACTGGCACTGCCAGAACTGTCGGGAATTGCCGGAACAGCTAGTAGTGCTGATACAAAAGGCAGAGAAGGTGACGCGGGGCTGACACAGAGCCGACACAGAAATAGCCGGGGTTAGCCAATCTTGTGCCGGATCAGCCGGAATTCTACTGGGTGAAGTGAGGTAAAACTCACTCAGATTTTCTGCCAATATTTTCTCTCCAAAGGATTGCTAGATGAGCATTCTAGATTGTGTTAAGATATATACTGCCAATAATAAGAATCCTCAGATCTGCTACATTGGTTTTCCCACATTGAGTTTTTCTAGGGACGATTGTCCAAAAACAAGTGTGTCAATGTGATTGTTCATACGCTGATGTTTCTCTTTCCGTTTAATTTTCAGTTCTTGTTTGTGAAGTCTGCGACTGAATTTATTTTGGTATTTATTGAAGTATTGGTAAATAACTTATCATAATTAAGTAGGAGAAATAAATCAATTATTGCAGCAAATTTTCACATGGTATCAGAGCAAGGTTCAGGCAAGATGGAAGCAAAGAAAAAGGGCATGGAGAATAGCAGGGATCAAAATATTTCCGAATTAGCTTCCATGTTGGAAGAGGATTTTGCTTGCCTATCAAGCTCTGCATCGACGAGGACTAGTACATTGATAGCGGGGCTTCAACTCATATCACTGGAGAATGAGAATATTTCTCGAGCTATCAGGAGGAACAGATGAACTTTCAAATCACAATGGGTAACAGGACGAAGTGCACCCCAGTAGGAAAAGGAACCGTTATATTCCAGACAGCAGCAGGAGATAGTCTTCGGGCCACAAATGTACTGCATGTGCCAGGTATGGGAATGAATTTGATTTCTATCTCTCAATTACAAGATAAGGGATATGATGTATACTTCATTGGTAATAGAGTATATGTCAAGCATCCAAGGTGGAAAAAGAGGGCCTAGATTGGAACTCGAAGCAACAGATTATACAAGTTGCAACTCAAGTCTCCTATGGCACTGATAAGTAGTAATGTTAATGGAGAAAAAGAATTAAATGAGCTATGGCATAGGAGGATGGGACACTTACATCATGGGGCGTTACGGATGCTCAAGGAAACTGTTATGGGGGTTCCAATGCTTACTACCAAGCATGATGATACATGCAGAGGCTGCGTGCTAGGTAAGTATGCGAAAGTAGCATATTCCAAAAGCAACAATAGAGCTAATAGTGTATTGGGGTTAATACACTCAGGCATTTGTGGTTCGATGTCTACAAGGGCCATCAGTGGTGCTGAGTGTTTTGTTACCTTCATAGATGACCATTCTAGGAAAACTTGGATCTATTTTTTGAGAACCAAGGATGAGGTCTTTGATCAGTTTAAAGAGTTTAAGGCTCTAGTGGAAAACCTGACAGGAAGGAAGATCAAGATATTGCGCTCAGACAATGGTGGAGAATACATAGATAAGAACTTCACTGATTTATTTCTGTGCAAGAGAAGGGATCCGAAGAGAATGGACAACACCCTATAATCCAAAACAGAATGGAGTTGTAGAAAGGAAGAACAGAACTATTGTTGGAGCAGCAAAGGCGATGTTATATGATCAAAATCTACCCAAGTTTTTATGGGCAGAAGCATGCAACACGATTGTACACATTCAGAACAGGACTCCTCACAGGGCTTTAGGAAAGAAGACACTAGAGGGAGTTTTCACGGGAAAGAAGCCAGAAGTAAGTCACCTCAGGATATTCGGAAGTGTAGCTTATTTCCATATTCTAGAAGAGAAGCGGAGAAAGTTAGAGCAGACTGCTGAAGTTGGGTATCTAGTAGGTTACAATGACACTTCAAAGGCGTATCGGATCTACATTTCGAGAAACAGAAAGATTGTAGTAAGGCGGGATACGAAGTTCATGGAAGATAGTGCCTTTAGGAAATCTCGTGAGTTGCCATTTGAAGAATAGGATGAGGATGCTCCTCTAGTCTAGCAACAGGGATCAGACCTGGCAGGAAGACAAGCATCTGGTTCAAGCACAGTAACCAGTACTAGCATCTCCTCAAGAGAAGAGGAGTCAGGATTGTCACAGCAAATACATGAAGAGGAACAGATGGAACCTCCCACCACCAGTGGAAGAACAAATTTGAAGACGAACGAAGGGCAAGCAAACTTCTCACACTGAGCATACGAGCGCACACGACCTCTCTCTCTCGGGTCTTCACAACACCATCGCTTTACAACTCCAAGTTCTTTTGAAGTTCAGAAACTGTCCTCAGACAGGCAGCCCAACAGGCTTCAATATTAATTCAAATAAAGATTTACAGAGCTTTGCAAATTACAAACAGAGATCAAAGAAGCACTCCCTCAATCACCTTGGGCTTCTCATGGAGAGATCTCTTACTTATAACATTTCAAAAGACTCTACCCTATTCTATGACACGACTAAAGGTGGAAATAATTGAGGGTCCTGTTGGCATTTTCTGATCCGATGGTGTCTACTCAACTTTTCCTTTTACAAAAGAAAAGACTACCAGGGTCCTTTCGGACTCCTAACAGAATCATAATCGTCCTCCGATGATTCTTGTCTGGATAAAGCAGTTTTCACCAATATCTTTAGATATTCGTAATCCACCATCTTTGCATATTCTTCGTCCCAATTGATGTTGTATGGGTCCTGGGCATCCTGGTACATGTCCTGAAAAGTGGAATCTTCAGCTTTACCTTTTCCTTTTTGATCTGTTGTTACTATTCCTTTACCTTTTGGAGATGCTCTTCTTGTTGAAGTTTGTCCCTTTTCCGTATTTATCTTTATCGTATGGAGATTCTCTTGTTGTGGAGTGAACATCAAATCTCGCTTTGCCCACTTGTTGACAAAAGGGATTGGATTAATTTCTATGTCAAGAAAAGAATCTTTAAATACCTTTTCACGAACGGGTGAAGGTTGGACTGCCAGCTCAATTCCATCTAGAAGTTCCCACTTAAAAATCTGAAACATATTAGTGGAAGTCTCTATTGCATGTTGAACCCATAGTCGACAATTTTCACTGATGTGAGATTGTGCCTGCCATCCCATTTCAAAGATTATAGAAGTGCAGATCCTATTTGAAAGCATCAAGCTGACAATATGAACTACGTCATTATTCCAATTTCCTACAATAACACTAATTGTGATTAGTGCCTTCTGATTGATTACAAATCTTAAAACTTTTGGATTTCCTTCATCGATTTTTTGTATAGCCTGCTTCTTTTCTACTAATTTTAATTTCCCGAATTCTTTGAACCAAAGGACTAACTGTTTAGTAAGCTCTTCTTTGTCTGCGAACTTGTTATCTCCCGTAGTTTCATAACTGAATACCTGTGCAAAAGGGTTTGGGGAGATGCTTTCTCTTAGTCTTACATTCTGATAATCCCAGGGTGATGAAAACGTTCTTAGATATTGTAATGTCCTCTGGATGCATTGAGAAGTTCTGACTGAAGGCTTCTTTCTGCAAAATCCTCCTTTAATTTCCCAATTAGCAAAATTTTCAAAAATTTCATATTGGAGAAATGTATCAGTGGATGCATAATTCTCATCAAATCTCTGTAAGAACGTTGTTTCAAGTTCTTCAAAAATATCTGGAATCTTCAGAGACTAAATATATCTTCCTACTTCTTCTTTAATCTGGATAGTTTCTAAATCTAGTATTTGTGCTCCAGTATATATACTTAAAGCAAAATCTATTCCTCCTATCAACTAATAGTAATTCAAAACTTTAAGGATCCAAAACATGCTTTCTGTGAATTGGCTTGACCATAGATCAGATGAGCTTTTGAAATAGATTTTAACTTTCATATTAGGCAAAGGATATACCTTTACCATATCAGCATCTAGACCTAATGTTATGCCAACATTTTTTCACTTCCATGCTTGGCACTTCTGGATCCATTGTTTTTTTCGTAGTCTTAGTCCCACAATCTTCTTTATTTCTTCAGTAATAGGACTAATATGACTTTCTAAGACTTTGAATCTATATACAAATGTACCAAAGTCATCATCTTGAGGTTCCTTCCCTGGTATAGTAAAGAGTGCTTTATTCATATCTCTTGTTAAGGAATCAGCTAAAAAGTTGGAATTTCCTGGAACGCATTCAATGTCAAATTCAAACTGTTGAAACCATATCTGCCATGAAAGCAGCTTTCCTCGAGCAAGCTGTCTTGAAATTTTAGCAGATAGAAAATATTTGAAATTCATTGAATATGTTCTAACAAAAAATTTCACTGGTGCTAGATACAATTCAAAGCGCTGAATTCCATTGAAAATGGCTAAGGTTTCCTTTTCTGCAATGAAATAGTTCTTTTGATGTGGAGAGAACTCACCAGATGCATATGCGCATAATTTTTCTTCTTCATTCTCCCTCTTTTCAAAAAGAATAGCTCCCCAAAAACTGTCAGAAGCATCTGTTTGTAATATCAGAAGACCATCACCTGGTGGTTGTAGCTTTGGTAACTATTGACATTCTGATTTAAGTTCTTTGACAGCTGTAGTTGCTTCTGTAGACCATCCTCCTTTTAAATGCTGCCTGATAGGCGCTGTTTTTTCAGATAGTCTGGGGATGTACCTGTGAACATAATTTAAGACACCCAAAAACCTTTGAATAGTTTTTGTGTCTTTGAACTCATCAAGAAACTGAGACAGTTTGGTTAGAACATGGGGTTGCATTTGAATTTGTCCGTTTACTACATTGATCGCCAAAAAATCTATACTGTCTTGAAAAAGAACCATTTTCTTTTCAGATAGCACTATACCATGATTTTGAACTTCATGCAAGAATATTTCCAAATGCTTCAAATGTGTTTCTAGATCAGGACTATGTATAAGTATATCATCTATATATGTAACTATAAAATCATATTCACCAAAAATATAGTCCATTCTTCTTTGGAAGAATGCAGGCACATTTTTGAGTCCAAATGGTACCACCTTCCACTGATAGAAACCAACTGGGCAAATGAAGGCGGTTTATGCCTATCTTCTTCTCGGATTTGGATCTGATAGTACCCAGACTTCATGTCAAACTTGCTGAATACTTTGCTGTTTTGAATTTTCTGCATAATTGTTTCTGGCCTGGGTAGAGGGTGATGGAAACTCTGAGGAATAGCATTAAGGGGTTTATAATTTATTACCATTCGAGCCTTCCCTCTGACTATTTCTGAGTGATTCTTGACCAAGAACGCTGAACAAGAGTAGTGAGAATCACTTGGCTCAATAAGATTCAAATTCAACAATTCTTTTATTTGGCTTCTAACTTCTTGTTCATCTGTGTGGGTGCAAGGGATAAGTTTTCCTTTTACTCCATTATCATGTAAAGTAACTATCTCTTGCTTGGGACTTTCTACTTCCCAAAATTGTTGGGGATCGTTTGAACAGCGTTTTAACAATCTTTCATAAATTGATTTTTGTTCATCAGACCAATTCATCTCAGTGCATGCCTTTTGTTTGTGTTTAGACTCTATTCTGTCTTCATATATTTGCAATACTTCTTGCCAATTGTTAGAGTCGTTTTTTGGTTTTCTTGCTCCTGCTCTTTTCTGGCTATTTTCTCTTCGAGCTTTAGAATTTGCTATTATCAACCTTGGAACAAAAATAGCTTTTTTCTTTAAATTTATAATCAGCTTGTCTTGGCTGATTGTTACTGGGAGCACTGATTTAAGAAAAGGCATTCCTAGCATTAAGCTTGCAGATGGGTCGTAATGCTAATTCGCTGATATTTTGACAATATTTCCCCCAACTTTTAAAGGAATGTTATCCACATAATGAGTTAATTGAACAGAACCCCCAATTGTCTCAGAAACAAGAATGTTTTGAAGTGGTTTCCAGAGAGTTTTAAATAAAGATGGTCTAGCCAAATTGTTTGATCCGCCAGTATCAATAAAGGCATCCACATTAATCCATTCGCCTTTAACTTGAACTTCTACCGGGATATAAATCAAACTATAGGTTTTGACAATCTTTTTTAACAAATTTTGTTCTGCAACTTTGTCAAATTCTGGAATAACTAATGCTGTGGAAGCAATAGTTTTCTTTTGATATGGACAAAAAGAATTCAATTCGGCAATCAATGGTTCTGGTTGCTTACCTTTTTCTCTTACTATGATCTGTGAACATTCTGAGGCAGTCTCATCTTCTGAGCTATCTGATGTTTTTTCTGTGATTTCTGTATCACTTTCTTCAGATTCTTCACTGTAATGTAATTTCTCTGAAAAATCCTCATCATCAGAACAATATTTACAAATGTTCATTTTTTGTACACAATCTACATCTGTCTTTGTATCTGAAGCCTCTGTTAAAATATATACATCAGAGACGTCATCTTCAGATTCAACAATAGACCAATCGTCTTTAAATTCCTCATTCTCAAAACAAGCTTTTAACTTATTAGAGGAAGTATTAGGTGTAGGAATTTACAGGGTAAGTTCCTCAGACAGAACACCAAAGGACACCACTCACAACCAGATCGCAGATCAATACACCAGTATTTTTGACGTGGTTAAAACCCTCAAAGAGGGAAACAGTCCACGGCCTGAGCCAACGCGGCCACTTCAGGCAATTTATTAATAAAAGAATGAAAATTTACATAAGCTTCTCTCATAGACGGATTACCCTACAAATGACCCTCCATGCGCTTTAAATAGAAATCATGGACCAATCGGGTGTCAAGCCACGGATCAAGTGTCGGTAATACCGAGGAGAGAATGAACCGTCGGATCACTACATATCATGATCGTCGGATTGTAAGTTACAAAATGTACAAGGTAAAGAAACACACTTTACCTAACTCTATACCTAACTCTATACTAGACCAAGTTGTACTTAACTATTTCCTATGTGTCGGAATATCCTAACATCCCCCCTTAAGAACAACTTGGGATAGGATTGAAGGATTTACAAATATGACACAATAGGAGAAGGAAGGAGGCACTAGAGCCTATCCCCCCTTATTGACAACTTCCTGAACTCCAACCATAAATCGAAGTTTAGTGAACTTCGCCTCTGTGAGAGCCTTTGTGAAGATGTCTGCAACTTGATCATCTGTTGAACAATATTGCACTTCAAGAACATGGTCGTGAATGAGCTTTCTGATGAAGTGCATGTGCAGTTCAATGTGTTTGCTGCGCTGATGTTGGACTGGATCTTTGCATAGTTGAATGGCACTTTGATTATCACACCAAAGTGTAGTCGGATGCTGCTGCTGAAAGCCAAACTCTGACAGGATCTGACGAAGCCACAAGGCTTCCTTACTAGCTTCTACGGCACCACGATACTCTGCTTCTGCTGATGAAAGAGAAATGGCACCTTGTTTCTTGCAAGCCCATGTAATAGGTCCTGAACCAAGAGTGAACACATAACCGGCAGTAGACTTTCGATCATCAGGGTCACCAGCCCAATCGGAATCAGTGAAACCAACCAATAGAGGAGATGCTTCGGCACTGTAATGAATCCCAAACTGAACTGTACCTCGAACATAACGAAGTATTCTTTTAGCTGCTTTCCAATGACTTTCACGTGGGTTTTGCATAAACCGAGCAACAAGGCCAACGGCAAAGGAAAGGTCAGGTCGAGTATGGGTTAGATACAGAAGTTTTCCTACAAGTTGACGGTATAAGGTAGCATCAACTTCAGGAGAAGTACAAGTGACTGAAAGTTTGACTCCAGACTGGAAGGGAGAAGGGGCTGGCTTACAGTCTTCCATGTGAAAATGGCGTAGAATATCACAGGCATACTTGGACTGGGAAAGGGAAATACCCTCCTTGGATTGCAAGACTTGAAGACCGAGAAAATAATGTAAGTGTCCTAAGTCTGTCATTTCAAATTTCTTTTTAAGGCTGGACTTCACATGGTTTATAAGGTTGGGATCACTACCGGTAAGGATAAGATCATCAACATAAAGAACAAGAATGATAAGAGACTTGCCCACTTTCTTGGTGTAGACAGTATTGTCAGAATGACACCTAGAAAAGCCAGATTCTAAAAGAAAGCTATCCATTTTGGCATACCAAGCTCGAGGAGCTTGCTTGAGACCATAAAGGGATTTCTTAAGCCGACATACAAGGCTGGAGTCTGTTTTTATGAAGCCAATGGGTTGTTCCATGTAGATTTCTTCATGCAAGTCCCCATGCAAGAAGGCAGATTTAACATCCATCTGATGGACTTCCCATTTGAACGAGGCAGCAAGGGAAAGAACAAGGCGGATAGAGTTCATTTTGGCAACAGGGGAGAAGGTTTCAGTGTAGTCAATGCCTTCAACCTGTGAAAAACCTTTAGCAACAAAACGAGCTTTATGTTTATCAACTTTCCCATCTGGTCCATACTTGGTTCTGTAAACCCATTTGCATCTAACAAGTTTTCGTCCCTTTGGTAGAGGAACAAGATCCCATGTATCATTTGCCAATAATGAATGATATTCTTCATTCATAGCTGTTTCCCAATCTAGATGGCCTGAAGTTTCTGCAAAGGTGTCAGGATCATAATTTACTGGAGCTTGAGCCAGTAAAGAAGAGGCTCTGTCAAACTGAGAACGTGTGCGTCGCTGATCTGTAGGATCACCGGCGAGATCACCTGCTGCATCTCGAGTAGCACGAACCCATTTTGGAAGCTGAGGAGCTGAAGGAGGATCCTGAGATGGTGGGGGAGGATTGCCATCCTCACTTTCATCATCTGAAGAAGAAATGTTTTCAAAAGTAGAAGAGATAGGGAGAGGTGGCACATCTGCCGGACTAGGCTCGCAGGCCGATATATTTTCATCAAATTTTACATCTCTTCTAATGATAACATTTTTGGACTTAAATGGAATAAGTCTATAGCCTTTGACATCTTCAGAATATCCAACAAAAGTACATTTTTCACTCTTAGGTTCTAAAGCTTTATGCTTTTCATCTGGAATATGGGCCCACGCTTCACTTCCAAAAACACAAAAGTGACTTACATCTGGTTTGATTGAGCTCCATGCTTCTTCTGGAGTGATATTATTTAAAGCCTTAGTAGGAGTGCGATTTATTATGTAATTTGCACAGTTAATTGCTTCTGCCCAAAAACTAAGACCAAGTCCTTTAGATTGTAGCATACAATTAGCCATTTCCTTTAAGGTGCGATTCTTCCTTTCAGCTACACCATTTTGTTGTGGAGTATATGGAACAATATGTTGCATTTGAATTCCATTCTCAGTGCAAAAGTTGATGAATGTGTTTTTAACATATTCTCTGCCATTATCAGATCTTAGCTTAAGAATTTGATGTCCAGATTGTTTTTCAACAAAGGCCTTGAAGGCCAAAAAAGTGTTAAATACTTCACTCTTGAGTTTTAAGAAGTATACCCAAGTGCGTTTGGAGAAATCATCAATGAAAGTTAAGAAATACTTGCAGCCAGAGAATGAAACAACTGGAAGTGGACCACATAAATCACTATGCACAAGCTGTAAAGGGGCTGAGGCGTGCCAAGAGGCATGTTTTTCAAAATTGTCCCGATGATGTTTTCCGAGTACACATCCGGAACAAACACCATCTCTGCAAGATACCATAGGAAGACCTGTCACCATATTTTCTTTACATAGATGCTGAAGGGAGCGATAGTTTAAGTGACCAAATCGCTCATGCCAAAGTTTGCTCACTTCATCGTTATGAGCAACAAATACTGAGGGAAGATTTGATGACCCAAAGTTGTGAAACTTATACAACCTTGTAGAATCATCAGCAATGCCAGTAGCTAAAATCTGTTTAGGATCTCTTAGGTCCTTGATTACAACATCATGAGGTGAAAATTCAACGATTTTACCTTCACCTGAATGAGTTATCTGATATACAGATAGAAGGTTGTAGGATAAAGTTGGAACACATAATACATCATTAAACTGACCATTGTCTAGATGAACAGTTCCAGTCCCTACAACACTAAGAGATCTATCATCACCAACATATATATTTTTGGTGTTACAATCATTTAAAGAAGAAAACATGGCTTTGTTTTTGGCCATGTGATAAGAAACTCCAGAATCAATGAGCCACTCATGAGAATGAGAAGAAGAAGATACATTTAGTGCATAGCCAGACCGAGATGCTTGACAACCACATGCAGAAAGTGCCATTCCTGAAGATGAAGAATGCTCCAAATGGATGTTATGTTTCTTCATCGCTGTTTCCAAGGCTTCCATCTTCTTAAAGCATTTGGATTCTAAGTGGCCATCTCGATTACAAAAGTTGCAATGTCTATCAGTCTTCTTCCATTTGTTTTTATTTGTCTTATCATTTTGTTGAAATGATTTTTCATTTTGAGGCTGAGATTTCTTAGGACCCTTGTTTGGTTTAGGACCATTCTTTTTAGGATATGACTTCTTAGGATTCTTTGAATTTGGTTGTTGCTGGGTGGCTAACGCTTTCTTGGAAGAGTTTCCAAGATTAAGAAGACCAAGGTGTAAGAGTTTTTCTTGTTCTCTTATTAAAGAATCACAAAAAGAGTCAAAGGAAGGGGACTTGTAGTTTGTTCCTTGAGAAATAAAGGCTTCTCTTGTAGAATGGAAGGTGGAAACAAACACAGAGTAGGCTGGTCCCAACTTAGTAAGAATGGAATAGATAAGGTTACTATCTTCTTTCTTAACTTTAACACCTTCCAAGAGATATCTAATGGTCTTGAACTTGGACAAGAAATCTTCAATGCAAGAAAAATTATTAGGGTCCAATGTAAGCAACTCATTTTCAAGTTGATAGGCTCTAAGTTCATTTTTAATCCCAAAAACTTTATTGATTTGTTTCATTGCTTCATCAGGAGTATCAAGTTCTGCAATATGGAATCTAAGATCTGGAGAAATAGACATCCCTATCAATCCACGTGCTTGATCTTGCCTATTTTCCCATTTAGCAGCCTTGTCTTCATCCTTAGGTTTCTTTTCTTGGCCTGAGGCTATTCTGTAGAGACCTTTACTTCTAAGTAAATCCTCAATGTAGGACAACCATTGGAAGTAGTTGGTGCTATCAAGGGTAACTTGGTATTGACTTTCCATTTCAACGGAAATTGAAGCTAAAGATGCTGAAACTAAGTGTTCCAATGGATAGATCTCGAAAAATTAGGCTGGTTTAAAAAAAACAACTCTGAAAACGGCTTCCGGATGAAGAAGTTATGGCTTTTTGAAAGAAGTTGATGAAGTTGCCGATGAAGTGCGGGAATGTGCGGAAATGAAAAAGTTCACCCCGACAAAATGGAGACTTGAACCCAAGACCCCTACTCTCTTAAAATAGCTTTGAACCAATTGAGCTATACAAAAAATTTGAGAGAGAGGGGGGGGGGGGGGGGGGGTGCTTTGGGTTGTGTGCTTGCTTTGAGAAAGCTCTTTTTCCCTACAAAACAAAAAACACAAAACCCAACACGGACATGCAAAGAAAACGAACCTTACGGCTCGAAGTTAGCTTTAGCCGAAAAACTAAATATTTTCAATAATGAACCTTGCGGCTCAAAGTTAGCTTTAGCCAGAAACTAAATATTTTTCTCAATGTTTCTGATTTTCCTAGATCACACTAAGGCGCAGGGAAAAGAGCATACGCATGAGAAAAATCCTTCCTTTCTGTTTCTGATTTGCCCAGATCGCACAGAGTCGCAGGGCAAAGAGCATATGCAGAAATGAAAGGTATAGATCCGGTAATAAAAAAGGCTAAATAAACTGAAACCGAAATAAACAGAGAGAAAATAACTGTAAACTGCAAATAAACACTGTATACCTCCAGATCTTAAAAATGACGCAGCTAGGGCTACCGGAAACCTTTTCGCGTGAAACGAAAGGGGTTCCTCACTGGAACAGATGCTCCCAACACAACAGAGCAGTCCTCTCGGCCCGAAAGCAGTCAGAAACAGTAGATCTAGGAAACGACAGTCGGATGCAGTTCTACCGGCTTCAGATTTGGATCACCAACGGACGCGGCCCTCAAATACCTCTGATACCATGTGGGAATTTACAGGGTAAGTTCCTCAGATAGAACACCAAAGGACACCGCTCACAACCAGATCGTAGATCAATACACCAGTATTTTTGACGTGGTTAAAACCCTCAAAGAGGGAAACAGTCTATGACTTGAGCCAACGCGGCCACTTCAGGCAATTTATTAATAAAAGAATGAAAATTTACATAAGCTTCTCTCATAGACGGATTACCCTACAAATGACCCTCCATGCGCTTTAAATAGAAATCATGGACCAATCGGGTGTCAAGCCACAGATCAAGTGTCGGTAATACCGAGGAGAGAATGAACCGTCGGATCACTACATATCGTGACCGTTGGATTGTAAGTTACAAAATGTACAAGGTAAAGAAACACACTTTACCTAACTCTATACTAGACCAAGTTGTACTTAACTATTACCTATGTGTCGGAATATCCTAACATTAGGACACTTTCTAGCAAAATGACCTTCTTGTTTACAAATGAAACAACAATTATTGTTTCTTGGTCTATTTCTTTTCTTCAAAAATTTGAATTTTCAAAATGGCTTCTTGGGATTAGAAATTCTCTTGGGTTTGAACTTTCCATATTTTCTGGTTTTCTTTTTCTTTTTAAATGGTGTCCATGGTAACACTGCTCGGCAGACATCTGAACTTGGTGTAATATCATGTGCCTTTTTCTGCCAGCATAAATATTTAACCTTTTCAGTGCACCTGAACAGAAGATCAACCCAATAAATTTGATCTATCTTTTTGGCCTGTACATCTAGATCTTTCATGATGAGATCTCCTAGATTCCCTGGAAGCTTAGAAAGAAATGAGATTTTTTGAGCGGTGTCATTGGATAAATTAGCTTTAAAGACTTTAGCCATAAAATCTTTCCCAAATTGGTCAAGATATTTTAAATCTTTTAATTCCATTCGGCTTAAGTCTGTTATAAGCTGTTTTTTCTCATCTACAGGTTCTGGAACAAACTAGGTTTTCAACAAGAGTTCTAATGTTGCTAGTCCTGCCTCCATGACTGCTCTGCGTTCCTCATCTGATGGTCCCATCCACCAATCATATACAATTCCTGTCATCCTTTTCTCAGCAAGGACCACGATGGAAACGTTATCCAGTTTTGTTGTAACCTGCATTTGATACAGGGCACCTATCCATATTCTAATGGATTCTCCTGGATTTGATGAATTATCTAAATCTAAAACATACCCACTTGCTTTTGCATCATATAAATCTTCTTCTTCTCTGGGGTATTTAGACACTTCTTTGAAAGCATGTGCTTTATTTTGATTGTTTATTGAAGGTAGAATGAAAGAAGGGAACTTTAAAGTGGCTTGGTCAAGAGTCATTACTTCTTTCTTTGAAGAAAATGGTTTTTCTTGTTTATAAAATTCTTCTTTCACTCTGGCAAGTTTTCCATAGACTTTTGAGCTAAACTCTTCTGCACTTGTTGCAGTGATTGCTTCTTCCGTTTCTTCTTCTTCTTCCTGATCCCAATAATTTGGAGCACTCCGATCTACTCCAAATTTGGGGACTTCTTTGGCTTTCTTCTTTTGCCGCCTTCTTCTCTTTTCTTCTTTCTCTGTCCTCTCATTCTGTTGTTCATCATATAACAGTTTGAGATTTGGATTTATTAAATCGGCTTGCCTACCTAGATCATCTAAAACATCTTCAGCATGTGCACACCATATTGTTAGATAATTTCCTATCTGATATACTTGATTAAGATCAGTAGGATTTTGAGAATTGTGTTCTAGAAGAGGTGCACAATCAGCTCTAGTGGGTGGCTGTTTTGGCTGTAATGAAGAAATACAAAACTTAGTTTTCGTGGCCACTTCCCCCCTTTGACATAGCGGCGGTTTGCATACTGAAACTCTTCTATTGGTCGAAAATGAGACATGGATGTTCTAAACATTCTATTGACAACAAAAACGGTTTTTCTTCTGGTATATACCGTTGATCAGAAGGAACAGAAACACTGGTTTCTGGAACAGGATGACTATATACATTTCTGGAAACAGATTTGCGACTGCTTGTAGATGGTTGATCTGACTCTGAAATGGCTGGTAAGACATGTTTTCGTAGCATGAAGATTGGTCGAGGTATTGATGACTTATCAGGCATGATACGTACTCGACCATCACTTACAGACATTCTTTTTGTTTTTCCTCTTGGGTTGTCTATAGTTGCCAATGACTTGTATTGAATATACCAGTCATTTGGAAGGAATTCTTTATCATAAGAAACATCCTCAACCTGTGCATTACTGACTCCTACAGTCACAAAATCCTTAAGTACTGGTTGTTTTAGCTTTGGATGAACAATATTGGTAAGTTGAAATGATGTTTGGACTAATATAGACAAGGACTCACTATCTTCCACCATTTCAAGACCTTCAACTCCAACCAAGATTTTCCAACAGTGTTTAAGATGTGTATCTGATAAACTAATGGCATAGTTTGGATATATTGTACCATACTGACAACCAAATGATAAATTTCCCAGTATTGTTCCGATACGGGTATGGTCATAATTGTTATGCCTAGTGTCAAATAATTATGATATACATGGCGTATTCAAACCATGGCAGAACAACGGAGCTAAACCAATTCTTATCCCTCCAAAATGCAAATAAGAAAACTTCTTTTCTTGAACATATTTTTTGAATTTTTTAATTTCATCTTCAGAAAATAAATTCAGACTGACTATTTGTACAGATGGTCCAAAAATCTTAATCTTCAATTCTACTTCTTTCAACAGACTCTTTCGAGAAATACTAAAGATAGATGGAACCTGATAAATTTATTTTGAGCTCAGAATTGGCGGATTCCATGTTTCAGGGTCTTCTATTTTCTCATGTTCAGAACATTCAATTTCGATAGATCGAGAATCGACTTCAGAAATAGTATGTCTATCTATACTAGAGAATGATCTCAAGAGGTTTGATATTTTCAAACTAAACCAGAGATTGACTGAAGCAGCGTTTATCTAATAAGCAATTGTAAAACAAAAGCTTTTCGAAGGCTACCTGGATGGCTTTAGACTCTGTCTATAGTTTGACTAGAAATAACAGGACTGAATAGCACTGAACAGGTTGATAGGCACTGTTTTTTTTAGATAGTCAGTAATGAACAGGTTGAGGGTGTTTCTTATGATAAAGAAGCCCTTCCAAATGACTGGTATATTCAATATAAGTCATTGGCAACTATAGACAACCCAAGAGGAAAAACAAAAAGAATGTAAGTGATGGTCGGGTACGTATCATGCCTGATAAGTCATAAATACCTCGACCAATCTTCATGCCACAAAAACATGTCTTACCAGCCATTTCAGAGTTAGATCAACCATCTACAAGCAGTCGCAAATCTGTTTCCAGAAATGTATATAGTCATCCTGTTCCAAAAACTAGTGTTTCAGTTCCTTCTGATCAATTGTATATACCAGAAGAAAAACCGTTTTTTGTTGTAAATAAAATGTTTAGAACATCCATGTCTCATTTTCCACCAGTAGAAGAGTTTCAGTATGCAAACCGTCGCTATGTCAAAGGGGGAAATGGCCACCAAAAACTAAGTTTTGTACTTCTTCATCCCAGTCAAAACAACGACCCACTAGAGCTGATTGTGCACCTCTTCTAGAACACAATTCTCAAAATCCTACTGATCTTGATCAAGTATATCAGATAGGAAATTATCTAACAACATGGTGTGCACATGCTGAAGATGTTTTAGATGATCTGGGTAGGCAAGCCGATTTAATAAATGCAAATCTCAAACTGTTATATGATGAACAGCAGAATGAGAAGACAGAAAAAGAAGAAAAGAGAAGAAGGCAAAAGAAGAAAGCAAAATAAGTCCCCAAATTTAGAGTAGATATGAGTGCTCCCAACTATTGGGATCAAGAAGAAGAAGAAGAAACTGAAGAAGCAATCACTGCAACAAGTGCAGAAGAGTCTAGCTCAAAAGTCTCTGGAAAACTTGCCAGAGTAAAAGAAGAAGTTTATAAACAAGAAAAACCATTCTCTTCAAAGAAAGAAGTAATGACTCTTGACCAAGCTGCTTCAAAGTTCCCTTCTTTCATTCTACCTTCAATAAACAATCAAAATAAAGCACATGTTTTCAAAGAAGTGTCTAAATACCCCAGAGTAGAAGAAGATTTATATGTTGCAAATGCAAGTGGGTATGTTTTAGATTTAGATAATTCATCAAATCCAGGAGAATCCATTAGAATATGGATAGGTGCCCTGTATCAAATGCAGGTTACAACAAAACTGGATAATGTTTCCATCGTGGTCCTTGCTGAGAAAAGAATGACAGGAATTGTATATGATTGGTGGATGGGACCTTCAGATGAGGAATGCAGAGCAGTCATGGAGGCAAGACTGGCAACATTAGAACTCTTGTTGAAAACTCAGTTTGTTCCAGAACCTGTAGATGAGAAAAAACAGCTTATAACAGACTTAAGCCGAATGGAATTAAAAGATTTAAAATATCTTGACCAATTTGGGAAAGATTTTATGGCTAACGTCTTTAAAGCTAATTTATCCAATGACACTGCGCTTCCAGGGAATCTAGGAGATCTCATCATGAAAGATCTAGATGTACAGGGTAAAAAGATAGATCAAATTTATTGGGTTGATCTTCTGTTCAGGTGCACTGAAAAGGTTAAATATTTATGTTGGCAGAAAAAGGCACATGATATTACACCAAGTTCAGATGTCTGCCAAGCAGTGTTACCATGGACACCATTTAAAAAGAAAAAGAAAACCAGAAAATATGGAAGTTCAAACCCAAGAGAATTTCTAATCCCAAGACGCCATTTCGAAAATTCAAATTTTTGAAGAAAAGAAATAGACCAAGAGACAATAATTGCTGTTTTATTTGTAAACAAGTAGGTCATTTTGCTAGAAAGTGTCCTAATACTTCCTCTAATAAGTTAAAAGCTTGTTTTGAGATTGAGGAATCTAAAGACTATTGGTCTATTGTTGAATCTGAAGATGGCGTATCTGATGTATATATTTTAATAGAGGCTTCAGATACAAAGACAAATGTAGATTGTGTACAAAAAATGAACATTTGTAAATATTGTTCTGATGATGAGGATTTTTCAGAGGAAATACATTATAGTGAAGAATCTGAAGAAAGTGATACAAAAATCACAGAAGAAACATCAGATAGCTCACAAGATGAGACCGCCTCAGAATGTTCACAGATCACAGTAAGAGAAAAAGGTAAGCAGCCAGAACCATTGATTGCCGAATTGAATTCTTTTTGTCCATATCAAAAGAAAACTACTGCTTCCAAAACATTAGTTATTCCAGAATTTGACAGAGTTGCAAAACAAAATTTGTTAAAAAAGATTGTCAAAACCAATAGTTTGATTTATATCCTAGTAGAAGTTCAAGTTAAAGGCGAATGGATTAATGTGGATGCCTTTATTGATACTGGCGGATCAAACAATTTGGCTAGACCATCTTTATTTAAAACTCTTTGGAAACTGCTTCAAAACATTCTTGTTTCTGAGACAATCAGGGGTTCTGTTCAATTAACTCATTATGTGGATAACGTTCCTTTAGAAGTTGGGGGAAATATTGTCAAAATATCAGCTATTCAGCATTATGACTCACCTACAAGCTTAATGCTAGGAATGCCTTTTCTTAACTCAGTGCTCCCAGTAACAATCAACCAAAACAAGCTGATTATAAATTTAAAGAAAAAAGCTATTTCTGTTCCAAGGTTGATAATAGCAAATTCTGAAGCTTGAAGAGAAAGTAGCCAGAAAAGAGCAGGAGCAAGAAAACCAAATAATGACTCTCGCAATTGGCAAGAAGTATTGCAAATATATGAAGACATAATAGAGTCTAAACACAAACAAAAGGCATGCACTGAGATGAATTGGTTTGATGAACAAAAATCAATTTATGAAAGATTGTTAAAAAGCTGTTCAAACGATCCCCAACAATTTTGGGAAGTAGAAAGTCCCAAGTAAGAGATAGTTACTTTACATGATAATTGAGTAAAAGGAAAACTTATCCCTTGCACCCCCACAGATGAACAAGAAGTTAGAAGCCAAATAAAAGAATTGTTGAATTTGAATCTTATTGAGCCAAGTGATTCTCACTACTCTTGTTCAGCGTTCTTGGTCAGGAATCACTCAGAAATTGTCAGAGGGAAGGCTCGAATGGTAATAAATTATAAACCCTTGAATGCTATTACTCAGAGTTTCCATTACCCTCTGCCCAGGCCAGAAACAATTATGTAGAAAATTCAAAACAACAAAGTATTCAGCAAGTTTGACATGAAGTCTGGGTACTATCAGATCCAAATCCGAGAAGAAGATAGGCATAAAACCACCTTCATTTGCCCAGCTGGTTTCTATCAGTGGAAGGTGGTACCATTTGGACTCAAAAATGCGCCTGCATTCTTCCAAAGAAGAATGGACTATATTTTTGGTGAATATGATTTTATAGTTACATATATAGATGATATACTTATACATAGTCCTGATTTAGAAACACATTTGAAGCATTTGGAAATCTTCTTGCATGAAGTTCAAAATCATGGTATAGTGCTATTTGAAAAGAAAATGGTTCTTTTTCAAGACAGTATAGATTTTTTGGGGATCAATGTAGTAAACAGACAAATTCAAATGTAGCCCCATGTATTAACCAAACTGTCTCAGTTTCTTGATGAGTTAAAAGACACAAAAACTATTCAAAGGTTTTTGGGTGTCTTAAATTATGTTCACAGATATATCCCCAGACTATCTGAAAAAACAACGCCTATCAGGCAGCATTTAAAAGGAGGATGGTCTACAGAAGCAACTACAACTGTCAAAGAACTTAAATCAGAATGTCAACAGTTAGCAAAGCTACAATCACCAGGTGATGGTCTTCTGATATTACAAACAGACGCTTCTAACAGTTTTTAGGGAGCTATTCTTTTTTAAAAGAGGGAGAATGAAGAAGAAAAATTATGTGCATATGCATTTGGTGAGTTCTCTCCACATCAAAAGAACTATTTCATTGCAGAAAAGGAAACCTTAGCCATTTTCAATGGAATTCAGCGCTTTGAATTGTATCTAGCACCAGTGAAATTTCTGATTAGAACAGATTCAATGAATTTCAAATATTTTCTATCTGCTAAAATTTCAAGACAGCTTTCTCGAGGAAGGCTGCTTTCATGGCAGATATCCCGGGTTCTGCTGATAGCGTCCTAGAGTGTGGCTGGTTTAGTGGATCAGACTAAACCCTGAAGTGGCTCTGCTAACCCCTCAACATACATATAGACCCTCCGTGCCATGGATAGGTCTGGCACCATCACGGAGACCCTCAAGAAATCTGCAATGTAGGTCTCTGGGCTCCCTATCTGTTTGAGCCTTGTCAGCTCAACGAAATGCTGCTCTGGATCCCTTCGATCAAATCGCTCCATCAGTCTCCTGGTAAACTCGGCATATGTCGTCACTGTGGAGTGCCCTAGTGTAACCATCCCATGAAACCACCAATCCTGGGCCTCGCCATCCAAATGTAATGTTGCCACCTTGATGGCCTCTGCCTCCGACATCTTGTTAAGCTGGAAATAAATGTCCAGCTTCTCCACGCAAGACTTTGCCGAATTGTTTGATGAACCATCAAACGTAAGCAAGTGGAATCTACTCGCTGCACGGTGGGTGTCGCCGTCATGGTAATGCTGGTACCCTCTGTGATGGTCGCGGGGTCTGCTATCCCGCTGGAGCTGAACAAAATCTTTGAATGAGAGGGCTTCCCTGAACTCCTGCCCATAGGCCTAGTACTCTACAAAATAATCGCCCATATGTCCGGGCTCTGCCTCCTGCTGGGTTACGGCCCCCGTGTCTGCTCCTAAGAAAGTGGGCATGGTAGAGCGTGTAGGGGCATGTGAGGCCACTTGCTGCGCAGTATCACGCTGCTCTGGCAAGTGATGGGATGCACCTGATCCCTCACCAATTTGGAAAACTCGTGGGCTCTCACGCTATCTGGTCTCTACTGCCGTGAATCTCTGCCCCATCACCTCAATCTGCCTCGACAGATCCTGCACAGATTTGAGGAGCATGTCTGCAAATCTCTTCCCGTCCTCATCTGCCATCTGCTCTGCGTCCACTACTGGCTCTCTCTGTTTTGCGTCTACCACAGGTTCCTCCTGTTCTGTGTCCGCCACAGGAACACAGTGTCCCTCTCCGTAGGTATTCTCCAACCTACGTTCAGTGTCTCTGTATCTCCTACCTCTATAATAAATGTAGGGCTTTTCCCCTGGTGTCATAGATTGCTAACTCCATAGGCTGAGCCAGATCTATGCTCTGATACCACTGTAATATTCCTAACTCAGAATTTTCCTCAAACCCCAGCAAACTCCAACTAAATATGTGCAAATGATATAATAACTCAGAAATGATAAAATAATAGTGGAACAACATATAATAATGTAAACCAGAAATATAAGCAGATACACAAGAAATGCAACGAGAAAACGCTAATCCATTTTATTATGCTAAGCATTAAAATGAGTACAAGAGGTGATCAGACAAATGGCACCTCGACTTGCACAAGGCAAGTGAAGAAATACTCTCAGAATGACAAGAATAGCCTTTTTGTGTGGATGTTGCTGCTGTGCTATTGCTGTTGCTAGGAAAAAAATGATGATTTGGGGTTGCTCCCCTCCTCGGAAAAAGCTGAAACTCTGGATTCGAGCTCTACTCAAGAAACCCAGAAAAACCCAGAAAGATTTCCTGGAATGGCCGACCCCCGAAAAACACCCCCTTGGGGTTCTGCGCAGTTCTTCAATGTCCTGCGCTGCGACTGAAGAAACCCCTCTAAACTCTGCCTGAAACATTGTCTGAAACCCTACCAAAAATCCTCCAATGAGACAAGAGCTGGACCCCCGCTCAATCACCCAGCATAAATCCACCTGCAAAACCCCAATCCAGCACTATAACCAGAAAGAACTGCGTCTTTCTCCAAGTGCTGCGCAATCCTCCAAAACGCTGATGAAACTGCCGCTGAAATGCTGATAAAACTACTGCTGAAATACTGATGGAAATACCTTGCCCGAGCAGGCACTCGAAGTCCCCCGGGGCTAAGGGTGATATCTTCGAACGGAGACACTCAATGCACTAAACAGTGCTGCAGACTAGCTAAACAACCAATGTGCTCAGAAGTCGAAACGACTAGCTCCAAATGCACATAACTGAATGATCCAAAATGAGGGGGCTCTTCTCTATTTTATAGCCTTTGCCTCTCACAATCCCTAGGCTCACCTCCTCCTGCGTGATTCCCATCTTGCCATGTGTTCTTCCCTCCTGCGCAATCCCTCCATATGTCTGCGTGGGCCCCATTTCTGCGTCCCCCCTTTGGCCCCCTTGGCTCCTCCTTAAGTCACAACGTTGTGCTACTAGGAAGTGACTTTTTATTCTTAAAGTGAGTTATGTCCCCCGTCCTCACTTTTTATTTATAAATAACTATAGAAGGCAAAAATTGGGCAAAATCGAATATTCCAATTAGCCATGGCTAATTAGGAATATTACAAAAACAATCTTGGAGATTATTCTTGGAGATGATGCCACCTATCCCGTAAAGGGTGTAGGGAATGTTACTCTTCAATTGGATCAGGGTAACTCGATTCATTTACAAGTTCTATATGTACCTGATCTCAAGAAGAACCTGGTGTCCATTTCGACAATGGAAGACAAATGTTACAAGGTGGCATTCATCGATGGAAAGGTACGTGTTTGGAAAAGGAATTTTAAAGATACTTTTACTCTTGGGTTCAAGATTGGCAATTTGTATCAAGTTGCAGGAAGTCCATTGGGGACCATATTCTGTGACACATCTCTTCTATGGCACTGAAGGTTTGCCCATGTTCATTATAAGGCCCTACTCGATGTGAGACAGATGGTGATAGGGATGCCTGAATTCAAAGAAGAGCATGAAGGTACATGTCCGAGATGTACCGAAGGAAAACTTACAAGGGGACCATTCCCCTCATGTAATAGCAAGACCACGGATGTGGAATAACTTGAGGGGCTTGAGATTCATGATCGAGAATCTCATGTATGCAGGTTGAAGAAAGCTCTCTATGATTTAAAGCAAGTACCCTGGGCCTGTTATGTGAGGATTGATAGCTATCTGATGAAGTTGAGATTCACTAGGAGTGAAGCCGATCCAAACCATTACCATTGCTTTAAGGTTGTGAATGATAGACCTCTCATATTGGCACCTGATGAGAACAACCTCTTTCTGACAGGTACAGACCTTCTCATTTGCAAAATTAAGAGGGAGTTGGATTTTGAATTTGGAATGATGGACTGCAAGCCTATGACTACCCCAATGGAGCTTAACTTTAAGAAGTTATGCGATAGTGCTGCCGTACTTGATTTGGGAAATGCATCTGAGTTTCATCAACTCATAGAAGCATTGATGTTCTTGGTGAACTCCCGTCCGGATATATGTTTTGCAGTTAGCATGTTGAGCCAACATATGGTTGAGCCTCATCACTCACATTGGATTGGTGCCAAGAATCTTCTGAGATATCTTCAGGGCACAACCACTCATGGAATGAGAGACATTGCCAAAGATGTGAGGCTGCATGATTATTATGATGTTGATTGTGTGGGTAGTGTGGAGGATAGCAAGAGCACTTATGGGTGCTGGTTTTCTTTGGGTTCTGCTTCGATATCCTGGATGAGCAGGAAGCAAAAGTCAGTTGCTTTGAGCACCGCTGAGGTCGGATACATAACTGCAAGTATGGCCTCGTGTGAAGCTGTCTGGTTGGAGAAGCTCTTCAGTGGGCTGTTTGGATACGTGCTGGATACCACCGTGATCTTTTGTGACAACCAGTGTGGGATTCGATTGTTGAGGAATCCCGTGTTCTATGATCACTCCAAGCATATAGACATCAGGAACCACTTTATCCGGGATATGGTACAGCGAGGAGCAATAAAGCTCCATCACATTGGGACTAATGTGCAGGTCGTCGATATTCAGATAAAGCCCCTAGGAAAGGTCAAATTCTTGACTTTCCAAGAATGACTAGGAGTCGTGGAGAGACCCTCTCCTGAGGGTCCTGTATTATATGGATATTGAGCTTCGGTGGGGCATGGGGTACTTCTTGGAGTGATGAGCAACCATAGGGTGAGTGGTTCAGCCTTCCCCTAGTGGTTTGCTATGTAGGCAGGATGAGTGGTTCATCCTTCTCCTACTGAGACACAATCATAGGGTGAGTGGTTCAGCCTTCCCCTAGTGATTTGTTGTGTACAGGGTGAGTGGTTCAACCTTCCCCTAGGATACCCCATGGCGACATGTAGGCAGGATGAGTGGTTCATCCTTCTCCTGCTGAGACATCCTACCCATGTAGTCTGGGACTCATGGGAAGTACCTCTCATCTGGCCAATGAGTAGGGAAATGAGGATAGGGACCATAGTACTACTGATGGGCGAATCGTGTACTACCGTACTCCCTATGGTAGGATGATATTTATCTAGGATCAATTGGAACTGACTTCGAGTCAGTAAGAGTGGTATGAAACACTCTCTTTATTTGGAACTAATTTCGGATCAATAAGAGTGGTATGAGACACCCTTTTTATTTGGAACTGATTTCGGATCAATTAGAGTGGTATGATACACTCTCTTTATATGGGACTGACTTCAGGTCAGTAGAGAATTTTATGATACATTCTTGATCACTTCTTCTTCTTCATAGTTCAGCAGAGCAGAGCATAGCAGAGCAGTGTAGGGCACTGCATTGATGGCAAAGATAGTATGCACTGGCAGATGGATTAGCAAATGGAGTTCTCCCTAGTTGAGAGGGAGTGTTAAAATTGGAAACTAGGGCCAAACTCCATGTGGGTCATCTTATTTGTGGTAGCTGATATTTTTCTTGGATTCCTCTCATTGAGAGGTGTAGGATTGATCTAAAGATCATCTGTGTCTGACATGTATTCATGGAGATATGAATTTATTTGTGTTACTTGACAATTTGTTAAGGTTGGCCAGCAACCAAATTACCCCAACTTATCCTCAACATTTTATTATAAATAGAGGTGGCCATCAAGTCATTTCAAACTCACTTCACTCATGATCTCTCTCCACTTGATTTGGGTTTTGGTGGCAAGAGAGGTCATGATGATGAAGCCCTAGACGCAGAGCTAAGGAGACTAAGGGAGAAGCCCTAGCCGCAGTTAAATGAAGGAAATCTAGCCGCATTCTGAAGAAGAGACCATGCCCTAGACGCAGATCAAAGGAGGCCCTAATTCTCTGTCCTGGAGGGAGACCTAGCTGCAGTAAAGGAGGCCTATACACAACTGAAGGAGAAGCCCTCATACACTGTCCTCAATTCCCTAGCCGCAGGTCATGAAGGGACCTTAACTCGCTGTCACAAGAGACCCTCAAACAAAGCATAAAGGAGACCTTGATCCGCTGTCTTGATAGGCTCCTATTTGCTGTTCTAAGAGGCCTAAATCGACAGTGTATTAGACCCTAATACGCAGCTACAGGAGGAGACATAATCTGTTGTCAAGAGAGTCATATACGTAGTTTAGAAAGGCTCCTATTTGCTGTCATAAAAAGGCCTTATACTTAGCCCTCCTAGCCGTAGCTCATGAAGGTCCTAATCTTGCAGCAATTAGACTCCCATATGCTGCCCTAATCCACTGAAAGGTGTAGCCCTTATCCGCAGCAAAAGTAAGGTCACTACGCTATCTAGAAGAGGCTTATCCACAACAATCCGAAGCTAGAAGGAGGCCCTAATTACACAGTCAAAAGAGAGACCTCAAGATGCAGTTAAAGGATACTCTAAGCCACTGCTAAAGGAGCCCTAACACAACATGAATTGTTGTAGGTGAAAATGTTGTAACAAGGTTATAACTAGGCATGTGTTAAGGATTTATTTAGGCATGTTGGAAGGATCTGTAGCTTCAGCTAGCTTCTTTTCTAGGCTGCAAGCCATAGCAAGCAGCTAAGGCTATTCTGAGGTAGAATTACAGTGTACACTGAGTACATGTGGCAGTGTGGATTAGGAGAGACTGTCCTAGGAGGGTTGCAGCCCTTGGAGGGCTTAGTTGGCTGACAACGTGGAAGGCTAAAGGTGTTCTTCTTATGCCCTAACCAGAATTGCAGGAGCAGGCAATTAGAGGAATATTGTAGCAACATTGATTATCTACCAAAAGGTATGACTACAGTACTCTTCCTGAGTGTTTGAAGTCTGTAGGTGCTGCATTCTAGAAGTACTCTTCATGAGTGTTTGAACTCTTGTAGGTGCTGCATTCTAGAAGTATTCTTCATGAGTGTTTGAAAGTTGTAGGTGATACAAGCTATTAGTGGAATGTTGCAACAACAAGGAGGGCTTCTAGATTGATGATATTCTACAACACTCTTATTGGTTGAAGACTGTCATGGGAATTCAACACTGCACCTCTGAACTGTCATCATTAGTAGAATGATGGTCTTTCTATTGCTGTCATAAATATCAATTTTGAATACTTGTACTATCTCTCTCTCTGCTGAATGATTGAAGAATATATGAAGAATTGATCAAGGGTTTCCCCACATTGGGGTTCGTGCCTAGCTGGTGCCACATCTTGTGTCCTCTTGTCTTGGCTTGTCTTCTACTGTTTATATTTATGTTCTATCTGCACTTTACTATCATGCTAATGTGATTGCTAATCTGAATATTGTCATTGGGCTAAAATGAAAAATTGACGTAAATTGCTCTAAGCATAGAACATACCCAAATTTAACATCTTTGCTATGGTGGAGGCCATGGATCTCAAAGCTCACCCTACAAGTGCCAATGTGGCCCTCTGGAGGGCTAGGATCCCATATAGGAAGACCAAGTCTCAAATGGAGACCGATCTACAATCCTGCATAAGATCCAATGCATCCCCTTGCCCTCCAATACAACAAATCATCAGAATAGTCAAGTAAAAGAGCTTACAAGTCATGGAATCAATGGGGCACTTCATGGTGGCATGTCCTTCCATAGTGGGCCTTGGCATCTACAAATCTCTCCAAGCTCAACATGGGGTTGATCAAGGACCCTACTAGGTCGTTTCAACCTCTAAAGGGGGTGACATGTCCATGGTACATCCCTCAAGTGGTAGGTGGCAAATGATATAGTAATGGAACGGAGTGAGGATCAGGGGAATCATCCAAACCACATGTCATGGTGTAAGGGTAGCTATAATGAGGGAAGTTCACACTTGGATATATGAGTGTAGGAGGGAGCAAATCATGGTACATGAGTTACACTGACCTTTGTTTTTCCACCCTTCTTCATATGCCTTTTGCCTTTTATTGATTTTTCTTCATAACTGCTCGGGGTTCCAGGGGATGAGAGCATGATGTTTAATATGTAGTAGTGGATGCCCCCTTAAGGTGGGGCAGTTCATTGCCCACCAGGGGTTGGGACAATCATAGGTTCCTTAATGATGGGGTGGGGGCTCATCTAGGGTCCATAGGAACCAGGGTGATGGCTATGGATAAGGGGTAGAGCTCATGTTTGGCTTTTGCTCACGTGTTAAATTTGTATGTCCCAATCATCTTTTGCATTTTGTGGTACATTTCCTGTTGAGAGTGACCAAATTATGCTTTTTCTTTTCTTTTTAGTTGCATCAACCTCCAGGGCATCGTTCCAGGCCCGACCCAAGGTGTGGACAAGGGAAGGGGGAGGCTAACCCTATGCGGACCCAGTGGACACATGTCGACTCGGATGGGGAAAGATATGAATGGGTCTAAAATGAGTGGAAGGAGGGTGATATATGTGGTGTCGGTAATGTTGAAGTTTCTAAGTTTACTTATTTTAGAAACCCTTCATGCACGTTTTCTGATTTATTCCTACCTACTTGTTATTTTTCTTTAACAAGTTATTTACAATGTAAATACTGAAAATAAACACCAGTGCATGCTCAACATATTACAGTTCAACAACTAAAAGAAACAAGAATAAACACACCACATGACACGATTATTTTTTGGACAAATGTCCCCAGAAAAACCCAATGCAGGAAAACCGATGTAGCTATCTGAGGGTTTTCTTATTAAGCAATATCAGAGTACAATCTGGGTGCTGAAACTGGCCTACCCAATAGAGAATTTCCTTAGCAGCTATACCTCACAGTTTGAAAGAAATCTCTTCACTGAAACCCCAGAAAATCCTTCCAGCAGCTCCTCAGCACAAAACTGCTTTACAACCCTGGCGTCTACCCAAATTGGACTACGTCAGCCCCTCTCTGTTTCACGCTGGCCCTGTGTCAGCCTTTCTTGGCTTGCGTCAGCCCCAGGAGGCCCTGCGTCAGCTCTGGGAGCCTCTCCGTCAGCTACGCTAGCCCCTCTGGTGCTTTGTGCAGCACTTGGCTGCCTCTGCGTGGCCCTGCGTGAGCCCTTGTTGGCTCAACGTCACCCTCCTTGGCTGCTGTGCTGCTCTCCCGGCACAATCTCTGCCTTCTCTGTTTCTCTGTACTCAATGCCCCTCAGCTGCTCTCTCGATCACTGATTCTACCTCTCTTAGCAAACCCCGCTCTAGAGAATAGAATGACTGATCACTCTGGTGTCTTCTCCAAGTGACCCTCAAGCCTCCTCTGATACTTTTCCTGTTGAGATATTAACTGCTGAGATTCAGTCCCTAATTAACAACTAAAATTAGATCTGGCTTGATCCATGTCTTTTGGACCATTCTAACACAGATTCATATTAATACACATTAATATTTTATTTTCCCTAAGTTTAGACTTAGGAACTCCATTAAAAATATTAATTATTTTAATATCTCCTGATCTGTTTAGAATCTGCCCAAACCCTTTCTGGGTATTGGAGATCTCATGTGCCCCAACCTCTCCACCAAATTTCGTGGCTAGAGCACATCTGATGCTACCCCAAATCAACACTCCCTCTTAGCAATGACTGTGCTCTAGCAATACTCATCACTGAGTATTACTCTGATCATCCGGCATCAATACTTGTGTTGATGCTAGGCCTTCCTGCCCAACATCCTTTGCACTTCTGCATCTTGTACTGCTGTCCATGGTTCTACCACTGCCACTGCTGCATCTGTACGACAACTCCCTCTGCGCCTGTGCTGTCGCTGGTCCTTCCTCCCAGCACTGCATTTGCACTGCACCTCCTTTCATCATGTTGCATCGTGTTGCCCACTGCTGCACTGCAACTCAGTTACTGAGAAGTAAGTAACTGATCTCCCAACTGACCTCCCTGTTCGGCTAGAAGCACCCACTGATGCTGAAGCTCCCTCTACTGCTGACACGTGCTCCCTCTCTCTGATCTCTGCGCTGCTGCAACAACTCCCTGCATCTCGCACCGTTGCACACCTCTCTATGCCTTCCTGCACTGGTGCAACACTCCTGTGCCTCTCGCACTGTTGCAGCCTGCTAGCTCTGCGTTGTCTTGGGACTCTTGCATTGTAGCTCTCTCTGCCGCTCCATCCACATCCGTCTCTACCTGACTCGGCCAATCCTACTACTCCTTATCGAGGCTCCCATAGCAAGGTCTAATCCAAGAGGCTGGGTACTTCAAGGATCCTTCCCCTCATCGCCTGTAGTCCATCTGACTACAGCTCGATGTCTCCGCACTGCCGCTCAAGTGGCGCGTGTGCACTCATGGCATAGTCACCGTCTATCAAAACTTCCTTCTCTGCTCGTGCTAGCGCTGCCTTAGTCTCGAAAGACTCTCCCTTACTCTTCTTCCTTGGGCACTGGGTCGCATAATGACCCATCTCCCCACAGTGGAAGCACTTGATCTTGGAGAGATATTTCTTCTTCCGCTTCTCCTGCTTTTCCTCAGGTGCTAGGGCCACATCCTCCTCCTCCTGCTTGACGTTGATCCCTTTGTTGCTGCTACCTGTCTTCGACTGCTATCTGATCTCTTCCTGGCGAACAGCTGCCCACATCTCGTCCCAAGGTAGGAGAGTCCCTCTGCTCAGGATACTTTGGACAAGCACTTCCTAATCTTCTGAGACAGCATTCAGGGCTGTCCTCACCATAAGCTCCTGATCTGGTGTCGCTCCTATAGTAGTCAACTAGTCTCGGATCTCATTCAGTCCTCCGAGGAAGGTGTCAATTGATTGACCCTTCTTCATCTGATACGACCTCATCTGGTTCTCGAGCAACATTCTTCTCTGCATAGAAGTATGCTGGTACAGGTTCTTGAGAGCCTCCCACATCTCAATTTCCATTTCCTTCTCGGCTATATGTGGTACCACATGATCCTTGACCCCGTCAAGGATAATGCACTTGGCCCTCGCCATCGCCTCTTCGTACTTGTCATTATCATTGGGGTCGACTGGGATAGCTATAACCTTCAAGGCAAAGTTCTTGACACGATTCCTGTTAAGCACTGATAAGATTCTGGCCTTACAGACTGCGAAGTTCGATGCTTCGTCGAGTCTATCCTGGTCTCTTTCCCCGTTTAGTGCCATGACGCTCCTCTACTTCCTTCTTGGAAGTTCTCTGTTCGACTCCTCTGAGTCTCTACTTCCCGTCTGGAAGTTCTCTTCTGGACCCCCTCTGAGTCCTAATTTCCCTCCTGGAAATCCTTCTGCTGCTTGTCGAGATGTCCCCTACTCTGATTGTCTTGTGCAACTGCATTGCTGATCCAGGTTCCTTGGCTAGAAACCATCAGTAACAACTCCTCTGGCCTTGCTCTGTCAGGTACTGTTCTGACTACAGTACCTCACCAGCTCCACTCTGCAATATTCCTGCAGCCTTCTAGACCCCAACAACTGCCTTTTTGAGAACTGCGTCAACCCCTCTCTGCCTCATGCTGGCTCTGCGTTACCCCGGATGGGTCTGTGTTAGCCCTGGGATGCCTTGCATCAGCCCTCTGGCCCTTTGCGTCAGTAACGCTGGCCTCTCTGAGGCTTTGCGTAGTTTCCGGCTTCTTTTGCGTGGCTCTGGCTAGCTTTGCGTCACACTTCCTTGGCTTCTGTGCTACTAGAAACAGCTTCTATCACCTTGGGACAACTGTTTTTTGCTGCTATTGCTCCGCTCGGCTGATGTCTTTTAGTCCTCCTGTGATCTGCAATCACGCTCTGATACCATGTTGAAGTTTATAAGTTTACTTAGTTTAGAAACCCTTCATGCACCTTTTCTGATTTATTCCTACCTACTTGTTATTTTTCTTTAACAAGTTATTTACAAAGTAAATACTGAAAATAAACACCAATGCATGCTCAACATATTACAGATCAACAACTAAAAGAAACAAGAACAAACACACCACATGACACCATTATTTTTTGGACCAATGTCCCCGGAAAAACCCAATGTGGGAAAACCGGTGCAACTATCTGAGGGTTTTCTTATTAAGCAATATCAGAGTACAATCTGGGTGTCGAAACTGGCCTACCCAACAGAGAATTTCCTTAGCAGCTATACCTCACAGTTTGAGAGAAATCTCTTGGCTGAAACCCCGGAAAACCCTTCCGGCAGCTCCTCAGCACAAAGCTGCTCTGCAACCCTAGCGTCTGCCCAGACTGGATTGAGTCAGCCCCTCTCTATCTCACGTTGGCGTTGTGTCAGCCTTTCTTGGCCTTCGTTAGCCCCAGGAGGCCATGCGTCAACTCTAGGAGCCTCTGCGTCAGCTGCGCTGGCCCCTTTGGTGCTCTGCGCAGCACTTGGTTGCCTCTGCGTGGCCTTACGTGAGCCCTTGCTGGCTCTGCATCACCCTTCTTAGCTGTTGTGCTGCTCTCCCGACACAATCTCTGCCTTCTCTATTTCTCTGTACTCAATGCTCCTCAGTTGCTTTCCCGATCACTGATTCTACCTCTCTTAGCAAACCCCGCTTCAGGGAATAGAATGACTGATCACTCTGGTGTCTTCTTCAAGTGACCCTCAAGCCTCCTCTTATACTTTTCCTTTTGAGATATCAACGGCCGAGATTAAGTCCCTAATCAATGGCTAAGATTAGATCTGGCTTGATCCATGTCTTTTGGACCATTCTAACACAGATTCATATTAATACACATTAATATTTTATTTTCCCTAAGTTTAGACTTAGGGACTCCATTAAAAATATTAATTATTTTAATATTTCCTGATCTGTTTAGAATCTGGAGATCTCATGTGCCCCAACCTCTCCACCAAATTTCGTGGCTAGAGCACATCCGATGCTACCCCAAATCAATAGGGAAGAGGGACCATGCAACCAAAATCGAGATTTCCCATGTTGTGCCAACCCTAAAGCTAATGGCCAGTAAAAGAGATTCCACAGAACTAGGATACAAGGTTAACCACGAAATCGGGCAGTGGAGACAAAAGCACAGACCTATCCCACTCTTTTCGCTGAATCCCCCTACCAATCCATGACCAAAAGTGCCCATGACAAATAAAGAAAATTACTCAACTATACTAATGAAAATTCATACCTTCGGGGTCAGGATGCCCACTTTCAAACATACACTCGTAACAAGTGGGTGAGGGACGACATGGTTGGCTCAGGTGGTGGAGATAATGCCACATCGAGCTATTTAGTGGCTGCAAGGGGCTACTGGGTACCAGCTAAGGACCATCTAGGAGAAAAAAATCTCCTATATATACTACTCACAGGTGGTGGGTAACAAAGTCAACAACTTTCCAGCATTTCAGGCATGCATCTACATAGTGGCACTGACCTTGGCCTATGCCAAGGGTTGGATTGGAGAGAGGTAATGAGTTGGTACACAGTTGATGGAGCAACATTCATAGCCGGAGCTATAGCACATTAAGAGCCATGGAGGATTGCTGCTTGTTCTTGGTGGCATTGGGATCCAAGAGGATTTGTTGATGACAAGTTTAATTAGAGATTGGTCTGGGATCCGAGCATTGAGGGGTCCATTCATGGTGGGTGGACACAAAGGCATAGCATCACACAATGGTTTGTATGGGATTTGGGCATTGGGTCTCAGTTGCATTGGGCCACCGGAATGGTCCACAAGTTTGGATTGCTTGAGGGCAAGCAATCTTGGAGTGGGAGGATTTGTGATGTTCCTTATGGCATGGTTAGGATGGACTTTCAGGGTTGGAGGCAGACAGGTCATAGGTGCAGGTTTATGTTATTAGCGGGCCCAAGGGATTTTGAAGATGTTTTATGGGGTCTAGAGGAGTTCACTTACCATCTTCCACCATTAGGATTGATATAACACAACTTGCTTCTCTTCCATTGCATTCTGATAATTCCTATAAAACAGGGTTATTATTGGGCCTAAGGTGGCATTTGAAGAGGAATACTTAACGAAACACCTTAGTGTAATAGCTCGTTGGAACCGGAACGAGAAGGTCTACAAGATGGAATGGTAAGTAGGGATTTTCAGTGCCCTGAGGAGGCATGGTGGCCGATTTACCATTTTTCCACATTAAAAGGATATTTTAATTGAGGGAAATGTTCTCAATGATTAAAGTAATAATAAAATAGGAGCTTCTAGAGGGGTCCATCAGATCTATAAAAAGAGGAGGAGGCCATTAGAGGACATCTTGGATTGTTGATATTTTCTATTGATGAGGTTTGGAGAACCTAGTTCCCAACTTCTCTAGCCCCAGGACAGAAACCCTCGGGTATGTTGTTGAGTGTTGGACGAAAACCCAACTCTCCTTGAGGAGACTTCATCCAGGAGTTTCATAGAGCTTCAGGGATATTGGAGTGAGGATCATTCAGGTCCTCAATTGGTGCTTCATTGTCTTTTAGTTGATTCAGTGGCAACCGTTGTTGGAGGGAGAGTGCAGCCGTTGTGGAGTTTTGAGAGATCAGGATCAGCATATCAACAAAATATTTGGAGGTCCACTCAGCTATCATCTTTTCTATTTTGTCTCAGATATTTCCAGTTGTACTCTGCATGCTATATTATAATAAATGAAGCTGAGTCATTCCTTGTGTTGCATTTTCTGATGTTATTTGAGTTTCTGGGTTTACTTTTGCAAATTGTCAATGTCTTTGCCATGCTTGTATAATTTTTGGGTTCCTATTTACTAGTGCATTTTGGTGTAATTTTGTGAGTTTTTCGCGCATAAAATTTTAAGAAGAAAATTCTCAGAAAAATACCACAAAAATTCCGAAAGAGATATTATAGGGTTTTTATCTGTTGTAATGTGTGATTGATCTCTCTGTTACATTTCTCCTGCATATTTAACTTTTAAGAGTTAAAATAAGAATGATTTTATTTTTCGACAATTCAAAATTTATTTTGAAAAATAAACAAGTTGCTGGGAATAAAAAATGTTGTTAGATAATAAATCTGGGCTGATATTAGGAGTGTTGTCGCACAGATTGACACGACAACGCTCAGACAGGGGGCTGTCACTCTAATCCCCGATCTCTCTGTTTAAGCCTGTCTCCCGCGGCTAAGGGGGGTAGACCCTACGAGGTGAAGGAGACCAACTGTTGAGCAGTTGGTTTGGGAGACACGAAGCACTAAAATGATTTTATTAATTTAGCGGACCAGTGCCTTGTGGAGTTAATGTTTAATCGATTAAGTATCAGATACTGCAGCAATATAAACCATGAAGAGCAATCATTTATCATGAAAAGCATAACTTTTTCCAGATACAAGATAACCATAAAGGCTCAATAGCTTAGCAACTTAAAAGAGTAAATGCTTTAAACAACCACCAGAGATCACATATATGCAGTCAATCTTTAAATGAACATTTAAACATGATAAAAATTAACTCCCACGCCAAAATATTAGCCTCAGCACAAAAGATGAAACCTAAAAATTTCCCGGGCTAAAACTGAAATTGCAAAATTCATTTCCTTTTTTTTTTTTTTTTTAATTTCTCTTCTTTTTTTTTGTATATGTGATTTTTTTTTTTTTATGAAATCTACCTACAAAATAAATCAAAGGGCAAATTTCTAAACCCTAACAATATATTTTAAGATCCTAAGAAGCCGAAAAACTAATTAAAACAAAATTAAAACTTTAAACCTAAGTTAAAGTTAATAACAAAAAACTTTAAAAAATCTACAATGCATCGAATTCATTTTATTTCCTTTTTTATAAAGGGAAACGAAATCGAAATGGATCTACGTTATTGAAAAAGCGTAAATAAATAAAATAAAGGGAAGCCGAAACTACATAAAAAAAATTACCTGAGCAAAACGATTTCGATTTTGGATCGAATTCTCTTACCCGTCGATCATACACAGTCACGCCCTTAGCAAAATGAAATCGAGACCACAAATCGACTGCATGAAACCCGACGATCATACACAGTCACGCCCTTAGCAAAATGAAAATCGAGACCTGGACTGAATGTTAAATGCGTTGAAAAGGGTTCTGTTGACGTCTTTCTCACTTGAAACTTCCCCAAAAAAAATGCCCAACGCACGCTGGACGCAGTGAAGGTAGATGGAGTAAACGTTTTGTCCAGCCAATGCACCGGGACAATCAGGCGTTCGATGGAGAGAAACGATTTTCACATGAAATATTTTTTCAATCTATACTTCTCTTTGCCTAAACGTTTGCAGGCCTACGTCAGGATCCTCAGCGGCAGCCACACGCAGGCCTTTGGAGATGCGAAAACAGATTTACGCTGGAAGGATTTGTGCAAAAAATGCACTCACGAAAACACATCAACACAAGTTTATTCAACGTGGCTTCAGCTTGGTGGCGGATGAGAAGCTGAGGGCAGCAAATCATAAATATCGCAGAGCTAACCAGTCCCAGTAACAGTGGGTGCTCAGGTGGTTGAAAAAGCTGAGGAAGATGGCAACAGTAGAAAGTAATAATGATTGAAATCTGGTAACCTGATCACAAAACTTTCTACTTTCTCGCTCAGAAACCCCTGAAGAAGAACCCTGTACCTGCAATTGCAAGGAAACAAAACCCTAATGAAAACTGTATAAAGCAAAAAATTTGAAACTCCAAAAAGCTAATTAATTTACAGATTGTGACCCTTTAACAGCCAGATTTAGCAATAACAGCAATAATATTATCAGAATTTAATTTAAATGTAAAATGCTTCAGAAAACCCTGCATGCATTCATAAAAAATATTTCGAATGATAAGCCCGGGATCAAGAATTGGTTGGGCTCTTTCAGAAAACACAACCCGGGAGTTAGCTGGTTCAGTCGAGAACTTCCCCTAACGCCCGGTAATCTGAAAAAGGGATTTCCTGCACAGCTTAAAATCAACCATCAATGTAGAAGGAGAAAACAATAGTGAAACTCCGATCAAATGGAGATACCTGCCAATATATTTCAGAATCTAAACTATCATTCAAACCCCAAAGATCAGACAAGATACCTGTGCCTAGATCAATCTTCATTAAGCTATCATCAATGGCTGAAAATAAAATTATGTAGAAAAAAATAGAACAATCTTACAGCATTTTCAGAAGAGTAACACCAGCAAGATTTTTAACCCCAAAGTCTTCTTTATTGCACAAAAAATGAACTACAAGAGAGCTTCTTCAGCACAAGACTTACAGATCTTATTCTCAAATGACCCCCTAAGACCCTATTTAAAGGAAAAAAACCAGTGTTGTTAAAATCGCGATAAAATCGCGATTTTATCGTAAAAGCGCGATTTTTTCATTTAGCCGATTCAAATCGCGATTTTTATACATAAAAATCGCCACTTTTTTTTATAACGTTTTTATCGAAAAAATCGCGATTTTTTGAAAAAATCGGAAAAAAGCGGGAAAAAATCGTTAAAATCGGGAAAAAATCGTTAAAATCGGGAAAAAATCGGAAAAAAGCGGGAAAAAATCGTTTGGCACAAAAATATTCATTTTTTTTCAATTTTTTTCAATTTTTTAAAAAAAATGAATATTTTTGTGCCAAACGATTTTTTCCCGCTTTTTTCCGATTTTTTCCCGATTTTAACGATTTTTTCCGCTTTTTTCCCGGCGCCGATTAAATCCCGATCGCGATGTGTGCAACACTGAAAAAAACCCAACGGCTAGTTCGAGTGATCCATGTCGAAATGATCTCGATCGTCGATGAGAATCAAGACATCTCTTAATCTCATCCGTCGAATTCGTTAATTCATTAAAAAATGAAATTCTGCATTTATTTACTCAAAATATTATTATTTTATTATTTTTAGGGTTTTTGCTTTATTTTATAGTTTTTTATTATTATTTTTATTTTCTTTTTTATTTTTATTTATTTTATTATTTGTTTTAAATTTTCAGTTATTTATTTATTTATTTTTAATTTTTAAAATTTTTAATTTATTTTTAAATGGATCCTCGAACTTAGCCTTTGGAAAAATCACCTAGGACCTAGGACTTAGGACTTATGAGGGGATTAAAACATTTTCTAACCCTCAAGACACTTTACATCATGACTTTTACAACTTTACATCTTAAGGAGAAAAACCCATTTGACATAGACCCTCATAAATCACCCAGTTCTCCGACACAACTATAATCTAGCAGATTAACACACTAGGATTCTCCTAAGATTCTAATGACAAAATCCATTCTGGCTTTGGGGTTAGGCTGAAGGAAAACTCTGCCGATCATGGATCGGTGAGACGAAAAACCTTCCGGAACATAGATTAGCACTTAGAAAATTAGGTCCACCTAGGCAATTTACATACATGACTCATATCTGCTAAGATTATTTACAATTTATACATGCAGACTGGGTTTACAACATAGATTGATAAAGCTGTCTATGACTGTCGAATGGCACGGACATGTCGATCAAGCACTTCCCTTTTTGCAAAGAAAAGGGGGTGTACTGCTATGGGCAGTTGACCAGTAGTGGTCAACAAGGAGATTTAATACTTAGCTACTTTGTCCAATTAGTGGACTTAATTCGTTGCTAATTGGCTCATTATGAATCTTCATTTCATAAGTTATGGTTGTAAACTGTTCTTTGGATTTAGATTTAATGTGTTTGCAGTACTATTTGCTTGTTCCTTTTCTTCTTTCACATTAACATTTTATTGGAGAGTAGTCTTCCGCAGATCTGAGCATTTGTTATTGTTGAGGTCTTTATTTTGTACATGAATTTCTGAAATTGGATTGATTTTTGGCAAATTTTGTTCTCAACTCGAACCTTTTTGATGTCTGGATGCAGCCCATTCTCATTTTTTTCTTGAGTTCTTTTCTTCCTTGAGAACATTAGTTAAGCACAATGAACTCTGATGCCAAATTAACTCTAATAAGGGTGATGCCAAATTAACTCTAAAATATCTCTTAACAGTTGTAGAAGCTCTGTTGGAGAATCCTCTGATCTCTTTTTTCCATTCTATTTTTGTAGGTGACTGCAGCTCTTGCACAGGCTGGCCTTGAATCTTCGAACTTGATTGTGGGGATTGACTTCACAAAGAGCAATGAGTGGACAGGTAGGTTTTATGACCCTTGATCCTGAAGTTTTTTATGTTATGATTTCTGTGAAAATTTAAAAGTTAAACAGCCAATCTACGCTTATTCCAATGTTGTCAGCTGTGTTTATTTGGGAACCTGAACTGTTTAGTATATTTTTTTTATTGTTCTGCAGTCTTTTTCTCTCCAATTTAATTAAAATCAAATTTACCACTTCAAAATTTTGTTATTGATGTTAGGTGCAAAGTCTTTTAACCGCCGAAGTTTGCACCACATTGGAGACACTCCAAACCCTTATGAACAAGCAATCTCAATAATTGGGCGGACCTTGTCTTCTTTCGATGAGGACAACTTGATCCCTTGTTTTGGTTTTGGGGATGGCAAGTTTTGGTCTCTATTTTGAATCTTTAATTGAAATTCTTGTTCCAATTTTGCTCAATTTTTTCTTCTTACATTGGTTAGTTTGAATTTTCAACATATGCAGCAATATGCTAGTTGTTAATAATGCATGGTTGTCTTGTTGCACAGTTTCAACACATGATCAAAATGTGTTTAGTTTCTATCCAGATAATAGGGTATGCAATGGATTTGAAGAAGCATTGAGATACTATAGGGAGATGGTTCCACATCTTCGATTGGCTGGTGAATGAAACGTTGACTTGCCACATGAATATCTGAAGATTGAGTGTTTTTTATCATATCAAAACTTTAAGCAGAGGAAGAATGGCTGTTGAATGGTTTAAAATGTAATTGATATGTATACATATTGAATATATGTCATGTTTTCTTATTCATTTCTTGTATGTTCTTTTCTTCTTAGGGCCAACATCTTTTGCTCCAATCATTGAAGCGGGAATCCGTATCGTGGAACAGAGTGGTGGGCAGTACCATGTTCTATTGATAATTGCGGACGGACAGGTTGCAGATCTTCTTTATATAGATTGGTTTTCAAGAACTGTTCATTGAGTTGAAGGAATTGTTTTATCTGTTGTCTGTTTATTGAAAAATTTTAGCGTTTTCTGAATATATATAATATATTCCTTACAGTGGGTGTTTACTGTTGTACACGTTGTTGTTGCATTTGTGCAGTGAGCGCGGTTTTCCTGAATTATGACAATGGCCTTTATGCTATATTGTTTTTGTCCTCATTTTGAAACTTAATGACAATCTTCATGTCCTCTTAGGCACATGCCCTTGTGGTCGTTATTGTTGTTTTGAGTCTTATCATGAACTTTTGTGACTGGCCTTTGTTTATACTGTAAAGTTTTCCATTTCATCCTTGTTTTGGACCTAGATAAACTGAGAATATTCAAGTCCTCTTATGTAGAAACTTTCTATGCTATTTACAGTATATACATCGACTGTGGTTGTGGTTGTTTGTAGACACTGTTGTTGCATTTGTGAATTGAGAGTGGTTTTCCTTAATTATGATGATGACTTTTCTTTATGCTGTAAGCTTTTTTCCTTGTTTTGGATGTGGACAAAAATTAGAGTCTTCAAGTTCTCTTAGGCACAGGCTTTCTGTACATGATCTCATTATAACATGGCTGATAATATTGTGTAGGTAACAAGAAGTGTGGACATTGACAATGGACAACTGAGTACACAAGAACAGAATACAGTCAATGCAATAGTGGAAGCCAGGTAATCATAAATTACAATAGAGTGGTATCGTTATTTAATTATGAAGCTTACAATATTTTAACATTGAATATATCATTTTTCGTGCAGTGAGTATCCACTATCAATTGTTTTAGTTGGAGTGGGAGATGGGCCTTGGGATATGATGCGGCAGTTTGATGATAATATTCCAGCTCGAGCATTTGACAACTTCCAGGTTTGTGTCAATCGGCTCTGCTTTTTAAATGAAAATGGGGAGAAATGATATGCTTTAATTTTTACTTATTGTAATTTCATTTTGTCTAAAATATTTTGATTTTGGTTTTGCAGTTTGTGAACTTTACAGAGATTATGTCGAAGAATGTCCCTCAATCGAGGAAGGACACAGAGTTTGCTCTTGCATCACTGATGGAAATACCTTCTCAGTACAAGGCCACCCTGGAACTTCAAATACTGGGGTAGCTTGGATTTCTTTTCCTTATTTTCACCATCTAAAATTATAAGAGTGAAACTTCTTTAGACAGAATATGCCGAGTCAATATTTTTCATATTGTCTGATTCCAAAATAAAGGTAGTTCTTGTTTGATCTTTATAAATAGTTATTGGAGTCTCTCTCACAACTTCCACTATATTTTTTCTGTTAAGTCCAGAAAGGATGGATGGATTTTCGAACAAAACAGTACTTGCCCTGGTTCAGAGTGTCAGGAACACAACAATAAAAGATCTACGGTGATCTCTTCATCAAACCTTAATCCAATCATGCAGAAACCCTTTAGATTTATAACAGTATTATCAAGTTGTACCCCCGTCAGCAAGAGAAGAATACTTGAACAAAAAAAAGCCAGCAATACCCCAAGTGTAGTGAAATAGTGCAAGAGAGAGGAAAAATTACAAAAGTACCCTTCGGTGTTTATCACAGTTGATCCAATGAAAATAATATGTTTTACAGATGAGGAGTGTATGTGTATTTATACACATACTTCTAGGGTTGGGACTGTAAGCCCAAGAAGGTGACTAGGCTGACCCCATCATAAGTAGCCATTTCATCCAATGGAGAAGGGTGGGAAGGCATATATCCCTGCCATACTGTACACCTATTTTGCGGGTTGTACTACTGAGCTGCTCATCTGATGGATTACTGGAAGAGGCAATTTGTATGGAAATGAAGAATGTAACCACTGATCTGCTCAACTGTTGGAAAACATTGTCACTTATCTGCTCATCCAATGCAGTAGAGTGGGAATACATATCCTTGCCATATTTGATATCTCTAATCTAATGGGAGAATGGTACTGCTAAGTTGTCCATTTGAAGAGCTGTTGAAAGAGACACCCTGTCTAAGAATGAGAAATGTAGCTTCTGATTGGCTCATTTGAAACAAGTACCATTGACCTGCTCATCCAATGGAGGAGGGTGGGAAGATATATCTCTGCCATACTGAGCATCTGTTGGGAGAGTGGTATTGAACTATCCATTTGAAGAGGTATCAAAAGACACATCCTATATGTTAATGTTGAATGCACTCAATGATTGTCTCATCTACTAGTAACAACTATAATGAACCTGCTCATTGAATGGAGGGGGGTGAGAAGATATATCCCTACCATATTTCACATCTATTGGGAGAGTGGCATTGAGTTGTCCATTTGAAAAGGCATCAAAGGAAACATCCTGTAATAGGAATGAGATAGGAGTGCCTACCTTACATAAGATCAGCTATTGCTGAAGTGAAAGTGAGAAGATGATCCAACCTATGTATTTGAAAGAGGTTGAATACAACCAAGCATGCTCAAATACAACAAGAGTGTGGGTTTATGGATACCGTCAAAGGTGTACCTAAAATAATGAAGCTTAGAAGGAAGCTTGACTATAAGATGATGTGGGTTTCTAAATACCTAAATCAAACACAAGCATGGTCTGTTGTAGTCAAAAAGAAGTGAGAGGGTTAATGAATACCTATCTAAACATAAGGTTCGCTTTGGAGGCCAGGAAGAGAAAGCATTAGATTAGACCTCCCCCCCTTAATGTTGAGCATGGTCCATTTGAACTTTGAAGATAGAACCTCTCCAAAAGCCTTAATATTGAGCATGGTCCATTTGAACTTTGAAAATAGAACCTCTCCAAAACACCATAGTACCAATGCCAAGATTGTTCCATAATTGGGAAAAGGGGGTCTTTGGTGAAATATCTAATAAAAGGAGCCATTGAAGTGTGATGCATATAGGATATACCAGAAGGATAAATATTATAATGCAGAAAAATAAGATCTATAAAATCAAGTTGAAAATCCTTAGGAGAGTACAAAGGGATAGATCTTGTGGACCTATGACTGAAAATTATGTTAGCAACATCGTTTAGAAGATTTATATTGCAAATCGTTAATTTTGCAAGTTCATCAATCCTTAGAAGACAAACAATGCAAGACTTGGAGATAAGGCTCTCCGTGTGACATACTTTGCTTATAGAAAGCTCCTAAATCAGATTTGTTCAAGAGTAAATAGCCCCATTGTTGGAAAATGTAATAGGTTCGGTCTTCATTTAATGTATTTGAGTCATCATGAAATGTACTTGTCAAAAGAGTAAAGAAAATAATTTTTATTATTGTAACAATGACTTATTAAAGCACGGGCTTCATTCTTGGGTCATCATTATATTAGTCAAAGTCCCCATTGTAGACTCCTAGGATTAATATTGAGTTTATAGAGTCATTGTATATTCGAAGAGACCCTTCTTGGGCGTTTGAATCATGTAAAAAGGTTTAGTATTGAGTTAAATATAATTTATGTATCCTCCACACCAAGTCGGCCTAGAAGAGAACAAGTCGGCCTAAGGACACCGATTCGACCTCCCTTGAAGCCTATAAATAGAAGCAAGTTGAATTCATTTTGGAGCATCTCATCTCAAGCTAGTTTGATATCTCTAAGGAAGCTGGAGAAGTGCAAAGTGGGTCTAAGGAAGCTAAAGGAAGTGTGAGTTGGGTGGCCTAAAGAGAACAAGAAAATCAAACTTTTGGTGCCTCTCTCTCTCTGTTTTGTGCCCTAGTTTGGGAGATCAAAGTCTTCCAAGTTTTCACTTCTGCCTAATGCCGGAAGCTGCTACATAGTCGAAGTTGTTGGAAAGAGGTCGAAGATCTGGGAGGCTGACTTGGTGTGGAGGGAAGGTTTGGTCTTTGTCTAGGGTGAAGAGTCTCAAAGAATGCTATTGATAAGAAGATAATTTTTCACTGGGTTTTCCCCTCGAGGGGGGTTTTGCCCTGACATAGTGCCTACATCTTATGTCTATTGTTTTGTGATCTTCATACACACATAATATGGTAATTGCTTGATGAAAGATAAGATAATAAAGAAGTAAAAGAAGCCAACATAACTCACAAATAATTATCAAGTAAGGAGAATCAAACCCTAATCTATTTGCAGTGATTTTCCAACATGGTATCAGAGCTAAGGTCAGGAAAAAATGAAGATCACTTTGTTGGCATAGATTCTCCCTCTTTGATGAACTACATAAGAATGGGTATCAACGCTGTTGGAAGTGTGAAAATTTGGATGCCCAAATTTCTACTGTAGCAACTAATTAAGTTTCTTCTACTTGTTAATTTCTCAATCAAGTTACTTACTATTTCCTACAGTAAATATCGAAACTAATACACTGCAATCTACACCATTTAAATTATAAGCAGAAACAAGAAACTGAATAGGAAAAAGATACAACACATCTACACAGTTATTTTTGGACAAATGTCCCCGGAAAAACCCAGTGTAAGAAAACCGGTGCAACAACTAAGGGTTATATTATTATGCAGTAGTAATTTTTGAATACAATCTCTGGATGCCTTCCTAGCAATCTAGTTACATAGAATATCATTGACAAAGAGATTTGTGAGATTACCTCACACTATCACTGGAAGTCCTGGGTGATCCAACACTTGAATGAACAACTCCTAGCTGCCTTTGCGTTGCCTCTGTGTCAATCCAACGTCACATTGTCTAGGAATTGTGTCACTCTTCCTGGCTGATCGATTTACCTCTGAGATTCTCAGTTTTGCTCTCCTAGTCTCACACCCCGGCTTCCAGCTACAGAAATCGAACCCTCCAACAAATTTCAGACTCCCTCAAGGCTTCTGCGCTGCCTCTGCGTCAGCCTATGTTGCCTTTGCGTGGCCCTGCGTCAGCGTCTCTGGCTCTGCGTTGCCTCTACTAGATCCTCTCTCTCTTCTCTGCTGAGTATTCTCTGACCGGGAAAGATCTTCCTTCGGATACTATCCCTGCCCCTCTCTGCTAAAGATCATTATCAAAAATCTATTCGGCAGCTGCTTTGCTTCAAAAAATCAAACTTTTGATCTTCTCTGTGTGTGTTCTCCAAGTGCCCCTCAAGCCTCTTCTTATATCTTTCTGTTGGACAACTAACGACCCAGATTAACTTCTAATCAATGGCTTAGATCATTTTGGCTTGATCCTCGTCTTTTTCTAGAAGTTACATCCGCAGTTAGATTTATACCCTTTAATTATTTTAATTTCCTAAGTTTAGACTTAGGGTCCCATTAAAAATAATTAATTATTTTAATAAAACTGTTTCCGGGTGGAATTTTCCAAAACGATTTTTGGGTATTGGAGAATGCATGTGCCTAAGCCTCCTTGCAAATTTTGAGACTTAGAGCACATCTAATGCTACCATAAATCAATATTCCCTCTTAGCAAGGAATGTGCTCTAACAATGCACCCTGCTGAAGCATCACTTTGTTCTGTAACATCTCCTTCTACGCTGCTGATGTCTAACATACTGTCCACCAACTATTGTGCAAATGTTGCATTTGTAAAGCTGCGGACCCTGCCACTGTCAACACTGCATCTGTACTGCAAATTTTGCTTTCGTGCTGCTGCTGGCTTTGCCACTACCAATTATTGCATATGCACTAAAATCTTCTTCAACTGTTGCTGCTACTGCATCTGCAATGAAAAAGCATCCCAAATTATTGAACTGGTGTTCAGTATGATGCATCTTGTTGCTGGAGTTCTAACTGCTGCTAATCTCTACGCTGACCCTCTGAAGCCTCTGCGTTGCTGCTGACCTCTGCTTTGTGCCAACTGCATTGTTGTTAACTCTGCTTTGTGCTACTCAGTCTCTGGCACTCCTAGCCACTGCAACTGTCACTTCGGCACTACTCTGCACCAACTAACACTGGTCCATCCTGTTACTCCTGATCTGGGCTCCCGTAACAAGGAATTGATCCGAGAGGTGGACTTCTCAAGGATCTTGCCCATTTGTAGTCCTTTTGAACTACAACTCTAAATCACTCCACCTCACTCTTGGAGATGCCTGGGCCGTCATGGAAAACTCCTCGATCTTTGCGGCTGTAACCTCCGATCATGCTTCTCATCTTTGTTCTTCTTCCTGAGAGGACACTATGTTGCGTAGTGACCGAATTCACCACACCTAAGCATTTGATCTTCGAAACATATTTCTTCTTCTTCCGTTGCTCTTGCTGCCCCTTGGATGCGAGGGTTGCATTTTCTTCCTCCTCCTTGGGCTTGGATCCATTGCTACTGCTTTCGTCAAGTTTACACTTAACCAAGTCCCTCCTCAACTCCTCTTGCTTAAGAGCTGCACACATTTCATCCCAGTTGTCCCCCTGCCCAGGATGCTCTAGACAAAGACTTGCCACTTCTCAGATACTTAATTTAGGGTCAGTTTTACCATCTCAGAACCTTGAGGTGTTGACCCCACAGCTGCCAACTCATCTCGGGTCTCCTGAAGATTTGCAAGGAACAGATCAATGTGTTCCCCCTTCTGCATCTACATAGACCTCATATTCTGCTCCAAGTACATCTTTCCTTGCTCAGAAGATCCTTGATATAGCGTTGAAAAAGCATCCCACATCTCCTTGGCAGTGTTTATGCCAGCGAGGTGACAGACTATATGATCCTTTACTTCGTCGAGGATCATTTCTTTGTCTTCGCCATTTCTCCCTTGTACTTCTTAAGTGGATATGGATCCGCGGGCTTAGCTAACACATTGTCGATGTAGACTTTGAGAAAATGCTCACCCAGAAGGCATGACATCCTTGCCTTCTAGATCACATAGTTGGATGTGCCATCCAACCTATCCTGATCTCTCAGTCCATTGGATGCCATCTCTGCCAATTGAAAGTCGAATGATGTTGATTTGGGGTAGCATCGAATGTGCTCCAGCCACAAAATTTGGTGGAGAGGTTGGGGCACATGAGATCTCCAATACCTAGAAAGGGTTTGGGTAGATTCTAAACAGATCAGGAGATATTAAAATAATTAATATTTTTAATGGAGTCCCTAAGTCTAAACTAAGGGAAAATAAAATATTAATGTGTATTAATATGAATCTGTGTTAGAATGGTCCAAAAGACATGGATCAAGCAAGATCTAATCTTAGTCGTTGATTAGGGAATTAATATCGGCTGTTGAGATGTCAACAAGAAAAGTATAAGAGGAGGCTTGAGGGTCATTTGGAGAGTGCACTAGATGATCAATTATTCTATTCTCTAGAGTGGGGTTTGCTAAGAGACATAGAATCAATGATCGGGAGAGCAGCGGAGGGGCATTTAGTACAAAGAAACAGAGAAGGCAGAGATTGTGCTGGGAGAGTAGCGCAACAGCTAAGGAGGGTGACGCAGAGCAAGCAAGGGCTCACGCAGGGCCACGCAGAGGCAACCAAGTGCTGCGCAGAGCACCAGAGGGGCCAGCGCAACTGACGTAGAGGCTCCCAAAGCTGACGCAGGGCCTCCTGGGGCTGACGCAGGCCTAGAAAGGCTGATGCAGGGCCAACGTGAGACAGAGAGGGGCTGACGCAGTCCAGTTTGGGCAGACGCTGGGGTTGCAGAGTAGTTTTGTGCTGAGGAGCTGCCGAAAGGGTTTTCCGGGGTTTCAGCCAGGAGATTTCTCTCAAACTGTGAGGTATAGCTGCTAAGGAAATTCTCTGTTGGGTAGGCCAGTTTCAGCACCCAGATTGTACTCTGATATTGCTTAATAAGAAAACCCTTAGATAGCTGCACCGGTTTTCCCACATTGGGTTTTTCCGGGGACATTGGTCCAAAAATAATGGTGTCATGTGGTGTGTTTGTTCTTGTTTCTTTTAGTTGTTGATCTGTAATATGTTGAGCATGCACTGGTGTTTATTTTCAGTATTTACTTTGTAAATAACTTGTTAAAGAAAAATAACAAGTAGGTAGGAATAAATCAGAAAAAGTGCATGAAGGGTTTCTAAACTAAGTAAACTTAGAAACTTCAACATGGTATCAGAGGGTGATTGCAGATCACAGGAGGACTAAAAGACATCAGCCGAGCGGAGCAATAGCAGCAGAATACCGCTGTCTCGAGGTGACAAAAGCTATTTCTAGTAGCGCAGAAGCCAAGAAGTGTGACGCAGAGCCAGCCAGAGCCACACAAAAGAAGCCGGGAGCTGCGCAAAGCCTTAGGGAAGCCAACATTGCTGACGCAGAGGGCTAGAGGGTTAACGCAGACCCATCTGGGGTGACGCAGAGCCAGCGTGAGGCAGAGAGGGGCTGACGCAGTTCACAGAGAGGCAGTTGCTAGAGTCCAGAAGGTTGTAGAAATATTGCAGGGTGGCGTTGGTTAGGTACTGTAGTCTGAATAGTACCTGATAGAGCAGGGCCAGAGGAGTTGTTACCGAGGGTTTCTAGCCGAGGAACCTAGATCAGCGGTGTAGTTGCACAAGACAATCAGAGTAGGGGGCATCTCGACAAGCGGCAGAAGGATTTCCAGGAGGAAAATCAGGACTCAGAGGGAATCCAGAAGAGAACTTCCAAATGGGAAGTCGAGACTCAGAGGAGTTGAACATAGAACTTCCAAGAGGGAAGTAGAGGAGTGTCATGGCACTACATGGGGTAAGGGACCAGGATAGACTGGACGGAGCATCGAACTTCGCAGTCTGGAAGGCCAGAATCTTATCAGTGCTTGACAAAAATCGTGTCAAGAACTTCGCCTTGAAGACAATAGCTATCCCAGTCGACCCAAATGATAACGACAAGTACAAAGAGGCGATGGCGAGGGCCAAGTGCATTATCCTTGACGGGGTCAAGGATCATGTGGTACCACATATAGCCATGAAGGAAACAATAGTTGAGATGTGGGAGGCTCTCAAGAACCTGTACCAACATACTTCTGTGCAGAGAAGAATGCTGCTCGAGAACCAGATGAGGTCGTATCAGATGAAGAAGGGTCAATCGATTGACACCTTCCTCGGAGGACTGAATGAGATCCAAGACCAGTTGACTGCTATAGGAGCGACACCGAATCAAGAGCTTATGGTGAGGACAACCCTGAATGTTGTCTTCGAAGATTGGGAAGTGTTTGTCTAGAGTATCTTGGGCAGAGGGACTCTCCCACCTTGGGACGAGATGTGGGCAGCTCTTCGCCAGGAAGAGATTAAACGACAATCGAAGACAGGTAGCAGCAGGAAAGGGATCAAGGTCAAGAAGGAGGAAGAGCATGTGGCCCTAGCATATGAGGGAAAGCAGGAGAAGCAGAAGAAGAAAGATCTCTCCAAGATCAAGTGCTTCCAATGTGGGGAGCTGGGTCATTATGCGACCTAGTGCCTAAGGAAGAAGAGTAAGGGAGAGTCTTTTGAGACTAAGGCAGCGCCAGCACAGGCAGAGAAGGAAGTTTTGATAGATGATGACTGTGCCATGAGTGCACACGCGCCACTTGAGCAGAAGTGGGGAGACATCGAGCTGTAGTCAGGTGGATTATAAGCGATGAGGGGTAGGATCCTTGAGGTACCCAGCCTCTTGGATTAGACCTTGCTAAGGGAGCCTTGATGAGGAGTAGTAGGACTGGCTGAGTCGGGTAGAGAGGGATGTGGATGGAGCGGCAGAGAGACCTACAGTGCAGGAGTCCCAGGACAGCGCAGAGCTAGCAGGCTGCAGCAGTGCGAGAGGCACAGGAGTGTTGCACCAGTGCAGGAAGGCATAGAGAGGTGTGTAACGGTGCGAGATGCAGAGAGTTGTTGCAGCAACGTAGAGGTCAGAGAAAGGGAGCACTTGTCAGCGATAGAGGGAGCTTCAGCATCAGTGGGTGTTTCTAGCCGAACAGGGAGGTCAATTGGGAGATCAGTTACTTACTTCTCAGTAATTGAGTTGCAGTGTAGCAGTGGGCAGCACGATGCAACATGATGAGAGGATGTGTAGTGGAGATGAAGTGCTGGGAGGAAGGACCAACAACAACACGAATGTAGAGGGAGCCTTCGTACAGATGTAGCAGTGGTAGTGGCAGAACCATGGGTAGCAGTACAGGATGTAGTAGTGTAGAGGATGTTGGGCAGGAAGGCCTAGCATCAGCACAGGTATCGATGCCGGATGATCAGAGTAACACTCAGTGAGGAGTATTGCAAGAGCACAGTCCTCGCTAAGAGGGAGTGTTGATTTGGGGTAGCATCGGATGTGCTCCAGCCACGAAATTTGGTGGAGAGGTTAGGACACATGAGATCTCCAATACCCAGAAAAGGTTTGGGCAGATTCTAAACAGATCAGGAGATATTAAAATAATTAATATTTTTAATGGAGTCACTAAGTCTAAACTTAGGGAAAATAAAATATTAATGTGTATTAATATGAATCTGTGTTAGAATGGTCCAAAAGACATGGATCAAGCAAGATCTAATCTTAGCTGTTGATTAGGGACTTAATCTCGGTCGTTGAGGTGTCAACAGGAAAAGTATAAGAGGAGGCTTGAGGGTCACTTGGAAAGTACACTAGAAGATCAGTTATTCTATTCTCTAGAGCGGGGTTTGCTAAGAGAGATAGAATCAGTGATTAGGAGAGCAGCTGAGGGGCATTGAGTACAAAGAAACAAAGAAGGCAGAGATTGTGTTGGAGAGCAGCGCAATAGCCAAGGAGGGTGACGCAAAGCAAGCAAGGGCTCACGCAGGGCCACACAGAGGCAGCCAAGTGTTGTGTAGAGCACCAGAGGGGCCAGCGCAGTTGACGCAGAGGCTCCCAGAGTTGACGTAGGGCCTCCTAGGGCTGACACAGGCCTAGAAAGGCTGACGCAGGGCCAGCGTGAGACAAAGAGGGGCTGACGCAGTCCAGTTTGGGCAGACGCTGGGGTTGCAGAGCAGTTTTGTGCTGAGTAGCTGCCGGAAGGGTTTTCCGGGGCTTCAGCTTGGAGATTTCTCTCAAACTGTGAGGTATAGCTGCTAAGGAAATTATTTGTTGGGTAGGCCAGTTTCGGCACCCAGATTGTACTTTGATATTGCTTAATAAGAAAACCCTGAGATAGCTGCACCGGTTTTCCCACATTGGGTTTTTCCAGGGACATTGGTCCAAAAATAATGGTGTCATGTGGTGTGTTTGTTCTTGTTTCTTTTAGTTGCTGATCTATAATATGTTGAGCATGCACTGGTGTTTATTTTTAGAGTTTACTTTGTAAATAACTTGTTAAAGAAAAATAACAAGTAGGTAGGAATAAATCAGAGAAAGTGCATGAAGGGTTTCTAAACTAAGTAAACTTAGAAACTTCAACAAATGACCTCCTCTCTCTTGCTACTGCTCAGAAAATGAGAATTCAAATTCCCTGGCTAGGAATTCTCCGAGGAAGAAATTCCCTCAAGTGTCTCTTCTTCCTTCTGACGTCTTTCTGCCCAACAATTGCTTGCTGAAAGTTGTGTCACACCAAGAACCCCTCTTTGCTGAGGCTTTTGCTCTGTTGCTCCCTTTGCCACTGATAGATTTCGATTTGGAAATCCTATCTCTTTGTCGACTCACTCAGAGAGAGATTTACCACGAAAATCTTCCCCTCTTGGCCTGAACCGCACAAACCCTTTCGGGCTTCGAATTGCTGCCTCTGCAAGAATTTCCAACTCCCTTCTTCCTTCAATGCTAGGCTATTCCGAAACTGCTCTCGTGTTTCACCTGCACCTTTGATACCATGTGAAAATTTGGATGCCCAAATTTCTACTATAGCTATTGATTAGTTTCTCCTACTTGTTAATTTTTGAATCAAGTTACTCACTGTTTCCTACAGTAAATATTGAAACTAATACACTACAGTCTACACCATTTAAATTATAAGCAGAATCAAGAAACTAAATAGGAAATAGCTACAACCTATGTTGCACGAAACTTCTAGAAACCCGACGTTTCGGTCCGTACCCGTACCCGAAACTTTGAAACTTGGCCGAAACTCGACCGAAACTCGACCATCATGTAATCATCTACGAGAGTTAATATAGACTTGTTTTTCCTTCTAAATTGTGATCTATGGGTATTATTCCCTATTTTCTTGCAAGATAATGTGGAATTCACTTATTTATTTATATATTTTTTTTATATATACATGTAGGACGTTTCGGCCAACGTTTCCATTTTTGGGAGGTGACATTTCTAAACGTACCCATTTTGGAAACTCTCAAACGTTTCAGCGCTTTGTGCAACTTAGGATACAACACATCTACACAGTGATTTTTGGACAAATGTCCTCGGAAAAACTTAGTGTGGGAAAACTGGTGCAACGACCAAGTGTTTTATTATGATGTTGTAGTAATTTCTGAATACAATCTCTGGATGCCTTCCTGGAAATCCAGTTACAAAGAATATCACTGACAGAGAGATTTGTGAGATTACCTCGTACTCTCACTGGAAGTCCTCGCTGATCCAACCCTTGAATGAACAACCCTTGGTTGCCTTTGTGCAGTGTCTACGTCAGCCCAACGTCACACTGTCTAGGAACTGTGTCACTCTTCCCAGGCAATCGATTTGCCTCTGAGAATATGACTTTTGCTCTCCTAGTCTCACACCTCGGCTTCCAGTTACAGAAATCAAACCCTCTAGCAAATTTTAGACTCCCTCAAGGCTTTTGCGCTGCCTTTGCGTCAGCCTATGCTGCCTCTGCGTGGCCTTGCGTTAACCTCTCTGGCTCTACACTGTCTCCACTGGATATCTCTCTTTCTTCTTTGTTGAGTATTCTCCGACCGGGAAAGATCTCCCTTCGGATACTATCCCTGCCCCTCTCTGCTAAAGATCACTATCGAAAATTTTTCTGGCAGCTGCTCTGCTTTAAAAAATCGAACTTCTGATCTTCTCTTTGTGTGTTCTCCAAGTGCCCCTCAAGCCTCTTCTTATATCTCTCTATTGGACAACCAATGACCCACATTAACTTTTAATCAATGACTTAGATCATTTTGGCTTGATCCTCATCTTCTTCTAGAAGCTACACCCACAGTTAGATTAATACCCTTTAATTATTTTAATTTCCTAAGTTTACACTTAGGGTTCTGTTGACCACTGGAGTGACAACTGATGATTATATGAACACTCCACGCCCAAGGATGATCCAGAGGACACTTGTACCATTAGATATCATCAGTCAACAGAGTTTTTTAACTCTACTTCTATTTTCTTATCATCTTTCTTGTACCCAGATTCCACACCCTGCGGTGAATTGTAATAAGTGTGTTAAACACATACATGGCAGCAACAAAATATTAAAGATAAGCATGAGAGTATATCTATTATTAACAAATGATATACATTTATAGTACATTCATATGACCTTTGGTTTCGTATTCCAAGGTCTCTTGGACTTCCTTAGACTATTCAGCTTCCACACCAACCCTTAGAGGATTAGGTGTCCAACATTCCCCCCCTTAATCCGAAGGGTTATGTATGAGTCCAAGAAGAGAGTTGTAATACAAAACGTGCAAAAATGCATGGCAACACTAGGCTGAATGTGCTCTCTGAAATGTTGGTATAAGGGAGGTGGTTTAAGGATGACCACCAACACTGAAATGCTTAGTGTAGTTCCCAGAACTCTTCCAAGTCTGGCATGAAGCTCAGGTCTTCTACTAGAGGAAGTGCTCCTGACGTTTTGAAGAGGGAAACCTTCAACCATGAAACGTAGTTCTCACCCTGCATAAAAGGGAGAACTTCAACCTGAAAAGGAAGTTCTCAACCTGTGATGATTTAAGGATGACCAACAACTCTGGAATGCTTAATGCAATTCTTGGAACTCTTCCAAAATTGGAAAGAAGTTGAAGTCTTCTGCTAGAGGAAGTGTCTCCAATTCTTTGAAGAGGTATCACTAATTGAAGGCATGATCAGGGGCATCTTTGTCTCTGGCTACAACTCTGAATCTAGTATGGCAGGTTGTGGCTCAGGCTCACTTTATGGCAGGTTGTGGCTCAGGCTCACTTGATGTGGCTTTGAAGCTTGTAGATGACCATCATTTCCGCCCTGTTAGATACAAGGTGAGATGATGGAGAAAATTCAACTGCAAGACTGTTCAATACTCTAGAACAAGTTCTGACATATGACTGGAATATCTTCTTGGCTGTTGATGCCCATTGCCAAGAAGCGATCCATCCAAGATGAATCTTTGTTCTTGCAGGAGGTTTGTTTTTGAAGCATCTGTTTGAAGAATGACTGGTTTTATGACAATGCTTACATGGGTGAAGTTCAAAACAATGATCTTTCACATGGCCAACTCAGTCACAATGTTGGCATTTCACAATATGTTGTTGTTGCTGTGGAAGAGGAGTAGAATCTCGAACAGTTGGAGGTGAACTGTCATGAAGGAATCCAGCACTCTGAAACTGGATGGGCTTTGAGTAATCTGGAATATGAAAGGACACGTCCTTGTCATATCCAAGACCAGTTCTGTGCTTGTTGCTGACAAGCTCTTCCCAAGGTCTGATGATGGGCTTGGGAAGTGAAAACTGAACTTCTGCATCTACATGTCACTTTGCTGCTTTATTGGGTTCTGGATCTGAATCAACTGTAACATTATTGTCTTGCTGTTTATGGGAGTCTGTTTCAATCTTATGAACAGAAACAGGTTCAAAATGATGACTCCACTGCTGTAATTCTTCCTGTTGTAGTTGAGATTCAAGTTGCAAAAAGGCAATGTTTTCTTGTGCATGTTGTAGACAGGTCCGAATTTTGGAGAGACTGTCTTTGCTGATTTTGAATATGTTGTCAGTCACTGAGTGTATCATAATCATACTATTGAGGAACTCTAATACTTCACCAATTAGAACCATTTCACAACAAATGTACCAATATTACAGCCAATACAAATGTCTTCTCTCCTCCACAAAATACTTCTTTTATATAAAGTGTAGAGAATACACTAACAATGGTTCTATTTATTTATAGAGACAACTCTATAAACAACGTTGGTGCAATCATATAGCTTTTCCAATACATAGTAGAGGCATATTTGACCCACAACACTAGTACACCAACACTCAGTAGCAATAAATATGACTCCAAAATTAGTGTTTAACGCACATACCACGGTTTGCAACTATACAACGCAAAGAATGGCACCTACACAATGTAGAAAGATGCACATACATTCCTAAACACTCACACTGTATATAAACACATTTACTCTGCAACCATCTCACAAATATATTGTAGCTCCAATGCACATATAACACCAGCCTTCAATCAACTTGACAATATGCGTTCACAATCTAGCGTTTTATCCAACGGATGAGTGTACAAACTTCAATGCTTCAATAGAGAATTAATGCACAATTGAGTAGATATTCTACGTTACAATTTAGAGGTAATGTTGAAGACAACAGAGCTACTGCTTTCCACCCTTCGCCTTTAGAAATTGATAAGCCTTTCCCAAAGTCTGTTGATTCCAACAAAACAGAGATCCTTTCCAGGACAAAGTATATCAACACCCGCTTCGTATGAGTTGGATTGGTGATATTTATGTGCTAATAAGTTTAATAGACCAACCTATGGTGAGCGACCAACCTGCGGCGGCATCAGGATGCTCTTCGACCTCAATCGCCCTTCGGGTTCTGGTTCTGACAGTGATTCCGACGGTCCCCAGGAGTATTACACTGATGTCATGTGGAACTTCTTCTCGGGTTTCCTTTGGAGTATCAGTCATCAACCTCCAATTTTAGTTATTCTGCTAAAATAGCAGAACTATTTAATTTACCCAGTATATGGCAAACCTTCAAATTTTCCACGGAACCAAAAGGAATTAAAACCCCAGTTCATAACCTTATCGCGTCCGAAATTTAAATTAACTCACCTGCATCTTCCGACGCGATCACCGTCAGATCTGACCCGTCTAATCGAATGGCTATCATGTCACCCGCTTGCCAACTAGCTTGGCCGATCTCCACCGTCGATCAATCCCACTTGATCCAACAGCTATTGCATAATCTCGCGTGAAATCTTGCACGATGCATAACAAATCGAGAGCGCGCAAGAAAAGTGGTTTTCCCGTGCTACGTGTCAACCCCTCAGGTTAATCGCGTGAATTTGTAGAATACCATTTACAACTTTTAGGGTGCACGAGATATTGCTTATTGCCTACGAAGATCGCTCCATTATTCTGCACGTTTTCCACCCTTCTGTCGACACATGCCTTGATGTGATCCATCCATTTCTTAACTTAATCTCCTGTGATAAGATCTCTGTCACTCATCTTCCATTAACCTTGTCCATTGATCCGACTGATCCAATGGTTACTATGCATTGTTACGTTCTTTTGTTTCTTACTGTGTAATAGCCTATTCGGCTTTCTGCCTGTGTATTTGTTCTCGCCTTACGGTCTTCAATTGTTTTGATCTCGATCTCCACTCTGTTTCTTCATTTCTTCGTGCCTTTACGCTTCCTTCATAAATCCTTAGGTTTTAGGAAGCCTTGTAGTTATACCTTCGCTGTAACATTGAAGGTTTTCTCCAATATTGTCTGTGTGCAAACTTGTAACACTCTTCTTTGCCTTCTTCTCCGATTCTGCACACCTTTGGCAGAGCGCTCAGGTGCAGAGTCCAGGCGGGTGCATTTTTGCTATTTGAGGGAGTGGATAGAGAACCCAACACAAATCTAGCTGAGAGAGGTTAGCCGAACAGTGTGCAGTATGAAATAGGCATGCACACAATAATGGGAGTTCTATCTGCAGGAATGCATAACTGACATGCATAGAGAGGCCACAACACAAGTGGCTTAGATTGGAGCAGGGCAGAAGTACGCCCGCTCTGATACCATGTTAAAAACATACATGGCAGCAACATAATATTAAAGATAAGCATGAGAATATATTTATTATTAACAAATGATATACATTTATAGTACATTCACATGACCTTTGGTTTCGTATTCCAAGGTCTCTTGGACTTCCTTAGACTATTCAGCTTCCACACCAACCCTTAGAGGATTAGGTGTCCAACAAAGTGATACTAGTAATGATGAGTTTTTTGAGTCTGTAACAGGCCTAGGATGTCGAGAATCAATCAACAAACGAGTACACCTTGGAATGTTTTTTTATCTGGTTAATTATCCCTTCTTTTCCAGAGGCAAATAATTTTCTTGGTTTTTTCACTCACTTTTTATTCCAAAGCCGGGGTGACGGTTTGAAGGTTGAGCCCCTAACACATCTTAGTGTCCAGAGTAGATGTATTACCATACTAGATCACACAATTTTTTTTGTGGAATTTGGCTAGGTCTAAGTAGGATTTTTTAATAATGAAAAATTTCCGGCAAAACAAGATTTTTTAATTAATTTCTATGTAATGATGTAAAGAAGTGGCTTTAGGAAATGTCTGGGGCATATGACTACTCAAAATTAATCTCAGAGGCCCAACACTATTCTAGTATCCACATTGAGGATCAAAAAATGACTTATAGTTCCTCAAAAGTTGACTTTCCCAATGTCAGTGGCAAAAATAAGAAAAAAAATTGGAAAAAATAATTATTTTTTCCAAAGTCAAAATAAGTCAAATTTTGACATGGAAATTATGTGGAGAAGCAAAAAATGATGTGGCAAGCATGTGGGTTCCACCACTTAAGTTACAAGACAAAGTCAAAGGTTCCAAGTGTTGAGTCAACAAGGCAGCACGTGAAGTTTGCAGACACCACGAATTTTTGAAAAGTGGTGATTTTTAATATATTTCAAAGTCAAAAAAAGGATGCGAAAATTAAAAGCATAAAGAGGAAGCAAATTAAAGGGTTAAAGGGGGACAATAATGCCACATGGGACAAAACTTGTCCCTCGACTTTGTCCCCACTTAAATCATATGTTGGCATGAGATTAATTAAGCTGCCAGGTCCACGTAGAAATTAAAGATCAGTCAACCTAGCATTATTTGGCATCATTTGAATTCAATTTAAAGGGGGGACAATAATGCCACGTGGGGCAGATTTTGTCCCCACATTCTCTTGCATTTGTTACACAACAACGACAAGGATCATAAGCAGATTTGGGAGGACAGTTAACACAAAGTGAACGCTGGTATTTTAACTAGCACGCAGACCCAGGGAGATACGCATCAGTTTGGTGATTGTTATAACTAGTATTGGCTGCCAGCTTTTGTGGAAGGTTGTGTGCTCTCCACTCCATTCAAACTTGACATGGCATCAACACTTCACCTCAGCCATACGCAGCCAATTAAGAGGCAGCTCAACGCACTTCAGAAAAGGAGATATACGCACTAGATTTGGAGGAGAAACACTGCTTGTACACATCAAAGGAAATGGACATGTGTTTAGCAATGATTTTGGGGGAGAATCCTCCACGGATTATGTGAGAGTCTTCTCTTCTCATATAGCCACTTGTTACACAGTTGCTCCACAAGGATGTACGCTTAGCCATAGAGGAGATTAACACAGTCAGTCAAAGAAGATATACACAGGAGTCATATCAACCACTGGTTTACACGTTCTACATTGGATTTGCTCCATGATGCCACTTATTGACACATTCTACATTGGGATCGGCTCTCAAAGTTCTATATAATAGAGCCTTGAGCTCTCATTTGTATGAATTGAAAAAGAGCTATTGTGCTTGGGGAATAGCTGCTCTTATGTACACTTATGTTCTATTGCAATAAAAGACTTTGGGGTTTCACATATGAGGTGTTGTTCTTCTTGAGCAAGGTAATATCTTGATCATTGTGTTTCATTTTCTACTTATGCTATTGTGTTCATTAGTTTCCATTATGCTTTTAGAGATTTGTTAATGTGCAGCTATCTCACATTGGCATTTGGTTTTGAGAGTTTGCTTTAGATAAAGTTTTAGTTGATTTTTCAATAAATCTCTAAGATCTGTTTATCATTGTATTTCTTTTAACCCATGTGGATCTAATGTTTATTCAAAATTGTGTAGAGACATCTCTTGGATCAAGCCTCAAGCGTGAGGGGAAATTCTTGGAGGAATCATCCCACTCTTGAGCAAGTTCATTGAAGAAACCACATTTGTCATCTCCCAAGGCCTCATCTCACGATTTTGTGTTGCAGGGATCCTTGTTTTTTAGCTTGTGTTTCAAAATCCAATTTCAATTAAAATCATTTGCCTCAATTTCTTGTGTTAATAACAATTTTATTTCGCTACTGAAGAACATGTTGAAAACTAGACAAGAATTGAAGTTTCTCTCCAATGTCCTTAGTCTAAATTTTGTAGATTATATTTGCTAACTTTACTCTTTGTTTTACACTACGTTTGAGTGTGGGTTTTGCAGAAAATTCAGATCTGTTTATGGACTATGCTCACCTTTTGTGTTGAGAGGACTGAGGAAGCTAAAGTTTGAAACTCTAACTATTTGTTGTAGGACCCCAAGAGCACTTGAGGATCAATTTTAGGGAAGCTATGGGCAATCTTGGATAGTAGCAAAATAGCTTGGTCGTGGGCCTTTGTGCACTTATAATTTTCAGATTTCAAGAGTTGTTTCTTGGTCATTGTGGTTGCCACTTCTTGGAAGGAGATCTTGGTTTCTATAGACTCCTATTTTGTAATTGTTTATTTCATCTTTTGGGCAGCCCATTAAGGGACCTTCTACTCATTGTGAAAAGCTAATAAAAGATCTATTTTCTTGTGGGAGCTTGGGTTTTACATATGGCATCCCTTCTCTCCATTTAGGGAGAGAAACATGTGGGTGAACTAACTTTTGCATATTCTCATTTTCCATTTTAATTGCATGCTTAAAATTTACACAATTTCACTCATCACATTTTTATTTTGTTTAAATAAGTTTGCTACAAATTCAACTTAATGTTTTTCATTCTCCATTTTATATGTTTGTTTGAGTTACAAGTACTTTACTTTGAACAATCTACTCTTCACATGTTCAGTACCTTAATTTTCTATAAGTCATTTTAAATTCATATTGCAAATTCAAGTCCATTTCTTTTGCAAAGTTAATCAATATTGAATTCACTTAATCACAAGCAATGTTATTTACTTACATGCAAGGCATCTCTAAAGTTTTATTTTCTTTTGGGTAAATCACAAAACTATCATAAGGCAAAGTAAACATTTTTCACAAATCCCACGTGTATGCAATCTTTTGTTTAAGGAAATTTCTATTATTTACTTAACTTTTGCAAATTTACTTGCATGACATAGTAGACATATTAAATTAGTTGCATTTTACAAGATTCCAAAGCCTCATTCAAAATTAACCTCCAACTTAAGTTGGTTGTATAGACATTTAGGGACCCTCTGACTCTATTGACTCCCCACTATGAGATCCAAATTTTCAAGCGAGGGTGAGGTCTGAGGATTGGAGTTTAATTGAAATCTTGCTTTTAGAGTTTAACTAATAAAATCAACCAAGAGCACATTTACATCATCATTTTACTTTACTTGCAATTTCCCATTTTGCTATCTTGATGTGTTTTGAGTTTCATTTGCAAATATCATTTTTTTCATTTCAAGAAGCATTTATGATGCAAGTATTGTGAGTCCTTTACTTTTGCAACAATTTAATTTTCTTGTACTTAGAATATTGATCATTGGTGTAGTTCTATTTCATGTTATTGCTTTGATGATCATTATGCTCATGAGTAATTGATGTATCTTGTTATCTGGGGCATTTTCTTCCAAAGTACTATTTCCTTTATAGTTGCAATTGGTGTTCATATGCTTATTCTGGTCTAACATTTGAATTGTCTATCATTGTATCTTGATTTCATTTTTTGAGCAAGCTATTGTTATTTACTTGAATGCACTGGTCTATACTTTGAATATATCATTGAAATTTGCGCATTTATATGCTTGCTTAATTCTTGGAAACAAGTTATTTTTGACAAATAATCCAAATTAACAACTCTCCTAGAAACTCATATCACTTTAAAGCTAACTTTTCATTAAGAACCACCCCCCCTAGCTAACCTAGGAGATAGCTCAAACAGAGAAAGTCGGGATTAGTGTGACAACCCTTCTCTGAGTTCCCTGCCACCAACCACACCTTGTGGGGTTGAAGGTTTTTTCACTAACTTGTAGGTAGGTGTAGGTGGCAGGTGATAACATCTTTGGCGTTGTTGCCGGGGACAAACTTTCTTGTACCTGGGAAATCGAATAATCTTTTGGTTTTAGCATTTTTGAACTTTAGATTTAGATTCTTGCTCAATTGGCGACTTCACTCAATCCAAATTTTGAAAGAGTCTCTACTAGGAGAAATTCAAGTGGTCTAGTTAGCCCCTCTCGTGATCCTAAAAGGGTTTTTAGAGAGAGGTTGAATAGATTTTCTCATTGTAGAGTTCTTGCTAGTCTTGGGCAAGAGGCTATTTCTGATATTCATTTGCTTTTTCAAGGACAAGTAAAGCGTAGTATTATGAATGATCTTTTTGCTCCTTGTGACTTCACTAACATAAATGGCTATCCTCACAATATCCCTAACAAGGCTATTGAAAAGTTGCCTTCTTTTCAAGGTAACAATGCCATTAGTGCTACATCTCATGTGAAAAACTTTAATGTTTGTATCTTTAAATGGTATAACACTGCTAACTATGAGGATGTGAAGATGAGACCTCTTGTTTTATCTTTAGAAGATGATGCTCTTGATTGGCTCAGTGAGCAACTTGCTAACTCATATAACTCTTTACAAGTCATTCTAAGTGCATTCTTAGATAAGTTTGGAGAGAAGAATGAAAATAGGCATTTGATCAATGCCATTAGCAACATGAAGAAAAATGAGAATGAAACCATGGAGGAGTTTAACAAGAGATTCAATGAATTAGTAAAAAGCATGCCTGCTATTGTTAAACCTCCTAATGAATTTCTTTTATGCTCATATCTGGATGCTTTTGGTGTTGATACTTCTTATGAGCTGAGGAGGAAGGAGCCTACGAATCTAAGTGTAATTCAGTCTGAAGGCTTGAAGATAGAAAGGGCTAGAAATCAATCAAGAAAATATGAAATTCCTGGTTTCAATAGAGGGCCATCAAAATCTAATGATTCCAAAGGCAGGGCCAAGGAAGAGACTACACACGATCCTATTAAAAATTAACTCAACTCATCAAGAGCATGGAAGTGAATCACATTAAAGAAATGCTAGCCATGCAAAATAAGTTGGTGGCCATGGAAAGATCACAAGTGCAAAGATTCCAACTTAGGCCAAATGATAGATGGCAAAAGAATAAAGGTCCTCAACAGGATTATAGGCCTCCAAATCCATTGGAATCCACCAACATGGTAGATCATTTTCCCCCTTTTTGTAGGCCATGTAATGAGTTCCATGAAGAGGCCACATGCCCATATGTAAAGAGAATTTTGGAAGGTGGCATGTTAGGAGATGAACATGTAGGGACAAGTGGTAAAATCAGTATGTTCTCCATGGAAGATCAGAGATACACCATTGAGAGAAATCAAGAGATTGACCATAGGCCTGATAATCTTGGGGTTGACAATATGATTGCAAATTTTGACGACGTCACTAAGATTTTTGGGGAAAAACCTACATCTAGACACATTCTTGCTATGTCAAAACACAAAGGGATGACTTATCAGAGAAGGGATATTCAAGACCGGAATAATCACAGAAATTTTTCTCGTCCCACTTCAGAATTAAATTTTGACTTGGGCAATTGGGTGAATAATGCAAAGGTTTCTATTCCAGTGACATAAATTTTAAGTGCCATTGAAGTTACTCAAAGGGAAGAAAAGCCTAATGATGAACCAAAAGATGAGGAAATTGTATTGAAAAGTATGAAGTTTGAACTATTATGTGTGGAACGAATATCATCTACCATTTTATGTTTCTTTGATAGTGAATGATTGTCTTTTACACAACTGCATGCCTGATTTCAAGGGCTTCATTAAATGTCATGACCAAGAAAGTCATGGATCAACTGAATTTAAGGGTAACTAGGCCCTATCACAACATATGTTCAATGGATTCTAAAAGAATTGAAGTGTGTGGGATAATTAAAGATTTACAGGTTTTCCTAGCTGCATACCCAAACATAATAATGACTATGGATATTTTTGTGATAGATGTTCCTGATTCATGGGGAATGCTCTTGTTAAGAAAATGGGCTTCAGATCTAGGTGGTAGCCTTCAAATGTATTTATCATATGACAACATCCCCATGCCTGATAATACCTTTATCAGACTTGATTGGGAGTTAGGGAAAAGATATCATGTTGAAGATCCAAGGAAACTCAACAATGAGATTATCTATAGATCATGCCAGACAGGAAATGATGCAGTTTTGACAAATTTTCTTCCCCCCTTAACAGAATAGATTCAAAACGAAGAGATTAGGCATAGCTCAAAAAGCTTGGGTACTTTGAATCTTCCATTGGAGCATTTTCAAGACAAAGCAGTAGGATTGGAAATAAACGCATCATCATCACCATCACAACTAACCAAGAAAAGAAAAAAGTGAAAAAAGAAAAAAGATATAAAAAATAAATCACCAGTTTTGAGCAGGATCATGCCTCAACGCATCAATAGTCGAAAAAGGAAAAGGAAGAGGTTTGGTATATCTAATGGCCACAAAAAGGTTAATATTGGGGCAATTCAAAGTCCCAAGATAGTCAGAATTGGACAAGGCACATCAAAGAAAGAACCTATGGACTTGCCTGTGAGTAGGCAGGTTCTCAAGATGGATTTCAACGAAGACATCTGATGCCATGGGGCATATTTTTGTATCATATTTCTAACCTTATCCCTTGTCATTTTTGTTTAATTAGTTTTATTTCAAGAATAAATTATCATTTATACTCTTAGAATAAATTTCCATTTCTTCATTTCTATACATGATTTCATTTGATGGTATTTTGAATAGATACTGCTGATATATGTCTATTGTCAATGGATGCAGATTCCAGGTTCTTGCACACTATCACTTCATATCTAGCATGCATCCCCATATGGAGCCAAATGTTGACCACTAGAGTGGCACCTGATGATTATATGAAGACTCCACGCCCAAGGATGATCCATAGGACACTTGTACAATCAGATATCATCAGTCAACAAAGTTTTTTTAACTCTACTTCTATCTTCTCATCATCTTTCTTGTACCCGGATTGCACACCCTGAGGGGATTGTAATAAGTGATACTAGTAATGATGAGTTTTTCGAGTCTGTAACAGGCCTAGGATGTTTGGACTCGATCAACAAATGAGTACAACTTGGAGTGTTTTTTTTATCTGTTTAATTATCCTTTCTTTTTCAAAGGTGGATAATTTTATGGGTTTTTCACCCACTTTATACCCTAACGCCGGAGTGACGATTTGAAGGTTGAACCCCGAACACATATTAATGTCTAGAGTCGATATATATTAGCATACTAGATCACACAAAAACATTGTGGAATTTGGCTAGGTCTAAGTAAGATTTTTTAATAATTAAAAAATTTCCGCAAAACGAGATTTTTTAATTACTTTCTATGTAATGATGTAAATAAGTGGCTTTAGAAAATGTCTAGGGCATATGACTATTCGAAATTCATCCTCAGAGGTCCAACATTTTCGTACGACCCACTTTGAGGGTCAAAAAAAGACTTCTAGTCCCTCAAAAGTTGATTTTCCTAATGTCAGTGGCAAAAATAAGAAAAAATTAAAAAAAAAAAATTAATAATTGGAAAAAATAATTATTTTTTCCAAAGTCAAAATAAGTCAAATTTTGACATCGAAATTATGTGGAGAAGCAAAAGATGATTTGGCAAGCATGTGGGCCCACCATGTGAAAATTCCTACACTGAAGGAACCCCTACTGCAGCATGTTGAGATTGCAACAAGATGATGGAGCTTAGTGAAAAGAGTTGCCTTCACTAAGTGGGCCCGCAGGCAAATTATGGCGCAAGTTCTATTTTTGATCCCAGTAGGGATGATCACAGTGTGGGTGACCACAGTATGAGTGATCACAGTGTGGGTGACCACAGTGTGAGTGATCACAGTATGAGTGATCAAAGTCTATTTTTAGACTGGCTGTCAAAAATAGAAAAGTCAAATATTATTGTCTCATAATAATATTTGGACTATAAACTTGATCTTATTCTCTTGGAGCACTTCAGGATGAGCTACGGATGTGGTACATGCAGATCCCAGAGGGAAATACGTGGTTACCTATGGGATGACTAATATTTGCATGCAGGACTTCAGTTAGAACTCAAGTGAGTTGAGTTTAGTGGACTAGAGGTGCAGTTGATGGAGTTGTGTTCAGTTTAGCTTTGTTAAACTGGTTGTATTTAGTCTAACTGGAAAATAGACTAATGATGAGTTGTTAAACTAATTATTAACTCATAATACAACTATAGAATACATCAGTTAACTCAGTTGCATGTCAGTGCATGTTCAGTTCAGCAGGGACAGGTGTTAGAGAATCAGATTGCTATCAATTGTGACTATAGTTGTGCATGATGATTTGCACAATCAGAGGGATTGAGTATGCCAATGAATTGGCCAATATCAAGAATTGTAGCTTGTGCTCACGTCCAACACAGTGTGAGTGATTCTTTGCAGGTGAAATACGAGTTTGGTAAACCATTCTCATCAGTTCTTGAGCAGGTATTGAGCTGGAGAGGCAGGCAAGCAGTGGAATAGATTTGGAGATCAGATCTGAGCTGTATTATGTGTAACAGGTGGAGCTGGTACTGGATTGCTTGTGATAAGCATTGTACTTTGTAATGTTACATGGTCTCAATCATTAATATACAGATAGTGTGGGGTTTTTAGCGAGATGCTTTCCCCGGGTTACATACTGTGTTAATGTGTGAATGCTCTTGATGTTTTATTGTTATTGACGCTGCTATATTGATGATCAACGTAGAGGAGCTTATGTATTGTGTATGTATTCCGCAATAGTACATGATCAGGATAATCTCCATTGAATATGTGTTAAATTATTCAAAAATTTCTACATGGTATCAGAACTGCTTGATTTGTAGAAGAGATTTTTACAGGATATCAAGCGAGGATTGATCATCAGATCTACTATTCAGGAAGCGTTTACATTCTATTTCTTCAGGCAGAGTCTGTAATCGGGCCAGGTAGCCTCTGGATTCATCCTTCCTTTGGAAGGTGAGATATCCGGTGAATGCCCATACAGTCGATCTCTGTACGAGAAATATTTTGTTCTCACGAATTTTAGATCGAAAGCGGTTGAGTTTGAGCTGGTGGAAATCGAATTTGCAGTAGTGTTGTTGAAAATGTTTTTCAACGGATTGCAAATGTTATTCCAAAGCAAGAGCGACCTGGCGCTCAAGGATAAACTCAGAAACAATAAAGGTGAGAATGGATCTTCATCAAAGGTATGTGATGAAGAGAATTGCGCTTTGGCTGCCAAAGCAAAGAAGGGAAAGAACAAGAAAGCTTCTCATTCCGGTGCGAAAGGCAAGAAGCAGGACATGTCCAAGGTGAAGTGTTTTCACTGTCACCAGCACGGACACTATGCCACTAATTGTCCGTAGAAGAAGAAGAACAAGCAGGCTGCTGGATCTTCAGCAGGAGAGGATCTAGCCTCACAGTTTGAGCTTGATTTTTCATTGATCGCATGCTTGGTTTCAAGTGTGATGGGATCAGTGTGGTTCTTGGACAGTGGTGCGTCTTTTCACATGACGGGAGATAGAGATTTGTTCTCTGATCTGGAGGACAAAGATCTTGGAGTGCACATCGAGATGGGCGATGATGGTAGATACAGTGCGACCGGTATCAGTACCATTTCCTTTGAGAGGGAGTCTAGTAAACCCTTCGTATTGAAGGAAGTTATGCATGTTCCAGGATTGAAGAAGAATCTTATCTCAGTGGCGATGTTAGAAGACAAGGGGTATGATGTTGTTTTCAGCGAGGGAAAGGCTTTCCTGCGCAGCAAGACAACTGGTGAGACCCGGAAGATAGGGGTTCGAGTGAGAAACCTTTATCAGTTGCATGTAGATGGATGCGCAGCAATGGCAGGCAAGGCAGAAGGATTGGTGAGCCGGGATGATGGCGAGTTGTGGCACAGGAGATTGGGTCACCTTCACCATGGAGCCTTGAAGATACTGCAATAGATCACTACAAGGCTTCCTAAAGGCACACTTGCGCAGTCAGATCAGTGCAAGGGGTGTACTTTGGGGAAGTTTGTGAAAGCCACCTTTCACGAGAAGGATAGTCGCGCCACGACGATCCTTGAGAGAATTCACACAGACGTGTGTGGACCTTTCTCAGTTGCTTCGACAGCAAAACACAGGTGTTATGAGATTTTTGTTGATGATTTCTCTCGTAAGTGCTGGATCTTCTTCATGTAGAAGAAGAGCGAGACATATTCAAAGTTCTGTGAATTCAAAGCACTGGTCGAGAAGGAGTCGGGGAAGAAGGTGAAGGCTCTTAGGAGCGATAATGGTGGTGAATACATCTCGGACGAGTTCAAGGATTTCTGCAAGGCAGAAGGGATTCGTAGAGAGTTCATAACTCCCCATAACTCACAACAAAACGGGGTAGCTGAGCGGAAGAACAGAACGATTGTGGGTGTTGCGCGGGCAATGTTGCATGATTAGGGCCTACCCCTTCACTTGTGGGCGGAAGCATGCAATACAACAGTTTATGTGCAGAACCATTGTCCTCATAGGATACTTGGCATGAGTACACCCGAGGAGACTTATTCTGGTAAGAAGCCTGATCTTTCTCATCTGAGGATTTTTGGTGCTAACGTTTACATGCATGTGACGAAGGATGCCAGGAAGAAGTTGGAGCCAACCACAGAGGTTGGATATTTGTGGGGTACACTGATACGCCCCACAACTATCGTGTGTATTTGCCAGACAGTGGTAAAACTGTCGTGCGACGGGATATAAAATTTCAGGAGGAGAAAGCCATGAATCGTTCGCTTGAAAGGGAGCTACACTTGCATGCAGATGAGGAGCTATTAGTTCCTAAGGATGAGCTTCAGGACGTGGATCAGCCAAAGGATGAGGTTCATGGAGTGGAAGAGACCACTCATGCAGCGCCAACCATCAAAGGGCGAAAGCGCTTGACAGAAGCTGAGCGACTGGCTCAAGATGCAGAGAAAGTTGTAGGACCACCTATAGCCCAATGCAGGCAGAAACAGTCACCTGATCAGTACACTGGATACATGGCTCTGATGAGCAAGTGTGTTGTGACGGAGCCATCCTCTTTCGAGGAAGCTGTGGAGGATCCCGCATAGGTAGACGCCATTGTGGAAGAGTATGATTCTATTGTCAGAAACAGTGCATGGGAGATTGTTCCTAGACCGGAAGGGAAATCAGTGGTGGGTTCGAGATGGATCTACAAAGTTAAGCAGATAGCTGACGGGAGTGTGAAGAAGTACAAGGCAAGATTTGTTGCCCGAGGCTTTTCACAGATAGAGGGAATCGATTATGAGGAGACCTTTGCACCTGCCGCAAGGTATTCTTCCATACAGACGATTCTTGCTCTCTCAGCGCAGATGGGATGGCACATTCATCAGATGGATGTGAAGATTGCGTTCCTCAACGGAGTCATTGAGGAGGAGGTGTACATTGAGCAACCCGAAGGCTTTGAGGTCTTCAGCAGCGAGTCGCATGTGTGCAGGCTCAAGAGAGCGTTGTATGGGTTGAAGCAAGCACCACGTGCTTGGTACACACGGATAGACAGCTATTTCACAGGACTTGGATTCTCCAAGAGCGAGGCGGATCCTAACCTATACCAGATTGTGGTGGAGGGTAAGTTGCTTATCATTGTACTGTATGTTGATGATTTGATTCTAACGGGTGATGTGCTGTTGATACTGTCATGCAAGAAGGATCTTGCTACAGAGTTTGAGATGAAGGACTTAGGCCTCCTTCACTATTTCCTAGGATTGGAAATATGGCAGCGCAGTGGTGGACTGTTTGTTTCTCAAGGCAAGTATGCTCAGGAGATACTGGAGAAGTTCAACATGCATGGCTGCAAGCTTGTTGATACTCCTCTTCCTGGAGGTTGGAGGAAGGAGGATGCCACTTCGGGAGAAGTGGATGCCACTGTTTATCGACAGTTGGTGGGGTCGCTGATGTATTTGGTCAATACACAACCCGATATATGCTATGCAGTTAACCAGCTTTCACAAGCTATGGTTAAGCCTACCAAGCTCTTCTGAAAGGCGGGCAAGCATGTATTGTGCTACTTGAGAGGCACATCAGGATATGGTTTGTGGTACAGACAGGAGGATGAGGTGAAGCTATGTGGCTTCACGGATGCAGATTGGGCAAGGAGCCCAACGGACAGAAAGAGCACATCAGGAGGGGTCTTCAGTATTGGATCGACAGCAGTTTCTTGGTACAGCAGGAAGCAGAGATCCGTGGCACCCAGTTCAGCGGAGGCCGAGTATATGGCAGCAAGTTTGGCTGCATGCGAGGCTATATGGATGAGGAAGATCTTGGTTGGTTTGTTCGGTTCTCATTTGGATCCTACTGTGATTTACTGTGATAACCAGAGTTGCATTAAACTCTTGGCTAATCCTGTATTTCATGATAGATCTAAGCATATTGACATCAGGTACCATCATATCAGAGATTGTGTGCAGCAGAGGATCATGTTGCTTTCATACATTCCAACGGAGGATCAGGACGTTGATATTCTGACGAAGGCTCTCACTAGGAGCAAATTCGAGTACCATCGAGGCAGGATAGGGGTTGCTGATAATCCATATCTTGTCGAGAGGGAGTGTTGAGATTGCAACAAGATGATGGAGCTTAGTGAAAAGAGTCGCCTTCACTAAGTGGGCCCACAGGCAAATTATGGCACAAGTTCTATTTTTGATCCCAGCAGGGATGATCACAGTGTGGGTGACCACAGTGTAAGTGATCACAGTATGAGTGATCAAAGTCTATTTTTAGACTGGCTGTCAAAAATAGAAAAGTCAAATATTATTGTCTCATAATAATATTTGGACTATAAACTTGATCTTATTCTCTTGGAGCACTTCAGGATGAGCTACGGATGTGTTACATGCAAATCCCAGAGGGAAATACGTGGTTACCTATGGGATAACTAATATTTGCATGCAGGACTTCAGTTAGAACTCAAGTGAGTTGAGTTTAGTGGACTGGAGGTGCAGTTGATGGAGTTGTGTTCAGTTTAGCTTTGTTAAACTGGTTGTATTTAGTCTAACTGGCAAATAGACCAATGTTGAGTTGTTAAACTAATTATTAACTCATAATACAACTATAGAATACATCAGTTAACTTAGTTGCATGTCAGTGCATGTTCAGCTCAGCAGGGACAGCTGCTAGAGAATCATATTGCTATCAGTTGTGACTATAGTTGTGCATGATGATTTGCACAATCAGAGGGATTGAGTATGCCAATGAATTGGCCAATATCAAGAATTGTAGCTTGTGCTCACGTCCAACACAGTGTGAGTGATTCTTTGCAGGTGAAATACGAGTTTGGTAAACCATTCTCATCAGTTCTTGAGCAGCTATTGAGTTGGAGAGGCAGGCAAGCAGTGGAATAGATTTGGACATCAAATCTGAGCTGTATTGTGTGTAACAGGTGGAGCTAGTACTGGATTGCTTGTGATAAGCATTGTACTTTGTAATGTTACATGGTCTCAATCATTAATATACAAATAGTGTGGGGTTTTTAGCGAGATGCTTTCCCCGGGTTACATACTGTGTTAATATGTGAATGCTCTTGATGTTTAATTGTTATTGATGCTGCTATATTGATGATCAATGTAGAGGAGCTTATGTATTGTGTATGTATTCCGCAATAGTACATGATCAGGATAATCTCCATTGAATATGTGTTAAATTATTCAAAAATTTCTACACAGCAAATCTAAATCTACTTCACCTACTTGATTTTTAAATTACATTAATCAAGTTATTCTTCTAAATACTGAAGCAAATTACTTCTGTAGCCTACACTAATTTAATATTTGATCTCATGAAACAAAAAACAGAGCAAAGAATAAGATACATAGGACACACTTATTTTTGGACACAATAGTCCCCGGAAAAACCCAATGCAAGAAAACCGGTGCAACAACTTTGAAGGTTTATTATTATGTAGGAGAAATATCTGAATACAAATCTAGGATTCTCATCTAGTAATCCTTTACAGAGAAAATACTGGTAGAAAATCTGAGTGAGTTTTTCCTCACTTCACTTGGCAGAGTTCCGGCTGATCCAGCACAAGACTGGCTAACCCCGACTATTTCTGCGTTGACTCTGCGTCACCTTCTCTGTCCTCTGTGTCAGCTCTCCTGGCAGTTTCGGCAGGTCCCCGACATTTTCGGGTGTTCCGACAGTTCTGGATTCTACATGACAAGCAACTTTTTCTACGTCAACTCTCCTGGCTACTGCACTGCCTATGCGTCAGTTCTCCCAGCGGTTCCGGCAGTTCCCGACAGTGTCAGCTATTTCGACAATTTTGGATTCTGCGTGACAGGCAACTTCTTCTGTGTCAGCTCTCCCGACGACTGCATTGACTCTGCGTCAGCTCTCCTGGCTGTTCCAGCAGCTCCAACAGTTCTCAACAGTTTTGGCTTTTCCGACAAATCTGGATTCTGCGTGACAGGCAACTTTTCTGCGTCAGCTCTTCCGGTTACTGCGTTGCCTCTCTACAAGCTCTCTCTGCCTCTCTGTTCTGTATTTTCCGGAAAGTCCTCTCAGATTCTCTCTGCCCCTCAGCTGCAAGATCTCCCTAATCGATTTTCCTCCTGAGAACTTCTCACCTCAGAAAATCGATTTCCTCAATTTTTTTGTGTGTGTATTTCCAAATGAACCCTAAGCCTCCATTTTATACTTCTCCTGTTGAGTCTTCAATGGCCGAGATTAACTCTCTAATCAACGGCTACGATTAAAACATCACTTGATCCTCCTTCTAGATCATTCTCACCCATATTTTGATTAATACCCATAAATATTTTAATTTCCCTAAGTTTAGACTTGGGAACTCCATTAAAATATTAATTATTTTAATAAAATACAATCCAGGTGAAATTTCACGAAACGATTTCTGGGTTCTTTAGAACTCATGTGCCTTAGCCTCTCCACCAATTTTCAAGGCTAGATCACGTTCGATGCTACCAAAAACTAACACTCCCTCTTAGCGAGGAAAGTGCTCTAGCAACAATGTCCATCTGCATGCTGCTATGTTTCTGAAACACCTCCTTTCTGCACTGTTGCTGCCACCATCATTGTGCTACTACTGCTACTGTACTACTACCCATGACACTGCCACTGCCACTACTGCATTTGTACTACAACTCCCTCTTAAATGCTACATCTGCTATGTTGCTAGCACTGCCACTACTAACACTGCATCTGTACTGCAACTCAGTTGCTGAGAGAAGCAACTGAAAAACATCCAAAATTAGCTGAACTTAACTGTGTTCAACATAATACAATGAATGTTGGAATCTGACTGCTCTAGTCTCTGACCCTCTGAATCTTCTGTGTTGTTGCTGACTTCTGCACTGTGCCAACTGCACTGCTGCCAACCTTGCTTTGCGCTGATCAGTCTCTGGTCCCAAGCTACTGCATCTGTCCTCCAAACAATCCATTGCATCATCTGACACTAAGTCCATCTCGCTACTGCTGAAACTTGGGCTCCCATAGCAAGGAATTGATCCAAGAGTTGGACTCCTTAAGGATCTTGCCCACATGTAGTCCTCTCGACTACAACTCAATATCGCCCCATCTCTCGCCTGGAGATGTGTGGGCACTCATGGAAAACTCATCGTCGTCAATCTTTGCTGAAGCAGCCTTAGGATCATGTTTCTCATCCTTGTCCTTTTTCTTCAAAGGACACTGGGATGAATAGTGGCCCATCTCGCTACAACTAAAACATTTCACCTTCGAAATGTCCTCCTTTTGCTTCGGCTTCTGTTGTCCCTTCGATTCTAGAGTTACATTTTCCTCCTCCTCCTTCATCTTTGTGCCACTCCCACTACTGCCACTTAGGTTGACCTTCACTAGGTCCCTCCTTAACTCCTCCTGTTGAAGAGATGCCCACATCTCCTCCCATGAAGGTAGTTTTTCTGTACCCAATATGCTTTGGACGAGAACTTGCCATTCATCTGAGACTTCATCTACGACTATCCTCACCATTGCGGTTGGTTGAGGAGTGGACCCCACTACAGCAAGCTAGTCTCTAGTGTCCTAAAGACGCTGAAGATAGAGGTTCACCCCTTCTCCTTTTTGCATCAAAGTCCATTGCAACTTCTGCTCCAAATACATCTTCCGCTGTTCGGAAGAGCCTTCATATAGAGAAGACAAGGCTTCCCACATCTCTCGGGCTGTATCCTTGCCCTGCAAGTGTGAGACCACATGATTTCGAACTCCATCGAGAATGAGCCTCTTCGCCTTCCCCTGCTCGGCCTTGTACTTCTTCTTTTGATCGTTGTCAGTAGGAACAACTACATCACTATTGATGTAGGCCTCGAAGTGTTATTCCTCCAGTACAACTAAGATTTTGGTCTTCCATATGACATAGTTGGAAGCACCTTCCAATCTGTCCTGATCTCTGACCCCATGCAATGGCATCTCAGTCAACTGTCGAATTAACTCCTCTAGTCATTGTGTAGTGTTGATTTTTGGTAGCACCGGATGTGATCTAGCCATGAAAATTGGTGGAGAGGCTAAGGCACATGAGTTCTCTAACACCCAAAAATCATTTGGGGAAATTCCACTTGGATGGAGAGATATTAAAATAATTAATATTTTTAATCGGGTTCCTAAGTCTAAACTTAGGAAATTAAAATATTAATGTGTATTAATATAATATGGGTGAGGAAGTTCTAAATAACGAGGATCAAGCCAGATCTAATCTTAGCTGTTGATTAGGAACTTAATCTCGGCCGTTGAATTGTCAACAGGAAAAGTATAAGAGGAAGCTTGAGGGTTAGTTGGAGACACACCAAGACACCAAGAGAGATCAGTCAGTTCGATTTTCTGGGGCGAGGTTTGCTGAGGAAATCGAACAAGTGATCAGTGGCAGTGAGAGGCAGCTCGGTAGGAGGCCGAGGAATACATATAAGAGAGGCAGTAGAGTGTTGGAAGAGGCTGCGTAGAGCCTTGGAGGGCTGACATAGAGGCAGCAACAGTTGACGTAGAGGCTGAGGTGGCTAGCGCAGAGGACACATAGGGCCAAGAGGCTGACGCAGATGTCATAAAGGCTGATGCAGAGGGATTTAGAGGCTGCACTGAGGTGATTCAGTGGGATAGACTGAGAGCTGATTGGTTGACGCAGAGCCAGAGAGGGTGACATAGTCCCTAAGGGGGTGACGCAGTTCCAGAGAGTGCGTGGAGCAGCGTTCGCTGCCCAACACAAGGAACAACCAGAGTCACTATGGGATTGTTCATCCGGATGCTAATTAGCCGGAATATCTGTCTCCGGATAGAGGTATTACTGCCAAGGATATTCTCTGAAGGGTGAGCCATTTCTTGCACCCTAGTTGTATTCAAAATCTGCTTAATAATAAAACACTCTATATGTTGCACCAGTTTTCCCGAATTGTGTTTTTCCGAGTACGATTGTCTAAAAATAACGATGTCCCTTTTGTTGTCTCAGTTTATTTCAGTTGTTGATCTGTATATTTGTGAAGGTTGCATTTGTGTTTACTTTGATATTTATGACCATTGATTGCAATAGGGGTTTCTGATGTGTTAGATTTAAGAATTTTCACATGGTATCAGAGCAATTGCAGATCAAGGAGGACTAAAGACACCAACAGAAGAAATCTAAGGATTTGCAGTAGAGAAGCATTTGTCCCGAGAGACAACGTTGTTCTAGAGTTGAAGAGGCAAGAGGAGGAGTGACACAAAGACTCATGCAGAGCCTGCGTCAACATTTCGAGCCAAGGGAAGGGCCAGCGCAGAGGCAGAGAGAGGCAGAAGAGGCTCACGCAGAGCCATGTCATCCTTCTCAGCCAGGTAGGATTGATGCAGATGGCTGGAGGAGCAGATTCAACATTCGCCGTGATTGCACAGAGCTTGAAGGGCTCAGATTCTTCAGTTGCCAAGGCTAAGGGAGTTGTGCAGATTGTGATTTGAGGAGTTGGTGGGATGTTGTTTCTGTCGGTGCAGAACAGTGTCTAAGGAGACGACACCAAGGTAGAGGGAATCAATACCTCGATTTCTAGCCAAGGAATCCAGATCCGAGTTGCAGTTGCAGAAGAGGATTGGAGAGGAGCGGTTCGACAGTTGGCTAGAGGATTTCCAGGAGGGAAATGAGGACTCAAAGGGAGTCTAGAAGAGGAGCAAAGATGGAAGTGAATGGATTGAAGGATCAGGACAAATTGGACGGGGCTTCCAATTTTGTCATCTGGAAGGCTAGGATCTTGACAATCCTGGATAAACATCGCATCAAGGACTATGCCTTGAGAACCGTAGCTGTCCCAGTTGACCCTGATGCTAATGAGAAGTATGAAGAGGCCCAGGCGAAGGCAAAATGCATGATTCTAGACGGGGTCAAGGATCATGTCATACCACATATTGCTGAGAAGAACACAAAAAGAGAAACGTGGGAGACCTTGACCACCTTGTATCAGGGCTCTTCCGTGCAACGGAAGATGTTATTGGAAGTAGCTGAGGTCATATCAAATGCAGAAAGGAGAGGAGATAGATCAATTCCTCCTCAAGTTGCAAGGAATTCGCGACTAACTTACTTCCTTGGGGTCTACACTGGATCCGGAGTTTATGGTTAGGACTGCTCTGAATGTAGTCTCCGAGGATTGCGAGATGTTTGTCGAAAGCATTTTGGGCAGAGCGACTCTCCCCAGTTGGGAGGAGATGTGGGCAGCTCTTCGATGGGAAGAGATCAGGAGGTTAACCAAGGTCGGGAGTAGTGGCAAGGGAGTTTGAGTCAAGAAAGAGAAGGAGGATGCGGCTCTAGCATCTGCGGGACAACAAGGGAAGAGGAAGAAGAATGACATCTCCAAGGTCAAGTGCTTCAGTTGTGGGGAGCTGGGACACTATGCATCTCAGTGCCCTAAGAAGAAAGGCAAGGGAGAAGCTTCCGACTCTAAGGCATCTCCAACAAAGGCAGAGAAGGATGTTGAAACTGATGACAATTGTGCCATGAGTGCTCATGCACCTCTAGAGAAGAGGTGGGGAGACTTAGAGTTGTAGTCGAGTGGACTACATGCAGGGGCAAGATCCTTGAGGTGCCCAAACTCTTGTATCACATTTGGCTATGGGAGCCCTTAAAGACAATAGCATGATGACAAGTTTCGGATGGAGCAAGGTGTGATGGAGCGGCAAGGCAGTGCTAGAGTGCAGAAATCTGAGGTAGATCAGTGGAGGTTGTAGGAGTGTGAGAGACATAGAGGTGTTTGCAGCAGCGCAGTGGCAACAGAGGGAGCACAGGATAGCAACAGAGGTAGCTTCAGCATCACGAGGCTTCTAGACTGACAAGGATGTTAGTGTTTGGGTGAAGTTAGTTACTTATTTCTTGGTAACTGAGTTGCAGTGCAACAGTTAGCAGTGGTAGTGCTATGGGCTGCATGATGCAGCATGTTGAGAGGGAGCTGCAGTACAGATACAGATGTGGCAGTGGCAATGTCATGAGCAAAAGTACATGAAGAAGTAGTGAAGTGTTGTAAGGCAACAAGCCAAGCATCAACACAGGTATCGATGCGGAGGATCAATGTGATGTTTCTATGGTGAAGCATTGCTAGAGCACATTCCTCGCTATGAGGGAGTGTTGATTTTTGGTAGCATCAGATGTGCTCTAGCCATGAAAATTGGTGGAGAGGCTAAGGCACTTGAGATCTCCAAGACCCAAAAATCATTTGGGGAAATTCCATCCGGATGGAGAGATATTAAAATAATTAATATTTTTAATGGGGTTCCTAAATCTAAACTTTAGGAAAATTAAAATATTAATGTGTATTAATATAATATGGGTGAGAAAGTTCTAAATAACGAGGATCAAGCCAGATCTAATCTTAGCCATTGATTAGGGACTTAATCTCGGCCGTTGAATCGTCAACATGAAAAGTATAAGAGGAGGCTTGAGGGTCAGTTGGAGACACACCAAGACACCAAGAGAGATTAGTTAGTTCGATTTTCTGGGGCGAGGTTTGCTAGGGAAATCGAACAAGTGATCAGTTGCAGTGAGCGGTAGCTCGAGAGGAGGCCAAGGAATACATATCAGAGAGGTAGCAAAGTGCTAGAAGAGGCAGCGCAAAGCCTTGGAGGGTTGACGCAGAGGCGACAAAGGTTGACGCAGAGGCTGAGGAGGCCAGCATAGAGGATGCAGAGGGCCAATATGATGACACAGAGGTCGTAGAGGCTGACGCAGAGGGCTTCAGAGGCTGCACTGAGGTGATTCAGTGGGACAGACTGACCGTTGATTGGCTGACGCAGAGCCAGAGAGGGTGACTCAGTCCCTAAGGGGGTGACACAGTTCCAGAGAGTGCATGGAGCAACTTTTGCTATCCAGCACAAGGAACAACTGGAGTCACTGTGGGATTGTTCGTCTGGTTGCTGATTAGCCGGAATATCTATCTCGGGATAGAGGTATTGCTGCCAAGGATATTCTCTGAAGGGTGAGCCGTGGGCCTTTAGTCCCTAAACCCTAGCCGTTTTACCTCAAACCCTAGCCGTACAACTTGTTAGGCCTCTCTTCCTCCAACGTTGACTTTTCTTGGCCTTCTCCTTCCTCATTTACCCTTTCCTTGGTCTCCTAGCCCCCTTAGCCTTTAACACTAGCCCTAATGGGCCTACCGTTGGCCCTAGTTTGGCATAAATCCATTTCTGATTTTTTATGGACTAAATACTTGGTGGTTTTGCAGGATTTTGGCCTCAAAAATTCTGATTTTTAGGTGGCAAGCTCATCCTAAAGTTTCAACAAATATGGACCAAGGGATCTTCAAGGCCTTGGGGCCTAGGTTGTGCTCTATAAACCCTCATTTCACCTTTATTTTAATCACAACAGTGATAACAATGATATAATTGTCCTAAAATCACATTAAGTTGGTTAAAATACTCTAAAATTGCAAAATTTAAATTTTCCTAAATTTTGGCCACTTGGGTATCAGGGATCTAGCCTAGATCTAAGATTTTGTTTGCTGGAATTTTCTGCGTAAATCATTGCATCAGATCTGAAGTTTTCTGAATAACACACTCTAAAAGGCCTAAAAAGTTGATTTTTTAGTTTTGGTAATTTTTTCTATGTTTTGGGTCAAATTTGGCACTTGTCCAAACACTAATATCTCACTGTTCACACACTTTCCTTATTGCTGTAATAAACATTTCAGATCTGGAATAATTGGGTAATCTAATCATAAGAAGGTTGAATACATCTTAATCTTTGAGTTGGCAAAGCTGATTTAATAGTTGGTTTTTTCTTTACGACATTGGGCAAGCATATGCACTTTGAATTTGATATCTAAGGCAAATTTACTTGCTGCTGTCATAATAGTCCCTTGTTGCTCATAAAAAGGTCATTGGAACATAAAGTGCATAAGTGTTTTCATAGTTCTACATTTTGTGGTTACTTGTTCCTAGCATTTACATTGTGAAAGTGGCTAACATTGTGTTTTTTTTGTGAGTTTATGTGCTATAAGAATTCATAATTCACATCTAATAGGCTCACACACTAAAGCACATAAATCTTAAATCATCTTGGTGATAAGTCTCTTGGGCATATTGATATCTTGTGAATCTGATTGAGTTTCTCTTAATAATTGGCATTGAGTAATAAGATCACACATAATCTTGTTTGGAATCATCTTGGGAAATTGTGGTTGGCATCTTGTAACATTTTGGCTAATTAATAAGTGGATAAAGTGCTCTAATTTCTTGTCACAAATTGGTTAAGCATCTTGTGGATTAATCTATAGTTGAAAGCTTGCACTTGCGTCCTTAAGCACTTATCTTGTTTTAAGATTGTTATCTAACCATTTGATCTGAAATGATCATAAACTAAAAACTGATGTAGAATTGATTAACCATTAATGATTTGAATGTTAGCTGAAAGCACGCAAATCGAGGAAAACTGCTTGATAAGAACACTTTACGATAGTTGATTAAACATAAAATCGATGCATAACAGAAGTACAAACAACAAAAACACAGCGATACTAGACAACAAGATTAATGGAGTTCGTCCCTGATGGACTACGTCTCCGGGTCCGCTTTCAAGATGGGCGACCGTTTTTATTAGGAATGAGAAGAAGGTGTTGATTACACAGAGAATTGATCAGTCTAAATGTGCACGCAGACACTTCTGATCACTGTCATTAGATAGCCCTCTGAACCAACTTTCCAACGCTTCTTACGGTTTCCAAAACCAACCCCAGATGCTCCCGTAACACTGAAAACAAATCGCCTATGTCCTCCAGAATCTGCATACAAAAGTCAAAAACCACTCCCCTTCATCCATGAAGGCAAATCCGCCTTTTATAAGCCTGCAAATTCATCAAAACCTCCTTTCACTGAGTTTAGGGATGAATTTGGCCTAATTTGGGTTCACAAGGTTCGGTCTTGTTACATAGGGACACCTCTAGGTCTAGTCATATGGTGGTGGAATTAGTTTTGCACTAAAAACGCAACAAAACCCATTATTAAACCATAGGATAACACTGAAACCGTTTACGGTCAGCTAACCGGGCGGAGGTTGGAACGATTTCATGTGACTGGCGCTATATCCTACGGTTTGAGTGCCGGCGGTTCCACTGTCGGTTTAGAACTGGCGGTTGTTGTATTGTTAACCATCAACCTGGTCACATGTTACCTGTATCTGCTGACGGTTTCCGACGCGGTGAACTCCGAGATTGTCAGCTTCCCGTTCACATGCCAGACTTTTTCCAACGCAGTTGCGGTTCTGGCTAAGACTCCGATGGTTACATTAAACTCTGTCACATGTCCAACGGTCCCCACGTGGTTAACCTCTAACATCCCGCTGACTAACACTCTTACCTGGTCACATGCTCGGACCTCCGACACGGTTTAGTCTGCGGTCAACTAACGGTTTTGACTGTGTATTGAATTGCAATGTTTTATATGTTAAATACATATGTCGAGGGTTGATTAGGTTTATATGTTTTGTTTAACACATAGGGTTGATGCGATAGGTTTAGGACTAGGTTTTAACACATAATTTTTCAATGTATTTTGAATGTAGCATTTAGGTTTGGCATATGGTTTTTTAGCATAGGTTTTGTATTAGGATATGGTTTAGAGCTTAGGTAATGTATTCTACATAGTTGTGATGTATGTTTTAATACATGGTCATGTATAGATTTAGGGTTAGGGTTTTAGATTTTACATTAGGTGTAGAAACACCTTTTCCAATCATTGTCACAAAGCAACATAAAACCACATGCATGTCGTCGACACAAGTGACGTTTGCGACGACTCCCTTTTGTTGACAACCATATCAAACCTTTGCTACGGACGACACCCATGTCGACATCAAAACCTGCAAAGATGAACAACAAGGCACATGTCTCCTACCAATCCTGGCGGAACTGTCGATGAACATAAGTCGACAGGCAGGTACAACCCATATTGACTGAATGCCATGAAACCATAAACATTACCTGAACAACCTGATCCATAATCAACACTGTCGAATTGTCGACGCTGAACTGAATTAACAACGACACTGAACACTGATGACGACACTTGAACACCTGTGCATTGAATCGACGGAATCCTCTTGGATCACCATTGTTAAGTACTCTTGCTATAAGATAAATCACATTAAGTACTTAAATAACATACAATAAACTTAACTCAAGATAATTTCACTTATCATCATTGCACAAGCATTCTAGGATCTAGTTTGCATTAAAAACTTACCTCCTAGCATAAGCTAGGTTGATATAAATCTAGGACAACCCTTCTCACCTAGCATGAGGGGCTTAGCAACTCTTCAGTGGTTAACACGGTGACCTTACAGTCGTTAGAGCCACAGTCTCTGCAATGCCGAAGGCATTGGGTGATAGGAGCCTAACAAAAGGTATAGTTAATCTGGCCTTACCCTGCTTCCTATCGGCCTCCTTCCCACGACCTACCTTGGAGCTTGGCTTCAAAACAGTTAAGGGAAGGTTACACTTAGATTAGGTATATAATTAAAAATAACTAGCATCCTTGCATCACACCTAGTTCTTAGGAGTTGCATCTCATATAGGTTAGTCTATCATATTAAGCAGCGAGTCTCCATCCGGTTACTTGGTTTTAATTCATAATAAGCAACAAATGTGACTCCATAAGGCATTGGTCTCATCTCTAAATCTAATCAAATCCTAAGTCTTGCTAATTTTAACCCAGTAGCTAGGCCACTCATCCATGTCTCCCAAGCAAGTTGGTTCCTAACTTGTTTTCCTTCACCTCATTTCCATAGGGACTACCCCTCATAGCTAGCTGTTGGAACTTGGGAGACAACTAGAACGGAGTGGGAGGGGATCAAAGTGGCAACCCTCGCCCTGAGCGGTTGTAGTGGTGCTTGTACAATCCGAGCGACAACAAATGGCAAGAGATCTGGATCAACCAGGTAAGCAATTCCAATTTTTTTTTTATTTTAAAGTTCAATTGTTTACAAATTTACAATTCAAATTATTTGTAAATACTTGTAAATAAGTAACGAAATGAACTAAGTTACTAAATTACTAATTAATGTCTTTTTCTTTGCAACACATTTGTGGGAGTCATTTGGCGGCCAATGTCCTCAATTGCAAAAGTTTGCAGTTAGAGTCCTCAGCCAAACTTGTAGTGCTTCAGTTTGTAAGCGCAATTGGTCTGCTTTTGAGCGCATACACACGAAGAAGAGAAACCGTTTGGATCGAAAATAGTTAAATGATCTTGTCTTCATGCAATGAGACCTTCGACTAAGGCGCAACCAAATGATGAACATAAGACCTGATCTAGATCCCATTGTGTTGGACGATATTGATCCAACATCAAAATGGGTGGAGACTGAAGATCCTGAGTTTGATTCTAATTTTTATATTGACATGGTATTAGCGAAGTAGATTTGGTAGCGCCATCAGAACTAGAATTAGTAGCCACATCAAGCAAAGGAAAACAACCAATAGAAGGCGCTAGTCGTGCAACTCGACCAACTCATGCTTCCATTAGGTCCACTTCTATTATTATTCGTGGTAGTCCTACATTTGAGGTTGCAGATGAGGCTGATGCATCCTCAGACTCTAATCCAAATGATGTTTATGTAGCTCTTGTTGATGATTATGTGTCTAGTAGTGGTGATGAATTTGATCACTGATATGTAGCTCATGTTGATCACTGATATGTACCAGTAGACTTGTAGTCTAAGTCTTGTGGTAGGCCAATGGCCCCATAGCTTGTAGCATTGTTTTTGGACTTTATAGGCCATTTACAGCCTCATTGCTTATGTATTTTGTTGATGATGTGTATTGCACTCGGTGCCATTTTGAAATATTCACCTTTACATTGTATATAGATGAGCAAACTTTGCATGTTTTGTTTCTATTGGTTTGGAATCATGGTTTTAAATCTTAAAAATATTTTTTTCATTAAAAATTAATTCTTTCATGTATTTTTTTAAAAACTGGTTCATTGAGATCTAATTAGTCCCAGTTCGATCGGTTCCAGTTTGAAACCCGGTTTATTAGGTGGACTGGTCTGGTCATCGATTCCGGTTTTTAAAACTATGCTTTCAACAATTACCTTCTTTAGTATTAGTTAATGAAGTTTCATGGATTAAATGCAATCGATATCCACTAGGAACATTCTTTCTACATCATCAATGAGCAACACATGCAAAACTTCCCAAGATAACGAATTATGAAATATATTCAACCAAACAAAATGCTAATTCTTATCATGAAAACAAATTCCATGCATTAGATATTATTTGTAAGTTAATTTCATCATAAAGAAACACTTACAAGACAATATAGAGTATACCGTCCATCAACAATACATTTAGAAGCTCCAAAAGGATAGCAATATATACATACATCAAAGTGCATCCCATAAACATCCAAATATCTCCTCAAATTACAGGTTTGAATTCTCTAATGAGGCTAGCGAAAATCCCAAGTGTGATGATTTGAATGGGAGAGAGTCTCTCCAATTTATGTGAGACTAAGTAGTTCAAATAACAGATGAAAGAAACCCCTATTACATGCCTAATGTGCTAAGTAACCTATCCATGCTTACAAGCCAACCATGATAGCTCATTAAAATTATTTTCTTTCCTCCAAGTCCACGCCAGGTTGACATCATACATGCGTGGAGGCCTAGAGGGGCAACGTTGAGGCCTCATGTGCTAAGAATGTGAGAGAGGGCCTAAAAAATGATGAAGAAGAGGGAGATGTCTTCCATATGTTGCAAAACATCTCCAAACCCCTATTTGGGCTTTGTGGGCTCCAAATGGGTCTCATGGGTCTCCAAGTGGCTCAAGATCAAGTTGATGCTCCATCAATGAGGGCTAGAAGATGACACATGTCCTCCCAGGTCTCCCTAGGAAAGACTTAACCTCCTATGAGCCTTGGATCAACTGCCAAGTGTCAGGTGCAATGTGTAGCCGGCTAGGGAAATGTGGTCCAAGTGCATCATCACCTTTGAATAATCGGGGATGAGCAAGATAATGGTGGTGCTGAAGAAGCCCATGTTGTGGCAAATAATGCTCTGCATAGATGGAGGCCCATGGATCTCAACGGTCACCCTACAAATGCCATTGTGATCCTTTGGAGGGCTTGGATTTTGTATAAGATCCAATGTGTCTCCTCACCCTCCAATATAATGATTCATTGGTGCAATTGAGTAAGTAAGCTTGTTAATCAAGGGCAGAAGTGGACACTTCATAGTGGGTTTCCCATCCAAATTTGGGGCTTTGAACATGTATTAGTGTTTCCTTCTTGGGTAGGAGTGGTTAATGAAGGACCCTATTATGTGGTTTCAACCTCTAAGGGAATGACAGGTCCGTGGTACATCCATTAAATGGCAAGTGTCATGTGAAATGATGATGGAACAAAGTGGGGAGAAAGGGAAGGCTTCAAGCCACATGCCATGGAACAAGGGTAGCTATGATGAGGGAGGCCCACACCTTAGGTGTATGAATGTAGGAGAGAGCAATTGTGGTACATGAGTTATCTCGACCTTTGTTTTTCCACCCTTCTTCATATGCCTTTTTCCTTTTATTGATTTTTCTTCATTTTACTACTCGAGGCTCAAGGGGATGAGAGCATGATGTGTAAGATACAATAGTTATTACCCCCTTAAGGTGAGGAAATTCATCGCCCACCAGGGGTTGGGAAAATCATGGGTTCCTTAATGATGCAAGGGGCACTCATAGGGGCCCTAGGAACTAGGGCGATGGCCATAATGATAGGGGGTACTGGGTAGAGCTCATTTTTGGCTTTTGCCCACATGCTAAATTCTATTGTCTCAAGCATATTTTGCATTTTGTGGTACATCTCCTGTTTATGTGGCCATCTTACACTTTTATCTTTTTTTTTAACTACATCAACCTCCTAGGCATTGTTCTAGGCTCGATCCAAGGTGTGGACAAGGAGAAGGGGAGGCTAACACCTTGTAGATCCAATGGACAAATGTGGACCCAAATGGGAAAATATGAAAAGGGGTGTGTAATGAGTGAAATGGAGTGAGATATATGGTATGGGGAAGCGGGACCATGCAACCAAAATCAAGGTTTCCCATGTAGTGCCACTCCTAAAGCTAGTAGCCAATAAAGGAGGTCCCATAGGACTAGGATACAAGATTAAGCCCCTAGTCGAGGTAAGGGAGCAAAAGTACAGTCAAAGCCCTTCCTTCTTCCAATTCCCCCAGTAATCCATGCCCAAGTGTGCGCATGAAAAATAGGTATAAACACCTAGTTACATAATTAAAGATCATACCTTTGGGATTGGATGGCCCACCTTCAAACATATGATCTTGATAGATGAGTGAGGGTACACAATTGCTAGCTCAGGTGGTGGAGAATAGTTGCACATCAGAGCATCAGGTAGCTGGCGAGGGGTTGCTGGTTGCCGGTTGAAGTCAAATCTTAGAAGAAAATTTCTCCTATGGGGTCACCCATTGGTGGTGGGTAACAGTCCCTTAGTCATATTTAGGGTACATGAATTTTGAACATGATGAGACAACATTGGTTGACCCTCTTGAATTTTATTGTTGTAACTTGTGACGAGCAGCTTGGGTGTTGATATCTTGTCCTCCAACCATTTCCTTCATCATATCACTCCCAACATGTCCTTAAGGGCATCAATGAGAGATATATTTCTGAGCTAGCTATTGGGAAAATGTTCCTGGAATTGATCATTTATTACTCTATATTTAGGTTGCAAGAAATAATTAGCAAGGATCAACAAAATTTGGATTCTCCTTTTTTATCCCCTACCTCTTCTCATGGTAGTAGAAGTAATCCATTTTTTATTTATTTTTCCACCTCCCACCGTTACGATTTGGCATGTGAGTATTATCATTATTGTGATGCTTCTTGGTTTTATTCCATGATTAGCCATAGGTTCAAGAGGTGTGATATTGTTTTAATGATATGTTGGCTGCATTGGTTATATGATTATACTAAGGTCATGCATTATATCCTAGCATAGTAATCAATCACATTGCACATAGTGTAAGCATCCTAAAAAATTGCATTCTCTTATTATTTGTCATGGTAGATTAGATTGCATTTGGCATAGATTTTATTCTTTGTACGAATTTTTATCATCATATAAAACATTGGTTATGCCCTACACCTAGTGCACATGATCCCAAACAAGTTGATTGGAATGTGCAGGTTATAGGTCTATGGGCCCAGGTATTGTTGGAATTCTCATGAGCTCTTTGTTCTAGCTATTAGATCATGTGCTCTACTGTGAGCTCATGTCCTTGAGTTGGAGCCAGATGTTACCCACCAAAATGGGTAACTCCATAGAAGAAAACTTTTCTCCTACATTTGACAACTTGTCAGTCAGCTAGAGAGCCAATAGTTGTTGCCAACCACCATTAGTTGATGATATGCCATGTGCCTCCACCACTTGCATCAATAATGTGCTTCTCACCCATCTTGGATTAGCACTTGGATGAAGGTGGGCTGCCATTCAAAAGGTACTTCGATCATTTTACAATTGGGTGCTTGTACTTGTTTGTTTTTGGTTAGTTGGGATGGATTATGGGGTGATTTGGAAGACTTATAGACCTTGGCCATGACCTTGTTCTCTCACCTTACTTTGGGGGTTAATCTTTGATCCTAGTTCGGTGGTACCTCCCTTAAGACCCTTATGGGTTATGGGAGGGACACTACCTGGGAACCCATGATTGAGATAGCGTGTTTCATCTTCCCTATGTCATATTTAACACCTTCCATCCTACATTACAAGCCCATATTTCACCTCCATTCTTTGGGTACAACTTGTCATTGATATTTGGTGATTTGGCACTCACAATGTTCATATACCTTGAGTAGGGCCTAGAAAATTTGCCCTGAAGGTTGATGCAGCTAAAAGAAACAGAAAGAGCATATCATGGCCACATCAAAACAAAGGAAGAAAGGTTAAGATGCGAAAGATGGCTAGGGATAGAAAGATTAGCACATGGGAAGGAGTCTAGAAGAACTCTACTTCACTCATATGGCCATCATCCGGTTGTTGAGCAAATGTTGCTCCATTACATCAAAAGAAGGAACCCTTGCATGTCCCAACCCCCATGAGCGATGAGCTGACTCATTTTAAAGGGGTGATAAAACTGTTAAATCATATAAAGCAACTCTTAGATGGGATAGTGGAAGAACTGGACTTGAATAACTCTTAGACACCTGCCATTTGGATTTGTCTAGACTCTATAACATCCTCTTGGATTGTCTAATTTGTTCTACCATTTGTATTTATCTACACTCTATATCGTCCTCTTTGATTGTCTAAATTGTTTCCACATTTCTCGTACCATGTATGTAAGTTACAAACCTGTTGATATTCAAGAATTGGTGAGTATGAACCTCTTGTTGGTTTTTAGTTTCCAGTACAATTAGGAATTACCAGCTCCCAACCCGTCAATTGTTTTCTAGGGAATGGATATTTTTCCAACTGATATGATGTGAATTGCTAGTCGGTTCAGTATGATCCAATGGTATGGTGTCCACAAGTTGTTCTTAGTTTTTGGTAGCATCGGATGTGCTCTAGCCATGAAAATTGGCGGGGAGGCTAAGGCACATGAGTTCTAAAGAACCCAGAAACTGTTTGGTGAAATTCTACTCGGATTGTATTTTATTAAAATAATTAATATTTTTCATGAGGTTCCTTAGTCTAAACTTAGGAAAATTAAAATATTAATGGGTATTAATCAAAATATGGGTGAGAATGATCTAGAAGGCGGATCAAGTCATGTTTTAATATTAGACGTTGATTGGAGACTTAATCTCGGCCGTTGAAGTTTCAATGAGAAAAGTATAAGGAGGCTTGGGGTTCATTTAGAAACACACATGGAGAGAACAAATTGATTTGGAGTTCGATTTCTGGGACAAGGAAGTTGAGAATTTGAACTAAGTGATCAGTTGCAGTAGAGGGGCGGGGATAGTTCGGGAGTACTGATAGAGAGCGGAGAGAAGCCAGTTGAGGCAGTGCTGCAGCTAGGAGGACTAATGCTAGGCCAATTTGGGCCCATGCAGGCCTGACGCAGATCCAGAAGGGCCAGCGCAGAGCAAAAGCTGCCCTACACGCAAAAAGCCAGAACTATCGGAACAGCCTGGAAAGCTGATGCAGTGGGCACAAGAGACAACGCAGAGCTGATGCAGAGCTTGTAAGGTTGATGCAAGGCCTACGCAGGGCCAACACAAAGGTAGTCGGGGTTAGCCAATTTTGCTGCCGATTAGTCGGAATCTGCCGGGTGAAGTGAGGTAAAACTCACTCAGTTTTTCCGCCATTTTATTTTCTGTCACTAGATTGCCGGGAGGGCATCCAACATTTGTATTCAGAATTATTGCTTAATAATAGAAAACCCTCAGAGCTGCTGCACCGGTTTTACCACATTGGGTTTTTCTGGGGACTATTTTGTCCAAAAATAATTGTCCTATGTATCTTGTTCTTTGCTCAGTTTTCTGTTTTATGTAATCAAATATTAAAGTAGTGTAGGTTGCAGAAGTAATTTGCTTCAGTATTAAGAGAATAACAACTTGATAAGTATATTAAAATCAAGTAGGTGAAGTAGATTCAGATTTGCTGCAGTAGGGCTTCCTTGGGAGAGGAATTTTCACATGGTATTAGAGCATTGATTTTGAAACAGGAAGAGTAGATCCAACGCTGAGCAGAGAGGCCAAAAGCTGCACTTGGTAGCAATTCGAATCCCCTTGAAGGGATTGCGCAATCCTTGCCAGGAAGCAAAGATTCCAAGGAAATCTCTCTCTGAGAGAGTCGACAGAGAGGTATGATTTCCGGTTCATGAGCTTGTAGAGGCAGAGGGAGTGACGCAGAGCCTCAGCGCAGTGCTTGAAAGGCGCAGTTTTTGTCGGGGCAAAAATCTGTCGAAAAAGAGCGAAGACACATAGAAGAGGAATTTTCTCGCCAAAAGTCCGAATTCTTCACTTGGCAGACAACAAATCAGTGCTGAGCAGTGACTAGGGGAGTCAGGTTGACATTTTGGGTGAGATGGCATCACATGGGCTCAGAGATTAGGACAGGTTGGAAGGAGCTTCCAACTATGTCATATGGAATACCAAAATCTTAGCTGTTTTGGAGGAATACGATCTCGAAGCCTACGTCAAGAGTGTTGTGATTGTTCTTACTGACAATGATCAGAAGAAGAAGTACAAGGCCGAGCAGGCGAAGGCGAAGAGGTTCATACTCAATGGAGTTCGAGATCATGTGGTCTCACACTTGCAGTGAAAAGATACAACCCGGGAGATGTGGGAAGCTTTGTCTTCTTTGTATGAAGGTTCTTTCGAACAATAGAAGATGTACCTAGAACAAAAGTTGCAGCAGACATTGATGCAGAAGGAAAAAGGGGTTAACTCCTATCTTCAACGTCTTCAGGACACTAGAAACCAACTTTGTGCAGTGGGGTCTACTCCTCAGACTACCGTGATGGTAAAGGATGACCCTGAATGGAGTCTCGGATGAATGGCAAGTCTTTGTCCAAAGTATATTGGGCAGGGAAAGACTACCTTCATGGGAGGAGATGTGGGCAGCTCTTCAACAGGAAGAATTAAGGAGGGATCTGGTTAAGGTCAACCTCAATGGCAGCAGTGGGAGTAGCACGAAGATGAAGGAGGAGGAGGAGAACGCAGCTCTAGCATCAAAAGGACAACAAAAGCAGAAGCGAAAGGACCTTTCGAAGGTGAAATGTTTCAGATGTGGCGAGATAAGCCACTTTGTACCCCAGTGTCCTTTGAAGCAAAAGAATAAGGATGAGAAAAATGATCCTAATGTTGCTCCAACAAAGATTGATGAAGATGAGTTTGCCATGAGTGCCCATGCATCTCTAGGAGGGAAATGGGGCGATAACTGTAGTCAGGAGGACTACATGTGGACAAGATCCTTGAGGAGTCCACCTCTTGGATCAATTCCTTGCTACGGGAGCCCGAGATTCAGCAGTAGCGAGATGGATTTAGTGTCAGATGATGCAGTGGATTGTTTGGAGAGACAGATGCAGTAGCCTAAGACCAGAGACTGATCAACTGGATTGTTTGGAGAGACAGATGCAGTAGCCTAAGACCAGAGACTGATCAACGCAGAGCAAGGTTGGCAACAGTGCAAATGGCACAGTGCAGAAGTTAGCAACAACGTAGAAGATTCAGAGGGTCAGAGACTAGTAGCAGTCAAATTCCAACATTCATGGTATTATGCTAAACACAGTTAAGTTCAGTTAATTTTGGATGTTTTTCAGTTGCTTCTCTCAGCAATTGAGTTGCAGTACGAATGCAGTGTTAGCAGTGGCGGTGCTAGAAGCATAGCAGATGCAATATTTGAGAGGGAGTTGTAGTACAAATGCAGCAGTGGCAGTGTCATGGGCAGTAGTGCAGTAGCAGCAGCAACAACGCAGAAAGGAGGTGCTTCAGAAGTAGAGCAACATGCAGTTGGGCATTGTTGCTAGAGCACTTTCCTCGCTAAGAGGGACTGTTAGTTTTTGGTAGCTTCGGATGTGCTCTAGCCATGGAAATTGGTGGAGAGGCTAAGACACATGAGTTCTAAAGAACCTAGAAACCGTTTGGTGAAATTCCACCCAGATTGTATTTTATTAAAATAATTAATATTTTTAACGGGGTTCCTAAGTCTAAACTTAGAAATTAAAATATTAATGGGTATTAATCAAAATATGGGTGAAAATGATCTAGAAGGCGGATCAAGTCATGTTTTAATCTTAGCCGTTGATTAGAGACTTAATCTCGGTTGTTGAAGTCTCAACGAGAAAAGTATAAGAAGGAGGCTTGGGGTTCATTTAGAAATACACACGGAGAGAACAAATTGATCTGGAGTTCGATTTCTGGGGCTAGGAAGCTGAGAATTCGAACTGAGTGATCAGTTGCAGCAGAGGGGCAGGGATAGTTCGGGAGTATTGACAGAGAGGTAGAGAGAAGCTAGTGGAGGTAGTGCAACAACCAGGAGGACTGACGTTGGGCCAATCTGGGCCCATGCAGGCCTGACGCAGAGCCAAAAGGGCTAGCGTAGAGCAAAAGCTTCTCTCCGAGATGAAAGCTGGAACTGCCGGAATAGCCGGGAAAGATGGCGCAGTGGGCAGAAGACACAGCGCAGAGCTGACGCAGGGCCTATGCAAGGCCAACGCAGAGGTAGACGAGGTTAGCTAGTTTTGTTGCCGAATCAGCAAAAATCTGCGAGGTGAAGTGAGGTAAAACTCACTCAGTTTTTCCGCCATTGTATTTTCTCTGTCATTGGATTGCCGGGAGGGCTTTGTAGAGAATTTGATGGTAGGTTAACCCGATAATGCAATATAAATCAAAGTAGAATACTATAACCTACTTCTACTATCAATTTGCATAAGCTTAAAGATCGAGCTGAACAATATAACCAGAAGAAGAAGAATTAATGGCACAATACACATGAAAACACTTTGGGGAAAGTCTTAGCTAAAAAACCCCACTATTGTATTATCATACATGGTGGAAATACATAGGAATTATACAAAGCCATAGCTCTCACAGCTAGCTAGCTCTCAGTACAATCCTCACACATGCTCACAAGCAATCTTGGCTTCTCTCTAGCCTTCCTCTCTGCCCTCCAAGCTCCTATTTCCTTGCGTTGTTCCTTGTGGATGATTTCCTATTACCAAGTGGATGATCTTCCTCCAAAACTGCGCAATCCTCAAGGATTAAATCCTTGACTGCATGAATGAGTTTTCTCCATGAGAAAACACATGCAACTGATAGTACACTGTCCTTAACTTTAATCTCAATTGGGTCTTTCTCAGAATAGACATGCATGAGTTTTTGATGAGGGAATCTTTAGTTAACTGGAGTAGCACTAGTTGAGTGCATGCATGCATCAATTGACTGTTAACTCTCTATTAGTTCCTCAAATAGTTTGGAACTAATTTAACTGGACTTAACTCAGTAAACTAAGTTAACTAATTACAACTCAAATATAACTCAATCTTATCTCCTTAATTTAAGGGGTAACTCTTGCATGACTTCAGAAAGACTTCTACCTTGAATTTCTCCAACTAATTAATTTCAAATAAATTAATTAATTATTTCCAAGTCGTTGTTAAGACTAAATTCGATTTTAATTCACAATTTAATTTAAGGACAAATTAAATTGGAATATTCTTGTTGCCGTATTTCAACACTCCCTCTCAACAAGAAAGGGATTATTTGCCACCTCGATCATGTCTCTATGGAACTCGAATTTACACTTTGACAATACCTTTGTCAAAATGTCAGCATCTTGCTCCTTTGTCGAAATATATTGCAGCAACATGATCCTCCTCGCTACACAGTCTCTTAGATAATGATACCAAATGTCGACGTGCTTGGACCTATCATGAAATATTGGATTCTCAGAGAGTTTGATACAACTCTGATTATCACAATAGATCATAGTTTGATCCATCCTCTGATCAAACAAACCAACTGTGATTTTCCGCATCCAGATGGCCTCACATGTTGCCTGAATTGCAGCCATGTATTCTACCTCTGCTGAGCTAAGTGCAACTGACCTCTGTTTCCTGTTGTACTAAGAAACTGCCGCTGACCCAAGGTTGAAAATCCCTCCTAATGTGCTCTTCCGATTTGATGGACTCCCTGCCCAATCTGCATCAGTGAAGCCCTATAGCTTCACTTCCTCTGTTCGTCTGTACCATAATCCATACTGAGATGTGCCTCTGAGGTATCTCAATACATGCTTTGCCGCCTTCCAAAACATCTTGATAGGTTGAACCATTGCTTGACTCAGCTGGTTCACCGCATAACACAAATCTGGTCGTGTGTTCACTAAGTACATCAGTGAACCCACAAGCTGCCTGTACACAGTAGTCTCTACCACTTCTCTTCAAGTAGCAACCTCCTTCCTCCAGTTACTTGCTAGAGGAGTCTGCATGCGCTTGCACTTGTCCATGTGGAATCTCCTGAGTATCTCGTTGACATACTTGCCCTAAGACACAAACAACTCCTCATCCTTCTGCCACACTTCCACGCCAAGGAAGTAATGCATGAGACCCATGTCTTTCATCTTGAATTCTCTTGCAAGGTCCTCCTTGCAAGACACGATCAATTGATCATCACCAATCAATATGAGATCATCAACATAAAGTACGATGATCAATAGCTTACCTTTCACCACGATGTGGTATAGGTTCGCATCTGCTTCACTCTTTCTGAAGCCCAACCCGGTGAAGTAGTTGTCTATCCTGGTGTACCAAGCACGAAGTGCTTGCTTCAGCCCGTACAACGCTCTCTTGACTCGGCACACATGCGACTCATGATTGAAGGTCTCAAAACCTTCCGGCAGCTCTATGTACACCTCTTCCTCAGTTTGGCCATTGAGGAATGCAGTCTTCACATCCATTTGATGGATCTTCCAACCCATCTGTTCTGATAGTGCCAACATAGATCTGATAGATGAGTACCTTGCAACAAGAGCAAAAGTCTCATCATAGTCAATCCCCTCGACCTGTGAAAAGCCACGGGCAACAAATCTTGCCTTATGCTTCTCCACACTACCATCAGCAGCTTGCTTTACCTTGTAAAGCCAACGGGAACTCACAACTGACTTGTTCTCTGGTCTTAGAACCACGTCCCAAACACTGTTACGAACTATGGAGTCATACTCCTCCACCATAGCATCAACCCAAATCGGCTGCTGCACTGCTTCCTCAAAGGAAGATGGCTCGGTCTCAACACATTCCCCAACAAGGGCCATGTATCCAGTGTACCTCTCAGGTGACCTCCTCTGTCTGCGCTGAGAAGATGGTGCTCCCACATTCTCTCTTGCATCCTCCAACAATCTGTTAGCTTCTCTTGTGTGCTTTCATCCATCTCTGGAAGACTCTGCTTGAGTGGATGCCTCCACTCCTGGAACCTCTGCATGCGGCTGCTCCGCATCAGTCTGAGGCTCCTCCTCCTTAGGAAGCAACAGTTCCTCCACAGCCTGTAGTTGGAGCTCCCTCTCAAGGGAAACTCGCACGGCCTTCCGCTCATCAAACTTGAGATCTTTGCGAGCCACTGTCCTCTGACTGGTAGGCAAGTACACCCGATAGTTGTGAGATGTATCAGTGTACCCCACAAATATCCCCAACTTTGTTGTCGGGTCAAGCTTCTTCCGTGCATCCTTTGTCACATGGCAATATACTAATGAGCCAAAGATCCTGAAGTGACCTACAACTGGTCTCTTAACAGAGAAATCTTCCTCTGGTGTCTTCATCCCAAGTATGTGATGTGGGCTTTTATTCTGCAAATAGACCGCTATGTTGCATGCCTCAGCCCACAAGTGAAGTGGTAGGCCTTGGTCATGCAGCATTGCCCGCGCTGCCCCTACAATAGTTCTGTTCTTCCTCTCGGCCACCCCATTCTGCTGTGGGTTATGAGGTGCCGTCAACTCGTTTAATTCCTTCCGCTGCACAAAAGTCCTTAAACTCTTGAGAGACATATTCTCCACCGTTGTCGCTTCTCAAGGCCTTGATCTTCTTCCCTGAATCTTTCTCGACCAAAGCTTTGAACTCACAAAACTTTGTGAAAGTTTGGTCCTTCTTTTGCATGAAATAAATCCAGCATTTACGAGAATAGTCATCAATGAAAATCACATAATACCTTTGCTTCACTGTGGATGTTGTCGAGAATGGTCCACACAAATCAATATGAACTTGCTCTAAGATAGCCTTTGCTCGACTGTCTTGATCATGAAAGGAAGACTTGGTGTACTTTCCCAAGGTACAACCTTTGCATGTGTCAACTTGCTCAAGTTTACCTTTGGGAAGTCATGTAGATATCTACTGCATTATTTTCAAAGTCCCATGATGCAAATGGCCCAACCGCCTGTGCCACAACTCGCCAATGTCTTGGCTTTGCACCAATTCTGCTTTCGTACTCAATGTTGCACAATCATCTACCTCTAGTTTATAGATATTCTTCACCTAAATCCCTATCCTCTTGGTCTGACCTGTGGCTATGTGTCTTAGGGACGCCTTTCCTTTATTCAAGACAACATCGTAGCCTTTGTCCTCCAACATCGCGACTGATACCAAGTTCTTCTTTAGTCTAGGCACATACATCACATCTATCAAGGTGAGAGGAGCTCCATGCTCCCTCTGAAAAACAACCGTGCCCACTTCTGAAACACTATACCTTCCGTTGTCACTCATCTCTATGCGCATCTTGAGGTCTTTCTCCTCCAAGGCACTGAATAAATTTTTATCACCGGTCATGTGGAATGAGGATCCACTGTCAAGATACCAAACACAACCCATGATCGATGACACCATGCATGCGATGAGGGTAAAGTCCATTTCGAACTAAGAGGCTAATGCCTCACCTTTCGATCCTTCCAAGAATCCCTTCTTGGACTTCTTCGATGGGCAATTAGTCACATAATGTCCCATCTTGTGACAATTAAAGCATCTTACTGTAGACATGTCACCGTTCTTCCCTCCATGAGAAGAATTCGGTTTGAAATGGGAAGCCTTCCCCTTCCCTTTCCTCGCTTTACTTGCTAAGGTCAGATTTTCTTCATCATCATTCTTGGATGAAAAACCATCTCGTGTGCTCCTCCTGCATAAGATCTGACCACAGTCGTTTCCAATCCGGCAATTTCTCCCTTCCATTCATAGAGTCCTGGTAGCTATTCCAACTCTTTTGGAGGCCAAGGAGAGCAAGGCTCACCATATCATCATCGGCAGTAGTTATTCCCACACTGCCAAGCTCATCTCTGCAGGTGGTGATCTTGTTCAGATATGTGGAAAGAGTATCGTCCTTCTCCATCTTGATTCTTCGAAGCTTATCCTTGAGCGCCAATTTCCTTTGGTTGCTACTGTTCTGGTAGAGGTCCTTCAATGTCTTCCACATTGAAAATGGAGTATCCTTCCCATGGAGACTCGAGACAATATGGTCTCGAACTCCCTCAAGGAAGATCCGTCTCGCCTTCGCCACACACTTCTTCCACTCAGCCAACTCTTGTGCATTAGTTGAAGCTGGCTTTCAAATTTCTTGATCAATGAATTCCTTCAAGCCATTGTCCTCTAATACAACCTCCATTCTATCTGTACATGCTATGTAATTCGAGCTACCTTCCAAGGCATACTCGAGTCTCAAGCCATAGAATGCCATTGGCCAACCTTGAAGTATGATACGAATTCGATTTGCACCTGCAACCCCGAACTTCAAACTTCGAATACAGCTCTGCTACCATGTAGAAAATCTGATGGTAGGTGTAAGAACCTGAACCTCAAGCTAATTTCAAAATAGCAGAACATGAAATTTTAAATACAGAATTTTAAAGAAATTTAATCTAATGAATACCAACCTTTCTGCTTTGCTGAAAATCTGTCTACTTTGCTGCAATTCTTGTCCGGCTGTCTGCTTTGCTGAAAATCTGTCTGCTTTGCTGCAATTCTTGTCCGGTTGTGTCACCAAAACGGCCAAAAACCACCCTGCCGAACTGAGTACAACCTAGGTACTCAGTCTCAGAAAGCTTTCAATTGAAGCAATCTGATTACCTTGTGCCCAAAAACATCAGTATAATCAAGACTCAAATTCCTTCATAGCTGCACTATAGTATCAAAAATTGTTCTCAACTTTGCTGCGCCACTCCAAAATGGTTTTTCCCTTCTCCTTTTATTTTCTCATCCACCACCTTCTTTTCTTCTTCGTGTCAATATTTTGGTTACGTGTAAATTTTATGAAATCGAATCTCATTTGATTTCATTGATTTTTTTATTTGAATATGTAGTTTGCTTTAAATGAATTAATTATATTTATTATATTTATAATTTTAATTAATTTATATTATTATTTTATTAATTTTTAAATTGTAATTTTAATCTGTACTTTTTAAAATTAATATTTTCTGTTGGTTTTAAGGACTTATCATATATATGATACTTTGGTAAGGTATTAATTTATTACCTTAATTTATATCTCCTCCTGTAGTAACTAGTTTACATATAGTGCGATACATGCGGGTCCATGCATACGTAGCTATCTTATGGAGGTCTCATATGTATGCTAATACTCGTATTTTATTTATAGGCGGGTCATTACAGTAGGTTAACCCGATAATGCAATATAAATCAAAGCAGAATATTATAACCTACTTCTACTATCAATTTGCGGAAGCTTAAAGATCGAGCTGAACAATATAACCAGAAGAAGAAGAATCAATGACACAATACACATGAAAATACTTTGGGGAAAGCCTCAGCTAAAAAACCCCACACTATTATATTATCATACATGGTGGAAATACATAGGAATTATACAAAGCCTTAGCTCTCACAGCTAGCTAGCTCTCAGTACAATCCTCACAGATGCTCACAGGCAATCATGGCTTCTCTCCAACCTTCCTCTCTGCCCTCCAAGCTACTATTTCCTCGCGTTGTTCATTGTGGATGATTTCCTATTACCAAGTGGATGATCTTCCTCCAAAACTGCGCAATCCTCAAGGATTAAATTGTTGACTACATGCGTGAGTTTTCTCCATGAGAAAACACATGCAACTGATAGTACACTATCCTTAACTTTAATCTCAATTGGGTCTTTCTCAGAATAGACATGCATGAGTTTCTGATGAGGGAATCTTTAGTTAACTGGAGTGGCACTAGTTGAGTGCATGCATGCATCAACTGACTATTAACTCTCTATTAGTTCCTCAAACAGTTTGGAACTAATTTAACTGTACTTAACTCAGTAAACTGAGTTAACTAATTACAACTCAAATATAACTCAATCTTATCTCCTTAATTTAAGGGATAACTCTTGCATGACTTCAGAAAGACTTCTAACTTGAATTTGTCCAACTAATTAATTTAAAATAAATTAATTAATTATTTCCAAGTAGTTGTTAAGAATAAATTCAATTTTAATTCACAATTTAATTCAAAGACAAATTAAATTGGAATATTCTTGTTGCCATATTTCAACAGGCTTCCAGCATTTGTATTCAAAATTACTGCTTAATAATAGAAAACCCTCAGAGCTGTTGCACCGTTTTCCCGCATTGGGGTTTTCTAGGGACTATTTTGTCCAAAAATAATTGTCCTGTATATCTTGTTCTTTGCTCAGTTTTATGTTTCATGTAATCAAATATTAATGTAGTGTAGGCTGCAGAAGTAATTTGCTTCGGTATTCAGAGAATAACTTGATGAGTATATTAAAATCAAGTAGGTGAAGTAGATTCAGATTCGCTGCAGTAGGGGTTCCTTGGGAGAGGAATTTTCACAGTTGTGAGCGTTGTTGTTATAATAGACATCTGTCTATTATAATAAATATACGAGACCTTCATTTTTCCATGTTTACTTTATGTAAACGTCAGTGTTTTTGAACTAGTTTTCTTAAAAGTGTTTGGTGAAATGCATGAAACTATCATTGATTACATTCTTTACACTCTTGATTGTGTACTCTGGTAGTCCAATTTTTGCTTCCCAGTTGACTGGATTCCACTCTAAAAGCTTGCCTTTCTGCAAACTTGAGTAGGTTGCGTGACATGAATTGGTTTTTTTTTTTTTAAATCTGAATATTACAGCAGGTTTTTTAATCTTTTTTCTTCACTAACTATTACAAATATATATGAGGAAACATTTTGTTTTCGTATTTTCCTTAACCTTTACAAATCTGTATTATTGGCACTGAACATTTTCTCCCCCTTATTGAGGAATATATAACAGGAGATTGCTAAATTTTACTAGTTGTACATCTTGCATTTTTTCAAATAATTACATTTCAGTGAGAAATTTAATTACGTTCACCAAGCTTCACAAATTCTGATCGGAGTAACTTTTAGAAATTGTACCTCTACCATGTCTGTTCCTCTAGTCATATGTTAATAAGGTTTACTAAGGAAAACAAATTGTGTTGAGCGTAAGGAAGAGAGAGCCTTTTTTATTCATTGTGTTAGTGAAACATTAAGTAAATATATTTGATGTGTTGATATATTGCAGTCGCCGCAGAGGCAAGATGCCTGATAAGGTTCCTCTTCCACCACCATTTGGCAATGATCATTATGCTTCTAGTCAACAGTATCAGCGTGCAGACAGTCTCCAAACTAATAGCACGCAAAGACATGTTTATGATTCCTTTACAGGATCTGTTCCTCCAGAAGGAAATGATGTGCGGAATGCTCAAGTAAGGAAGTGTTCAATGCAAATATGTTTTGGATAAACCAGCTTCACTTGGTAGATAGATTTTTATTTTCCCCAAACAAATTATCTTATATGAAATGTAACACAAAATATGGGACAAAATCAGCAACACTCTAGAAAAATTATAGTCATAATATTTCATAGTCCTTGGGGACTTCAGTCAGTCCAAAATGACAATAGTCTTTAACCATATCTCAGGAGTCAGAACAACAATTATGTCGAAGCAAAAGCCTCTAGTCCTAGTGCCATACATCAATTATTTTTTTTCCCCTGTGGCTTCAGCTGTAATCAGATCTTGCTCTCCTGGGATACAAATCTGAATTTGCAGGTTGTCAAATCAGAGGGTCCACCTCTTGCTCAAGGTCCATCTGCTTCATTTTGAAGGACTTCATTATATTGCTTATTACTGTACTGGCCCTCATAATAACCCTATGTGGCTTACCATCCTCGTTTTCCCTGTCCACAATCCAATCCAGGTCTTCTTCACAGGCATTCATTTGGTCCCCATATTATCCTCTTCCTTTCCGTAGTTCCAGGAAAATCTCTGAAAGCTTCCTTGTTGTCTTTCTTAAAGTTGACTTCACTATCATAAATCCAGTGGGAAGAGAATAAACAGAAGAAAAATAGAACTTATTTGCATCCAAGTGAGGCTTTTCACTTCCTTCAATCCTCCTTAATAAAAGGAGGGACAGAAATCCAACATCTTTTAGTATTGGTAGGAGGAGCAGAAGGAGCCGGCTGCAAACCAGATCAATCTTACTTCCACCGCTTTGATCACATTTTTTTGCATTCATAGCTAAATGCCTTACAATAATTTCTATACTGATTTAGGCTAATTCCACCATTCTTAAATTCTTAAAATTGTCTGTACTTTTGCAGATGTGTCCATTCTGCCTGATGAATGCTAAAAATCTTGCTTTTGAATGTGGTCATCGGGTAAATTTGATGAATATTCACTTATTTTCACTTCAACGGTGTCTTTTTTAAATGCGTATTATTTTCTTACAGCTTTTCTAACTGGTTTTTGATGACAGACCTGTTATGACTGTGGGCAAAACATCGCTACATGCCCTATATGTTACAGTCAAATCACAACCAGGATAAAACTGTATTAAAGTTGATGCAGGTTTGACAGAAGATAAACATTTATTGTGAGTAGACCATCTGAAATAGTTGAATCAGTGCTGGATTGGCATGGACCTATGTTTTGCCGAGTGAATTTGTGCAGCAAGTGCAATATTTTTTTTTTTTTAAATTGTTTCTGGTGTATATGCTTCATGCATTCATCTTCTAGAGATTGCTTGGATTTCAGACCATAATCACTAAATTTGACGAGTAGACTGTAGATAATGTGTAATGCCCTGATTGCACAAAACCAGTTTTCATATCATATTAAAAAAGAGCTAGAAATTTGAGTCAGCCAAACGCTGTGGATCTCTTTGACCAATGAAATTGATAAAATAAAATCGGTTGTTTTAATGTCTAAGCATATTTGAACCCAAGGATATTCAGTATAGAGTTTATTTAGCCTCAAGCAAGATGCGTCTTTGCTAAATTTGTTTTTGGTTGATTTAGGCTTGAGGATATAGAGGGTTAAAGGTGTTTGGTTTAGGCCAAAGTTCGTTCACCTTCTGTGTGTGATCTCTCAGGTTTATCATTGGTTCTTACAAAGTAAGCCATATAACTCTGATTGGGCTTGAGATCCGTCTTTATACAGAATGTCGGATTAGCGTAACAACCACTGCAATGATAATTAGATTAGTGTAGTGGTTAGAGTAAGCATTATTTCTGTAATTGTAGGTTAAGATTAGTATAATACTTATTAGTATAATTGATATAAGCAATATAGGTAATAAGCAGAGCAATGGTTTTTTTTTTAACTATTAAATTGTACATGCAATGTTTTGGTCACTTTAAAATCTTAGGGCTTTTAACACTTTTTTCTAAAAAGTATGTTATTTTATGAGAGGGCAAAAGGTATGTACAATGGAGCTTCTATCTTCTTCTTCTCAGCGGCATTAGAATTAAAATAAATCAGACTTTGCTGTGGCCTAAGTCAAAGGTTTGGGTTCAAGTTTGGGTTTAGCAATACTTAGGTTAGGTTAGTATACCTGATATAACTAATATAGGTAATAATTAGAGCAATAATTATTTTTTTTAACTATTAGATTGTACATGCAATGTTTTGGTCACTTTAAAACCTTTGGGGCTTAACAATTTTTTTTTTGAAAAGTATGTTATATATTTATGAGAGGGGAAAAGGGTATGTACAAGGGAGCTTATATCTTCTTTTCATTGTCATCAGAATTGAAACGACTCAGACTTTGGTGTGGTCTAAGTCAAAGGTTTGGGTTCAAGTTTGGGTTTAGCAATGATTATATTTGGTTTGAATTCAATTTTTTTGATGAGGTTTGCCATTAGGTTCGTGTGTGTATTTATAAACTTTCAAGTGAAATATAGTATAAAATAGTAAGAAATCAACATCAATAAACATAAAAGATATTATCATGGACTTGGAAACTGCAAAGATTGATTACAGCCTTGAGTTGTGACATGAGCTTATGAGTTTTTAGTTGTGGACTTGGTCAATGGCTATGAGGATTGATGAGGTTTGCTGAACCTTAATTTCTTTTTTAGGTTCGCCAAATTTCAAACCTCAAGCTTGAAGTTCAACAAACCTTATGACATAGGTTGTGGTATCTAGAGACTTCCATCCTAAATGAGCAAAAAAACCTTTGGCTAATAGCCACATATGTACTTCATCCCTGGATGAAGTGTAGAAAAGAAACCTAGGATGAGCTTCATCATGAAAAACAAGCTTACAATGTATCTTCCGAAAGCAAAGTAGAGATATGCAGATAGTGCCAACTATCCATAAAGGAAGAGCAGTGTTATGAACCTTGTGCCTTAAAAATGATAAGAAACCAATAATTACAATCCTCTTCGTGTCGAAAAGTGTAACTAGGTTCGGTCTTCGTAATGATATGTGTAATTGTAATTTTATGTATTTGATGAAAAGAAGAAAAATAAAATTATTGTAATGCTTGTCTCATAGATTTCATGAGCAAGGAATTTAGGATTTGTCATCTAGTCATAAAATTCAATTTGAATCTATGTCATGTATGAAGGACCCTTCTTGGGCATGTTACCTTTTGTATGAGTCATTAGATAAGTATGAAAGACCTCCAAGACAAAAACAAGGCATCTCCCTTCATGTCGGCTCTAGGAAAGATAATAATACCTCTCCAAATGACACGTTGACCCAACCTACAGTGATGTCGGCTCTAGGAAATATAATAATACCTCTCCAAATGACACGTTGACCCAACCTGTAGTCATGTCGGCTTATTATGATGGCACACAACTATAAATAGGGCAGTTCGAATTCCAATTTAGAGTAGAATTTTAGAGAAGGTTTTCCGATCAAGTCTGCAGCAAGAAGTGCGAAGCTTACTAAAGGAAGTTTGTTATCAAGCGAAGGAAGGAAGGTATAAACCGAGCTCATTTTAGGTCTGTTTTTGGGTTAATTTCCTCTACATGTGTGGGGTAGCAAAAGATCAGTTGTAGCAGAAGGAACCAAGAAGAACAACAGTCCTTTTGGGTAGCCGAGTTGAAAGAAGTTCAAGTCATAAGGGAGGTCGAGTCAAGCTAATAGGAGACTCCATCCCAAGCGAAGGAAAGGCATAAGAAAAGGTCTTATGTACAAGTTAGAATTAGGATTGCAGACCTAATTCAAGGAGGTTGAAGGTTTGAAGCAAAAAGTCGAAGTGGAAGAGGAGCCAAGACAAAGGAAGGAGCAGAAGGTTGACTATCATCAAGGGAACTTGTGTCTTGGTCTTGGAGTGGAAAATAGGTCAAGGGTCTTGGTCTTGGTATTCGTCAATTGGAATCTCTATAAGAAGAAGAATTTGTTCAGGTTTTCCTCTCAAGAGTGAGAGGTTTTGGCCTTGGTTGATAGCCTATATTCTATGTCTCTTGTCTCTTTATGGTTTATGCTTGGTAGTTGTTTGATGAAGAATAACATTATAATAACATAAGAAAAAGAAGATCCTAATCAAGAAGTAAAAAGCATTCACAAGCAATTATCTAATTAAGAGAAATCACCTAATCTCGATGCCCTAGATTTCTCAACATGGTACCAAAGCTAAGGTGACAAAGTCAAGGAAGCGCATCTTATCAAGTGTAGTGCCCACTCTAGTTTCCTGACCTTAATACGATTTTATCTTAGACACTTTATTCTTCGAGGACCTCAGATTGAGGATCTGGACCCATGACACTATTATTAGCGATTGAGATATTCATGGTTGTGATGTTTATGAATGCTTTCCATTGATATTATGATAGCATGAATGGTTATGTAGCTTATCTATCAGTATTCTGATGATTGAAATATTAAATAGTTAAGTTGGTCTCTATTTGAATTTATGATGAGGGTAGTAAAGAATATGTATGCGCTCTACTAAAAGCATAATGAGGATAAATTTGATGGATAGGTATATTTCTACGATGTTAAGATGTTGATAGCTTAATGAATATGTATGTTTCCATTGATGATAGCCATGAGGGATGTGTCCCCTATATTACCTACTTCCTTTAGTTCAGACTTACAATGGACAATGATGTGAATGACCAGGAATTGTTAATGATGCTATTATGATAATTGACTAACATTGAGAAACCTTGTTACTGATGATTATTGAGTATGGCAGGAAACCATCAGAGGCACTCGCATATGACATGTCGATGACACCTGGTTTGATGAAAATTCATATTATTTTATCTTTTAAAGTTTGAGTCGATCTTGAAATTTGCCATATATGTTTAACTATATTCTGATGATATGTTAATGCTTGCAGACACAGATTAGTTGCTTGACCGAATGACCCACATATGGGTGATGGGGTTGTACAAGTGGACGGAACTACATGGGAGGGGTGGGACAGAGTCCCTGATCTCACCCACTAGCACTCCCGCCGTGACTTGGGCTGGAAGGGATGAAACACCTTCGCCTTGAAGATCACGATGCCATGAGGGCAAGTTCCAAAGTTGGGTCGCTCATGAGGACTTTACCGGGGGGCGCGCATCAAGGCGGATTCCTTGATCCCCGACACCATTAGTCTCACTATAGCAGGCAACATAGGAGATGATAGTGGTCTATGACGTTGCACTATACTTTCCCCTCGTAGTCACTGGATGCTTGAAGGGCAAGTGGTGTGGCACCCTTAGAACTTCAGGGGAATTTCTTGAAGGGCACGACCAACTTGGCACCCTTGGCATCACAAATAAACTACTAGGTGTGGCACCCTTGGAACTTCTAGGGAAGTTCTTGAAGGGCACAACCAGACTGGCACCCTTGGCATCACAAATAAACTATTAGGTGTGGCACCCTTGGAACTTCTAGGGAAGTTCTTGAAGGGCACAACCAAACTTGGCATCCTTAGAATCATTAAAAATAAATAATAATAAATAAATATAAGCAAGGAATGAAAATTAGGTAAATTTACATCAAGGGTAATTGATGATTAGAAACCAATGTAATTAAATCAAAAATAAAACTTGGAATAAGGACGATCATAGGAAGAATTAAAATAGAGTACCTTAAAAACTCTACCCTTCCCATTTTGGAAATACTAGGAAGATTATGTGGTTGAATTAGGAAAAAGGGAAAGACAAACATAATGGTAAGAATAAAGATTAATCCTAAACTAATTTAAACCTAATTAAGAAAAGAGGAAGGTGAATTAAAATGAGAATAATAAATTAAATTTAGAGAAATGTAGAGAAGCTCCATGTGTCAACAACCAACATAAGAATATCCATCTAGGAGATAACTTGAGTTAAATTAGGGAGTAGATTGGGGATAAAATCTTGACTCATTAATTGACTTCAAGTAATGAACACAAATTAAGGAATAAAAGGGGGGAATAAAGAGACAACTAGGAGAAGAAATAGGAATCTTGTTGAGGTGAGGAAAATATTAGTTTTAAATAAAAATTGAAGTAAATAATTTTGGGAGACCCTTGAGGTGAGAATGACACATGGGTGGGTGAATAATCAAGCTATTGAATTATAAAAAAATAAATTATTATGCATGACATGACAAGTGTCACCTTGAGGACTCCTATAAAAGAAGGGGCAAGCCATGGGAGAAAGGACTTTTGAGGATCCCTATTGTTGGATGGATGAGATGATGTCAGAGCAGTGATTACGAAGCTATAGTGAGTTTGGTGAGGTAGAGGATTTTAGAGAGAGGACTCTTGAGCCAAGGTGTGCTCTCCTCTACCAGCTAGTGCTTTCCTCCATTGTACAACCCCATTGCAGCTCGGGGGTCCGCGGGGAAGAAGAGTACCCAAGGAGTAAGCTGGGAGGTTAACCGGTGGGTCTTCGCATTCGGATCAAGTGCGTCATCATTCACTAACGGAGGTGACCAACTACAAGGGAATACCAGCAATAGCAGAGCAAGTGGAGTCTCGCCTTCTGGTGAACGGTACATATGTATTTCATTACTATTGATCTTAGTTAAAAGTATGAAAATGTTATGATATGTTTCCTGAAATGAGTGGCAAGAATGTGTGTGTTAAATAAATTTGAATTTCAATGCGTTTATTTTCTGGTTGTAATTGTTGTTAATTAAAAAAAAGGAAAATGTTTACAGTCTGGATTTGGTCCTTACATCAAGGGACACTCAAGGATCAAATATCGAGGAAGGCATCAAAGCAAAGATCATTTTTAAGACAAGATCTACAAAGGAAGCATTATAACCCTAGATCGAAGAAGGAGTCTACAAAGAAATCTTGGGATCATCATCAAGAAAAGAAGGCCAAGTTGAAGAGATCTACAAATCAAGGTCCTTACCATTGAAGACATCACCAAGAAGTCACCATTGATCTTCATCAAAGGATCCAAAGAGATCTCACTCTCTATGGGATCAAGGATTACTCTTGAAGAAAACTACCTTCATCAAGGGGAAGTTTTATATTCTCTATATCATCATCAACATCAAGGAAGCAACATCCTATCAAGTAAGTATATGAATCTGTCAAAATGTCTTTTTGCAAGGAAAATAATAAATTGGTTGGGGCTTCAAACTATCTTGCATGGAAGAAAATGACAGATCGGAATCTCATTGAAAATGAGGTTATGGAACATGTCAAAGGATTTATCACTAAACCAAGAAAGAAAGATGCTCAAACTCTTGCAAAGTATATGAAAGGGGAATTTAGGGCTAAAATGATTCTCATAGAATCTATCAAGGATCCCCTTATCCCATATGTATCTAAACTCGAAACTTCAAAATAAATCTATGACAAAATGGTAGAGTTGTATCTCATAAGAACTATTGGAGAATTCATCTCATTAAGGAAAGAACTCTACAAGTTGAAGATGTCAAGGGAAGATGGAATAACCTCATACTTTATGCGGATATCTAAAATTCAGGATCAACTACAAGATCTGGGAGAAGTCATGTCTGATAGAGAAATGACTACAGTTGTACTAAATGCACTATCGGAGGAGTGGGGTAACTTTACTTCAAGTATTTATGGGAAGAAAGAAGCTACTCCATTCTAGGATCTATGGTCACTGTGCAAGATTGAAGAATTTAAACTAAAGGCCAAATCTGATGTGGGATCAGGTGAGCAGAATTAGGCATATGTTGCAATGACAAAAAGAAAAGGAAAATTTGGAAAGTTTGGTCCTCAGAAAAAAGAATAAGAACATGGCTAAAATAGAATGTTATGGGTGTCAAGAATATGGGTACTATAGGAAAGATTGTCCTAAGCTCAAGAAGGAAAATAACAAAAGAGGAAGAGAAGAAGCCCACGTCACTGAGGAAGTGGACGAAGCTGAAAAGAAGAAATCCACTTTTGAGATAAGTCTTCCTCTCACCTAAGTTCTTTTCAAGTTTCTAAGTCTTATGTTGTAAGATATGGCTATCATGATTCACTAAATGGGATGCATCAAGGCTGAAGTGTTGAAAGCAAGAGCTCGAACATAATCATAGAGAAGCATGAAAGATGAAGTCAAGGATATAGCTCTTGGGAATCTCATTGGAAACATAAGTGGCAAGATCATCTAGTTCAAGGTTCATCATACATCTGTCAAAAGGAAACATCTGCTAATGAGGATACCTTAGATCCTCAAGATTATCTGAAGGAATATTCATTGAAAGGTTCACCGATCATGAGGCGAAGCAAGTGTTTCATCAAGAATTCCAAACTTGTGGAATTCATAGGATGATGGTATGACGACATAAAAGGAGGAGCAGATCAAGGGATTGAAGCTCTTTCAATCAAGGAAGTTGCTGCAGGAAGTCTGGATGACCCAAAGGAAAATGAGGTATGTATGCTTACAGTCTATATTGAAAAGTCATGTCATATGGTTGCAGGTAACATGGATCAATGTTTTATCTAAAGAGAATGATCAAAAGAAAGGATCTCCTCCCTTAAAGGGATGCAGGAATGCATGGGTCACACATTCATTAGATGAAATCAACATAATATGTCCTCATATGAAGTATGAGGTGGTTGACTACAATTTAGGAACTCTGATAGGAAGCTCCTGGGATTGAAATGTGTGAAGAAAGGAAGAAAGAGATTGTGGAATATGCAACCATGGTAAAGGAAATCAACATCTGAAAGACCAAGAAGATTTGACTAGGATATCTCCATGGAAGATATGAAGACTCTGATGAAGTTTGAAAAAGAAAGAGACCCTTGTCGATATATATCTTTGGGAGATGTGTCGATATGTATGCAAGATGTTGGTGCAAACTAGAAGATGTCATGATGAAAGACCATCACAAAGGTAATGTTGATTTCTTTATTTTTGAGCAAATATTTGGATGGGTTTATGCAGGGTTGCCGAGGGAAGATCTATGGATGTCTTCCACCACCGATGCACATGTAGTACGATGAAAGATCCTTAACTAAACATGGCATGAAGGAAGGCCAGATCTAGACTGATAGATCACTTTCTGACAATGACATGGTTGACTCATGGATGACAGTGATGGATGGTTGGTGCCCTATTTAGGAGTCCCAAACATGAAGACTCCTAAATAACGAAAATAAGTTCACGACATCGTGAGGAGGAGTTCTTCAAGCAGCTGGTTTCCCCATCATCTCCACCTAAGGAGCTGTTGTAGGTCCCTAATTAAGAGGGAGCCTGGAAACAAGATTTTTACTTGGAAGAAGCTTGGAAATTCCTAAGCCAAAAGGGAGCTTAGGTACATTCCTTTATTGGAATATATATGTCCTCACTAATTAAGAGGGAGAGGTAGACACATCATTCTTGTTTTCACTTGGGAAGACAAAATGGAGGATTAGGTAAACATCTGACATCTGATACTATTTGAGGATGAGTTAGGGCATCCAAGATAAGAGTAGTCATAGAGGACCAATATTCTTTGAGGACTAGGAATCCAAGATAAGAATAGTCTTGGTGGAATACACCCTGAGAACCTGAGTGTGGTATGTTCCGAGAGAGACAATGATGAGGGTGTCTATACATCATTGGTCTCGCCAACATTGTGCTCAAATCTCGTGGAGAGATAGAGTTGTTAGTCAAGGCTTTGCTATGTGAGAGTGTTGGCTAATATGATGCTAAACAAATCAGTTACCAATCTGACTCTGCTTATGAGAAATTCTTCAGATTGAGAATGACCAAGTACCATTATGAATACCTCCCTAGTTAAGAGGGAGTGTTGAAAAGTGTAATTAGGTTCAGTCTTCGTAATGATATGTGTAATTGTAATGTTATGTTTTTGATGAAAAGAAGAAAAATAAAATTATTGTAATGCTTGTCTCATGGGTTTCATGAGAAAGGAATTTTATTTTAGTGATGACGCTTATTGTGAGCATTTAGGATTTGTCACCTAGTCATAAAAGTCATTTTGAGTCCATGTCATGTATGAAGGACCCTTCTTGGTCATGTTACATTTTGTATGAGTCATTAGATAAGTATGAAATCCCTCCAAGAGAGGCACAAGGCATCTCCCTTCAAGTTGGGTCCAAGAAAGATAATAATACCTCTCCCAATGACACGTCAACCCAACTTGTAGTCATGTCAGATTATTATGATGGAAAACAACTATAAATAGGGCAGTTCATATTCCATTTCAAAGCATAATTTCAGAGAAGGTTTTTCAATCAAGTCTACAGCAAGAAGTGTGAATCTTACTAAAGGAAGTCAGTTATCAAGTGAAGGAAGGAAGGTATAAACCTAGCTCATTTCAGGTCTGGGGATAATTTCCTCTACACGTGTGGGGTAGCAAAATATCAGTTGCATCAAAAGGAACCGAGGAGAACAACAGTCCTTTTGGGTAGCCGAGTTGAAAGAAGTTCAAGTCATAAGGGAAGCTAAGTCATGCTAATAGGAGACTCCATCCCAAGCGAAGGAAAGACATAAGAAAATGTCTTACAGACAAGTTAGAAGTAGGATTGCAGACCTAATTCAAGGAGGCCGAAGGTTTGAAGCAGAAAGTCGAAGTGGAAGAGGAGCCGCGACAAAGGAAGGAGCAGAAGGTTGACTATCATCAAGGGAACTTGTGTCTTGGTCTTGGAGTGGAAAATAGGTCAAGGGTCTTGGTCTTGGTATTCGTCGATTGGAATTTCTATAAGAAGAAGAATTTGTTCAGGTTTTCCTCTAAAGAGTGAGAGGTTTTGGCCCTGGCTGATAGCCAATATTCTGTGTCTCTTGTCTCTTTATGGTTTTTGCTTGGTAGTTGTTTGATGAAGAATAAATAACATTATAATAACATAAGAAAAAGAATATCCTAATCAAGAGGTAAAAAGCATTCACAAGTAGTTTTCTAATTAAGAGAAATCACCTAATTTCGATGCCCTAGATTTCTCAACACTTCGAGGGGGAAGTCTCCTTTTACAATGAATAAAATGTACAAGACAAGATTTTATGATCTTAAGGATAGGTCTCCTTATATATAGAGGAGACCAAGGATACAATTATAATACTTCGGCTTGTAATGAAATTTTCTCGACCTACAACAATACTTGTGGTGAATTTTTTTCATAGATATTTAGGCATGCAGTGAATTTTTGTTGGTAAATATCTTGGGCCTATAGTGAATTTCTGTCGGTGAATTTTTGGATCTATAGTCAATTCCCTTGGTGATTTTTTTATGGTGAATACTTGGACCTATGGTGAATTTTTCTCGGTGAATGACCCATGTGCATAAGTTTTTTATTATTTTTATCATTATTATTATTATTCTTTTATTTTTATTTGTTAGAATTATGAGTACTTCACCTCATACGTCAAAACCCCCATCTAACAAGGGGAGCTTGAAGTAAATCACTTTAGAAAGTATTTATGATCATATTGAATGTTTAGAAAAACAAAGAGAAGAAAGAGAAAGGGAACATAAACTATAACTATATACAATGGTTGACAACAACTACAAATCGTTAGAAAATAAAATGTTAAGGCTTGAGATTAAACTTCAAAAATTGAAATATAAGGTACAAAAATAGAACTGCTACATGATTAATGAGGATCATCAACCCTTTTTCCTAACATTGGATATAAATGGCTTTTTTCTTCATAATTGTATATTAGATTCTGGTGCATCAACAAATGTTATGGCTAAAAAGGTTATGGAACAATTGAACTTAAGAATTTCTAGACCTTACCATAACATTTGCTCAATGAATTTTAGAAAGTTATTGGTGTGGTCAAAGATCTTCAAGTTTCCTTGGCTAATTATCCATACAAAATCATCACCATGGATATTACCGTAATTGATGCGCCAAACGTATGGGGAATGCTTCTATCTAGGAAGTTTGCAATTGATTTAGGTGGGTTTATTCAGATGGATTAATCTTACATCGCTATTCCCGAAACAACAAGTGGCATGGTCAGATTATACAGAGAAGTAGAAAGAAGATATCGTGTGGAAGTCCCAAACAGATTGGATAATGATGAAGAAGTTGTGCCACAGGGTCATCTTTTGTATTTTGAATCAGAATTTGTTTAGCTAGTATATCACTTTTCTTCATCGCATCTTCCATCCTACCTTCTAAGCAGAAAGAGAAAATGAATTCAGTATGACAGAGACATGCAACACAGTGATCAGTTTCTTCATCAACCAAAGAGGGTAAAGTTTCAACAAGGGACATCTAATAAGCAACCTATTGATCTACCCGTCAACAAGTAGATGTCTGACATTGTGTAACACCGATGACATCTGATGCCATAGGGCATCGTTTGTATAATATCTGTAACCCTACTCCTTTTTACTTTATGCCATTAGTTAGTTTTATTTTATGCACTTTACACTTTAATGTTCTTTTCCAGTTGTTAAGATAATTTTTTTCTATTCTAGTAGGATTTACTATATATGCGTGATGATTTTGATTTTGATTGGATATCTATTTGATGGAGTTATGTTTTCTTGGATGAAGAATTCTAGGATTCTCACATTGCTCCATGGAAGCAATATGTCCCCACATGGAGCCAGATGTTGCACTTGTTTTGTCAAAGTTTCAAGGTAGCAGATGCACTACATTTTCTTCAAATGATCAAAGATCACAGACCATCAGTTTATTTGAGTCATTGTAAACCCATTATGCAAAATTTGTAATGTAAATAATGCTAGTAAGACTGTGTATGTATGTAACAACCTAGGTAATCCTATTATTTTGGCGAGAATTTCATCTTAAGAGGTTTTTCATCTCACTGATTCATCTGTGTTTCTTAACATGGATGGTCAACATAGTTTTTCCCTCTAGCCTCACCCCAAAGCTAGGGTGAAATTTATTGTCAAAGTCTTAGGTGAGTCCTAGTGTTTTAGTTGAGTCTTCTGTAAAAGTGATTTGAGATTAATTTAAGCTAATTGACTAAAGTATTTTATTACAAATCACTTGGTCTATTAGATCATATTGTGTTGCAGAAATGGGTATGTAATTTGGGAATCTATAATGAACGTGTGTTCCCCCTTTGAGGGTTGTATTTGTAAATCTTATGTAAAAAATATTTTAGTGCATGGTCCCTTATACTTGGACACTATGACTAAAATATTAGAGGGTGGAAAAATTATTTAATCCCCTCATGTGTCAATTAATTAATTTTTCTGGCAAAATTAAAATTAAACCTAAGCCAGAAAATTAATTAATTAGAGTCAAAATTAAAGTTCTAGAGAAATTAAATTTTCCAGGTGGAAAAAGATGTGGGTCTAAAAGAAATTAATTTTTGGAGATCCCCCACCAAGGGAATATTGGAAATTTCAAGAAAAATGGGACCCTTGGGCCTTGATGGTATAAGTCAAAGTCAATATTTTGAGGAAATTAGCTCAAAATAATTATTTTTGAGCTAATAAAAAATGAGTTAAATGAGAAATTCGAAAATTCCTCAAAAATAAATATTTTCGACTGTGGAGATTAAAAGATGATCAAATATTTATCGACGACCGAGATTATTTTGACGAGGATCAAGTCAACTAGCCATTATTTTTCCACTTGGAGGATTTATCTATCAATTAGGAGTCATTTGTGTCTCAAACCATCTGATGTTTGGATAATGTAACTCTGAAAAGCTAATTTAAATCACTGTCTTTTTTGGAACATTGGAATAATCATAATAAAGACTTTGGGGCATAGTTCATGGTGTCTCTGATCTGATGATTTGTGGTATGTGTTGGGTATGGACATTCCTATATCAAGATTTATAATTGTTATTAATCGTTATTTCATTTTAGGTGATAAGAACATTCTATTGGTAAGTTGTGGGCTTATTTTAGGTGATCTGATTCACTGTGTGTTCTAACGATTTTTTTATTATAGACAATATATAGTATTTGCACGTTCCCCAACCCTTGGGCTCCAAATTCATAAACTTTGGACAGAGATTGACTGTGTTTGCATCCTAATTATTTTTATGGTGTTCTAACTTCGCTAAGGTTGTGGTTTCTACATTTATCTTTTGAAATACATTTAGCCATTATCAAGGATTTATAAAAATTTAATATCTCAAAATTCTTTCAAGCATACTTCATGTATATTCTATAAATATAATTTGTATAATATATTTGCAAATTATTTTATTTTTCCTAATTTTTGTTTTACCACTGGGGTTTTCAAGGTTTTGAATTATTTTGAATTTTTTGTATCTATTGGGGTAGGGTATTTTTTATTTCATTTGTATAGGTGAGATCAAGGACAAATAATTGGATTGAAGCTAGATTTAGACCCTTGAGGGTAAGATCTAGCCTTTAATTTTTTTTGCAAGACTAACTACTAAAATTTTTTTGCAGAAATTGAAGATCTGAAGCAAAATAATTTTGGATCAAGGGTTTCAATTTATTTTTGGGGCCCTAAGGCCTAGTGTCCTCCTCCAAGCCTTGCGTCAACCCTTCTTCCCCTCGCGTCAAGATTTTGAGGCCCAATGTCAGCCCTTTAGGGCCTCTAGAGCCTAGCTTGAGGCTCTTAGAGGCCTCAACCTCCTCCTTCAACCCCCGTGTTAGGGTTTTAAGGCCATTTTGGCCTGGCTGCGAGCCTAGAGGGCCTCAACCTTCCATCCTTAGCCTGGAAAGCAACCCTTAGGGCTTATTGTGGGGTTTTCAACCCTTTTTTCCTGCTCAGCCTCCTCATTTCAGCCTTTTGTTGCTTCCTCTGCCCTTCTGCTCTCCTTTTCAGCCTACTTCAGTGCCTCCGCTAGCTTCTTTGGTCCTTTTCCCTAGCCGCTAGGTCTTCTAGGCCTCTTCTAGCCCAACGCTAGTTAACCCTGATTTGCCCTAGTTTTCCTTTGTTCATATTTGAAATTTCTGGACTGAATATTGGTGGGTTTTGTAGGAGGAAATTGGTTCAAGTTTGGTGTTTTCAGGTGCCAAGTCCATTGGAAAAATTTTGACGACTTGGGCAAGCAATCTTCAAGGCTCTGGACCTAGGGATTGATATCTGAACCCTCTAGTTTCATCATTGTTTGCTACAGCTCTCAGAATTATTCATAACAATGGTAAAATTCAAGTTTAAATGCTCTAAAATTCACTCATAATTTACCTAAACACACTAAAAGTTTCATGATAAAAATTTACTAATTGTTTGGTAAATTGGGCATTGATTCTTTAGCATAAATCTCACTTGTTTAGTGACTGAAATATTTCTCCATAACCAGTGGATCGGATCTGAAGATCATCTTAAAGGGCTTAAAAATCTAATTTGATAAACTTGTTCTAGCACTTAGGCAATTGTTGGGCACAATTTGGCAGACACCCTCACATTAATTTCTCATTGTTTGCATATTTTTCTTACTACTGTAACAAGTGTTTTCAGATCTGATATATCTCTGAATAAATCACCATAAGAAGGTTAGTTGGGTCAAATAATCATTTGGCAAGTCTTTGGGTGTGGCATTTCTTATATTTGGCTCATGGGTACTTGTCATTTCTTGAAATAGTTTACCTGTTGTTGCACTTAAGGTTTACTAATTTCTCATTTGAATGTGATTGAGAGGTAAGTAACATAAGAACTTTGCTCATGCTCTATAGTGATTTTGTTTCATGTTTTTATAGCAAATTGGTCTCCAATTGTTTCAAGTGCATTAACATATTTGTTGTTGTGAGTTGGTTGAAAATGCATAAGTTCACATCTAATATTTACACTCACTAAAGCACCCTAATTTCAAATCACTTGATTCAAGTTTCTTTGAGCATCTTATCTTTCTTGGCTGGCACCAAGTAACATTGGCATAAGATCATTAATCATCATTGGAATATCTCGAATAATTGTGATTGGCATTATTGTGTTAAACAACTAATTATTAAAGGAACATTGCTAAAGGAATTGTTGGATAATTGCTAAACACATTAATTGATCTATCCTAAGCATTGACATTTTGTTGGTATAAGATCATTGGCATTGTCTAAATATCTTGATGATCTTAAATTGTCATTATTGGTTAAGTATTATACTCTTGCCATCGTTGGAGAGATTTATCACTGGCACTTGATAATGGCACATTTTGGGTAATAAGATTGTCTCTTTCATTTCCAAGTACTCATTGTCACAATTAAAGACTAATCATAACTAAAGTACTTGAATCATATAAGAAATCTTAAACCAAGAATTCACTTACCTATCTTGCATAAGAATTCTAAGTTTAGTTGCACTAATAATTTACCTCCAAGCAATTTATTTGTCAATAACTTTAATTTTCGACTGAGGAGGGTTCAACTTGAACGAGAGGAGGGATGAGGGCAAAGTCTGAAACCGGCGCAGAGCTAGCCCTAGGCCCGCAGGGCCGAGCCTAGGGCCCAGAATCGATGATCAGTGTGCGGAGTTCGACGGACGATCGCGTCATGGTGTCAGGTTGGAAGGTATCGGCAGGTGGAGGTAAACCTGTTCAGACACCTGGCAGGTAACTCAGCTAAGCGCGAAGGTGGTTTTACTGTTAGGGGAAAACGGGTTCTGTTTTACGGTCCGTGACTTTGCAGCATCCGACAGCCCGACAGTGATCGCTAGCCCGAAAGTAACCATGGTTATCGCGGAAGAGGGAATCGATCTCAACCCTTCCATGGAAGATATCCTCTCCGTTTGGGGAAAAGACCCAACTCCCCAGAATGTGGAACATTACTTTGGTTCGGTGAAAGGTCTTGCCACCCGTCCGTTCTGTTCGAAGACTGAGAGTCAGTTCCAAATATCTCCCTCGCCGCTTAAGGGCCGGTGTGAAACGACAATCGTGAACCAGGAAGAAAAACCCCTTTTCTCGTCCCAAAATCTGAGCCAGAAGCTCTCGCAGTCAATCCCTCCTTTTGACGGTATCGGGGCCCTTGGATCTACAGGTCCGGTGCTTTCGGGTGGATTGGAAGACATAGTCATCCTAGGGTCGAAGATTGGGCAAAGCCCGGATGGGAAGCCGCGCAGCTCAGCTCCCATTACCAGGGTTTCTCTTGCAGCCAGCCGGAACAGTGTAAAAGAGGCGGGAGGGCCGGATCAGCGATCTGCGGAGTCACAGAACCCAAGAGGGGACGATTGGCAACAAATTCAGGGGTCTCAGGTAAATCCTCAATCTCGTCTTGACTCCCATTTTCTTTCTCCCTCCTCGGCTCAGGAGCAGGGTAACGCTTCCCTCCCGCATGGTCTTAGTGCCCACAGAGGGCATCAGACAAATGAAACCCTAGGCACCTTACCCGGTGGCCTAAAACCCCCAGAAGGACAGAGGAAAAAGCCGAGAGTGATAAAATCTCAAGGGGTCGAAAAGAACTTGGTGTTGGGAATGGATGTCAGTATTGAAGAAGCCCTGGAGGTTGCCGAAAGTACCCTGGTCGGTAGAGCAAGAGGGAGGTTCTTTTCTTCGGAATTCATTAAGTCCTGGGGGAAGCAGAACTGGCAATCGGATCTCATCAGTGATTTTAGGGTTTTAACTCTGGCAAAAGGCTGGTTCTCGGTTCGGTTTGATTCTAAAGAGGCTGCGGAATGGGTCAAGCAGAGAAACTGGTCTATTGGGCACATCCCGGTGCTATTTAAAAATTGGAGCCCCTTGTTCGACGCAGATCATGAAAGGGTTGAGGCCTTTCCAGTATGGGTTAGGGCGCCGGGATTGCCATCGTTTCTCTGGGCTGAATCAGTGTTTAAATCTATTGGAGACAGACTTGGCACTTATCTGGAGACTGATAAGTCTTATTTGGAAACAAATAACAGAGCCATGGCGAGAATCCTTGTTAACCTTAACCCCAGCGGAGGTTTAGCAGAAAAAATCATTCTTCAATACAGGGACTATGTGTTTGAACAGGTTCTGGATTACGAATACCTGTCGTTCCGCTGCCATCGATGCCACGAATATGGGCACCTAGCCAAGGAATGCCCCTTGGGTAGACGGAGGAGGAGGTTCCATCGCACGGATCTGGGCAATCGGCGTTCTCAGTATCAAAACACCAAGGAACCTTCTGTAAATCAGGAGGAGGATCTTATGGATATTGACCCTCTTCAGGGAAGACAGGTCCAGGAAGCTGCCACTCAGGAAAGGCCGAAGGAGATGCAGGAAGACGGAGTGCAACCCGTGGAAGATGCGAAGCTCGTGGAAGAGGAGCCCCCAAGCCCAGCCATAAGTCCAGCAGCGGATCAAAAGGGTACGATTTTGAATGCTCCCCTCTCCTCTCTAAATGATCTTAATGACGATGTCCTGGTTGATCGCTCTGTTTTTTATTCACTCATTAGTTCGGCACCTCTTGAACCTACTGGCAAAATCACAAACACAAACGAGGGCCCCTTGGAAACATGTATTGAAAACTGTATTGAATCTCTATCGACCGCTATCCCCTCCCTGGATTTGAACAATGATGGATGTGTCCCTACCTCCCAGAGCCAGCTCCCCCATTGCCCTTATAACCTCCGCTCTCAGGGATCCAAACCCAGCCCGATGCCTTCCTTGGGGGGCATCGATCCTTCCCTTTCCCTGTGCCAGGCCGGGAAAAAAAGGGGTAGGAAGTCAAAACTCTCTGCAGCCAAGGCCCAGGCCATTTTTGATGTAGCAGACGGAAAGCAGAAATCTATCACAGGGGCACTTAGAGCAGTGCAAAGCCCCGGGCCTGTTATTAAATGATTATATCCTCTTGGAATTGCAGGGGTTTAGCCAGTAAACCCAAAAAACTGGCCCTGAGGGAGTTAGTCTTGAATTCAAAAGCTGATGTTATACTCCTTCAGGAAACCTTGGGAAAAGGGGAGGACGTTGTATCAATGCTCAAAGGTCTCTTACCAGGCTGGGTTTTCTCAGCTCTGGACGCTGAGGGCCACTCTGGTGGCTTGGCGGTAGGGATCAGAGAAGGCAGAATCAAGGTTCGGAACCAATGGGGAATGAAGCAGGTGATGGGGATTGAGTGTCAATCTACGGAGTTTGCTTTCTCTTTCACCATTATAAACATTTATGGGCCATGCCAGGGAAGGATTCCTTTCTGGAATAGATTGGTGGAAAGCTCGCTCGTGAAAAACAATTTTGTGGTGATGGGAGGAGATCTAAATTTCTCTTTAGGAAGAGCTGAGACTTGGGGGCCAAATGCTAGAGAGGATCCGCAGTCGGAGTTCTTTATGAATCTCTTAGCCTCCAACAATCTAATAGAAGCAAATCTCATCAAACTGAAACCTACCTGGCGGAATAAAAGAGTAGGGGAAGCTAGGGTGGCTAAGCGATTAGACCGCTTCTTAATCAATGAGGATTTGGCTGCTGCTATCCCTCTTTTCAGGCAATGGGTAGAGGAAGGAGGCCCCTCGGATCACTTTCCGATTTTCATTGAGCTCTCCAATGGTCCCTCGAAGCCTCCTGCTCCCTTCAAATTCAATGCATCCTGGCTTCTAGAGGAATCCTTCAACAAGCTGTTCAATGAAACCTGGATTCACCCGGAACGAGGATCCCAAGAGCAGAAAGGTTTTTTATTCATGGAAAACCTCAAAAGACTGAAAAAGGCAACAATCTCTTGGGCAAAGGACAGAAAACAACAACAGGATGAGGCTTTATCCAGGATTACCGAGGAACTCCAAAGGCTTGAAAGTGTTGAGGCGGATAGCTATGCGACCCAAGAATCTAAGGAGAGACTTGTAGGCCTGGAGAAGGCTAAGAACCAAATTCTGCTGGCTAAGGAGGAAGAATGGCGTCTTAAAAGCAGAGCAATATGGCTCAAAGCAGGGGATGAAAATACAAGTTTTTTTCATAACTATGCTAAAGGGAGGAAGAGCGCCAATACCATCTGGAGTCTTAAATCTGAAGATGGTAGGGAGGCCAAGACTTTTGAAGCTCTCTCATCCCTTGGAGTAAATCATTTCCAATCCCTCTTCAAAGACCCTGGTGAGATCACCATTGCAGAAGTCATCCAAACAGCGCAGTGTTTCCACAGGTATGTGGAAGAGGAAGAAGCGGACCAACTTATGAATCCTGTCACCAAGGAGGAGGTGGAAAGTGTCATAAAGTCTATGGCAAAAGAGAAAAGTCCTGGACCGGATGGTTGGTCAGTAGAACTTTTCCTTCACTTTTTTGAGCAGATTGGGGAAGAAATCACAGAAGTGGTAGAGGAGTCTAGATTGAAGGGAGAAATATACAGTCCTTTCAACTCAACCTTCATTGCTCTTATCCCCAAAAAGGAAGCCCCAGAATCTTTTGAAGATTTCAGACCTATTTCCTTATGCAATAGCATTTACAAGATAATTGCAAAAATCATAGCCCTCAGGATCAAACCTATTCTATCGAGGCATATATCCCCTGAACAATTCGGATTCTTGGAAGGAAGACAAATCCATGAGGCTATTGGGGTGGCTCAGGAGGTCCTCCACAGTGTTAAGTTGAAAAATAAGAAGGGATCAGTGATTAAAATTGATCTCTCAAAGGCCTATGACAGGATAAACTGGACTTACATCCGTATGCTCCTTACGCACCTTGGTTTCAAAGTGGATTTCATCAGATGGATCATGGGGTGCATAACAGATGTTAGCTATGCAATTCTCATCAATGGTGCTGCCACTTCGTTTTTCAAAGGCCAGAGAGGGCTGAGGCAGGGCTGCCCTCTTTCTCCCCTGCTTTTCCTGCTAGTGGCAGAGGGACTGAGCCAGTTGATCCATAAAAGCAAGAGGGAAGGCAAGGTATTTGGCATTGAGGCTGCAATAAACTTGTTCATAACCCACCTCCTTTTTGTAGATGATATCCTGATTTTTTCTAATGGATCCCTTGCTGAACTGAAGGAGTTAAAATCCATTTTTGATCTCTTTATGAAAGCAACTGGTATGCAGATCAATCCCAGGAAATCTCAAATCATTCAGGAAGGGCTAAGTAGACATGAAAGGGAGCAGTTCAGATCTCTCTTTCCATATGAAATAAGCAGCATGGGCGCTCCATTCAAATATCTGGGATTCTGGTTGAAGCCAAACGCTTATAGAAAGGAGGATTGGGCCTGGCTAATCGCAAAGATTGAAGCTAGAATAAATCACTGGAGCTTCAAATGGCTATCCAGAGCAGGGAGGCTGATCTTAATAAAATCTGTGCTTCTAGCCATCCCAGTGTACTGGGCTGCCCTGACTTGGGTTCCAAAAGGTGTACTGGAGAAAATTCGGAGAATATGCAGCAGATTCCTTTGGGCAGGGACTAAGGAATCCTCGGTACTCCCTTGGGTTGCTTGGGAGAAAGTGGCGAGGCCAAAGGAGTGGGGTGGCTGGGGAATCAAAATCCTCCCAGATTTCAGATTTTCATTAGCTGCTAAATCGGGTTGGCGCCTTATAAAGATGGAAAATCTCTGGACAAGGACGGTAAAAAGAAAATACATTGACCCTACCCCCCTGGAAGAATGGATCAGGGCCCCTTCAAAGACTCAAAAGAATGTATCTGCCATCTGGAAAGCCACTTTGGAGTCTTTTAAAGTGATTGAGCAAGGTTTAGCCTGGAAGATCGGGAATGGAGAAAAGGTAAGGATCGGGAAGGACCCCTGGGTCGGATGCAACGGAAACTATGCCCTCTCCCCCGATCTGATCTTGCAGTTGGAAGGAAAGGATCTTCGTTTCCTCAGTCAAGTAGAGAAACCGGGTTTCTCCACTATATGGGGGCAAGCTTGGAAGAATGGAGAAGAATTGGATCTGGAGCAAAGATGGTGGAACGAATGGAACGTTTTCACTCAGGAACTCCTCAGGTCAAATGTAAGACTGAGTGACAGGCAAGATGAGCTCCTATGGGCCCATGCAGAATCAGGGGAATATGCACCAAAGTATGGGTATAATTTCCTTATGACAAGGAAAGGATGGGGGGAACCGGAGTGGTGGGCGAAGCAGCTGTGGAAACTCAAGTGCCCCCCAAAATCAAAAATCCTCTTCTGGTGCATCTTAAGGGGAAAAATCCCAACCTGGGATAATCTGCAGTCCAGATTCTTGCAAGGGCCCGGAAGATGTACCTTATGCAAAGCAGAAGCAGAAACAGTTAACCACCTTTTTCTCAAATGCCCAGAATCTCTTAAGGTATGGAGTGAGATTGGAAACATTCTGAACACAAAGTTAGTCTGGGAAGGTTTCAATATACAAGAAGTCTGGCAGAAGTGGTGGAATGAGCATGCATCAGGGAATCTTCGAAATCTGCCCCTCATCATCAGCTGGGGGATCTGGATAGCTAGAAACAAGAGCATCTTTCAAGATAAAGAGACTCCTGTAGCGCTCACTGCCATACAGGGTGCAGCCATATACTCAAGCCTTCCTGAACCTAAGGATTCATCTTCCCAAAGAATTGTTCCAAAGTTTCAGATTGCGGAAGGAATCCCTTGGGCTTTCTTCGATGGTGCATCCCAAAACAACATAGCAGGAGCAGGACTTATCATTCATTTATCCCCATCTCACAATCTGAAAGCTTCTGTGGGGTTAGGATCAGGCTCAAACAATTATGCAGAATTGAACGCCCTTAAACTCCTACTATGCTGGCTCATCCATAGGCACATCCTCACTATTCAAATCTTTGGGGACTCTCAAAACGTGATCAGATGGGTTAATGGTCTCAGTACTTGCAGGAATCAGGCTTTAAAACAAATTTTGGGAGAAGTTCAAAGGCTGAAATCAATGTTTAACAGTTTTTCTATCTGTCACATTTTCAGGGAATGAAACACCTCGGCAGATCAGCTATCTAAAGATGGTCTTCTACAGGTTTTGGGCAGCTGGAAAATAGAAGAAGACGAACAAGGCCTCATCAGAAGATCGGACCAGCCTCCTTTTCTCCATCCTCTCTGATTTTCTGTTCTTTCTGCTTACTTTCAAAAAGCTCAAAATTTTGCTCAGCATAAAACATTACAACTATATTGAAGCGGCCTTATGATGTACAGCAATGGGTTGTTTTCCTCAATCATGAGGAGACCCGAATTTTGGTTTTGTATTTTGGATTTTGTATTTACATCTTGATCAGAACACAGTTTCAGCTATGTGTTTTTTGACTGATAAAAGCCACCAAACAGCACACACCAGGAATAGTGATAGCTCCAGAAAGGAATTGCACAGATATAAAGGCAGATTTTTTGAACTCCGTTTTTGACAGAGCTCAGTATGAGCAGTGATGCCACGGCATATGCAATGTAAACTTTTTATATCCTTAATAAAAAGTTTCGTTTTTTCCTTTGGAAAAAAATAATTTACCTCCAAGCATAAGCTTGGTTGATAGACTTCTAGGGCCACCCTTTCTCACATAACTTGAGGGATTCAGCACCTTTCTAGTAGTTAACACAGTGACCTTTCATTCATCAGAGTCACAATCTCTACAACGCCGGAGGCACCGGGTGGTTGGAACACGGGGGGAGGTATCGTTAATCAAGTCTTTGCTTTCTTCCCATTGGCTTCCATCCCACAACCTACTCTAAAGACTGGTTCTGTAACAGTTAAGAGGAAGGTCACATTAGAATAGGCATATAATTAAAAGTAACCAAGATCTTTGCATCACACCTAGGTCTTAGAATTCACATAGCATATAGGTTAGTGAGCATTCAAGTAGTGATTGTCCATCTGGTTACTTGGCGTTAAATTTAAACAAGCCAGAAATTGACTCCACAAGGTACTGGTCTCAAAATTAAATCTAATATAATCTCTAAATTTTCCTTAAATTAACCAAGTAGCTAGGCCACTGAATTGTCTCCGAGACTCGTTGGTTGCCAACTTGTCTTTCATCTTCTCATTTCGATGGGGACTACCCCCCAATAGACTGTTGTTGGGAGATAGCTAGAACGAAGAGGTCGGGGATCAGGGTGACAGGCCCCAACCTGAGTTGTTGTCGTAGTGCCTGTACAATCTGAGCGTCAACAAGTCCTATGTAGCACAGAGCAAAATTAGACATCAAATCCATTAAAGAGGAAATGAACAAGCTAATTAAATTGAATCATGAGTGAAAAAAAAGATTCTTGAATCTTATAATGGTTGGAATAAAAGAGAAGAAAGATGAGGTCACATTAGAAATAGTAAATGCACAACTAAAACCTAAGTCACAAATTGAAACAACTTATCTCATGGAAGCATGAATGTTGGGAAAGATACTCAAGCATAAAGATAGACTAATCCATGTAACACTAAGGTTGATAATTCTAGCGCCTTAGAGAAATAGCTGCAGACCAGGTTGAGTGGATACATAACCAAAGGAGTATAGTTTTGACTAGCTAGAAAATAGTAAACCAAAATTGGATGTACTGCCATACTCAACTGACAAGCTCAAGACTGTTTGGCAACAAATTTCATATTGGCAGAGATGCATATGTGATTGGCTTTCTAATAGTGAGGGTATCTTGTCCAGGCCAAAAAACCAGTGGCCAACAATATTATGCAAGGTAGGTATACCATTTCTCTGACACCATGTTAATCACTCACAAAATTAGGGAGGAAATTAGATCAACTTGAGGAGATGTACATATTAATACACAATCTTATGACCATTGGTTTCCATCTTCCAAGAGGTCATGTAGACTCCAATGACGGTTGGAATTCCTCCACACCAACCATTACAGATTAGGTGTCCAATATTACTAAAAGGAAAAACTATTTAAAACACACTAAAAAAAACTAAATTTTATTGCAAAAACACACACAAAAAAGAAATTTGAAAAGAAAATGAGAATATAAATTAATTTTTTTAAAACAATTATAAAAATAATAATAAAATAAATAAACTAAAACAATAATTTTATTTTTAAAAAAACATCTAACAAAATAAATACTTAAGAAAAACCTTCCTTGTACGTGGTGAAGATCATGGAGTAAAGATGGGAAAGGAGGCTCTACTGTTGTCACCCCACTCAATTGAGGGTCGTGAGATGATGAACTCATTCCCACAAATGGCCAATTTAGACCATCAAATGCATCAAAACTATGATTAACTCATTAATGGCGTGAGATGGTAGCATACATAACAATATGGAAGGGAGTTGGCTTATTTGGGTTCCATAAACAAGTTAATGGACATACTCTCTATCTTCAGTGGTTGGTTCTATGCTATGTGCCTTGGTTTTGGATCAATAGAGTGTGTATTTTGCTTTTAAATTTTGTTATTTTTGTTCATATTTAGGTGGAAGGACTAGGTCCTCCTAACTTGGCCTCCTCCATTGGCATGGGAATTGTCCAAACTAGTGAATTGTTCGATAATGGTATATTGGTGCAAGACACAACTTATACAAAAGGTCTATCACCCTTAGCGCCAGGTCATAGGTATTGAATAATCTTGCTTGTGATTAAAAGCACTTTTTAACTTGCTTGAAGTAGAAGTTCGCCATCAGATGCATTTCTTTTCATTGTTATGTATTATTAGGAGTGTTCTTGGGGGGTTTAGTTATGCTCTCTACGAATAGGGTGTTCATTCTTGTTTGGAGGTGTTATTATATGTGCAAGCATCTGCTTTGTTCTTGGAACCTTCTCTACACTTTGTTTGGTCCTGCGCTCTCTCTTCTCCCCACATCTTGGTTACTCTGTCATTGGTTTCTCCATTGTAGCCGCTTCTATATGTGTGCTTCCCCCCTCCCCCATGTTTTATTTTTGGAATTCCACCCCCATTGTGATGCGCTAATAATGAGCACATATCCATAGGGGCTCTTCGAGCCAGGATGAAGGCATTACAAGGGTGCACCTTTGTTCTCACCTTGTTGCCTACAAATTTCACCTTCATACCTCCCTGAAGTGCAAGAAGAAATTCAACAGGGCTCTAAGGAAGTGATGTTAGATAGAGATGAGTTCGCTGATGTAGAGGTTGTCACCTTGGTGGCTGACTCGGTGCTAGACACTAGGCACACCTAAGGACACCAAAATGAATATCTTTATACTATAGAGCTTTACTAGCACATTAAGGCTCTCCTTGGAAAAGTTTTACTGGAACAAAATGAAGCTAGAAGGAGAATTTTTTCGTGGTTGGATGACCTTCAGGTCGAGCACCATGATATGGCACTTTGTATGGGGAAGATCAAGACAACTCTCACTCGGGGAAAAGGTTTATCATCATTGGGGTCTCTAGTTGACTTGATAGATGTCTCAACCTCTTAGTTGGTTTTAAATGCACTCAGGTTTCAGGATGTACGACTAAGAGGCTTCTATGAAGAACTTTGTTAGTTGATAGTAAATGGGAAAAGTAAAATGAGAAATGGTAAATGTAAAATGTGAATGTTAAAATAATGAAAATGGAGAAATTATACAATGGATAAAGTTAGGAAGATAGAATGAAAATTGGAAATATCTTAGGAAAATGATCTCTATATTAAATTATGTAAATTATTGGATTCAACTACGAAGATAGGGTTATCAATTGAAAGGATGAACAAGAGAAATTTCTTTCTTTATGATATCTTTTATTTTCTTCTCTTTCTTCAAAAGAGAAACCATAATTGTCTGTCTTGCATGAAGAATCTTTGTAACATTAAACCTAGCCAAAAGTTTCTTACTTGATGTGTGACATGGGAAACACATCAACAAGTCTATGGACTCTTGTGGGAAATGAAGTAATGCTAGTAAAATTAGATGAAAATAAAAGGCTTATAAACATATGATGGTAAAAATAGCTCGTCTTATGAACTAAACTTATAATTGGTCATATATATATATATATATGACCAATTATAAAATTAGTTTATAAGACAAGCTATTTTTACCATCATATGACCAATTATAAAATTAGTTCATAAGACGAGCTATTTTTACCATCAATGTTTATAAACCTAATATAATTATAATTAGTAAGCTCTATAAAACCAATATTAAGGGTTGAGTATTTAAATTTAAAAACTTAATTTTTACAAGTATGTAATATATTAGATTCCTATAATCTTCATAATTCAAAATAAAAGACTTATATTTCATCTTACAATAAAATTTTTCTTAAATTATTAATGATAGAGATAACAAGTTCACTGAGTTAGTCTCCCATTGTTGAGGAAGCATAACAATCCCACAATATGATATCATTTTTTCATAAAATAATGGGAAATGTTCCAAATTTTTGTTTATTTATAATTTGTAAAACACTTACCTATGTTTTTATTATCTTTTTTATAAGGTTTGTTTTGGTGTGTTTTGAAAATTTTCATTAGAGGAAGTTTTAGCCTAAAAGTTTCCATGAAATTTTTATGTACATAATATGTAAACCAATCAAAATCCTTTAAATTTTAAAAAAAAAAGTACATGCAAATATTTTGGAGGGAAAATTAAAAAAACTACTTTTTTTAATCGTATTTTTTTCTTATCTCCTTATAGGTTTACTCAAATTCCAAGTGGACACTCGTTGAATGCAAAATTAATGAGTACCCATTATGCATACTTTTGAGAAAACTCTCATTGATAAAAAATGAAGATACATTAAAAAACGTGTTGAACACACTTTTTTAATGTATCTTCAATTTTTATCAATGTGGGTCTTCTCAAAAGTATGCATAATGAGTTTTTGTTGGATGCATAATTTAATTATGCATCCAATGAGTGTCTACACTTGAAATTTGAGTAAACTTATAAGGAGATAAGCTAAAAATACAATAAAAAATAATAGTTTTCTTCTTTTCCCTCAAAACTTCATAACTCTTATTTTATTATTGTGCTATTATTTTATCATTTTCCTTAGGAAGCCACTTTTAGGCTTAAATTTCCTATACTGATGATTTTTCTAAATATAGTTTTACTCATTTGAACCCAATTTATGAGTTTTCCCTTTGAAAATTATTATTTGTTTGAATTCAACTTAGTCTCCAAAGAACAATTATGGATGTCATTTAAGTTTGAAAAAGAGAAAACAAAAACAAAGGTAATTTGGTTATGTGATCAAACAAAAACCCGTTGCTACATCTTCTATCTGAATGTTGAATGGGCGTGGTGGGGGGGCTTATATCGAAATATGGATGACTCCTCAATAGGTAATTCATGACCAGGGTGAATGACAAGATCCTGAATGGCTTTACATGAAACATCACATCCAAATTTAGGAGAGTTCTTAGTGGGGAAGCATTTTGTTAATCCACATGCCTTGATCTTGAACGACTCTACATGTGATATCACATCTAAATATTGAGAAGCTTTAGCATCGAATCCTTTGTCCATATGGATTTATGGATCTTAGGTTTTTTTCATGCTTGAAGTCATATATCCAAATCTAAGAGGTTGAGTAGTGAATTTTTTTAGCAGGTACTTTGGATACCCAAATGCCTTGATATTTGGATAACTGTTGTACTGTGATGCTTGTCATCAACGATTTCCAATATCACTTACTCATCCTACCATGTCATTAGATCGTGTCCATGTGACATGACACATGTATGTTATCACACTCATGGTTTTGTGGCAAGACTCTACACGTGATATCCCATCTAAATATTGGAGAAGCTTTAACATCGAATCCTTTGTCCATATGGATGTATGGATTTTAGTTGTTTTCATTCTTGAAGTCATATATCCAAATCCAAGAGGTTGAGTAGTCAATGTTTTTAGCAGGTACTTTGGATACTAGAATGCCTTGATATTTGGATAACTATGGTACTTGGATGCCTGTCACCAATGATTATCAATGTCACTCACTCATCTCAACATGTCATGAGATCTTGTCCATGTGACATGACACATGTATGTTATCACACATGGTTATGTAACAATCTAAGTTTGGTTTGAATTCGGTTGAAGATAAAATTTCACTAAGTGATTTACTATGTGCTTCAACTAATGGGATAAATTGAATTGGTAAAATATTATAAGCAATTTAAACTATATATTTTTGGAGAAATGTGGTATTATTAGCTACAAGTTATTGAAACAAAAGCCACCTGTCAATGTGACCTTGCATCTCTCCTACAAATTGTCAATCTTAGAACCGATTTTTATACATATGAATTGAATTAAAACTCAAATTATGAAGGAGAAAATCATTAAAACAAGTAAATAGTTGTTTTTTTTGCTTAAATTGGTGTAAGTTTATTTGATTTTGGAGAATTGAATGGATTATACTAACTATGTGCAATTGTTTGTATAAAATTTAGACAAATAATTTTGAAGGCCAAGAGTATAGGCATAATAAGGAATTGAAGGAGAACTTGGACATATGAAATGAGGTGGTTTTCTCATGAACAAATAAGGAGTGTACACTTTTCCAATTCAAATTAGTTGCAATCATTTGTGTGATAATTCCCACTCAATTATGTAACAAGAATTTTCAACTTCAAGAGTAGATAATACATACGAATTTCATTACTCAAAGAAAATATTTTGATCAATTAGTTAATGAATGTGTGAGCTTGAAATCAAATATTGATATAACAAAAGTTGGAAAAGATACAATGTATAGAAAACATTTAAATAATAACGAGATTGAAAGGGCCAGCTAGAGAATTTGTAATTATGCTATATATTATTTATCCGAGTCATAAAAAAAATTGAAGGCCAATGTTTTTTGTTGGTAAGTTGGCCGTGTGACTTTTTTTCTTACACATTGCATTTATTGGTGGTGAGCTATTTGAAGTTTACCTTTTTTATTGCTCAAAGTATTTTCAATGTTCTACGATTTCCTTATAGGTAGAAATTAGATACAAAATATATTTTATTGTTATTTTAAAAAAATATTTATTTAAAATAATTAAGATAGTATATTTGTGCTTAGTAACTATGTGGTTAGGTGAATTCTTTCTTGACCTAGCAATTATCCCATATCTATGTCTGCAAATCAACACATCCCACTCCTAGCTATCTAGGATAACTATATTATATGCAATGTACAAACATATTTATAAATTAGTTAGAATATTTTAACATTAGGTCATATATTTTCCCTTTGGAGTGACTCTTGGTTATTTCCAAATTCTCTCTTATGGCAATCAGTCGCATATATCAGTGGACATTTCCATTTTAAATGAGTATAGGTACTATTGGGGTCTTGATCAGGTAATGCTTCCTATTGTTGTCAACACAACCAAATCTACCAAAGGTCATGTTTCCATTATCTTGTAGTTATGGACATATTCTACAAAATTTTATCCTCTGTCAACTATGCTTGAATTTTTGGTGCTAAGTCATCTATGGATGTAGGACCTGGTTCTCTTCCTAAAATAAACATGGAAGACTCATAGATTTTAAGAATTTCCATATTCACCATTAAGTAAGTGTGTATGTATATGAGTATATTGAGTATGTAAACATTATCTCCCACCTTTTGTAGTATCTTAAAGGGACCATACCATAGATCCTTGATTTTCGTACTAAAATGTTATAGTCTCTCATTGTTCAATTGTAACCATACATTTTATTCTACTCTAAATGACCTCTCTATCTTGTGGTGATAATATAGGGCCTTGTATTTTTCCTATGACTTATTTAATGCCTCATGTACTTGTAAATGGATATGTTTGATCTTTTCAACAACTTTTTCTTCTCTTAAAGCATCCCCCGTTAGATCCTCCCTCTCTCCTTGTTGTCCATATATTACATCCAAAGGTGAAGGTGGAAAATATTCAAATCAAGTCTCAAATGGTGACTTACCAGTTGAATTGTGAATTTCTCTATTCTAGGAGTGTTGGATATAGACTGAATTTCCATCCCAAAACTTCAAATATTTCTGGTTATAGCCCCTCATACGTTGTACAAAATTCCAATTGAGTACTTTTTTCCCTACTATGTGTGGATGGAACACTATAAACATGTTCAATATTTTATCTATCTTCTCCCACAACATAGTCTAAAATGCACTAAGAAATATGGTGTCCCTATTTGAAACTCTGCTCCTTGGTATCCCCAAGTGCACCTGGACCTATTCAAAAAGAAAATTTGTAACTTCTTTCCCTTTGATAGTGTTTTGACAAGGCATGAGAACACACATATTGTTCAACTTGTAAACTACCACTAACTAATAATCATGTCTCTTCCTGTTAGTTGGTAAACCTCCCACAAAATTTATGGAAATTCTTTCCCACGAATGATTGGGTACACGTAAGGGATGGGATATACCCTACTTCCTATTACTAAGTACAACAAAATATACATCATATAATGAACCTAGCTACATCTTATTTCATCATTAGCCAATATACATGCCCCAGTGTGAGTTGGAAACTATATTCCATGTTACCCACCACTTGTGGGTAGTGTATATAGGCGAATTTTTTTCTCCTAGATGGTCCTCAGTCGACAACCAACAACCCTTGGTAGCCACCAGATAGCTTGATGTGCCATTATCTCCGCCACCTGAGCCAACCAAGTGGTCCCTCGCCAATCTATTATGATTGTATGTTTGAAGGTGGGCCTCCCGACCCCAAGGGTATGGCTTTTCATTGGTATAGTTGAGTAATTTTCCATACTTGTCATGGGCGCACTTTTGGGCATGAATTGGCGTGGGGATTTAGCGGAAAGAGTGGGCTAGGTTTGTACTCTTGTATCCGCTACCCAATTTCATGGTTAATCTTGTACCCTAGTCCTGTGGGATCTCCTTTACTAGCCATTAGCTTTAGGGTTGGCAATACATGGAAAATCCCAATTTTGGTTGCATGGTCCCGCTTCCCGACACTATATACATCGCCCCCTTACACTCATTTTAGCTCCATTCATCGATTTTCGCATCCAGGTCCACACATGTCTGTTGGGTCCACATAAGGTTAGCCTCCCCTACCCTTGCCCACACCTTAGGTCGAGCCTAGAATGATGCCCCAGAGTTTGATGCAGCTAAAAAGAAAAGAAAAAGCATAAATTTTCCACTCTTAATAGGAAATGTACCACAAAATGCAAAATATGGCCGACACATACAAATTTAGCACGTGGAAAAAATCCAAACATGAGCTCTACCCTTTATCGATGGTCATCACCTTGGTTTGTATGGGCCCTAGATGAACCCCCTCCATCATAAAGGAACCTATGATTGTCCCAATCCTTGGTGGGTGATGAATTTTCCCACCTTAAGGGGTATCTACTGTTATATATTACACAACATGCTCTCATCCCCTGGAGCCCCGAGCAGTTATGAAGAAAAATCAATCAAAGGCAAAAGGCATATGAAAAAGCGTGGAAAAACAAATGTTTGGGTAACTCATATACCACGATTTGATCCCTCCTACACTCATATACCACGATTTGATCCCTCCTACACTCATATACCCAAGTGTGGGCTTCCCTTATTATAGCTAACCATGTACCATGACACGTGGTCTGAATGATTCCCCTGATCCCCACTCTGTTCCATTACTTCAGTATGTGGCACCTACCACTTGAAGGATGTGCCATGGACATGTCACCCCCTTTAGAGGTTGAAACGACCTAATAGGGTCCTGGATTAACCCCCTATTGAGCTTGAAGACACTTGTACATGCCAAATCCCACTATGGAAGGGCATGCCACCATGAAATATCCCATTGATTCCATGACTCGTAAGTTCTTTTACTTGATTATTCTACTGATTTATTGTATTGGAGGGAAAGAGGACGCATTGTATCTTATGCACCATTGCAGGTGGGTCTCCATTTGGGGCTTGGTCTCCCTATACAGGGCCCTAGCACTCTAGAGGGCCACATTGGCACTTATAGGGCGAGCGTTGAGAGCCATGTGCCTCCACCACAATAGAGAGTACTTCATGGATCCCCAACACCACTCATTGATTTCTTGTGTTCCACCTTTTGGATGAGGATGATGCACTTGGTTCACCATGCCTAGTTGGCTCCACACTTGCACCATACACTCAACAAATGATCCGGGGTCCAGATGAAGGCTTATGTCATCATCCTAGCCCTTACAGATGGTTTACAAACGTTTTCGATCCACTTGGAGACCCATGAGGATGTCCTTGTGACCCCCACCTAAGGGCACCATAGGGATTTTCTTGGAAAAAAAGGGGCCAACCCCTTGTCCACTATGTTTGAGGTCCATTCTCACATCATGGAACACTCTAGACTTTATTAGGCCTCCTGAAAGGTCCAATGACTGAATTTATTGATCATTCTACCCTCTTGAGAGGCTTATTATTATGTTATTGAGCTATCTTGGTGGGCTTGTCACCAAGGGATGTTATTATTATACATTATTTTATTATTTGGGGCTCAATTAGTCCAAATTAAAACTCATTAGTGATTGTATAAATAAAAGTGAGGTGATTCATTTTCATCATCATCACTTGGGATTGGATTAGTATCTCTTGAGAGATTTTCACACTTTTTGTCGGGTAAACTTTTTGGAGCTTTCTTGATGCTCTATGATGTTTCTATTTTGGCTATTGTCTTTGGAGCTTCTTTCTAATGAGAAGCTGATGAATGTATATACTCTCTCTCTGATGTAAGTCGAATTTTGATGCTATTCTTGCTATTTTACTAGTTTACTTCATGTTATGATTATCATTATTCTTGTATGGGTTAAAGAAAATGTGAATTTTTTCTGGGAAGCTTGAATAAGTAACTTAATGCATGCATTGTACTTAAAGAGGGTGGGAGAATGTTCCTAGAGGCACCTAATAGGTTTTAAGCCTCGAAACTTCATCTCTTTGGAAAATTTGAAGTGTAGATATCTAATTACCTAGTTGATGCACTTGAATATGCTAGCGATGGTTAATTAGGGCTCCTTAGCTCTCGAAATTTCTCAATCTAGGTGTATCTTGACTCCATTAATCCCCCTAGGCAAGGCATCAATCCTCGCATCCTCTTGGTGGTAAAATTCATCTTTCTTTCCATCACCTCTCCCAATTCTTGGCCTAACCCTGGAAGGTCACCTAGGGCATCAAGTAAAATATTTTGAAGCCATCTAAACACCTTGAAAATTGGTCCACTACTGTGTTGGAGGTTTCTCAAGAGGTCCTCCAAATTTGAAGCATATCCGATGGTGGAATCTTGATATATCACAAGCCCTAGCTTGAGGACCATTTCTCTCCCTAGGTTGATTTGGGTTAATGTCCTCATTTGGATCATTGCATTCAAATTTCAAAAGAAAAATAGTCCTTTGATCCTTTCCTCTTACCTAATTAGGTTAAACCCCTTTGTGATTGATCAAATCCATACCCTTGCCCTAGTCTGGGTCCACTTGGGTTCTTTGTGGTCCCACAACTCTACAACTCAAATTCCACAATGAATACATAGAATTTTTTTCTCCATAAGGATCCTTAAGTCTAAGAAGCCCCTTGTCAAGGCATATCTTTTAAACCTAGGATCAAGTATCCTCTTAGCCCTTCCTATAGAGCATATCACCTTGCCTCTCGAGTAAGTAAGTTGTTCAATTGAGTCCCTCTTGTGAAAAGGATTTCAGAATCACCCCATGTCTTATAATTGATTCATCTATTCTTTTGATTCCTCTCATATTGGGACTCCTCCCATCGGTGAAATCCCGTCAAGAGCTAGGAGCTTTAGCTGAGGTGACTGTTGGCTTGTGGTAGTGTTTTTGTGGCAACGGTGTACCAAAAGACATCCCCTTCACATTTGGTTGTTCACTGCAAAGGATTACAGGTAGAATTGGTGTTGTTAGTGAACAGACTTAGATAAACAACGCATTCCAAATGTTGAAACAAATTCATATAAATAAAGAGGTAAATACACAAACAATGCTCAATGGAGCAAACAAGTGAACAAAATAATGGAAAAATCTCCCTTTATTGATTGCTGGTAGTAGATGTTGAATACAATAGATGAATCTTAAGCACTTGAAAAGAATTCTTTGAGCTATGGCGCTAACAAATCCTCAGCATGGGAGGTTCTTTTCCTCAATCTCTTCGCAAGTTTCTCCTCTCTCTCAAATAAGTATGAAGACTCTCTGATGGTGGACTCTTCTCCTCTCGCTAAGGTGAGGGATTTCTTAGAAACAATATGGTCAAAATGCTAGTGCTCTTACTTTCTTTGGCTTCAACAATGGATTTTTGGTTTGCTCTGATAAAAATTTGGTCAGCATAACAAGGTCTCATATTTTGGTTCTTCCATGGCCTGTTTATATAGAATTTTTTGAATCCATATTCCCTCTCTTTGTTCATGCATGACAATGACTCATGAGTAGGACAAGATTATCCATTGAGGGTTGCATATCCTCTGGGCGACTCGAACTCGGTTGTCCTGGACTGAGATCCTGTCAGGGAATTGCCTCCAAGTGTGTGAAGTGGTCTCAAATTCGCTGAGTCATCCATTTCTTCAACTGTGTAGCTTTGTGAGGAGATTCTGCACGCACGGTTATCAAAGAAATAGTTGCAACGTCCTCAATTATTTAACCTTATAAACTTTAGACCTTAGGAGAAATTAAAATTTTAAAGCTTCATGATGTCTTCAGCTGGAAAATCTTCACTTTTGCATTTTGCTAAACGTCTTTTAATGTCTTATGTTTTGTGCAAACATGTGTACGATTTTATGGTGTCACCAGTTTCCCCCTGATGTATGAGGATAGGAGCAAACATATAGTTGAAATACATCACATTTTTTGTTCTTACGGAGAATCTGATCAACTTTTTAAAAGAGAGGATAACTTGTTATGGAGATGAGTAGGGAACCCCTTGATTGAGTACAAAGGATAACTATGCTCTGAAGAAAACCTGAAGATTAAAAATGTGTCTATATGAGGTGGGCATGTCCCATGCTCGTTATGATGACTAGTGACGAATTATTACAATTAGACATGAAATAGTTATGTCTAGTCAACATTATGGTGGTTGACATTTTGATGGCTGATGATGGTAACTGTTGACAAATAGACTGAATTTAGCTCCCCCATGCATAAAAAAGGTGAAGCATTGTTGAATGAGGTGCTGGGGTATGCATGGGTCTTTCACTTTGGGTACCTCCCCCGTATCATGATGTAAGCACTATTGAATGAGGTTCTTAGTGATGCGAGGGTCTTTGACTAAATGAAAGAACTACAACAGTCATTAAGTATAGTACCATATTGACATGAAAACTTTTGTTGGTTTCGAATGTCAAGGGGACCGATGACATCAGTGGGAAATAGTGATTCCCATTGTGCCACCCAAGGATATCCCTTCAAGGGGGGAGTATCCAAGGTACTGCCTCGATCCTGGAATATGAGTGTTGAAGTCGACAGGAAAGAAGTGTCAACCACCTAACATGTTGTGTCGGGAATCAATACGAAGTGTAAACAAACTGTAATAGTGTGGGTCAGACAGGGGATGATAATGAGAGCGGATTATATGAGTGGATGTGGACAACTGACATGAGGTCAGAGCTATAATGTGAGTGGCGACAGTGAAACAATTCTTCTGAGATGAGTGGCCCTTGAGTCGGTAGGACATCCAAGGTAGGTGTGAGTATGTTTTGACTGGCGTGAAGAGGGTGAATGAATGTGTATTATTGGCAAGCTCTGACCAGGGATTGTCGCCGGGTACAAGGCATGAAAAGATGGGCGGGAGCAATTTTCTTAAAAAATCTTTGTACGCTTTCCAAAAGAATATGAAGGTGATTTGGATGTACAGACATGGAGATGGGTGCCTCATGATAATGGTGACTTGGACGGAGGTGTGGTGCTTGTTATCACCCCAAGAAACTCTCCTAGGTTGTATATCATAGATGCTCGGGAACATTACAAACTCAACAAAAATGTTGGAAAAATAGTGGATGAATGAAAGAAATGTTGCATATCCAAGCCAGATAACCAATTCTACTATGCTTAACCCCAGACATGGGTGAACACCCCCAGACTACAAGACTTTAGACCACCAATTACTCACAGTTTAAGGAAAATGTGATGATGGAGAATACTGATCACACCAGCAGATGCATAGGACCCTGTGATGGCCAGCTACAACCAGTTAAAAGGTCTGTAAATATGTTTCCTAATACATAGGCAGGATGACAGCTCTATGGCATTAAAACAATAGAAACCTACATACATATTCAATGAAACCTACTAGATTCTAACACAGAGGTGGGATTACAACCCCTCTAATGCTAAACATCAAGAGCACACTAAAAATGCATAACGACCATAGCCTAGAACAAATAAGAAGAAGTGGAAAGTGAGCAATTAATAGCAAAAGAAGTTTGTATTAGCTGAAAATGAAGACCAGACGTTGCAGGTATCACAATAGTTACAGTCTCCAGAAGTTGAACCTTACAACAAAATAACATTCATCAACCATCAACCTCTATTTTCTGGGTATATATAGAGGTTGATTACAAAATTGCTCTGTTGGGCTACATGATAAGGGGTCATAATGGATCACCTAACACATTAATTCTCAGAAATGGGCCTCTACTGCGATCTGATTGTCTTAATGAACAAATCGGCCTTTCTCTGGTACTCTGCAGTCCTCCTCTGAGTAGGTGGTGTATAATATGGAATATGCTCCATCAATGATAAATGGTTGAACTGCTAGAGAGTGTCCTTTTTTTCCTTCGGCCAAGCTGTTGGTTAATTGCAGTTGTTGAAGCTTTATTATGCAAGGTACAGGTAGCTAGCCTCCTTCCTTCTCCGACAGTAGAGAGCAGTCGGGCGTGATACAGGCAGTATGGCGGGAGCAGGCCGAACAGAAGAACCAATCTCAGTCGTCGGATCGCACAGATTAACGGTGGAGATCGCTAGATGAGGAGTATCGGGAGGTGACGTGGATGGAGCAACAATGGCCATCAGATCTGGACGCGGCAGATCCGACGGTTGACGGAAGCGGAAGATGCACGAAGATTAACGCGTGGGAGAACGGTTTTGGGAGGCGGGTGGTATTCCCCACACCGCCTACGGGGGTTCAGTGGTTTCCGTATGCGAAGGCGCAATCCTGTAATATTACGACGTGCGGCAAACGAAAACCGCCGCCCTCGCGGGTTAACACGCGCGCAAGTCGTGCGATCGGGGCTTGCGACTACCGTTAGATCTCGCGATGGATGCAATCAACGGCGAGAAGGTTAATGATGTTTAATGCATGGGAAGACAGGACTATGGTGGCGGGGACCGTTGGATCATGACGATCGACGGTGGGGGTTAAGGCGGAGGCTTACGAAAGCGCCGAGTGCTATGGTTGGGTTATATGGTGACTATAGCTTAGCGCTCAGGGGTCAGAGGAAAACGGGATTACGCAGAGTTTTAGAAGGATAAAACAGAGGCAGCGGAATACAAGGGATTAAGCGGGAGCGGAAGGGAATATAGGTTTACGAAGGATTTTGGAGGAAAATAGAAATAGCGGGAGGTTAAGAGGGTGTGAGGAAACTGAAGGAGGAACGAAAAAGAGACTGCTGCGAGCTCCCATTTCAGCATGAACCCACCGCCAGACCTGAATTTGACCCTTAAACGTTGAAGTTGTAGCAGAGCTAACACTGGCTCCTTCTGGGGATGAGATCCTCCCTGTGAGGTCTCAAGAACCTGCAGACCAATGCCTTCATACAAAACCAGCTTAAAAACAGTTGCCTAGTATCCATTGGGCATGGAGTCAAACTAAGTCTCTACTAAAAAGAACACAATTACAACAATAAGGCTTGAAAACTTAAAACTTCAAAAACTTCCCATCTGTTGAGCCACCAAAATTGCTGCCTATCAGCTAGTTCATCATAGATCAGCAAAACTGGATTAATTTGATCCTTTACCTCAAAGAGTTTAGGACTTTTGAGCTTAATAGGTAGATATGGATCAAATTTCATCTTCCTTCTGTGTGCTCTCCTCCTTGGATGTTCATCATGGGAGCCTTTGTACACCTGCTGAATAACCATGTTTTCTGTGTACTTCTCTATGTCATTTGAGTTTTGCACAACCAATACGAATGGGGTACCAATGTGTTGATGTGCAGGGGACACAGAGACATCAACTGCTCCTGCATCTTTCTTAGAATAGTCCTTATCCAAGGAGGGATTCCAATACTGTGCCCCCTCTTCCTCTGTCATCTGATAAGTTTCCATTTCATTCTGTGTGGAGGCCATCTGAGCAGGCATTAAATATCAAGACTGAGATGATCAGTATCAGCCTTGGGCATTGAATTTTGTTCTGCCACAGTGTTCAAGGGGCAACTTTGAGGGATTTTCACTTGAGAAGACAGAAGGACAAAAGATGATGGGGAGCTTTCTTCTCCCTTCTTTATCACTGGACTGGGGATGATAGCAGGCTGGCTAATTTGCAGATTTGCATAGCCATGTGAGGATGAGCTAGCATCAAGCTCAGATTCTTAGAGGATAAAGGGGTCAGCTGTTGATTGCTGCTGTTGATAAACTTGTTGTTCTGCAGCTACAACAAACTTATGAGCAGTGCCTCTGGATAATGCTTCTTCATATGCAACTCTGGTTAGGAAAGGAGCACCTTCCAAACCATGGACTTCCTCCTCTTCTTCAGGATGCTCTTCTTCCATGACTATATTCTGACAAAGGGTCTTCACCCTTTTATCTTCGTTTGCATCACTGTTTCTTTGCAAAGTCTGCAAATTCTCATTTGCTCCTCTTTATGGATTTGGAGTTGAAAAAGAAATGGAACAATGAGCTCCCACCTCCTCAGAATTATGCTCAGCTTTTAGTTTTGAAACTTCAGAGGACAAAAACTCTATCATCCTAGCTAATTCATTAATCTCAGGCTCTGAGGATGATGAGGAGTCTCCTCCCTATCTTCTCCTTTCAGCATCACTTTCGAGTCTTTCTGCAGCAATGATGTTTGCTTCTACTTCAAAGGCTGCATTTTGCATATCAGCCAAAGAAGCCCATCTTCTTTCTCTTAACAGCAAGCAGAACTGAGAATCGAAGGCATTGGCATAAATAAGGATGGCAGAAGCAGGGGTGGGTCTTACTTCAGCTGGCATTCTACTGTACATAAGATTGAATTTGATGTCGAAATCAGACAACAGTTCACCATCTTCTCTCTGCAAGTTCCCAAATTCAGAATGATAATAGAGCAGATCTTTATTATTCCCCCAGTGCTTTAAAAATACATCATCTAGGGCCTCAATATCTACTATAGACCTAGGGGGTAAATTTCTGAACCATTTTCTAGCTTCCCCATCTAGGCTTTGGACAAAAACCATCATCCAGACATCCTCTTCATTGATATCTAGGTTATCAGCATAACTATGAAAGGACTCAAGGCGCTCTTCAGTTGATATTCCTTCTGCACTAGTAAACTTTGGCATAAATTCTTGATAATCTCCTGCAGGCATGGCATTCAAAGGGGTAGGCAAGACTAAGGGTCCATACCTAGCAGCAACGATTCTTTCTATCTTTGTAAGAGCTTGCTGGCATGCCATGACTGAGGTAAATGGAAGGATACTGGTAGACTGAGTGGTATGAATCAATGAAAAGAATGATAGAAACAGAGGAATATGATGGACAACATGGATGCTTCTTTCTTTGAACTGAGGTTCGAAAGGGAAATGAATGACTAAGGAGCTTTATGAATCTCTGAAGGTGACTTTCACTAGCAGAGATACATGGAATTTCTAAGACTTACCTGGTCCTAATGCCCCTTTCTGTGAAGATTTCTTCGATTTGAAAGTCCTCTCAGGGTCAGGCACTGATTTAGTTGGTAATTTCTGACGATTTCTTTGAGTATGTCTCACAAATTGAGCTAAAACTTCAATGTGGAGTCGCCAAAGGTTGGTATTCTCCAAGTGGAGTCGCTAGATAGATGATTACAACCAAAAACTATGTTCAAACCTTGTCTATCATCAAATCCTGAAACTGTGTCGTTCTCCCAGGGAAGCTGAGCTTCAATTCTCCTCTCCCCGACAATGGCGCCAATTAATGTTATCACCCCAAGAAACTCTCCTAGGTTGTATATCAGAGATGCTCTGGAACATTACAAGCTCAACAAAAGTGTTGGAAAAATGGTGGATGAATGAAAGAAATGCTGCATATCCAAGCCAGATAACCACTTCTACTATGCTTAACCCCAGACATGGGTGAACACCCCCAGACTACAAGGCTTTAGACCACCAATTACTCACATTTTAAGGAAAATGTGATGATGGAGAATACTGATCACACCAACAGATGCACAGGACCCTGTGATGGCCAGTTGCAACTAGTTAAAAGGTCTATAAATCTGTTTCCTAATACACAGACAAGATGATAGCTCTCTGGCATTAAAACAACAGAAACCTGCATACATATTCAATGAAACATACTAGATTCTAACACAGAGGTGGGATGACAGCCCCTCTAATGCTAAACATTAAGAGCACATGAAAAATGCATAACAGGCACAGCCTGGAACAAAGAAGAAGAAGTGGAAAGTGAGCAATTAACAACAAAAGAAGCTTGTATTAGCTGAAAATGAAGACCATACGCTGCAGGTATCACAGTAGTTACAGTCTCCAGAAGTTGAACCTTACAACAAAATAACATTCATCAACCATCAACCTCTATTTTCTGGGTATATATAGAGGTTGATTACAAAATTGCTCTACTGGGCTACACGAGAAGGGGTCATAATGGACCACCTAACACATTAATTCTCAGAAATGGGCCTCTGCTACGATCTGATTGTCTTAATGAACAAATCGGCCTTTCTCTGGTACTCTACAGTCCTCCTTTGAGCAGGTGGCGTATAATATGGAACATGCTCCATCACTGATAAATGGTTGAACTGCTCGAGAGTGTCATTTTTGTCCTTTGGCCAAGCTGTTGGTTAGTGCAGTTGTTGAAGCTTTATTACGCAGGGTACAGGTAGCTGGCCTCCTTCCTTCTCTGGCAGTAGAGAGCAGTCGGGCATGATACAGGCAGTATGGCGGGAGTAGGCCAAACAAAAGAACCAATCCCAGCCGTTGGATCGCATAGATTAACGGTGGAGATCGCTAGATGAGGAGTATCGGGAGGTGACGTGGATGGAGCAACAAGGGCCGCCGGATCTGGACGCGGCAGATCCGACGGTCGACGTAAACGGAAGAGGCACGAAGATTAACGGGTGGGAGAACGGTTTTGGGAGGCAGGTGGTATTCCCCGCACCGCCTACGGGGGTTCAGTGGTTTCCGTATGCGAAGGCACGATCCTGTAATATTACGACGCGTGGCGGATGAAAATCGCCGCCCTCGCGGGTTAACACGCGTGCAAGTCGCACGATCGGGGCTTGCGACTACCGTTAGATCTCGCGATGGACGCGATCAATGGCGCGAAGGTTAATGATGTTTAATGCATGGGAAGACAGGACTGTGGTGGCAGGGACTGTTGGATCAGGACGATCGACGGTGGGGATTAAGGCGGAGGCTTACGAAAGCGCTGAGTCCTATGGTTGGGTTATATGGTGACTACAACTTAGCACTCGGGGGTCAGAGGAAAACGGGATTACGCAAAGTTTTAGAAGGATAAACAGAGGCAGTGGAGTACAAGGGATTAAGCGGGAGCGGAAGGGAATATAGGTTTACGAAGTATTTTGGAGGAAAATAGAAACAGCGAGAGGTTAAGAGGGTGTGAGGAAATTGAAGGAGGAACGAAAAAGAGATTGTTGAGAGCTCGCATTTCGGCATGAACCCACTGCTAGAATTGAATTTGACCCTTAAACGTTGAAGTTGTAGTAGAGCTAACAGTGCTTTTGTTGAGGGCGGGGGCCCCATTGGTTGGTCTCCGTGTTGGGTTGGTGAAGCGGATGAAGTGATGCAGATGGTCTATATAATATGGGTGGATGATAGGCCAAATGTACGATATGGTGGTTCATCTGCCTTGATCTGCCATAAAGTACCAGGGATGCCCTGGGAATGAGGTGTATGGGCGATGAATGTAGCAGAATGAGGTTGATCTTCAAGGCATGTAAGTGGAGTGATTCCTGGGCTTGAGTAGGTGGTCATGGCTCCTGATAGTGAATAGGGGTCTATAAACATGAAGTGAGCCATGAGTGGGAGTGCTCTATTGACTGACATGGATGTTTATCATATGCAAGGAGAAGTGGTGATAAGCATAGTCGAGATGATGGACTCTATGGTGCATTTTGGAGAAATGATGTAAGGATATGTGAAGCTTAGGAGGAAGCCTATCATGCTAAGTGGTGAATGATAATTGCTCTGTTATTTTCCTGTCAGGGTGTTGGTCGAAGAGGATTGTTCGTGATGTACCTGCAATATACATAGCCAGTACCCCAAGTGAAAGCATATTTAAAAAAAATATACATAATTTGTGATTGAGTGAATGATATGAACTAAAGAACAAGAGGTGTACCTAAAATGATTTTTTGAGCGTGCGACAGGGCCAAAAAATGATTTTTGGCAATCATTGGAATGAAGAGTTCCATGATGGAAATGGTGTCGTATTAATCCTTGTGTCTCTCCCAATTTGGACAACAGAGGTCCTGAGCCTTTGTAACGGGCTCCAAAAAATGGAAAAGAGGGCAATACATAGGCTGAGGAGGTCAAATATCATCTCATTTGCACTATTGAGCTTGAGAGGTGAGAGCGAGTTTTAGGAGCGTTTCTTGTTATTGCGGTCATCCAGAGTACTAGGGATGCACATAGGTAGAGACATGTAGGAGCTTCTACCCTATCCTTTGTGCTTTTGCTAAATGTAGGGTAGATAGGTCGTACAGGGGTCCCTTGTATGACCTTTTAAGGGTGTGATTTTAAGGCGGTGCGGGCGACTCATGTGGAGTCGTGCGGTCATCGCTTGAACCTATGACGTTTAAACGACCCTTAGACGCACGACCCATGCGTCTGAGTCGTGATAAGTCGCAATGATATCCTTTGGGGGTTGTTGCGGCTTAGTTGTTGGACCACATGCGGTCCGCGCGTCTATGTTCAATATAGATGTGTGGATCATGTGTCTGTGTTAGAAACATACACACGAATTCCAGCTCTTTGGGTCACCGCGACCTATGGACTCACGGGCGATCGCACGCGCATTTGTTCGAGAAACAGATGTGCGTTGCGCGCGTCTGTGAGGTGCATAAACATGTGATTGTCATTAAAAAAGGGTTTTAACATAGTTACCGATCAAACGAGAAAATGACCGAGTACCCATTTTTTTGAGGTAGTAAAAAATCACTCGATTTTGAAAAATGGTGATTCAAAACACACTTTTTTTTTTTAGCATATTTTTGCCACTTTAAATTTTTTTATGTATCAAGTATGAACAATTTTTTTAAATGTTAGTGATTTTCACGCTGATTTTGAAAAGTGTTGATGCAACATAAACACATTTTTTCAAAGGGCTTAGTTTTGACACTTTAAATTTTTTTATGTATCAAGTGTCAACAATTTTTTTTTTTTTTTTAGTAATTTTCATCTTGATTTTGAAAAGTGTTAATGAGCATCAACCCTTTTTGTTTAAAAGGTTTAGTTTTTACACTTTAAATTTTCTAATGAATTAAGTGGATAATTTTTTTAAATTTTGGTGATTTTCATGTTAGTAATAAAACATAAAAATATAAATAAAAAAGACTTGACAAAAAAAATCAAATACAAAAAAATATATTAAAAAAAAAACAAGAAAACAAAAAACCCATAAAAATGTAAAAAAAACATAAAACATAAAAATAAAAATAAAACATGTTAGTAATAAAACATAAAAATATATAAAGAAAACATAAAACATAAAGTAAAAATAAAAAATCATGACAAAAAAAAAGAAAAAAAACATAAAACATGTTAGTAATAAAATATAAAAATAAAAATAAAAAACATGACAAAAAAAATCAAATACAAAAAAATATATAAAAAAGGAAAAAACAAAAACCTATAAAAATGTAAAAAAACAAACTAAATTAACTAAAAAAAAAAGAAAAAAAAAAAAAAAAAAAAAAATTTAACAAAAAAACCAAAAGATAAATAAATAAATGATTTTTTTTCAAAAAATATATAATTTAATGAAAAACAAATTGAACCACAATTTTTTTTTTCAACTTAAAAAAACCTCATTAGAAGAAGAAGAAGAAAAAAATAATAATTACCAAAAAAAATTAAAATAAAAAACAAAATTAAGAAAAAAAAAAATTAAAATTAAAAAAAAAAAAAGTTTATTAACATAAGAAAAAATATTTAAATTAAGTAATTTAAATAAACAATATTAAAAATAAAAAATAAAAATTATAAAAATAAAAAAATAGCATAAAAAAAAACAAAAATAATAAAAAAAATAAATTAGAAAAATTAGAAAACAAAATTTAAAAAAAGAACATTAGAAAACAATCAAAACAATTGAAAAATAAATTAAATTAAAAAATAAAAAATAAAAAAAATTCAAAACATATTAAAAATAAATTCAAAACAAATTAAAAATAAATAAATTAAAATTAAAAAAACAAATTTTAAAAATAAAAAAACAAATTAAAAATAAAACATTACAAAAAAGCAATTAAAAAAAAAATTTAACCCGCTCCCCCGCGATCCTCTCTCGCTCCCCTTCCTCCTCTCCTGCCCCGACCCCTCCCCTCTCCCCTCGTCCCCCCTCCCTCCCTCCCCTCGGCCCTCCCCTCCCCCCGACCCCCCACACCCCCCTTATCTCCCCACCCGGACCCCGATCCAACGGCCAAAAGGCCGCTGGTTGATTCTAGGAATCGGCCTACGGCCTCTTGGCCACTGGCTGGGGGCTCAGGTGGGGAGGGAAAGGGGGTGCGCGAGGGTTGGGGGGCGGGTGAGGGGAGAGGAGAGGGTCGAGGGTGGCGAAGGGAGGGGGCGATGGTGGGGAGGGGTAGGGGACGGGTTGGGGTGGCAAGAAGGGGTAGGGCCGAGGGTGGAGAGAGGAGGGAGGGGGAGGTAAGAGGGGAGGGCCGAGCGTGGGGAAGGGAGGGGCGAGGGGAGGGGTCGGCGTGGTAGGGAGGCGAAGGGGAGAGGGGACGGCTAAGGGTGGGAAGGGAAGGGCGGTGAGGGAGGGGAGGACCGAAGGTGGGGAGCGGAGGAGGTGCGAGGTAGGGTTAATTGTTTTTTTTTTTTTTTTTTTATAATTTTTTTATTTTATTTTATTTGTTTTGATTTTTTTTTTAATTTTTATATTTTAATTTTATATATATATATATATATATATATATATATATATATATATATATATTATTTGTTTTATTTATTTATTTTTTAATTAAAATTTTTTAATATAATTTAAAAAAGAATTATTATTATTATTATTATTATTATTATTTTAATTTATTTTTTTAATTGTTGTTGTTGTTGCTTTTTTTTTCAAATTTTAATTTAATTTATTTTATTTTTTGTAATTATTTAACATTTTTTTAAATGATGTTTTCATTTTTAACCTAAAAAATGGTTTATTATTATTATTATTATTAGTATTTTCTTATATTATATAAATATTTTTAATTTGTTGTTTATTTTTTTTTTATATTTTTATTTATTTATTTATTATTTAAATTTTTCATTTTTACAAGTCAATTCTGATTTATTTATTTTTTTTAACATTTTTATGGTTTTGTTTTGTTTTGTTTTGTTTTTGTTTTTGTTTTTGTTTTTGTTTTTTTTTTTATATTTTATGAAATTTAATTTATTTTTTGTCATGAATCATCCCCTTGCCACCCCTGGCTGGTTGGGCTTCGGGGTGGCCGAGGAATTTTTATTTATTTGGATTTTATTTTATTTTACTCTTCTTCTTCTTTTTTTAATTTTACATGGTATGGTTAATTTTTTTTTTTACATTTTATATATATTTTTTATGTCATTACTATATATTTTTTATATTTGATTATTTTGTCATGTTTTTTTTTTTAATGTTTTATAACTTGTTATGACGCAGGAGGATGACGAACAATGAGGTGGTAGTCTTTAATTAGACTAATGGTTAACTTTATAACCAATCGGTTGCACACAAACAGGCTCTGAACGTATGTTTTCCTTCTAAGGGTCCTGCTTATCCTGACCAATCTCCATTGGTCTCACCTTGACTTTTCCCCCAGACCGAGTGCTTCAATCAACACCGTTGATCTCACTTCCCCAGATCCAACGGATATCGCGTCGTACGCTCGCAAACTAGCCAGACGATCTCCACCGTCGAAGTCTCCCGTCCAATCAAACGACGGTCGTGCAATCTCGCGTGGATTCTTGCATGGTCAATATCAAATCGAGAGTGCGCGAGAAAAGCAGTTTTCCTCAGCTATGTGTCGGCTGCTAAGGTTAATCGCGCGGACTTGGAACAATACCATTTACCTCCTTTCAACGCACGAGATACCACTTCCCGCTTATCAAATACAACCCATGTGCTTTAAACAATACTTTAAGGAAAAGCACTTAAGGAAAGGTTTTTAGCATTTAAGCTCATTATTAACACTTAATACTAATTCAATTGCGATTTATGAATAAAGTGTTATAAACAGAGAAAATACCCGATTAAGTCCAGAATGTCGATACACCAATACGAATGAATTTCTATACCAGATTAACACGCAACACCACACTTGATCATTTATTCAACAAAATGTAAACTACAGAGTCCTTCCCTCTCGTCTTGATTACAACAATTTTCTAACCTCTGTTCAATCTCAAACCCTATCTCTGTCACTCAAAACTCTTGCTTACATACTCTGTTCTCAATCATCTAATCTCCATCATTACATTTTTTTCTCTTTTATGAATCGAATCCTATCCTAACTGCATTAACAACTCAATCCTAATTTTAATCAATCTAACAATCAAACCTCTATTTCCAAGATATGTTACACACATATAGTAACAACTTATCTCTTAGTCTAAAAATAATACAATATTCTAATTATTACAATAATGAAGTAAATATGATTTTCGAGAGGTCCAACCCTCTCTACTAAAATTGACTTTGACCACTCATGTCAATGAAATTAATCTCATTTTAGCCACAACATGTGAACATACAATCACATTGCTGGCTAAGTCTGGATGCTCCTGCATCAGACTCCTGGGGAAGAAAAGAATTCTTCATCAAACTTTCAGGGTTTACTCCATACTTCTGCAACTCCGCTGTTGTTAACCAACTAGCATCCTTCATTCCTTCCATTTGACTAGATACTGAAAATAAACCTGTCATCTGGTTCTTTTGGATACACTTTTCTCCAAAACAGCTTCCAGTTCTTTCTTGACCTTCTTTGGCATTTGTTCTTCCCAGTTTAAATTTTGAACTTCATCTTCTGTAGGTTCCTTCTGTAGCTCTGACTCTGTCTCCTTGTATGGATACAAATTTGCAACATTGAAGATAGGTGATATTCCAATTCCTTTTGGAAATTCAATTTCATAAGCATTAGTTAAAAATTTCCTCACAATTCTGCATGGTCCTATATTTGTCATCTTTAGTTTATTGTAAGTCCCAACAGGGAATCTTTCTTTTCTCAAGTATACCATCACAAGATCTCCCACTTGGAATTATTTTTCTCTCCTTTTCATATCAGCTCTCTGTTTGTATTTGCTACTACTTTCCTGCAATCTATCTTTGACATCTTTTTGTAGTCTTTGCATCTGCTCTGCAAACTCTTCAGCTTTTTCACTTGTCTCCTGTTTACCCAAATTTCTAAGCTCATACACACCTCTTGGATTCATTCCAAAAACAATCTGAAATGGAATCATCCCAGTACTTTGATTTGGAGTGTCATTATAAGAAAACTCAGCTTGAGCAAGTGATAAATCCCACTACTTAGGATTTTGATACACTAAACTTCTCACTATGTTTCCCAAGCTTTTGTTTACCACTTTGGTCTGTCCATGTGTTTGAGGGTGATATGCTGAACTAAAACTAAGGTTGGCACCTAGTTTCTTCCAAAGAGTTCTCCAGAAATGGCCAACAAACTCTGCATCCCTATCAAACACAATACTTATAGGCAATCCATGTAACCTTACAACTTCTGAAAAAAACAGATTAGCAATATGTGTTGCATCACTAATCTTTTTACATGCAATGAAATGTGCCATCTTGGAAAATCTATCTACCACAACATAAATGGAATCATTCCCTCTTTGAGTTCTAGGTAACCCTAAAACAAAACCCATACTAACTGCATTCCATGGTTGGTCTGGTATTGGCAATGGCTAGTACAATCCTATATTTTGGCTTCTCCCTTTAGCACGCCGACATATCCTGCGCTTCTCAACAAATCTCTTAACATTAGTTTGTATCTTTGGCCAATAGTAAAAAGCATTTACCTGAGCAAAGGTTTTGTCTTGTCCAAAGTGACCAGATAATCCTCCACTGTGTTCCTCCTTGATTATGTTTTCTCTCATAGAACATTTGGGAATGCACAATTTGTTACCTTTAAACAATAAACCCTCTTAGATAAGATAATCTAACCACTAAATTCTGTTATGAATTATTGGATTTTATACAACTGCATAAATATATTTGAATTCTGCATCATCTTTATACATATCAACCATTTCTTCAAATCCTACAACACCAACTTTTAATTCTTGTACAATGAAATTTACCCTGCTCAAAGCATCAACAACTTTGTTCAACTTACCACTTGTGTGTTTTATCACAAAATTGAAACTTTGTAAAAACTCTACCCACTTGGCATGTTTTTGGTTTAATTTTGGTTGGTTGTTTATGAACTATAATGCATGATTGTCAGAATACAATACAAATTCCTTTGGTAGCAAATAATGTCTCCATTTTTTTAAAGCTTGCACAATAGCATAAAATTCTTTATCATAAGAAGAATACTTCTTCTTGGATTCATTTAGTTTCTCACTAAAGTAGGCTATTAGTCTCTGTTCCTGACTCAAAACTGCTCCAATTTGCAACTCCACTAGTATCAGTTTCAACTTGGAAAACTTTCCCAAAATTAGGTAAAGCTAAAGCTGGTTTCTCTATGATTTTCTTCTTCAGCAATTTAAAATTTATGTCTGTTGCTTCTGTGCACTTGAATGACTGATTAGTCTCTTTGATTGTTTCAATAATTGGTGCACAAATCTGACTAAAACTTCTAATAAATTTTCTATAAAAACTTGCAAGACCATGAAAGCTTCTTACCTCAAATATGTTTCTTGGAGTAGGCTAGTTACAAATTGCTTGGACTTTCTTTGGATCCATTTTCAAACCTTCTTTAGAGACTACAAATCCCAAATATATTAATTCTTATTTCATGAAACTACATTTTTTCAGATTTGTCAGTAGTTTCTCTTTCTGCAGAGTTCTTAAAACCAACTTACGATGCTCCAGATGTTCTTCTTTGCTTCTATTGAAAACTAAAATATCATCAAGATAAGCAATGACAAAATTGCCTACATATCCCTTCAAGACTTCATTCATCAATATCATGAATGTGCTAGGTGCATTAGTGAGTCCAAAAGGCATCACTAACCACTCATATAACCCACTATTTGTTTTAAATGCTATCTTCCATTCATCTCCCTCTCTAATCCTTGTTTGATGATATCCACTTTTCAAATCTATCTTAGTAAAATATCTTGACCCACTTAAACAATCCATCAAATCATCCATGTGTGGTAAATGAAATCTATACCTGATAGTAATCTTGTTTATGGCTATGGAATCTATACACATACGCCATTCACCACCTTTCTTTGGACTGAGTACTGTTGGTACAACACATGGACTAAGACTCTCTCTGATTAATCCCTTATCCATCAGTTCTTGCACTTGTCTTCCAACTTTTGCATTCTCTTGAGGAGTTAACCTGTATGCTGCTTTGTTTGGCAAACTTGCTCTAGGTATTAGATCAATATGATGACTAATACTCCTAATTGGTGCTAATGCATTTGGTAGCTCATCCACAATAATATCATGTTAGGCCCCTATACTACTAGTGTAACCCCTTATTGTTATTAGTACAACCCACTTATTATATTGATGTACCCATGTAGTGCCCATATTGTTACTATCGTGCCCCATAGAAGCCCACTATTGTTATTATTGTGGCTTTGTATTATTATTGTTAGGTCGGCTAGGTTATATTGTGACTCCTTAGACTCCTATTTATAGAAAGGAGGTCTTTTCATTTGTATCATCCAAGAATTGTTCATTTATGTAATGTAAAGGAGGTTGCCCCCTCGAAGAGGCTGAATTCTAAGGCGTTGATCTATCTTTTCTTGAGCTGGTTTCATAACATTTGGTATCAGAGCTTTGGATTCTAGGGTTTCGCTGCTCCAAACAGGTCATCGTGGAATTTTCGCTATAACTTTTTTTCTGTGATGTTTCAAAAGTCGAAAAAAAAACCCATTTGAGAAGACATCGCGCTGAACCTTGGGTACGAATTTCAGAGCTTTTAGCGCGATATTTGCGGAGATATGCTCTGATGAAGTTGGTCTTTTGCAGACTCCTGAATTACATTCAAAACAGGTGACCTAGGGAAAATCGTCATAACTTTCTCTCTAGGTATCGGATTGAAATTTCGTTAGAAGGTATAGAAAGAGGACGGACTGTAGTTTCTTGTATATCAGTTTCAGAACAAAAGGTCGAAAATTGTACACGTGGCACTTCATACAAGTTCACTCTTCTGGAAAGGTCTATAATCAGGTCATCTTGGGAGATTGTGCATAACTCTTTTTTGGGGAATCCAATTTGGATTAGACTGGTGGCATTGGAAAGAGGACATAGAGGGCTACTACAGGTAGAAATTGCAGAACTTAAATATCTGCAAGTACAGAGTTACAGTCGTTTCAAGTTCGAGGTCCTAAAATCAAGAAAAAGCAAGATGAGGAAGTTTGATGGCAAGGATCCGGTAAATTGGATACTTCAGATGGAGCAATATTTTGATCTACATGGTGTACCACTGTTACAAAAGGTATGTATTGCATCTTCATATTTAGAACCGGATCAATTTTTATGGTATAAAGGGCTTTGTTCTCGTAAAAAACTTGTTACGTGGTCAATTCTCACGGAGGAAATGATAGCACATTATGAGGATACAAGGAGCAACACCTTCTTTAGAGAAACACCACAACAATTGGAAAGAGTAAAAGGGCTTTGTGACATATTTGAAAGTAAAATTATGGCAACAAGGAAGTCTACCCCTCACAACTATAAAGATGGACATGTTGTTCCTCCTAGCCTTCCACAGCCTACAAGGGTTACACCACAACAATTGGAAGAAAAAAGAGAAAAATGGAATTGTTACAATTGTGATAGCAAATGCACTAAAGGTCATAAGTGTGCTAAGAAGAAATTATTTTACATATAGTATGAAGAGGAGGAAGAAAAGGACCAAGAAACATCAAAAGAAGAGGATATATGCCAGGACCCGACCCCAGAGAAAGAAGAAATGAATCAGAACATATCTTGTAAACTATTGGCAAGAATGACCACTCCTCAAACTCTCAAGATAGAAGGAAATATCAAGAAGAAAAAGGTGCAAGAAGTGAAAGATCACATCAAGAAAGAAGAAATGAATCCAACCATATCTTGTAATTCAATGGTCGGAATTACCACTCCCCAAACTAGTGAGACAGAAGGACATATCAAGAAGAAAAATGTTCAAGAAGTGAAAGATCACATCGAGCGTCAAGAAATGAATCCAACCATATCTTGTAAAGGATTGGAAGAAATTACCACTCCTCAAAATCTAAAGATAGAAGGACATATCAAGAAGAGAAAGGTTCAAGTAGTGAAAGATCACATCGAGCATCAACAACAAGTTCTCCAACTTTTAAAGGATAGCGCCACTTCGGTGCAAAATCAAATGAAACAACAGGTAGATCAACATCATAGTGAAAAATGTTTTGATGTAGGCGATTGGGTATTTTTATTGCTACATCTAAAGCAAGCTATTTATGAGAAGGAAACGTTGGCAATACTACATGCACTTAAAAAATGGCGACCTTACCGAATGGGAAGACTCTTCAAGGATGAGGATGTGGAAGCATTGTTTTGTGCTATTTCTATTATCCAACCAGATTGGATAAACAAAGCAAGGGATGAATGGAAGAAGGACAAAGAAGTATGGCCACTTATTCAAAACTTGCAAAAGATCCTGATTCAAACAATATTGCCAGATCTTGAAAAGGAAGGAAAAATCATATTGGAACCTGGAGCAGTCACAGAAACAAGAACCCGACAGATACGAAATCGATCAATTTCAGAGTATCTCATCAAGTGGAAGAACTTACCCGCTGAAGATTCCACATGGGAGGACAAGAATTTTATACAGAAGCATCAAGAACTACTCAAGCATTGAGGACAACGCTTTTTGAAGGAGAGGGGCATGTTAGGCCCCTATACTACTAGTGTAACCCCTTATTGTTATTAGTACAACCCACTTATTATATTGATGTACCCATGTAGTGCCCATATTGTTACTATTGTGCCCCATAGAAGCCCACTATTGTTATTATTGTGGCTTTGTATTATTATTGTTAGGTCGACTAGGTTATATTGTGACTCCTTAGACTCCTCTATATAGAAAGGAGGTCTTTTCATTTGTATCATCCAAGAATTGTTCATTTATGTAATGTAAAGGAGGTTGCCCCCTCGAAGAGGCTGAATTCTAAGGCGTTGATCTATCTTTTCTATCTTTTCTTGAGCTGGTTTCATAACATATTAGCCCAATCATTCAACAAAGTTTTGATTTCTTCAAGTAAATCATCTAAGTTTGTGGAAGTTAAAATTACCTTAGGTCTCCTTATGACAACAAATTGCATCCGTTCATCCTTCTTGACTTCTTGCAGTTTCCCACTCATCAGCATAACACTATTCCCAGGCGCTTCTTTCCCTGCTTCATCCTTCAATGGTAGCAGTGTGTGTTTATTTCCATCCTTCTCCAGAGTGTAAGTATCTCTTCTCCCATCATGGATAGCTTTCCGATCAAACTGCCAAGGTCTTCCACGAAATATGTGGCATACATCCATTGGCATTACATCACACAAGACCACAGCCTTATAAATACTAATCTGTATCTCTACCTTGCATTGTTCTGTCACAATAAGCTGATGTCCTTTTTGCAGTCATGATACTGTTAGGCCCCTATAATACTAGTGATTCCCCCATTACTATTGTCATTGTATCCCTTATTGTTATTATTGTGCCCCTATTGTCCCAATATTGTTATTAGTATGCCCCATAGAAACCCACTATTGTTATTTTTGTGCCCTTATGTTATTATTGTTATGTCGGCTTGATTATATTGTGACCCCTTAGATTCCTATATATAGAAGGGAGGTTTAGTCATTTGTATCATCCAAGAATTGTTCATTTGTGTAATGTAAAGGAGGTTTCCCCTTCGAAGAGGCTAAATTCTAAGGTGTTGATCTATCTTTTCTATCTTTTTGGGAGCTGTTTCCCTAACATTTGGTATCAGAGCTTTGGATTCTAGGGTTTTGCTGCTCCAAACATGCCATCGTGGAATTTCCGCTATAAATTTTTTTCTACGACATTTCAGAAGCTACAAAAAAAACCCATTTGAGCCAAAATTGTTCTGAACTTTAGGTCCGAATTTCAGAGCTTGTCTCACTATATTTGCGGAGATATGATCTAAGGACGTTTTGGTTTTTGCAAACTCCCGAATTACATTCCAAACAGGTTACCTGGGTAAAATCGTCATAACTTTTTTTTTGAGAATCATATTGAAATTTCATAAGAAGTTTTAGAAGGAGGACGACTTGTCTTTTTCTGTGTATCAGTTTTAGGTACTAAGGTCGAAACAGTGACACGTGGCACATCGTACAAGTTCGCTCTACTGAACTAGTCTATAATCAGGTCACCGTAGGAGATTTGGCATAACTCTTCCTTAGAGAATCCAATCTTGATCAAACTTGCGGGGTTAGAAAGAGGACTCAAAAGGGCTACTGCAGGATGAGATTTCAGATATTCGAGGTCCACAATTACAGAGATACAATAGATTCAATATCTTACAAAGTGAAAAAAAGGTGTGTAGTTTCTTTAAATTTTGCGTAAGATTGGTTTGAAAAATTAGTTTGAAGGAATTCAAAGGGAATAGTGAATAATTATTAGCATTAGTTAATGCCCCGAAGAAAGAAAATGGAAACACCTAGTAAGCAACCTGAAAGCTCTAAAGAGTGAAATTGAACGTATGGTTGCAGAAATGATAGAGGCTGGTATAATTCAACCTAGTCAAAGTTCTTTCTCTGCTCTAGTAGTATTGGTGCACAAGAAGGATGGATCATGGTGCATGTGTCCGGATTATAGGGAGCTTAACAATCTCACTATTAAAGATAAATTTCACATTCCTGTCATTGATGAATTATTGGATGAATTGCATGGATCAATTTGCTTCACCAATTTGGATATTTTTTCAGGATATCATCAAATAAGAATGAAGACTGAAGACATTCTGAAAACAACATTTAGAACTCATGAGGGTCATTATGAATATATGGTCATGTCTTTTGGCCTTACCAATGCACCTTCTACATTTCAAGGTTTAATGAATTCCATTTTCAAACCCTTCCATAGAAAATTTGTGTTAGTATTTTTTGATGATATATTAATCTGCATCAAGTCTTGGAAGGATCATGTTGAACATGTTGACGCAATGGTCAAACTATTGGAGTAGAAACAATTATATGCAAAAAGATCCAAATGTTTCTTTGGAGTACAAGAGGTGGAATATTTGGGTCATATTGTATCTCATGGAGGTGTTAAGGTAGACCCTAGCAAAATTAAAGCCATTAAGGAATGGAAAATCTCCACATCCATAAAGCATCTACGAGGATTTCTTGGGTTGACAAGGTATTATCACAAGTTTGTTAAGAATTATGGGAGAATAGTAGCACCTCTAACAACATTATTGAAGAAGTCTGCATTTTCATGGACTCTAGAAGCAACAAAGGCCTTTGAACATCTTAAAGAGGTAATGTGCCAAGCATCGGTCTTAGATACGCCGGACTTCATAAAAACCTTTATTGTGGAATGTGATGCTTCAGGAAATGGAATTAGTGCTGTTTTAATGCAAGATGAAAGACCCATTGCTTTCGAAATTCGTCCAATCAAGGGAAAGTATTTACACAAAGCTATTTATGAGAAGGAAATGTTAGCAATACTACATGCACTTAAGAAATGATGACCCTACCTAATGGGAAGACACTTCAAGGTAAAAACGGACCATGATAGTCTTAAATACTTTTTAGAACAAAGATTATCCTCTTAAGAGCAAAAAAAATGGGTCACAAAGTTGTTGGGTTATGACTTTGAAATCATCTACAAAAAAGGGAAGAAAAATGTTGTGGCAGATGCATTCTCAAGAAAGGATGAGGATGTGGAAGCATTGTTATGCGCCATTTCTATTATCCAACCAAATTGGATAAACGAAGCAAGGGAGGAATGGAAGAATGACGAAGAAGTGTCGACACTCATTCGAAAGATATAACAAGATCCCAGTACATTTGATACATTTAGCTAGAAAAATGATTCGTTATGGTACAAAGATCGCTTATACCTATGTAAGAATTCCCAACTCAAACAAAACATTCTTATGGAATTGCACACTTCTCCCTTAGGAGGGCACTCAGGATTTTTAAAAACTTACCACAAGATTAAAAAGGAATTTTTTTAGGATGGCCTTAAATCGGATATTCAAAAGTTTGTGGCGAAATGTTTGGTTTGCCAACAAAATAAAGTTGAAACAATTAAAACCCCAGGTCTATTACAACCTTTATCCATTCCAAGCCGATGTTGGGAGGAGGTTTCAATGGATTTTATCACAGGTTTACCCAAGTCTGAACGAAAGATTGTCATCATGGTGGTAGTTGACAAACTTACCAAGTATGCACACTTTTGTGCATTATCACATCCATTTAGAGCCAGTACAGTTTCTACTGCATTTATGGAAACAATTCAAAAGCTACATGGAAACCCAAAGATTATTGTAAGCGACAAAGATCCCATTTTCACTGGAAATTTTTGGACAAAATTATTTTCTTGTCTCGGTACTCAGTTAGCTCATAGCTCATCTTATCATCCTCAATATGATGGGCAAACTGAGATAGTAAACAAATGTTTGGAAGGATATCTTCATTGCTTTGTATCTGATAAACAGACACAATGGGTCAAATGGTTGCCTCTGGTTGAATGGTGGTATAACACTTCCTTCCTTACTGCAGCAAAAATGACCCCATTTATGACAATTTATGGATATCATCCGCCATCCATCACACCATATTTAAGAGAAAATTCTAAGGTTCAAGCAGTGGAACATCACATCAAGCATCAACAACAAGTTCTCCAACTCTTAAAGGATAACCTCACATTGGCGCAGAATAGAATGAAACAACATGCAGATCAACATCGCAGCGAAAGAAGTTTTGATGTAGGTGACTGGGTATTCCTATGGCTACAACCATAAACAAATGTCCCTCAAGAAAGCTAGGAAGGATAATAAATTGTCACCAAAATATTATGGTTCATACAAGGTGTTGCAAAAGATTGGTACTATGGCATACAAATTGGAGCTTCCTGCAACTTCCCGAGTGCACCCAGCTTTCCATGTTTCATGTTTAAAGAAGATTATAGGTGACAAGCTTCCAGTTCAAACAATATTGCCAGAACTTGACAAGGAAGGAAAAATCATATTGGAACCGGAAGTAGTCACAGAAACAAGAACTCGACAGCTACGAAATCGATCAATTTCGGAGTATCTTATCAAGTGGAAGAAATTATCCAATGAAGATTCCACATGGGAGGATGAGAATTTTATACAGAAGCATACAAAACTACTCAAGCGTTGAGGACAACGGTTTTCAGAAGAAGAGGGGCATGTTAGGCCCTTATAATACTAGTGATTCCCCCATCACTATTGTCATTGTATCCCTTATTATTATTATTGTGCCTCTTTTGTCCCCGTATTGTTATTAGTATGCCCCACAGAAACCCACTATTGTTATTTTTGTGCCCTTATGTTATTACTGTTATGTCGGCTTGATTATATTGTGACCCCTTAGACTCCTATATATATAAGGGAGGCTTAGTCATTTGTATCATCCAAGAATTATTCATTTGTGTAATGTAAAGGAGGTTTCCCCCTTGAAGAGGCTGAATTCTAAGGCATTGATCTATATTTTCTATCTTTTTGTGAGCTGGTTCCCTAACAGATACTTTGTAAGGAGTAGGGTGTGTTGTTTTAACTAGTCCTAACTTGTCCACCATTTCTGTAGAAACAAGGTGATTAGTGCTTCCACTATCAATTATCACTTTACAACATTTTCCCTTGGACTTGCATGTAGTTCTGAATAAACTCTTTCTCTGAGCTAGTTCTCCTGTCTCTTTCTTTGGCTTAAGCAATACCCTTTTCAAAAACAAGGATTCTCCTACTTCAGGTGATTCTTCCTTGTCTGTAATTTAAGGTTTTTCTTCCTTTGCCTTAGCCACATTCACATTCCTCTAATTTGTCGCTTTATTATGAGGACAGTCCCATGATCCATGTCCCCATTCTCCACATGTATAACACTGAATTTCTCTTCCTCAGCCTCTTCCTTTGGGTGAAAATCTTCCTCTACTAAAGTCTCCTCTCTGTGGTAGTCTACTACTTGAACTTCTTGCTTCACTTTGATGGTGCTGAAATCTTGGTCTAGTAGTTCCTCTACCTCTTGCTGAACTCTTCCCTCTGTTCCTTTGATTTTGCTTCCACAACATCTTCTCTTCTGCCTTCAAATAAACTTGATAAGCATCTTCAATTGTCTTTGGACTTGTTGTGGCCAGCAACAACCCCCCCCCCCTTTTTTCATTTAAGTGTTGTCCAAAATACTAAATGAATGGGGACCCTTAGTTAAAACTTCAGGAAAAGCAAGAGTTTCCTTTCTTCAAAATAAGGTTACCATCGTAAGCTTAGGAAGATCTTTTGAATACTCTAAAACCTAAGTTTATGATAAGAAAAATCGTTAAAAAGTCGCATCATAAAATGACAAAAAAACTCCTCCATTTGGGTATAATCCTGGTATGTGCAAGATTCTCATACTAAGCGATATATCGCATCGCAATAAAGTAATGCCAATGAGAAAGCCTTCAAGATTTTCCGATTTGCGATAACCCCGATCGCAAGATCGCATATCGCGAGAATGGGCTAACAAAAATATGACAAGCATAAAACGTCTGCAATCTGCGATGTGTGTGACATTGCGATAATGCGATGGTGCGATAATGCGAGATCGCGATGGTGCGATAATGCGATGTCGCGATCTGCGACGATTGCGAACCAAATCGCAAAATCACCCCATCACGAATCTTTCGGGCGCATTATTCAAGAAAAGCCACTTACCATAATCTGACTTAAGATCATGCGCTTTTAATGATAATAAAGGAATTAGTTGTCATCTATTAAATGTAGACGCGTGCTTTTGCAAAGAATTACTTCACGTAAGGTGGCATATTTGATATATCTGCTGCATTTAAGACTCTCCCATCACCTTTCTTGATCAATCATTTCCATTTGTGAGTTGCAGGAACGAAGAACGAAAGGCGATACCAAGCCATACGCAGGAAGAAATGGGAAAGAAAAGTAAGGCTCAGGGCTCTGAGGTGAAGGAGATGGCACCTTTATATACAGACACAGCTTGTAACAGAGACGCAGGGATATCGACGTGGGAAAGCATGTACAGACTGCTTGAAGAAGAAAACCCCAGAATAATGAAAGTTACCGCTGTCGCAAATTCACAGGGCTCTTCCAAAGCATCCTTAGAAGAACTGGCGTGCTCATTCCTTCATCGGATAGCAGCAAGGCCTAAAATTCTCCCATATACAGATATGATCAAGTGGATACTTGACAATGTAGAAATGAACGACAAACAGTTCAAGATTCAAGGACATGGGCTCATCGGGTCATTCGCTGCACAAGACTTAAAGCTCATGTATCATCTTCCTGAACCGCAGGCGACTTACAATGCACAATTCATTAAAAAATTTGTGACGGAGAACCCGAACCTATCAAAGACCACTAAATATTGGTCCAGAAAAGATGAACCGCTCAAAAAGGATAAAAACGGTATGTACAGCACTGGTTCCCTCACCTCTCCATATTGTTTTGCTGCGGCCATGCTTTGTAGATTATTTGGGATGCCAGATATCAATAAGTTTTCGTCTGAATGGTTACCATTGATTGATGCTGCTACAAATTCCATTAATATAGATTGGGCCAAGATCTTTTCTGATAACCTATTCACAGTTATTATCAAATACCGGTCTAAGAGATCCATGTCTCAAAGGATCTATCGTCCTTTTTACCTATCCGCATATGTTATGGATTCTATTTGTTATGTGTCTAAATTTCCCTCTCTGGGTTGGAAATGGACAACTTAGGACCCATTACCCATCCATGTTTATCATAAGATATTATGGGATTCTCCGTTCATTCCACATTTCTACCAAATTTGTCATGGGCTTATCTTACCCATGTATAGAATGATGTATGATAAAGAACCCCCGAGGTGCTCACCTGAGGCACAGATAGATATCATCCCCATCGCAAGATGGTTCGGGGAAGAATGGTTCACCTATATTAGAGTATTTGGAAGCACCGTCCCTCCTCATGTCCTACCTTTGTATATTCCTGACAAACTGCTGGCTCGAGAAATTGCATATCAAACATGTTCAGAAGGCGGCCTAACCAAAGACCTAAAAGACAAAAAGAAGGCCATATGGCCCCAGTTTCCTGTAGCTTGTGGGGCCTTTATTGTTCGATGTAGGTCACGCATTCACCGAAGTGGAAAATATGACGTGTCTACAATTATTTAAATTCCCGGCAAGGCCATTTAACCCAAATGAAGTTGCCTAAGATTTCACAACGAACGTCAAGATAAAGATATTCGTTGGAAAGATGGATTTATTTGATGATTTATTTCAGAATAAAAGCTCACTCCAAGAAATTTTGTGGGAAGCTCATCGTGATTGTCTCCATATGACCTCCAAAAATTCATGGTATACAGGGAAAGAAGACTAGCCACTGTTCCTCTAGAAAAGTTGCAACTACCTGCCAGAGAACCTACTCCAAGCATTAGCCTTAGTGAGAATTCAAGCGCTACTGGATCTAAATCTAAGAGTGGACAAGAGATGCCTGAGCATTCTAAAAAATCCGAAAACGACCAAGATAGAGGCGAAGAGTCAGCTAAGGACACCGCTCAGTCAATGGAATTTCCACAGCAGCAAGTCATCGCCTCCCCGTCAAGAGATGTCCCCCCTCTCATCAGTGAAGCACCACCTGTCGCAACAGAATTAGACAAAGAATGGGAAACCTTCAACGAACTGATCAATCTTGAAGGACAGGCCCCAAAAACACTTGTGAGAAATACACAGGTAGCACAAGAAGTGGGCTCAGCGTTGCTCTTCAACGAGTGGGACGACCAAATCAGGGAGGCAGAACAAGCAGAATGGACGCTGAAGGCGCCGAAAAAGGAAAAAGAGGTCCAAGCACTAGACAGGTTAAGTTGGGAGTGTTACTGGGCATACTTAGTGAAACCGCATAGTCAGCAGATGACTGTGAAATGTATCATAAATGCGGCCGAGAAAGTAGTGCCAGCTCTCATAGATTATGTTTTCTCAGCCCAGCTCAAAGCAGAAGTCAGCCAGCCGACTCTCCTCAAGCCCATGATGAATGCATGCAGTTTTAAGGATCAGATTCAGAAGTAATTTTATTTAGAATGTTGTTTTTTCTTTAAAATTAGATTAGAAAAAGGACAGTCATTTGAAAACCGCATCCTAAATTTTGTAAATTAACTATTATTAGAATTAGGAAGTAGTATTTTAACCCTTCTCATGCATTTGGAGAAGGGTCCAGAAATTTGTCAAAAACTTGTCCTTAGAACATGCACTTCTGCACCCTGAGATGAGGTTTTGATGAATGGATGGATCAAGGTTTATTAATGTTTGCATTTGATATCTGCTACTGATGTTGCACTTCTGTTCTCTTAGTAGATGTTAGAACAAGTAGAGATAAATCATTTTTGCATGAAGCTTATGAGTAGGAGCAGTCATAAATGGTACTTTTATCTCTTGGCCATTTCTGCTTATATTCTTGAAGTGATATACAGTTTTTAGTTTTTTATATGTTATTGCATGAATGTGTGAGTTACCATTTGGCACTTTTGTACAGTGGAATCATTTATTTATGTTTGATATATGAATAACTTATTATGCGATATGCTGTTCACAACTGTTTTGCCTAACTTTTTATGCAAAGTGGTTCATCTTAATTGATTTCCATTCTTATGATAGCTGAATGATCTTTATTACCAGTTATTGTTTGAAATCTCTTTAGATCGCATGATAGAAGAAATACACCCCGAGTTAGCATAGATTAGATGTGTTGTTTTCATTAGATTACAATAGCATAGAATTAGATTAAAGTAGCTTAGATCAGAACTCTTAGATCAGCATAATCCAACTCTGCACACACACACCCTTAGATTGGGAAACTGGTCCCATTATCCCCAGTCGGACCCGCTATACCAAACGAATAAGGAGCTGCCAACCAAGGTCCGGACCGGGTGGGTATCCCCCTTGTTGTCGACCCGATTTTCGGGGCTTCAACAGGACTTAGCAAGCTGATTTCATCCTATATGTCATATCTCAATTCATTGATATACCTGGCTACCTTCTCTCATCATCCTCTACATGTCCTCCTCTAATGTTTAGCTTATAAAACTCCTTTGTATATTCTTTGACAGTCATACCGTTTTGTCTCAAGTTTTGTAATTGTCTAAAAATATTTAACTGATAATCTTTTGGCATAAATTTAGCTTTCAATTTACCTACCATTTTATCCCATTGTTTGATATTGGACTTCCCTTTTCTTGCTTTGGATGTTTGTAATTCATCCCACCAGATAGCTACATGACCCTTCAATCTAGTAACTACAAATTTCACCTTCTTTTTATCATCAACCTCCTCCTCCTAGTCAAAATACTTATCCAATGAACTGATCCAGTCCATTAATTCTTCTACATTGAGATTCCCATCTTACAAAGGTATTTCCATCTTTGGTCTTCCACTTGCTTTAGCCAACACCTTGAGAAATTTGGCAGCTTCACTTTCAATGTCTTCTTCTTCCTCAGAAGATTCTTCTGTCGCACTGGCTTCTCCTTCATCAGTTTCTCTCCTCTGAGCAATCTCCATTGTCTCCATCCTTGTACACAAACTCCGGATCTCATCCAACAGAACTGCATTTTCTATAGGTCTCCCCCTACCTATGCCAGCTCCTCTCCTCGGTGGCATGCTTACGGTAGAAAACTTAATCTTTGTGCTCTGATACCAAAATGATGCAGGAGGTTGACGAACAATGAGGTGGAAGTCTTTAATTAGACTAATGGTTAACTTTATAACCAATCAGTTGCGTACAAATAGGTTCTGAACTTATGTTTTCCTTCTAACGGTCCCGCTTATCCTGACCAATCTTCGCCGGTCCCACCTTGACTTTCCATAGACCGAGTGCTTCAATCAGCACCGTTGATCTCACTTCCCCAGATCCAATGGATATCACGTCGTCCGCTCGCAAACTAGCTGGACGATCTCCACTGTCGAAGTCTCATGTCCAATCGAACAACGGTCGCGCTCTTTCGCGTGGATTCTTGCATGGTCGATATCAAATCGAGAGCGCACGAGAAAAGCGGTTTTCCTCAGCTACATGTTGGCTGCTAAGGTTAATCGTGTGGACTTGGAATAATACCATTTACCTCCTTTCACCGCGTGAGATACTGCTTCCCGCTTATCAAATACAACCCATGTGCTTTAAACAATACTTTAAGGAAAAGCACTTAAGGAAAGGTTTTTTAGCGTTTAAGCTCATTATTAACACTTAATACTAATTCGACTGCGATTTATGAATAAAGTGTTATAAACATAAGAGATACTGATTAAGTCCAGAACACCGATACACCAATACGAATGAATTTTTGTACCAGATTAACACGCAACACCACACTTGATCATTTATTCAACAAAATGTAAATTACAGAGTCCTGCCCTCTCAGCTTGATTACAACAGTTTTCTGACCTCTGTTCAATCTCAAACCCTATCTCTGTCACTCAAAACTCTCACTTACACACTTTGTTCTCAATCATCTAATCTCTATCATTACATTCTTTTTCTCTTTTATGAATCAAATCCTATCCTAACTGCATTAACAACTCGATCCCTATTTTAATCAATCTAACAATCAAATCTTTATTTCCAAGCTCTGTTACACACCTATACTAACAACTTATCTCTTAGTCTAAAAATAATACAATATTCTAATTATTACAATAATGAAGTAAAGATCATTTTCGAGAGGTCCAACCCTCTCTACTAAAACTGACTTTGACCACTCAGGTTAATGAAATTCATATCATTTTAGCCACAACATGTGAACATACAATCACATTGCTGGCTAAGTCTGGATGCTCCTGCATCATGTTATTATTTTTTATTTTTCGTTTTCTTCAATATTTGAATTTTTGTTTTCTTTTGTATTTTTGTGTTTTTTATTGTTTATTTTTTTCAATATTTGAATTTTTGTTTTCTTATGTATCTTTCATATATATATATTACTTTTTTTTTGTAGGGTCCGTGGTGATGCTTGTCTAGCAACCCGATCCCCTCATGTGCAATTTGATAGTTGATTTAAAATTTTTCGTTATAATGAATCGAGTCTGGCCCACAATGTGCTAATTTCATGGTTGGTCTTTAAGTTTTCATTACAATGGGTTAAGCTCACCTACACTGTGTGTCAATTTGATAGTTGATTTTTTTTTTTTTTCAATGCATCAAATTGTCTTAGGCTAAGATTTCAAAATCGCTATACATTTAGCATTTAAAAAAAAATTACTCTTGGTATAATAACTCTTTCATTCACGTGTTCATTTTTTAAAGCTTTTTTAGTCATAAAATTTTTCCATAATGTCATGCTTGAAATATTTTGAAAATTTAAGATTGTTTTGTAGTCATAATCTTTGGTTTTAATTCCATGGTTGAAAAATTGTCAAGATTTTAATGTTTTTTTAAGTTGTGATATTTTATCTTTAATGTTATGGTTGAAAACAATTATAAATATTTTTTCTTAGCACCATGCTTGAAAATTGTTGGAATTTTAAGGTTTTTCAAAGAAGTGATATTTTAAATTTAATGTCATGCTTAAAAATCGTTGGAATTTTAAGGCTTTTCAAAGACGTGATATTTTATCGTTAATGTCATGCTTGAAAATCATTGGAAATTTAAAGTTTTTCAGAGTCACGAGATTTTGTTTTTAACGTCATCATAAAAAAATGTTGAAAATGTACCTTGAAAAAATGACGTTATTACAGCATCACCACTTTTCGATTTCAAGGTGTTTTTTGCACCAAAAAAAATGGCTTTTATTTTTTTTTTACTATTATTTTTAAAAAATATTGAAAATTTACTCTGAAAAAAATGGTGATGCAGAATCAGTACTTTTTATTTTTGGGTTGTTTTTTCATGTTTTTTTAGAATTTTTGGGCTTGAGCACTTTTTTTGAGGTAATAGTTCCCGTTTGATCGGTAACTATGTTTTTTACTTTTTTTTTTATAGCTTAAGGAGTTAAATATTGATGTTTGATATCATTGATGACATGATGATTTGGAGAGAGCATGATTGGGTGACCCTATGTACGGAGGTCGCGGGTGACTCAACAGCTATCCATACTTCGACTCAGTGGGGGTTGTTGAAATTTCCAAAGAACCCCATACTGAGATCGCAGGATAGATTCCTGCGTTTTTTTGTTCGCTGATGGGATGTGGACCAATAGGTCATGGTGATCTGCAGGGTTAATCTGTTGATATAAACCCATATAGATTTATACTTCGTGACAGATTTGCTGCCTCATGGGGAGGCTTTTCCATATCCATTGCCATTTGGGCATGTGGATATCCATCGATGGGCGGAGGATGAGGCTCACTGTAGGCCTAAACCTTATGAGGAGGGTTGTATCAGGGTTGTTGCCATTGTGGATCTCACTGAGCGGGCTAATCTAGCGATGATCGTAAGTTTGGCAGGGTCAGTGTCCCCCCACAAAGTATCAGGGCCTCAGATAGTGGTCCTACAACAGTTGTAGGTGGGCCACTTCTTTGCTTGGGCTCGATTCTTATACAGGGGCATGATGTCCCAGTTGACACAGGTGTGGCATGGCGAGCTTTGGAGCTTTTTCTACGCAAGTATTCTATGCAACATCATGTATGAGAGGGTCGTGATGCTCCATCATATTCTAGCAGTGCCAACAAAGCCTGCCAACGACCCTCATAAGCGATGTTGCGCACCTTTGATGCCACAAGCTGTTGGTGGTTCCACGAGGAATTATTAGAACGCCACTGTGGAGGGTTGGTTTAACTCCAACCCTCAACTGATTTTAGAGTTCCCCTACCATGGCATGGACTTCTGGGGAGATCCAGACATGGGGCTTCCTCCAGGTGATGCTTGGGGACCAACATGTATGAGAGTTTTGTTTTTTGCATTTGTATATTTTTTACATGTATAGGTATGTTTTTTATATGATGATGTTGATACCATGTTTGTTTATTTGCATATGTGGGGCCTTAGGGGCAACCACTGCCTATTTGGTAGGCCATGATCCGAGGTGCATGAATTGTGCCACCGAGACCGATAGATGTGAGGCCACTTTCTGGGCCAGAGCGGCTAGTGCAACGATGCCAGTTAGAGATTGGTGGACCCTTTGGTAAGGGTAGCAATGCAGTGACAGTGAGGGACACAGAGTGATGGCGTGAGTGTGCTGAGGCAGCATAGGCGCAATTGGCGGTTGCAGAGGTCAAGATATAGAGTTACCAAGATACCTGGGGTAGAGCAAAGGTCTTGAATGGAGGGATTCCCATCGAGGGTTGGGCGGGGATAGAGGAGGTTTTTGTGGAGACGACAATGTCACTTGAGCAGGCACATCAACCAATTTTGCGTCGCATAACTATGGCGGTGGCCACGAATGGTCCCATTTTGGCTCCTAGTGCGAAGATTGGTCCATAAGAGCGCTAGGGAGATCTTTGGGTCTAGATTTTGGATGATATTAGGTATGCACCAGGGAAAGCACCCATTATGAGGATGCTCCCCTATGTTTTTTTTTACTTATTTATCCTAGTCGTGAGCCAGTGGATTATACATATATTTTTGTACTCACATATTTTCTAATATGTATATACGAGATGATATTTTTTGATGGCTCTTATGATGTGTCTTATGCGTCTATACTTTTGATGTATTTCTGCATTTGTTTGAGATGGATATTATGCTCATGGTTTATGTATCTTGATGGTTATATATATGTGATGTATTCTAGTCTAGGATTTGATTAGCTATGCGATCAACTATATGATTTTGATCCCTTGGTATATGTGTAAATGTGATATGACCAAAATTTCAAGCTAACCTTTGTGCATGCTGATACTTTCAAAAAAGGCGTGAATCACGAAATTGAAAGGTCTTATTCAACTGTGATACAACCAGATGGGAATCAAGGAATACATGCAGGTGACAAATACCTAAGTGGTAGGCATCGACCAAGAGACCTATGATGACGTCATATTCAACTTGATTGTTGGTGGCTGACCCAATACAAAGTTTGTTAGAGAGACGCGGTGTTCAGTCAGGATAGTATATGGCCTAGGCTGCGGCAGCGAGGTTTTTCGACCATCAAGATGCGCAATCAGTAAATCCATGATGATAGGCTGGAGGATGATTCATCTGCGACACATGATGAGAGAGTGATTTTAGAGTGAATCCATGATGAGGTGACCATCATAAAATTAATTCATGGTGCATACATGTACATTTTATCATTTTATGGGTGAAACTTTTTGAGGTAGAGACCATTGATGAGATTTTTTAGGCAAGTCCCATCAGGCTCTATCAAGATGTATGTCTGCTTGAGGAGGCAATTTTTGATAATGTATGGGCCCTTCCATAGGGTTTCAAACTTCTCGAGTCCAACTGCTTCTTAGGCAACATCATAGTGGAGGACTAACTCCCCCTCGGTAAATGTCCAAGGGGTGATGTTGCAATCGAATGAGGCTTTAACCCTCTTCTTGTGTGCTTTGTTATTCTGGAGGGATTCTTGTTGACTTTCATTGACAAGCTCCAGTTGTACCAACCTTTGTTCCAAAGGTTTGGTGTCACTAAGAAGCTCGATGGCAGAGTGTAAGGTAGGGATCTCACACTCAATGGGAAGTACAACTTCAACCCCATATACTAGTTGGAAGGGTGTGAACCCTATAGATGCCTTGACTGTTGTACGGTATGCCGACAGGGCTCAGAGCACTATATGGTACCAATTTTTTTTGTGAGTGTTCACCATGTGTTGCAACATGGTTTTGAGAACCTTGTTGTCAAATTCTACCTGACCGTTGGACTGAGGGTAGTATGGTGAAGCAAACTCATGAGAGAAACAAAGGTGTTGGGATAACTCTTGAAAATTTTCATTCTTGAAATGTTTACTTTGGCCTAACACCAACTCCTTGGGAACACCGAACCGTGTTATGACATGGTTGAAGAAAAACTGTGTTGCGTTTTTGTGGTGTTATTATACATGGGCATTGCTTCTTCCCTAGGAGGATGTAACTGACATTGTTTCTGCTTGACAGGGTGGGCTTCAGGCCACATGTCAATATGATGTTCCACAATGGTGGGACTAATGCCTAGCATCTCAGAGTAATCCCACGCAAAAATATCCCTGTATTCTTGGAACAAGGATGTGTATGCAGTTATTTCTTCTGGAGAGCATGCTGCCCCCAGGGAGATCTCTTTGACTTTTCCAGGTTTGTTTGAAATATTCACCTTAATGGTAGGTGAAATATTGGACATGTTCCCTTCCTCAAATGCATCAGGTGTTGGGATGGGATTTTTGAACCAATCAACCTTTCCTGGTGGGAGGAAATATTTTGATTCGATGGCGCAGATATCGTGGGTTTGTGTGTTGGTGGGTACAAACGTTTTTTAGGTAGAAAAGATGAACGGTAGTGCATGGCATCCCAAGGACATTCAGGTTTCGTCATGGCTTCTATCTAAGTGAAAATTATTATCTAGTGTTGCCTTTGTTGCATGAGGTCTTGAGGTTGGGATTCAGACCTGGTTGTGCCAATCGACAAGCAAGAATAGGATTCGTTGATTGATGTCGTAGAACCAAGTGAGATTGACAAAATGCAGATGGGATGGTTGTGCACCGTCGTTGGTGTTACCACTTGTGAGGTAGATTTTGCAGTCTCGACAATGAAAAATGATGAGCAGACAATGTGAATCAATGAAAAATGATGAGCAGACAACGTGAATCATGGTTCCTATGGATGAGGAAATGAAATCGTATATGATGTTGCGTGTCATCAGCATTGGGTGGTGGTAGAATTTTAGTTATGGTGGGTTGATGCCACCTAGGAGGAAGTTCTTGCATTCTTGTTGGTGTACAAGGGAAAAAATTTGCTGCCCCAATAGGATTTTGACACTGAATTCGAAGCTGCCAAAATTTTTGTAACATATGGCATGTCTTGGTGCTATGAGAGATACTAGTACAAATACCACACACCAGACTAGAACTAACCGAATAGATAGTATGGGTGGCGGTATTGCTCATAGTATGAGATGTTGACACCTGGTTGACGTCATGAGATGGAACATCCTGGGGTGGTATCCATCTCTGGATCTTAGTATTGGCGTGACGTGACTTCCTGGTGTGGATTTGTCTCATTGCTACTCTTGTTGCGTAAAAACGTGGAAGGTACTGACAATTCCTTGTATGATGAAATTGAGAGCAAATGCGACAGTAACAACGTGTGATTTTCTCTTGATTGGAGAGATGGATTGTGGAATTTGGACCACTAAGAGAAAGATGTCATTGAACTTACTCAATTCAAGCATTGGTTTACCAAATGGTTTGGTTTATTGCATAGGGTACATATTAGGGGCGATCTCTTTTGCTAGGTGGATTTAAATCATTTTTTGCTCGATTTAGATTGATGGTGGTGGGGGGAGATGAAATGATGTTAGCCTTGCTTCATTGCTAGTGGTAATTTCTCCTCAAACACACATAAAACATATAAGGGTTCGTCTTCCCCTGGTGGGGGAATGGGCTCCGCGGACTCAGTATCAGAGTCTAGTATATAAGATTTTTCGACCATGAATTGACGCATGAAACTCAATGATTCATGGAACTTGGGAAAGTGGGGGAACCTTTGCATATGATGTTTTCATGCACATATATTGCATGTATGGCACATACACCTAGGTCTGCTTCTTTGAGCGACCTGGGGGACCAGATAATATTGGTTATATGTTCGCAATTCAGGGAATTGGTTAACCAAATGGCCTAGTTCATCGCATAAAGCACATGACAATGCAAGGGGGGGAATTGGTTGTTCAGGTTGCCCCCTTGTGCTATGGGTGGGTGTTTGATAGGGGAACAGGGAAAATTTTAAGAACCCCCCCTAAATTTACATGTATAATAAATGGGTGAATCTCCATGGTATATAGGAAAAATGGAAGGCGATTTTATCAATAATATGATATGTATATATAATTTTTGGCGAATCTCTCACCAGGAATGGCAAATATTTTACTCAATTATAAAATATTGTGTTTATTGAATACACAAATGAAATCATTGCATTTCTTTAAAATATCTTTTGAAATCAAAATTACCGAAATTACATATTGATAACCTAGTGGGTGTAGGATAAAATTCACCCGTGCCATTCACAAAAAGCATGAGAAAAAACCTAATACTATATATAAAACCAAGAAAAATTCAAATTCATCACTTCTAGGGACCTCGTAACCACCCTGCCAATACACAAGTATGTTCCTGTTTGCAATTAGAGAAATTACCCAAATTACAATCTGTTTACTCCAGCATATGTTGGAAAGTTATAGAAGGATGACTAGTGCAATCAATACATTCCTTTGAGCCCTGGATTTGTTTCAGTTTAAAACAGAAGTATACAAATATACTTGTCCAATGTCTATGCTTTAACCATTCACCTTAATATGTTTTTACAATATAATTTCCTAAGTCTATTTAATATCTTCATTATCATAAAAACCAACCTACATCCATCTTAACTCCACATCTACCACTCTTAGGGGGATGAAATCTATTTATCCCTCTGAGCACTTGGTAGACCCAGAATTAAGATGAATCTAAGATGATAGAATTTCCCTTTTAAATAGTTTATGCTCACATGAATACCATGGTATTACCATGGGTTATCATAAACCTGAAGCTTAAAAATTACTATTAGTAATTTATAAAAATTAATAAAATTAATAGTTGATTTTTATTTTATTTTTTATTTTAACCAGGCTAAAATGTTTAACATACATTAAATTACAACATCCATTTTTACTCTTGATTGGATCAAATATTTTTTCACTCTATGCTAGTTTGCATATCATGATATTTGATACCTCTCGGGGGTTAGTAGATCCAGAGTAAAGATGGATCTATGTTGGTTTAATTCCCCCATTTAAATAGGCTACATTCCAGGTGAATACCATGGGTCAATACCATGTGCCATTTTGGTGAATACCATGGGTCAATACCATGTGCCATTTGTATTTTTATTAATACTAATATTAGGGTTAATAATGTTTTTTTGCATGGTATTAATAACAATCTAGTCCATGGTATTTGTCCCATAGTATTTTGCCCATAGGTTTCACCTAAATATAACGTTTTTTTTTAGTGTTCGTAAATATAAGGTGAATTATGGAGTAAATATAAAAAAATATTTTATTTGTTTACCATACCTCTCGTTTATTTATATTTTTATTAATTTGTCATACCTCTTTTACAAATATGGTATTTGGCCCATAGGATTCACTTAAATAAAACCTCTTTCTTGAGCCTTCATAAATAGAAGGAGGGTTATGGACTAAATATAAAAAGAGGTTTTATTTATTTACCATGTGTCTAGTTTATTTATATTTTTATTTATTTACCATACCTTTTGAGTAAGTATAAAAAGATGTTTTATTTATTTACCATACCTCCACTTTACTTATATTTTTATTTGTTTACACCCTTGCATGTATATAAGGTGACTTATGGAGTAAATATAAAAAATGTTTTATTTATTTACCATACCTCTCATTTATTTATATTTTTATTAATTTACCATACCTCTTTTATAAATATGGTATTTGGGCCTTTGGCCCATAGGATTCACTTAAATAAAACCTATTCTTGAAAATGGGCAAATGGATTCACTTAAATAAAACCTATTCTTGAAAATGGGCGAATGGAAGGTTGTATCTCCTAATTTCAAGGGCTAAATTTACCTTTTTTACCCTCTCCCTTAAAATAAGGTGGGCTATTTGAGGTGATGTGTAAAAATGTACTATGATACAAAATATTCGCCCACTAAAAATTTAAAACCCCTTAATTTCGCCAAAGGGCTAACATTTACCCCTAAAATTTTCTATGTAGGGGAAAGAGAATGAAGTTGGTTCCTCTCGGATTTATAAGATGGATTTGCATCCATCATCAACTTGGGGTTGGGCTAGAGCTAATGGTTCATTAGTATTGGCTTGAATGAGCACACTTAATGTCTCTCAGTATCGAGGGATCCCATGGAAATGATGAGTTTGTGCCCATATTTTTCACATATAGCGCATGCATGATTAGTGCGCAATACCTTCTTATGAAATGGCATGTCCTTTTCTCCTTTTGGTGGGGTTGGGGTTACTGGTGTTTTTAAGTCATGCATAAGAGATTTTAACTCATCTAACTCAGGGCATATGTTAGTAGGGTGCCCAATTTCTTCACACGAAGCACAGGGTTGCAGTGCCTTGGAGGAGTTTGAGGTATCCCCATTTTTACGTTTTTGTTTGGCCTTCTTGTTGGCCCCAATTGGTATCGATGCAGGAGGTTATCGAATTGGGGTGGCTTCCTGAGGTGGAGGTATAGGGATAATATTTGTTGAGGTATTTCCTTGATCTACCGACATGGTCATTGGGACTAGATACCAGACCGTATCGTGAGAGCCATATTTGGCAATGTGAGTGTTGCCATGACTTGGTGCGAGACAAAACCAGGTGGAGGGCATAAAAAGGGTGTTTGAGTGATGGTGTGAGGTAGGAACATGGAATCAGCAGGTGCATATCTCGTGGTATCTGGAGCTAGTTCCTGAGATTGGGGAGTGTTTGATGAGATCATCATGCACAATGGTGATCCTGTGGTCAAGGAAATTTCCTCTATCATTGGAGGGTCTCCTGAGAATGTCCCTAGGAGTGTTGATGACTTAAATTGGCCAGGGATGAGTTTAGTGTAAGTGGTGATCAATTCGTGAGAAGATGAGACTAAGGGTAACACACTGTCAAGTGCGAGTAATGTCGTCTTCGCATAATATGTGAGTTGATCTATTGTAATGATTTTTCCATCATGGGGGAACATCATTATCCTGAACACCGATGAGGCGACTGCTAACATCTCGTACATGTAACTTCGGCCCAGTAGGATATTGTAATCCAACTAGGCATCTAGTACTTCGATATCTATTAGCACAATTTTTATGACCAAATTAACTGGTAGGCTAGGGTATAGGCGAATGAGACAAGAAGGGTGCCCTTCATATGCTCTAAGAGTGATGTCAGAAGGATTAAGTTTGGGGGATCCTATTTTTTTCCAAATATATTTTGACATTATACATGTGGATGCCCCTTCGTCGACAATGCAATGATAGATGATGATGTTTTGGACTGAGACTGGAATTTGTAAAGCAATGGGTGATGGTAGTTGTGGGGTAGCTTTGTCTAAGTCGAATACCATTAGGTGAGAATCAGTTGGGTCTATTGCACCTAGAGCAGAAAGCACTGCTTTCCTTTGGGTTGGGCATGTTTGTAGGACCTCTAATGATGACATAGCCGATGGTGATTGTGCGAAGTCGTTGACTATGTTGTAGCTATGAGAAACTTTTGAGTTATGTCCTGCACTCCGTTAAAGGTCCTTTGACCATATTTGGCATAGGTTCTACAGAAGGTCGAGGAACGGTCAAAGAGCCTATAGGTATTTTCATCGTCGAGGCAGAAGGGTTGGGCTCTCGGGGAGCTTCATAACTTCTATTTCACGTTTGCAGGAGGATATCTTCTCCTGCCATGAAAATGTTGTGATTATAATTTTTATCAGGGTTCTCTTTAGAAGGATGTGGGTGGGATGATTGTTGTTGAGTGTTAACCACTCCTGGATGGGGGGAAGGGTCTTACATTATTGTAGTTTTTTGATATCCTTGCCCCCTATTCTCCTGTATCGTTTTTAACTCAGGGAGTTGAGGACAATGATGGGTATACTGACTGTATTCCCCACAGATAACACATGAATAATTAGTCTGTAGACTTGTGTTCTTGTTTTGTTTCTATGGTTTGTTCCTGGTTGATCCCTAGTTTTAATTCCGGTTGGGTTTACCCCTTACCAGTGCCCGTGGGGTTGCTGGTGGTTGCTGCCCCCCTGTTTGGGTTCTCCCTTTGGTTTTCTCTTTGGTTTTTTTTAGCAACATTAGGCAGGTTAGTTGGGTTCAACTTCTCCTCCGATTGTTGTTGTGGAGCAAGAGAAGGTTGCACTAGATTAACCCTTGCATTATTTTGCGTTGGTGGGTTATTTTGTTGTTGTGCGGGGAAAGGAGAATATTGGTTTCCTTGTCCTTGATTGGTATATGGATTTTGGGAAGAGGACATTACGTCTGTATTCCTAGAGGAGTACTGGTTTCCCTGTGGGGGAAGATATGAGCCTCCTTGAGGGGGCTGATATTGGTTAACCCTACTAACTGTATTCTACATTGGTGTGGGTTGACCGAGGTAGTATCCTGTATGCTGCAATGGTGGTGCGTTTTGCATAGCATCAAATGCTTGGCCATTGAATGAGTATCCAAGGTACTGGTAGTTATTACTGAGTTGGTTTTGGGTTATGGACCCAATCAATCCATCAGTGGCATTGGATGTGCTTGGTGTCTCTTTATAAGTTTGTAGGCATGGGGCATCTAGAAGCACATGATAGATGTATCTAGATTGGTGTAGCTAAGCTCTAACTGTTGATCTTTGTGTTGTCACTCACTTCTTTATCAGTCACCAGTTGGTTCAAATTCCAAATAGTAGTGACGTTTGATGCTAATATTTGAGCCATAGAAGCTATCAAAGCTTAATCAAACCCTCTCCATTGCCTAGTGCTTGGAAATATCTTTCCAATGGTATATGGAAGTCCAAATATGGAGTCCTGGAGCAGAAGTTAGAGCATGTTGAAGTTACCCTTAGGAAAGATGGAAAACAAAGAGAAAACACTAAAGGAGCAAGGCAAATCACAATCAGAGGTCCGGGGGAAAATCACAATCCTATATCCCACAGGTCCTGCGATCCCGCGGTCCCACAGTCCCGTGATACCACATCCCACAATATTGCTATATTGCAGTCCCACACACTCCAAACCTTGCGTTATCACCAATTTACGATATAGCAGTACATTGCCGAGGAGGCCGAAAAATCATTTACAAAGGAAAAGAATGAAAAACCAAGGCTGAGCCACCCCTTTCTCTCTCCTTCACATGGCAATACTACATATTGGCAATGGGCAAGCCTGCAATCCTGCATTATCAAAAATCGGTGGAATAGAGGGGCTACCACTCCAAAACCTTGCTGGTGAAATTCTACGATATTGTGTAAAATTGTCGGGGAAGGCCGAGATCATTTTATAAAGGAAACCCATGCAAAAATAGGGTCGGGCAGGCCATTTTCTCTCTCTTCATGGGGGCCACGAAGCGACATATGATTGATCCTCAGAGGTAACATGGAAGTTGATGTCATCAATGACGTGGCAGTACGGATGACACGTGTCACTTAGTTTTGGTGTTTTGAGGGGTCTTATGGAGCCATTTTTGGGCAACACATGTCGCCACTCATAGGGTGACATGTGGAAATGATGACGTCACCCTGGGGATCAGTGATTGGTGATCGCATAAACTAAAAATTCATTTCCTAGTTGATATCCTCCCCCACTGTGATTGTGATAAGGAAAAAGGCCCCTTGGATGCAATAATTTATTGACATGTATTTTATAAGGGTTTTGCGTATGGGATATCGACTGATGTAGTATAAAGAGTTAATGAAGGCTCCTAGAGTTATAAAGGAAAAAGGCCCCCGGACAAGTTTCTATAGGACTTAGAGCTTGAGTGCTAAGTTCTCGGTCAAGCCTCGAGTACATGAAGGAAGAAGTACAAAGGTGCTGAAAGCATGAGGGGATAAGGGACAAATTAGAAAGCAATCGAAACTCGCCTACTTCATGTGTTTCCACAATCAAATACGCACCCGAAAGACTATTGTGCTACATTGTAATACATATCCCTAGACAGATCAGGGTGCTGATTGCGTTCAAGAGGAGGTTTACGGTTGAAACTACAGAGTCGGCCCCTAAAGCAGCTTTAGTAGTAAATCATGGGGGATAGAGTAGTCAAAACAAGTATGGGCACATTCAAGGAAGGACCAGTCTACAATACACCTCCAGAGTCGGCGCTGAAAGAATTTAAAGGAGAATAGGCAGCGAACCGCTTCAACAACAGAGAATTGCATCATGGTAGGGACATGGCCCGACAAGAAGCCTCCACAAGAATAGTAAAGCGACACATCCTCCTTCCTCTTTCCAACTTCCTTCTATGTTCATTAATTTCTGTAAGATTCCAAGAAATGTAGGAAATCCCTATTGTAATCACAGTTTGGGCAACAGAGCTTCACCTTGGTCGAGACAACCAACTAATCTGACAGTTGAGACTCGGCCCAGGGATATTTTGTATTGAATCATGTTTGATAAACGCTCCCCCTCCTCTTATAAATAGGGGGAAGCAACACTGTAAATGAGGGGTTGGTTGGTTGGTTGGGAAGGCTGGCTGGTTCCAGAATTTCTCACCCACTAGGTATGATTTATGAGATGCTATTTGTTCTACTTGTTGTATTCATGGAGGGGATTTAACTGATGTTGGGATTAATGTATGGACTAGTTGTTTGGACCCTTTGGATTAATGAAACTCCCTGTTGATTCCAAGCATAATGGATGTGCAACATGTTTTCTTGGTAATTTCATTTCACTTGTGTATTTCTTTCCCTGAAATAGTGTTAATGGAGCTGTTCGTTTCTTGTTTGATCATGGATTTATCTTAGTTGTTCAATATTAAACAATACCTATGCATATCATAGATTTACCTCTGTTATTAATTAGCATGCAATACATGTAGAATTACATATTTACTTGTGTTTGTGATTAGCTTACAGTACCTATGGTGGCTCAGATTTACTTTGGTTGTTAAGTAGAGAATGATAACCATATTAGTATGTAGCCTGAAACCTTAATTAGCGCTCAGCTATTTCTGCCATTTCACCTTCCTTTCTCTTCCATATTTCTGTTGGAATATTTTTTCTAAGGATTCTATTCATTTACATCCCTCTACATATGTTTCCCTCCTTCTTTTCCTCCTCTCCACCACTGCTCCAACTTTAGTTTAAAGTTGTCCCATTGTTGTGTGATGGCCACCAGGAGAAGACATTTCTCTTTTAATATTGTCTCGATATACCCCCTCATTTGAATCCTTGTATTGGCTTGAGTCCACCTTAGTGAAGGCTTATTGAACCAAGCCCCTCCTATTACCTCTTTACTTGACAATTGGAGTGCTGATAACCCCTCACATTTAATTTTTCATGCACTCCTCTACTTAAGATGTCTTAGGCATTGGTCTACAATTAACCTATAGGCTGTCTCTAGGGAGCTTTCTATCTCCCCTGCAACACTTGTACTGCTAGTGCGATTTGGAGCTACAACATCTTTCTGGCGTCATTGCCGAGGAACATATTATAATATTTTTCCCTGGGTACAACAAAGTTTTACATTTCCCCTGTTAAGTGAGAAAGGGAAGTGTGGGTTGAATATCTCTCACCTTGGCGACTCCATTGAGAAATTTATGGTAAACATTTTGGCAACTCCACTTCCCCTATCTTTATTTGATCATCTTGGCTTTCAAGCAGCCCCATACTCACTCAGATGCTACAACAACCCAAAACTCTCTATCACACGGAATATGTCGATCTTGCAGACAAGATAGACCTTCCTAGAATCTAAAGAAGACCTAATGACAAGCAAACCAACCAGACACTATCTTTCTCTAAATATGCTTTAATAAACAAAGGCAAACAAGTGTCTTTAGGGCCTACCTTAGGTCCAACGCAAGTTTGTGGATGCCCTCGCTCACTCGATCCAAATGAGCTCCTTTGTCGCGAATCTGCAAACACAAACAAGGCAAACAAATTAAATAGCACCTGAAAAGCCAATATCATAAAACATATTTAACACGAAAGTCAAGGAGTCCATGAAACAAATAACATGAGATACTTGTTGAGAAAAATGAGTTTGATTGTATTAATTCAAAAGAAGAAGAACTTTACAACCTGTGCCTTGACGCTGTACAAGCTCCTCCCAGGGTCCAGCAAGAAGTCTCCTCTACTTTGACAAGTTTCACTCTCTTCCCAATGAAGCCAAAAAGGTATGTGATCTCTCCTCTTAAGCTCAACTAGGAAGTCTTGATTTCACCAGCATTTACCCTCAAAAATGTTCAGCTTCTAACCTCCCTAGCAACCAGCCCAATGCCTGAATTTATAGTGCAATGGAGGGAGGTTACTAGGTCCTCTTTCAAAGGGATAAAGCCCTCCTTCAAAGGGATAGCTCCTCTCATCAAGGGATTAGCTCCTTCTCTTTTGGGATGCATGAACCACCTCAGAGCGAACAATCCACGTCAAAATTCCTTCTAGAATCCTCTAGAATTAACCCAAAGTGAGTTTTTTAAGATAAAAACTTGCGCCTTTTGACTTTCACAGGGGTCCGCATCCACACCTTTAGGGACAAAGCGGGCAGGTCCGCAGTTTTTGTAAATAGAAGGTGCGGGACCGCAAGTGACAGTGAGAGAAAGTGCGGAACCAGAGTTTCATTGATTTTTAATGTCTTTCTCTCATTTTCAAAGCTTGACTTGAAGAGCTGAGGTCTGAGACTTGCTTAGGAGGACAGTACAAGTGATGATAGACCCATACTGACTGCAAATAATCATGGTGACGATATTTTTGTGTAATAGATTGCCCCCTAAAGTGCGAAGTCTGTAGTAGATGAGGATTTCATTTATCATTTAGGAAGAGTGAAGTACTTTATCATTTCGAGGATCATCTTGTGGAGAGCCCGGTTGGAACCTGTAAAAACATTCAATGCAAGATATATATATGAGATCATATCATCGCTGAGGTAGGCATTCCCATACTCAGATCAAAACTGACTAGAAAACTAACTACTGCTTTGATACAGGAATGATCTTGTAAAACATCACAAGTATAGACTCATGTGGACACAGTATGGACACAGCCATCTGTTTATGAATAGTCCATTATATAATGAATACAAAATTCCTCGCAGCCTGGATTGTGGAAACTAGATCCAGGGTCTTCATTTCTACTTCCCGAAACAGTACAATTCTATCCATGCGAATGAATGTGTTGATGTCGAACATGGTAGAAACGACTTGATTACCAGTCAATAATGTAAACTGCTAACAAGTGTGAGAGAAACCACCAGTGATGTCAATGGCTCTCAAAGTACCCAGTACAATCCATGAGATGTGAATAAATGTGTTGATGTCGAACATGTCACGGAATCCTTTGATCGAAAGTTAATGATGCAACCTATCGTCAAAGGCGAGAAACCTGCCATTGAGGCATGCAGATCCTAAGGTACTGACGATTTCTAGATCATCTTTCTAGATAATGAGCTGAAGTCAATAGAAAGCAATCCGTCATAGGCAAGCCCACAACACAAAATCATAGATCAAGTCGAAGAAATTTAGTTGCAAGGACTGACTCAGGGATGGTCAAGATGGATGACAGATATTTTGTAGATGAATGGCTTATTGGCAGTGACCTCTTGAACACATAACCACATGACAGATGGTTTGGTGACAATTGACCCAAAGTTAATACCCAGAAACCGGATGAAGACTTTCAATGTGGTTTGATCAATTGTTAGGCAAAGGATTTCCCAACCCAGGTGAATAAAAGTGTCGTGTTCAAGAGTGGTTACAAAGTATGACAAATAGGCTCATTTTTCTCTCTTTTCCCCCTCCATTTCTGGCAAGTACCTCTTTATTTTTGACAGGCTTGAGGAGGATAACTTTTGCTTGATTATAAGCTCATCCTTCGGATGAGTCCAACTTAGTTTAAATTCGAACCCTAAGAAGGAGTGGTTCGTTCCTGTTTGTAATTGAACAGGTCCTTTACTGTGAAATTTTAACGAGTCCAGTATAGGAGAAACTCGACGTTTTTCAATTTTAGAGAGCCTGAAAAAACTTAAGAAAACTCCAGGGTTGACCTTTTTCGTAAGTTTGTGTCTCCCAAGCCTGAAAAAGTATAAAATAATACTTGAGAGAATCGCTTGATCTTTTACGACCAAGGAGTACTTTTCGTAATTAGTGTCCCTGATCCGAAAAAGTAAAAAAGCGATCAATGACACGTCGTTTTATAACCAATATCGAATTTGAAACGACAAAAATCCGGCAATCTTTTCATGTTTTTACGGTCGAAAAAGAGCTGTAAGTGGACCGTCTTTTAATTCCATTTTAACGAGTTTAAAAGAAAAACTCGGCGATCTTTTCATGTTTTAGGAGTCAGAAAAGAGCTTAAAGGTGACTCTAAATGTTTTTTCGTTGAAAACGATAGATTTCGCCTGAATAATCCGTTATCCTGCACAAAAACACAAACATTACTCATACCTATTTGAAATGGATAAAAATGTCGCAAAAATACCTTTCCAAAGTGAAACATAAACAAATTTGCAATTTATTTACTCAAAAAACTTATAAAAAGGGTCTTCGTCAATTCATTTTTACCGTTTGAGTTTTGGGTGAGAAAATAGTGCTTTTGTTCAGAAAACTTCCCGTGAAGATTGCGGAAAATCCAACCGTCGGAATCGAACGCCGTCTTCTCCAGGTAATCCACATCATCTTACTCTTCATTTTTGACCGTTTCAATTTTTGTTTTAGTCATTCATTTCATTTTTTGGGAGGGCTTTTAGGCTTAAAACCCGTGCACGGGGCCCGCAGGTTTACCACTGCTGGCCTGCGGACCCCGACTTTTTCTCCATTGGGAAAAAGCCAGGGGTCCGCACCTTCCATGTAGACAAGGTGCGGTCCCATGCACTGTGTCTAACCCGGAGGGTGCGGTCCCCGTCGCAAGGGTTTTTAACCCAAAAATTCTCAAAATTGGACCAAACAAAATAATTTCTAGCATTTTAATTTATCTTTATACTTGATGCAGAGAGTACATCATGCTAGATTGGCGTGAACGAGAGCATGAGGACGTGGATGCTGCCGCATGGAATCATCAGCCTTCACTTGATGCTTTGAGGGCGTGCGACTTGTACAAATTCTGGGCCATTCCTGGCATGAGGGCTCAGGTGGATTTCTTACAGTGGCTGGTTGACAGATGGAGCATACAGGACCAGTGCTTCTTCATTGGTGGCCACCAGCTCGAAATCGAGCCGGCGGACATATATTTCTTGACTGGTTTGCCTAAGAGAGGCGAAGACTTGACTCTGTTTGGGGCTAGGCCAGGTGGCCAGTCTGTTGATAGCCTCCAGCTAGAGTTCTGCAACAGCCAGGCTAGAGACGAAGGGATAGACATAAAGACCATATCCCGTCCTGAACTCATGGTGATTACGTTTACTGTCACCAGACTTTGTGGGGTTGCCGCATTACATATTGCCACCGGATCCCAGATGCGTATGGTAGTTGATTGCTTTTGAGGCACCATCTTCAACTGGTGCGATGCTGTGTTGGCCAATCTGAAAGGCCAACTGACCAGGGCCAAGAACGAACAATTAAAGACCTTTGGTTATGGGGCTTTGGTTGTGAGTTTTGGCTTGGAGAGGGTTCCCATGTTGATCCCGCAGCACCTTACTGTTGGAGCTGGGCTTCCTCGAGAGCCCAAACTGATGCGATGGGTCGTAGTTATGGCCCGTCACCCGGACGAGAGGACAAAGGTTGCTCGATTCAAACCTGAGTATTTCCAATGGTTGGAAAACCAGGTCTTTTCTATTCAGGACTTCCCTTACGCTGGGGTATATTTTCGTGGTGACCCAGACATGGCTCTTCCACCAGGAGAGCAGTGGGATGACTCAGGTAAAATCATTTTCAACATTTTTCCTATTTTAATTTTTTTATTATTTTTCCATCGTCTAAAAAATGATAACAAAAGTTTGAAATGTAGATGTGGGTCCACAGCGACCAGCCGCTCTCTGGCCTTACGAGAGGAAACAACCAGTTGCAGCCGTGCCAACCCCACAGTACGAATCAACAGAGGTTTTGGCCGAGTTGGAGGGTCATCTCGAGCGCTTGACAGGAGATATTTCGGAGACCACTATAGATGACATTCCTCGTCGACTTCAACGCTATGTGATTGGGGTCCCGGGACCTTTTAGGAGGTTCCTTTGCAAGGTGGCCCGTGCAGTGGTTTCTTATCGAGATCATCACCAGTGATAGGATGATCGCCTATTGTGGGCACATATGACATTTTTGTTTTCTATACTTATCATTTTTGCCGATCATAAGGTTTTTTTCAACCTATGATCGAGGACGATATATTTTTGACACACTCCTATATATATATCACTATTACCGGCTTATCTTGTAAATCATGTTATGGAATGGTTTTAAATTTACATGTATGATTATTGCAAATGTTTATTTAACATTCGAGAAGCAATTGCATCTGCTAGTTTATTTAAAGATCTTGGAATATGCTGATATTCAATATAATCAAATTCACACTCCAAGAGACGCACTCTCAAAAATAATCTTAATAACACTGGATTTCTAATGGCATACACTCTATTAAGTTGTAATAGATGAAATAGATTTAGATAATAACTCAATCACTGCACTATACTCGGCAATGTTGTTCGTTGTTTGACCGAGGCTTACCCAATGCATAGATACTAACTCATCAGAGGGCGAATAGATAACCCAAGCTGCGGAAGAAATGTTCCGTGTATTACGACAAGCACCATCAGCGAAACCAATGTATGTTTGGAGAGGCATCGACATCTGCAATATCAAGAGTAAAACCAAGATAAGCAGGAATAATGATGAAAAAAAACTCTCTAAGCTAAGCACATTGTTTAAACTAAAACACACCAGCTAGAAAGAAAAACTATTCTAACTAAAAATCTCCATACCCATTCTTTAAGCATAATACCTCTTTAAGTAAAGACCATTTCTGGGTTTACCCAAAGAGTCCCCATCAAAGTCTACGAATTCATAGGCCCCTTTTGCTAGCTTTCGCTTGACAACATACGGACCATGCCACATAGGAACGAATTTTCCAGCGCCTAATTTATCATTAGCTTGATCGTAAACTAAGACTAGATCTCCTTCCGAAAAATTTCGAGGGGTCACATTTCAATCATACTGAGCTTTCATGCGTTTTGCGTGAGTCTCGATTGCCAATGCAGCATCACGTTGATTCTCATCTAATTGAGCCAAGTATAACAAACGCTTTTCTTCTTCGGAAGTGGCTGGAAGTAACTCGATGGCCATTTGCAGTGACGGGATTTCGCATTCAATGGGTAACACAGCTTACTAGTTGGAAAGGAGTGAACCCTGTTGATGTTTTTACTGAAGTTCGGTACGCCCAAAGCGCTGAAAATAGCATGTTATGCCAATTCGACCAACGAATCCCAATGATTCGTCGGATCATGATAACTAAAACTTTGTTGATGGATTCAACCAGACCATTAGCTTGTGGATAATAAGGGGTTGAACTATCGTGACGTAAACCAAGCTGGCCTGTAAGTTCGGCCATCATAACGTTTCGAAAATGATGCCCATGATCAGTGATTATTTCTTGTGGGACACCAAACTTAGCAATTATATGATTGAACACGAAAATTGCAGTTATCTTGCCATCTGCCTCAAATGTAGGCATCGCCTCGCCCCACTTGGTAAAACAATCTACCGCAAGGATGATATACGCATGCCCCCCAGCCGAGTGAGGGTTACATGTAATAAAATTGATACCCCATTTGGCAAAAGGACCAACGACAATTATAGGGTGGAGAGGAGCAGGTGGAGCGCGCATCTTTCGATCAAAAATTTGGCAGTTGTGGCATTTTCGGACCGTCGTAATACAATCTTTAAATAAAGACAGCCAGAAGTAGCCAGCGCGCAATATCTTTTAGGCTGTGGCATACCCAGACATATGACCGGAACACGCTCTAGAGTGACAGTCATTTAAAACCCTTTCAGCTTCCTCGTGAGTTAAGCAACGTCAAAACACAGAGTTCGCCCCACGGCGATAAAGAGTATCTCCAATAATCCTGAATTGTTGGGACTGGAATCGAATTTTTCGACGTTCTGACCTTGAAATTTCTAGCCGAAAGGATTGGGTTTGGAGATAAACGATGATATCCCCATACCACGGATCTAAAGTGCTGATTAGAAACAAGGATTCGTCCGCAATGGGCTCCTCTGCCACAGTTTCCGTGTCAGCACGCGGGAAGTCACATATTAACTCCGCAAAAACTAAAGATTTCTTAGACTTGGATTTCTCAAATTCCAAGTCGAACTCCTGCAGGATAAAAATCCATTTAGAGTACTTGCCCCCTAGCAATTGCTTGGTCAAAATGTAGATCATAGGGTTGCAATCTGAAATTACTGTAGTTTTATGTAGTAAAATGTAGTTACAAAAACGTTGGACAGCTTGAACAGCTGCCAATGCCAATTTCTCCACATGTGAGTATTTTAGCTCAGTTGGATTTAAAGTTCGACTAAGGTAATATATCACATGTTCAGTTTCGAATTCATCTTCCTGAACTATGACCATTCCAATGGTGGAATGAGAGGCGACGAGATACAAGAAGTAATCCTGGTTGTAGTTGGGAGGATGCAATAACGGTGCATGGGTCAACGTGTGTTTAAGTGCATCAAAATATTTCTGAGCTATCTCATCCCAATAGAATGGAGTATTCTGTTTCAACAACTGGGTAAAACCCTTTGTAACTTCGGCGTAGTTAGGAATGAATCGTCTTAAAAAATTTGCTTTCCCTTGCAAACTTTGGAGTTGGCGAAGACTCGAAGGAGGAGGCAATTTGACGATAGCTTCGACCTTCAAGGGATCGACGCGAATGCCGGCTTTCGAAACTACAAACCCCAGTAATCGACCCGTTTCTATACAGAAAACACATTTGTGTGGGTTCAACCGAATCCGATAATGCCTACACCTCATAAAGATTGCTCGTAAATGGACGAGGTGATCAGCTCGATGTAATGAATGAGCAGGCAAGTCATCGAGATACAGTTGCACAATGTGCTTGATGTCATGAAACGCATAAGACATGGCCCTTTGAAAAGTTGCTCCGGCATTCTTGAGCCCAAAAGGTAACTTGCAATTAGAAAATGTCCCCCATGGACAAATGAAAGCCGTTTTTGGTTGATCGGCAGGTAGAATATTGATTTGATTGTATCCGGAAAAACCATCCATGAAGGAGAATATTTCGTTGTGAGCACAATCATCAATAATTTGATCGATATAGGGATTTGGGTAATTGTCCTTTGGACAGGCTCGATTAATGTCCCTATAATCGATGCATATTCTTATTGTTCCTTGCTTTTTGTTAACCGGAACAATATTCGATACCCAATCTATTAACGGGATCGGATAAATGAAACCTGCTTTGAGTAATTTTTCAACTTCTGCTTTAATTGCAACATCTTTTCTTGGGTGAATCTGACGCAAGCGTTGTCGGACGGGTTTAGCGTCCGGGTAAGTATTGATCTCATGAACAACAATCGCGAGATCAATTCCTCGCATTTCCTCATAGGACCAGGCAAACACGTCGCGGAATTCTTGAAATAGGGCCTTATATATCTGAATTTCGTCATTTGTACACGAGGCACCTATATGAATGTTCTCAACAATTCCGGGCTTAACCGAAATGTCAATAGGAATAGTTCGAGAGATGTTTCCCAAATTTAACTCTGAATCAAGATGTTTCATTGGATTCTGAGGTTCCTTGACATATTCAGACGTAAAAATTGATGAGAAATCATTTTCAAAACGATCATTCTCGGGTAAAAACGAAGATCTGTGATGGAGATCTTCCCATGGTAAATCACCTACACATAGGATTTCATGAATTTGCTCATCAGAGTGAACAAGTTCAGAAAACGTGATTAAATCTGAGCTTGATGTGAAAAGTGATTCCTCACGGACCACATTCATGAAGTCAATTTCGGTTGAAGATGAGTCGGTAAACAATTGCACGGCCTCATACGCAATTTCATATGGACTCAAAGGCATGACATCACCAAATGAGTCTATCTCAGATTCAGAAGGAATGATCCAAGGATCATCATAAACAATGGTGTATGATGTAATCATATGAATGGTTGCAAATGAAGATGATGCGTTGATCGAAGGAAAAGGAAAAGTTCCCAGTAAACCGACATCTTTAACTAATCCTACTCCAACATCCTTATACGGGATAGTCGTTTTACCGACATGCTGAATACTTTCAGAAGAGGCTGGGTCGGAAGAAAAATAAGCCAACTGGTCTATTGTTACGATCTTTCCATTATGTGGAAACTTTATAACCCGAAAGACTGATGAAACGACCACTGTCATAGCGTAAGACCAACTTCGACCCAAGAGAAGGTTGTAATCTAGAGGGGCATCAACCACCTCCACATCTAGACTAACGATTTTTCCTTCAACCCCTATAGGCAAATCCTGTAGAATGCCAAAAGGATGAAACCCACGACCATCAAAGGCCCTTAGAATCGTCGGGGATTGATTTAGCGAAGGAGAACCAAGCAATCTCCAACACTGTATCGACATAATACACGTTGAGGCTCCCTCATCAATCACAGTCTGATGAATAGGCCTGTTTTTTACTATCACTGGAATCTGGAAAGCCATTTGATGAGGCAAACGCGGTGTACTATTTTCTAGATCGAAAATTATTAGGTTCGAGTCCTGAACGTCAACAGCTCCTATAGCCGACAAAAGTAATTTATGTTGTGCTGGACATGATTGCAGCACTTCCAAAACCGACATTGTTGAGGGTGAAACATCTAAATCCTCAACAATGTTATAGTTCTGAGCCGCTCTCACATGTGGATTGAAAGCTGACTTTCGAAGTATACCCTTGGCGAGCAGTTTGATTACCAAGTTTGGATTAGGTTTCTCGATCTGTAGTGGATCGGAACCGGGAGCTGAGGTTGATGGATTAGAATGAGAAGATTCTGCTTCTTTACCATCAACAGGACTTTTACTACCATAATCTTGCGATCGAGTCGCAATCCGAACATGGGACATCATCAGTATGGGTTCTTCATTGGCGCTCGAGGACGAACCTATCATCTTACTGTCTTGAGCTGGAAAAGGATCCTTCAAAACAGCAGGAGTTTGGGAACCTTTGACAATCTTCGCAACCTCTGCACGATGAGGGCAGTCTCTTGTAAAATGTTCATCGTCACAAATGAGACAAGGATAACGAGGTTTGCGCTTTTCATCATTGGATTCCGATTTTTCAGGTTTCTCCTTTGGATTTTTGTCCATTTTATTCTTCTTCTTTCCTTTCTTCTTCCCACCGGATTTTGATTTGGCTGTAGATGACTCTACAACGTGAATATCGGCGAAAATCTCTGCAGAAGAATCTCTTGTTGGGGAATCAGGCAAGGTTATGATAGGAGAAGAATTCTTGGAATATTTCTTCTTACTTTTAGTGTTAATCGTACCAATCATACCATCGGCGGCATGAGATCCCGAAGGAGCTGCAGCGATTTGATTTTGCTTGGGAAGATCGGGGATTTTCTCGTGTAACGTACCTGACTGAGTATAGACCAAATCAAGGTACTGTGCTTGAGCAATTACTTTCTCCTCAGTAACAACCCGGCTTTAGCTACATCTTCAGTGATCTTTGGCAACAAAGATTTTACAAACCACTCGGCCAAGATCTGATACGGAATAAACACCTTCACTAAACGCCGTCGACGTCTCCACTCATGAATATGATCTAAAATGTAAGTGGATGTCGATTGTTTTAACGAAGTTAGCAATTCCGTTCCATTGTCATATCGGACTGGCAACTAAAAATGAGTTAAAAACAAGGTAGCTAACTGATTAAAATTATAAAAAGTGCCTCGTGGTAACTCAATGTACCACTTGGCCGCGAGACCAATTAGAGTGCGCTGGAAAAGTTTAAGATGGATTGAATCATCTTAAATGGAGTTAGACGCACACCAGAGGTGGTAAGTCATCACATGGTTCGACAGGTCCTCTCCTGATTTACCTTCGAAATTAGGAATGTCACTGGGCAACTTATTCGACATTGGCGGCCAAAACGGAAGATAATTAATGGGATCGTTCGTTAGGCGCGACAAGTCAGGCAAGTCCAAAGTTGCGATAAATGGTAACTGACAATTAGGATCCCTAAAACTCTGGGTCATGAGACCAGCCCCAGGAGGAGGATATCCGGGATAACTAGGAATAGGAATTGCATTTGGGATATTGTATCCTCCCGTGAAACCAGGATTAACCGGACCGTACTGGGGTTGTTGAGGTTGTTGATAAGTGTACCCAGGGTATGGTTGATACTGATAGACTGGCTACTGCACAGCAGGAATGGATTGGTACTATCCCTGGTATGGTTGATAAGTAAATTGTGGTTGACTTGTGACAACCGTACTTGAACCAGGTTGTCCTACAGGCATCTGAACCGAAGTTTGAATCATAGATCCAGACAGTGCTAAAGATGTCTGAGGAGTAGATACAGGAACAGTAGAAACCGGAGCTGTCGATACTCCAGAAGTAGGTGGGGTAGATTGAACAGATGTTGCGGCAGTTGTAGCAGTCGTTTGAGGCGGAGTACGAGGTGTACTAGGCCCAGACTGAGAAACTACCGAAGGTACAGAAGTTTGAATGTTATACTGGACTGGTTGCTAGGGTGTACCAGAAACTAAGGGTTGTCTAGTTTGAGATGATAACTGTACATTTGGTTGCAACACCTGTTGAGTTTGCAATGGATCCCACACTATATTCATTCTGGGGTACTGACCCATAACAGGTTGAGAATATTTAGGACCATAACTGGGTTGAGGGTAGGATTGATAATTTAAAGGTACATTTCCCGTTCCTTGCATATACGCTTGACCGGAGGGTGGTTGGAAACCTTGGTTCGAGTACTGACCTTGGGGTTGATACCCTTGAGGCACGTACTGATACTGGGGTTGACCTTGAGGTATAAATTGATACTGGGGTTGACCTTGGGGTACATATTGAGTCTGGGGTTGACCTTGAGGAACGTAATGTCCCGTAGGTATGTACAGTCCTTGAGGTTGCCCCCCAGATGCAAATTGGGTACCTTGAGGTTGCCCACCAGGCGATAATTGAGGCTGCCCCCCAGGCGGTAACTGGCCACCTTGAGGTTGAGGATTGGGAATAGAACCTAACATCATGAGAATGTCTTCTACGCTCAACGTCTTAGTACCATTTCTTCCAGTTAATAACCCTTGCTCAATGGGTTGGGGAGACGCTCCCGAAAACGTACCAGAAAGTGACTGATACCTAGAGGGAACAGAAGGACTGTCGTACAATAAGGATTCGGGCGATTGAGTAAACATGGACGACTGCCTTGACATATTTAACGAAGGATAATAACCTCTAGGTGTTGGGTGATAAGGAATGCGAGGTGGTGAAAAACTTAACCCTGGGTTTTCTAAGAAATTAGTCAAAGAAAGATACCAAGTACTGCTCCTAGGTGGACTGTAAAAATTTGATTCACGCTCCCTTAGCTCAATAACAGGTTGATTTTTAGGGATAGGGATGCCTACTTCTTCTTCCGGAGTAGCAAGTTCTTCAATAGCAATAAGTCCAGAAGGAAGATCTTGGGTGATTACTCTTTCTACCCTAGGTGAACCAGGACCACTAGAAGCTGGAGAAGCAAACCCCAATGTCGGAGTAGCAGCAAATTCACTTTCAGGCTCGGATATTTCAGGTTCCTCACCTATATCACTAGTAGATGAAAAGCTACCAGTAACTTCGGAAATAGACACTGATTGTAGATTATAATCTGCCACTAACGCTTGAAAATTAGGATGTACTATCAAAGAAGATTCTCCTTCTTCAGGTGACCCAACTCTACTGTCTCTAGGAGTTACGAGGACTTTCAAGCCTTCAAGCTGGCTCGGGACTTCCTCAGGAGGTTGGCCCCGAAGTCTACGGGACTTCCTTGGTAATTCAGCCATGGTTAAAAACTTTTAACTACTTCACATGCAAACAAAGTAAAATTTCAATGAAAACCACCTAAAGTCTCTAAAGAACCAAACAAATTTGAATCACACGCTTAAAGAATCTAGGAGATCAAACACACACAAATAGTAACTTTCCGTACTGAAAACACTAGTTGGTGATGAAATCCAACGTCGCAGAGTTCAATACAGAAATGGTGGTTGGAACAGTTACCCCGGCAACGTGCTTAATGAATAGACTGGCACAAGTTCCTCCACTTAACCGTCTCGAGTGAAGAGAACCCCCCAGAAAATCCATGTGAGTCTAGTCGGCGTCTGCTCCAGGTACAGCGGGATCTTCCCACCACTGTCACCTCAGGAAGAATCCTAAAGAATATGGCCACTAAGGTTACCAACCGAAACAAATATACCTGGGGGAACAGTCTACGATCCGATACGCACGCAAGGGCAGAGTAGCAAGCTCAATCCCCTTGAAGGCTCCTTGACATAGTCCAAGTTTTACCAACAAGTGACCCCAGGCTCCTCGACAATGGTTAATCCGAGGTTTACCGTTTTTAATACGTGAATATTTGGCGTCGTTCCCAATGAGGAAGGATTGATTCCCACACTGGTTCGGACACGATCTCGTGCTTCTCCTTTAAGAGGAGCTTTCCCAGAGCATAAATGCAACAATTGGATTTCTTCCCTACCACAAGATACAGCTACTTGTTTGTTTTTACTATCTTGGAGAGTTAATTACTCTCCTACTCCAAGACACTAGCCTAAGCTAAGTTGGTGTATCAGAGCCCTAGAAATAAAAATTTTACTAGATGAATTTTACTTTAAGCGTTATTTTTTATTGGTTTTTGTTTAAGTCAAAAGGTGCGGAGATGAAACTCGTGGTATGAAGACTCAACTCAAAATCACTAAAAATGCACCTAAGATGATTTAAACAATCTTTTTCTCTTTGATGAACTTCTAAACTAAGAAAGAGTTTGAGAATGCAAATACTTTGTAAACACAAATCCTTCTTAAGAAACAAATTAAAAGAAGAGCTTTTGTCCTTTCCAATGCACTCAAAACGAGACAACTAGTTATTTCACAAAAAATTCCCTTTTTTGTTTCAAAGCACTCAACCACTACAAAAAAAAAACTTTTTTCCAAAAGAGATTTTTTTATTTTTTTATAAAACACTCAAAACTATAGAAATGACTAACTTTGAGATCTATAAATTATAAAAACCTATTTGAGGTCAAAGCCTACTAGACGTCTTTTTTAAGGATGTTTTACTTAGCTAGATGTAAGCTAAGGACCAATTTATGCAGAATCACAAATCAATCAAGAACAACCAATTTTGTTTTCTTTTTGAAAATGAAAATCCAAACTTTTCAACACAAGCTTTTCGAAGTTTTGTAAAGAGAAAACTCAAAGCGGATTCCTCAACAAGGGGAGATTTCATAAATGGTCAGACTCATAAGAAGGCTAGTAGACACCAAGGTGATCTGAAGTCCCTATAGCTTCTAAGCTCAGAGCCACTACACAACCAAAATGAAAAACAAACCCAACAAGCAAAACTCCTAGGAATTTCACCTAAAACCCTAACACTAATGAAATCAACCTAAGGAAAGCTTCTGACAGGTTATATGTAGGTTTGGGCAGTGGATAACAATTTCTAAACAAAAACTAAGCTGACTAACAGAGGAAATCTTAGGTTTTTCAAAATTTTGACAGGGTCCGCAGGCCCACAGTTGACACAGGTGCGGTCTCACTCTGTGCTAAAAGCAAAGGTGCGGATAGGTACGCACTGTGTCAAAAGGCTAGGGTGCGGTCCTCTCCCAAAGCTATGAAAAATGAAAAATAACCCTGGATCTACAAACTCTACCCAATTTTACACACAACAAGCCAAAAACAGAAACAAAAACACAGTTTCTCAGGTCAAAGTAAAAACAAGGAAAACAATCAACTCCCCAGCATGGTCGCCATTTTGTCACACGGGATAAGTCGATCTTGCGGACAAGATAGACCTTCCTAGAATCTAAAGAAGACCTAATGACAAGCAAACCAACCAGACACTATCTTTCTCTAAATATGCTTTAATAAATAAAGGCAAACAAGTGTTTTTAGGGCCTACCTTAGGTCTAATGCAAGTTTGTGGATTCCCTCGCTCCTTCGATCCAAATGAGCTCCTTTGTCGCGAATCTGCAAACAAAAACAAGGCAAACAAATTAAATAGCACCTGAAAAGCCAATATCATAAAACATATTTAATATGAAAGTCAAGGAGTCCATGAAACAAATAACATGAGATACTTGTTGAGAAAAATGAGTTTGATTGTATTAATTCAAAAGAAGAAGAACTTTACAACCTGTGCCTTGACGCTGTACAAGCTCCTCCCAGGGTCCAGCAAGAAGTCTCCTCTACTTTGACAAGTTTCACTCTCTTCCCAATGAAGCCAAAAAGGTATGTGATCTCTCCTCTTAAGCTCAACTAGGAAGTCTTGATTTCACCAGCATTTACCCTCAAAAATGTTCAGCTTCTAACCTCCCCAGCAACCAGCCCAATGCCTGAATTTATAGTGCAATGGAGGGAGGTTACTAGGTCTCTTTCAAAGGGATAAAGCCCTCCTTCAAACGGATAGCTCCTCTCATCAAAGGATTAGCTCCTTCTCTTTTGGGATGCATGAACCACCTCGGAGCGAACAATCCACGTCAAAATTCCTTCTAGAATCCTCTAGAATTAACCCAAAGTGAGTTTTTTAAGATAAAACTTGCGCCTTTTGACTTTCATAGGGGTCCGCACCCACACCTTTAGGGACAGAGCGGGCAGGTCCGCAGTTTTTGTAAATAGAAGGTGTGGGACCGCAGGTGACAGTGAGAGAAAGTGTGGAACGAGAGTTTCATTGATTTTTAATGTCTTTCTCTCATTTTCAAAGCTTGACTTGAAGAGCTGAGGTCTGAGACTTGCTTAGGAGGACAGTACAAGTGATGATAGACCCATACTGACTGCAAATAATCATGGTGACGATATTTTTGTGTAACACTCTCCCTACTTTTGAAGTTGAAATCAATCACATAGGGAGGTTTTCAAGATGGCCCTTCCTGCATTCCTGGCCAACCAATTTGCCCCACTGTATTTCTCTTCTATTTTTGGTTATCCCAATCATGTCCCTGCATGTCATGAGTGGAATTCCTATTTGCCTAGATTTAGTGGGAACACAGAGAGAAGACCTGACCAACACCTCAAAGACTTTCACGAATGCATGGAGCAACAAGGTATTTTTCTTGAAGATGTACAAATGAAGTTGTTCAAGTGGTCTTTAGATGAGGATGCTAGAGTTTGGTTTAAAATGATACCTCGTGGCAACATATCTTCTTTGAAATGTTTTCATACAACATTCTATCAATATTTCAAAATATTTTATCCACCGAATGCTCTATTTGAAGATTGTTGCACACTTTGTAATGATGAAGATATTCCCAAGGTAAATAACCCTGCTGAAGATGTATGTGAGAGCTCATTCCAAGAATATATCTACTCACATCAAGAAGCATCTCCCCATGAGAAAGAAAGAGAAGAAGGAAACACCATTGAGCTACCAATAAACTCTCAGAGGGCTTATTCAGTTGAGTCTAATGTTTCTCCTTCTTATGATGAATATAACTTTGATGGAGAGTCAAGTGAGGCAGAGCTACCATACTCCTAGTTATGGGAAGCTGAACAAGAAGAAGAGGCCCATCAGGAGCTCAGCAAAGAGGCTTCAGTCCATGATGCATATCTTTCACATGGAGAGCAGGATCAAGGATCTCCTCCAATCTATGATTCATATGATTTAGAGGAGGAGGAAATGGTCATGAAGGTGCAGAAGGAGCTATTTACCAGTAAGTGGGGAGAAAGCTCCCAACAACAAGTTTTTCAAGAAGAGCCCAAAGCTAAATTGCTGCAGAAAGATTTCTACCAAGAATTATCAACAGACCCTCCAATCTATGACTCTTATAGTTCTGACAGTGAACAATCTGTTGCAGATTTCCAAGATAACTATCCCATTGAAAAATAGGTAGTAAAAGATCAGTAGCCAATTTTTCTTGGAAAGACTAAAGTTGAGGGGCTGAAAGGTGTTTATGGTTGCCCTAGCCAAGAGGATATTGGTCAGCAGACTTCTTATGAAATTAAGGCATCTGCAAAATTTCCTTCCCTATTCCATGACCCTGTGGCTAAGTACATGATCCTATTCTTAAGCCAGCAACAGAGGTTGTTTTAATAGCATGTATTAGGTTCTTCATTCAATGATCTTTCATGGTGCATGCTTATTTGTATCTTTCTTTTTTCAATAGTATGAAGGCATATGGTCTAGTACTCTAATAATGGCTTGGCTCCATTGGAGGTTTGAACATACTTAGATGAATTAAGCTTTGTGCATAAGTAGGAATGTACATAAATAAGCTCACCAGCTGAGCATTTACTTTTCATTTTTTAGAATTTTTATTTATGCATATTGGATTGACGAGGAAAGTCCCATGGATAGTTTTCTGATTACAAAGATTCATTTATTACTGACTCTATGACCAATGGTGAAAGATACTGGTTTGTAGGTTCTCATCTCCTTGCTAGAAAGGAACTGTCCCCAGTAGGAGCTAATGTTGTCACTCATTGATTTATCAGTCTTCAGTTGCTTCAAATGCTAAATAGCAGCAAAGTTTGATGCTAGGTTTTGAGTCACAGAAGTTATCAGAGCTTAATCAGACCCTCTTTATTGCCTAGTGCTTAGAAAGAGATTTCCAATGTTATATGGAAGTCCAAAAATGAACTACTGGAGAAGAAGTTAGAGCATGTTGAAGTTAACCTTGGGAAAGCTGGAAAACAAAGAGAAAACACCAAAGGAGCAAGGAAAATTGCAATCAGAGTTCCGGGGGAAAATCATAATCTCGCATCTCGCAGGTCCCACGATCCCGCAGTCTCGTGATCCCGCAGTCACGCAATGCCGTGATCCCATAGTCCTGCGATACCACATCCCGTAATATCATTGTATCATAGTCCTGTGATCCCACATCCCAAAACATCGCAGTCTCACATGCTCCAAAACCTTGCATTATCGCCGATTTGCGATATAGCGGTACATCATTGGGGAGACTGAAAAATCGTTTACAAAGGAAAATCATGAAAAAACCAAGGCCAAGCCACCACCTTCTCTCTCCTCCATGTGGCAGTACAAAGGTACAACATATCAGCGATGGGAAATCCTACAATCTCGCATTATCAGAAATGAATGGAACAGAGGGGCTACCACTCCAAAACCTTGTGATGTGCGATTCTGCGATATTGTGTAAAATCGTTAGGGAAGGCCTAGATCATTTTACAAAGGAAACCCATGCAAAAACAGGGTCGGGCGGGTCATTTTCTCTCTCTTTTTTGGGGCCAGGAGGCGGCATATGATTGGTCCTTAGAGCTAGCACGGTAACTGACGTCATTAATGACGTGGTAGTACAGTAGTGACGTGGCAGTACGGGTGACATGTGTCACTCAGTTTCGATGTTTTCACGTGTTTTATGGGGCCATTTCCTGATGACACGTGTCACCACTCATTGGGTGACACATGGCAGTGATGACATCACCCTGGGGATCGGCGTTCGACGATCGCACAAAGTAAAAATTCAGCTCCTTGTTGATATCCTCCTTGATTGTGATTGCGATAAGGAAAAAGTCCCCCCCCCCCCCCCCCGGATGTGATAATTTATTGAGGTGTATTATATAAGGGTTTCACGTCCCGGATATCGACTGATGCGGTATAAAGAGTTAATGAAGGCTCCTAGAGTTATAAAGGAAAAAGGCCCCTAGACAGGTTTCCATAGGACCTAGCACCTGAGGTGTTGGAAATACTGAGAGGGGGGGTGAATCAATATTTCTTTTCAATTGTTTTTTTTTTTTTGTTAAATCATTTATATTTAGAACACAAAAATAAATAACAGGAATGAGTGCTTTTATTAATATAATCTTTGCAATAAATCAAGTACAATGTATATATATATATATATATATATATATAGCTTCAACTAGTTGCCAAGCACCAACTTGGACCTTTTGTGAGGCTCCAACCTCCAGAGCACCAACCCTGTCTTGTCAAGGCACCAACCTTGGATTTAGGAGCACCAACTCCCAGGACACCAATCCTTCCAGTTCTGAGGTACCAACCCCAAGGGCTCCAACCCTCTGCTGTAAATTGTCTGGATCTGTTTGGTAGTAGTTCTCTGCTCCCAACCCCGCTGAACCTATTAATTACTTATGTCCTCCTGCTTCTTCCACTTCTGCTAGACCTTCGAATTCCTCTGTTTCTTACAGTTTCACCAACCTTGTCTTTCCTTGTTCTCTGTTATATACCCTTGATACCCCTAAACTTTGGCTTCCTTTTCGTTCACTTCCTTTTTGCTCGCTTGATCTTTCGACTTCCTCTGCGCTCGCTCTTCAGCTTCCTCTGTCTCTTCGAATTCATCAATACTCAAAGGACATGTTCATTCAAAAGAGAGGTCGAATTACAAAAGTGTTTCATATTAAGACTATATCAACATAGTTAAAAACATATAATGGGTGGTCCCACCTGCCACATCATCACCTAAATCGCAATCACGGTTTACCATTGCTACATTTCTTGCTTCCTCTGATAACTCAATTGGGTCCACTTAGTCCCAAGTCTTATCAGATTAATTCTCCACCATTGATATCATCTTTAATCTGATGGTTGTTGATTCACTCGATCAACAAAACCAATCGTTGACCCTCCATCGTTTGATCAAGGCGTGCTGGATCCAATGGTTCATAATGATATTGGCTAGGGAACTTGCACGATGCTTAACTGCCTTTTCGGAGCCGATAAGGATTATAAATCCTTGATCTATAAAAGTTTGGGTTTGTTCTTGAGATTAACGTCCAATCATTTTGTGACTTGATATCCATTGGATATACGAGGTCATCAAATCTATGGCCTGCAGGTCTTCAACTAGCACACGATTTAACAACGGGCTTAACCCCCACCGTTGACTGTGACGTAAGCATTGAAAATGAGATCAATAGCTAGGATTTAGTGCGGACCTTCAGCCACGTATACTCCTACCTCCGCTCTTCCGATAGTTGTGCTCTTTGTTTTCTTCTTTACTTGTTCCGATGAATACGTACACTTTTCACTTTTCCTTCGATGATGTGTTCCTCATTTTGGCTCTTTCCTCGCTGCATGTTCCTCTTTGCTCCTTCCGATATTTCATGCGATATCTCTGATATGGTTCTTACTCTTGGCACATGCAATAGATCTGCTTTGTCTTGGCTTGTCGCTCCTATGGCTTCTCTTCACTCCTACCCCATATAACTTCCAATACTGCTCCCATAGTTCTTCTCTGCTTTGATAGCTCCTATGACTTCTAATCATCATTTAGTATCCTAGAATATTTCCATATTGACATTAATGACAATCTAGATCAACAATCTCCCCCTTTGTCATTGATGGCAATATTCTTCTTCTTCTCTCCCCCTTTGACATCAGTGGCAAAGGAGTGCATAAGGACTCCCCCTGTCGAACTGCTCCCCCTGTCATGTAACATCTTTATGAATCAACTTAATGTGATGCTAAAGAAATAACCCCCATCTTTTGACAAAGATGTTCAAATGCTTCTCGAGGAAGAGGTTTTGTGAAGATATCAGCTATATGCTCCTTAGTATTGATATATTCCAAGATGATGTTTTGTTCAGCTACTTGTTCACGAAGGAAATGATACTTGATTGGTATGTGTTTGGTTTTTGAGTGCATCACTGGATTTTTGCTGAGGCTGATAGCACTTGTGTTATCACAATAGATGGTGATTGGTTGATTTGTACCTATGTTGACATCTTTCAGAGCTTCCTTCATCCATAATGTTTAAGTACAACAATCTGCAACAGTGATATACTTGGCTTCAGTTGTAGATAGTGATATGGATGTTTGTTTTCTGCTAAGCCAAGATACTAGACAATCTCCCAGGAAGAATGCATTTCCACTAGTACTTTTCTGATCATCGACATTTTCGGCCCAATCAGCATCGGTGTATGCAGTCACAGTAAGAGTTGATCTCTTAGGGTACCAAAGACTGAAATCAGGAGTTCCTTTCAATTATCTGAGAATTCTTTTCACAGCCAACAAATGGGATTATTTAGGAGCTGATTGAAATCTTTCCACCATTCCTAATGCTTGCATAATGTCGGGTCTCGTAGCAGTTAAGTATATAAGGGCTCCAATTTTTGACCTGTAATTAGTTGCATCTACCGGAGGGGAGTCATCATCTTTGCTTAATTTTCAATTTGTGGTCATAGGTGTGCTCATGGGTGCACGGTCTTCCATTCCATATCTTTTAAGCATGTCTTTAAGATATTTGGTTTGAGATATGAACATGCGTGCCGTGGTTTGAGATACTTGTAGTCCAAGGAAGTAAGATAACTCTCCTACCATCGACATCTCGAACTCTTTTGACATATTTTGGGCAAATTCATGGCTCATCTCATCATTATTACTAGCAAAAATAAGATCATCAACATAGACAAGTGTGACTAGTAACTTATCCTCATCCGTCTTTATGTAGAGATTACTTCCTGCCACCCCCTTCTTGAAGCCTTGTTGTTGTAGATAGTGATCCAAGCTTGCGTACCAAGCTCTAGGAGCTTGTTTCAACCCATATAATGCCTTTTTCAACTCACACACAAAGTCTTTTCCTTTTGCTAGATTAAACCCTTCTGGTTGCTCCATATAGACTTCTTCTTTGAGTTCCCCATTCAGAAATGCTGATTTTACGTCCATTTGATAGATTTTAAATCCTTTTGAGCAAGAAAATTCCAAGAACATTCTGATAGCTTCCACATGAGCTACTGGTGCAAAGGTTTCTTCAAAGCCAATTCCTTCAATTTGTGAATATCCTTTACAAACAAGTCTTGCCTTATTTATGATGATTTGTCCATCTTCATTCATTTTGTTTTTGAACACCCACTTGGTTCCAATTATATTTTTATCCTTTGGAGGAGGTACTAGCTCCCATGTCTCATTCTTCTCAATTTGAGACATTTCTTCTTCCATGGCTTTTACCTAATGAGGATCCTTACTTGCTTGAGTAAATGTTTCTGGTTCTATCATGGATAGAAGATCAACATCATTTTTCTTTGGTGTACTTGTCATCTTTCTTTGGGTTTGTATCCCTTCATCTATATTGCCAATAATCTGCTCTTATGGGTGATGTTTTTGGAGAAACTTCATCTTTGAAGGAGTTTGAGATGGTTCTTTTTCCTTGTGTTTTTCTTGATCTTTTTCTTCTTTTTTAGGTTCTTCTTCAATGAGAGTGTCAACTTCATGTTCTTCAATTTCTTTTTCCGAAAGGCCTTCATCAATATTCACATCAATGCTTTCCACTATTTTCCGTAGTCGATTATTGTAGCACTTGTAGGCTTTGTTCCTTGTAGAATATACAAGGAATATCCCTTCATCAACCCGAGAATCAAATCTTCCTGGTGAGCCATCATTGATTTTTATGAAGCACTTGCTTCCAAAAATCTTGAAGTATTTTACTGAAGCAGTTCTTCCTTTCCATAATTCATAAGGAGTCTTCTCATTATTTGGCCTTAGTTGAGTTTGATTCAAGGTATACACAGCTGTTTCGACTGCTTCTCTCCAGAATTTTGGCTGCAAGTCAGCTGCTATTAACATTGTTCTTGCCATTTCTTGAACTGTTCGGTTTCTTCTTTCAACTACCCCATTTTGCTTGGGTGTTCTGGTAGCATAGAGTTCTCTTTCGATTCCATGTACTTTACAGAATTCATCAAATTCTTTTTATGTGAATTCTCCCCCTCTATCTATTTTGAGACATTTAATCTTAGAGTCCTTTTCATTTTCTACAAGAGCTTTAAGATTCCTAAAACACTCAAATGCTTCTGATTTATATTTTATGAAATATACCCACATCATTCTAGTATAGTCATCAAAAAATAAAGCAAAGTACCTTTCTCCTTGGAGTTCCGGAGTTCTAGTTGGTCCACATAAGTCACCATGGATGATCTCCAAAGGCTTTGATGTAGAAAACTCCTTGGTCTTGTGGCTGGTTCTAGTTTGCTTTCCATGTTGACATGGACCACATACTCCTTGATTTGGCTTGAATAACTTTGGGATGTCTCGTACTGCATTAATATTGCTGATATTGATCAAGTTTTCAAAGCTTGTATGTCCAAGTCGCTTGTGCCACAACCAACTTTCATCTGTTTGACTTAAGTAACATTTATCTTCTTGAATTTTGTTCAGAATGTAGATGTTGTCTAGTGTTCTAACCCCTTTTGCCACAAGTTCCCCTGAGGAAGAGTTCCTTATTTCACAATCTTTAGTGCTAAAGACAACATTATGTCCTTGATCACAAATTTGGCTAACACTCAGGAGATTGTGTTTGAGCCTGTATACTAGTAAAGCATTTTGAGCCTTTCCTTTTCCATTAAGAAGGGTAAAAGTTCCTTTTCCAACAATTTTGGCAGATCCACTTCCAAAGGATACATTTCCTGCCTTTTTTTTCAATGAGACAAAATTCCTTTTGTCCCCTATCATGTGTCTGGAGCACCCAATATTTCATCACTGTGAGCGCATAGAGCTAGGCCACATTTATCCGTGTTGGGATTCTCATTTTTTGTTTTTCTTCTTTTGAGAGGGCAATTTTGTTCATTGTGTCCATTATCATTACATAATGAGCACATTGGATCAAATTTGGCCAAGGGATCAAAAGAGTTGTAGGTCTTTATTTGTCCTTTCCCTTTGGGACCATATGGTTTGTTTGTTTGATCCTTCAATTTTGGTGTTTCATTCTTACGGGCCATGCAATGTCTAGCTTGATGACCAAATTTTTTACAATAAAAACAATGCCCAAAAAAGATAGTTTTGTACCTATTGTAATAGCCATGATTTTAATCAACATTCTTCCTTGGAGTTACTCTCTCTTCATTCTTTGGATTTGAGATGGGCCTTTGATGTAATAATCTTTCTTCTTTTTTGTTGCTGGAAAGTATGTTGACATATCTTTTTGCATTATTCTTAGTGCTTGATGATTCTCCTTTAAAACCTATCCTAGATTTGTCATGTTGAGGTTTTTGATTATTTAGGATAGTGTCAAGAATTTGAGAGTGTTCCAACTCTTTTTGACTTGCTCCAGTTCCTTCCTTAGAGATGCTATTTCAGCTTCACGTTCTTCACAAACTTCTTCTTTTTCTTTTAGCTTATTTTTCAAGAGGTCTTCCCTTCTTTTTGTTTCCTCATTTTCTACCTTGAGAGAGATGATTTTATTTCATAATTTCTCATTTTCTTCAATGATACTTATTAACAATTCATCTACATTTCCTTCTAGCCCTGAATCATCATCATTTGTAAATGCCATGAATAATGCTTCTTGGCTTCTAGCATGGTCATTTTCTTCACCTGATTCGTCATTACCTCCTTTGTGGTGAGGGACTTGATTAGTTGATTTCTTTTTGATGACTACAAATTCATCTTCATTAGACTCATCTTGCTTAGAGAAGAAATTCTTCTTATTGAACCCTTTTTTTTTGTATACCATCCTTTTATAATTTTCCTCACCATCACTATCATGCTTATGGGGACATTTTGCAGCATAATGACCTATTTTTCCACATTTGAAACAAATAAGAGGGTACTTACCTTTTAACTTAGATCCTTTCTTTAGTCTTCGTACAAATTGTGCCATTTCGGATTCAACATCAGAGTCATCACTATTGGCATTCCATTCTTTCCCTTTTTTTGGTTTTAAGGCCTTGAATGCTGCGTCTTTGGAACTTGGGCATCCTTTTCTCATCTCATAGGCAATGAGGATTCCATGAAGTTCATCCATCTTGAGAGTATCTAGATCCTTCATTTCTTCTATAGCACTTACTTTGGAGTCAAATCTATCTGGGAGAGATCTTAAGACCTTTTGAACAATAGTGCTTTCTTCAATGTTTTCTTCCAATCCTTTAAGAGAGTTGACTACTTCAGCTACTCGGAGAAAGTATGTTGCAATATCTTCTTCATCATCCATTTTCAGACTTTCAAATTGCCTTCTATGAGTTTGAAGCTTAGCCTTCTTAACTTTGGAGTCCCCATCGTATAAGCTAATTAGCTTATCCCATACTTCTTTGGCCGAGTTACAATTCATGACTTTTGTAAATTCAGAATCAGTGATTCCACTAGTGATGGAGTTTAAGGCTTTTGCATTTGCAATGTAGGATTTCCTTTCATCTTGATCTGTTGGAAGAGTGGAAGGAGTTGTGTACTCATTTAAAACTGAATGCCAAACTTTAGGTCCAAGGGACATTAAGTAGTAGGACATTCTCTTTTTCCAAAAACAAAAATTTGTGCCATCGAATAGAGGAGGTCTTCCTGACACTTCTTGATTTCTCATCATGACTAAGAATCCTTCTTCAAGCTATTAGGTTGATATGAATAAGCCTAGCTATGATACCAATTGTTGGAAATACTGGGGGTGGGGGTGAATCAGTATTTCTTTTCAATTATTTTTCTTTTTTTTTTTAAATCATTTATATTTATAACACATAAAGAAATAACATGAATGAGTGCTTTTATTAATATAATCTTTGCAATAAATCAAGTACAATGTATATATATAGCTTCAACTAGTTGCCAAGCACCAACTTGGACCTTTTGTGAGGCCCCAACCTCCAGAACACCAACCTTGTCTTGTAAAGGCACCAACCTTGGATTTAGGTGCACCAACTCCCAGGACACCAATCCTTCCAGTTCTGAGGTACCAACCCCAAGGGCTCCAACCCTCTACTGTAAATTTTCTGGATCTATTTGTTGAAAATAGCAACAAGAAATGCTAAATATAGAAGTGCTAAAAATAGCATTTTGGGATACGTTCCAATTTTAGTTAGTCCCTCAACTAAAATTGAGAATTAAAATTCGAATTTGATCTTAGAAGCTGTTTGGAATATAATTAATTAGTTCATCTTGAGTTAATTAGTTGGAGAAAATCAAACATGAATTCTATGTGTAGACATGCAACAGTTATCCCTTAGATTGAGGAGTTTATCCCTTAATTAAGGAGATCAGGATGAGTTGTAATTAGTTAGCTCAGTTAACTGAGTTAAGTCCAGTTAGATTAGTTCCAATAGTTTGTGGAATTGATTGTGAGTTCAGTTAGTTAATGCATGCATGCATGTAACTAGTGTGCTTCAGATAACTGAATATTCTCTCATAAATAACTCATGTATGTCAGTTTAGTCAGAGACCTAGTTGAGATCATAGGATGGGACATTGTACTATTAGTTGCAGGAATATTCCATTGAGGATATCTCTTGCATGCAGAAGGAATTCATTCCTTGAGGATTACGCAGTTATTTCTGAGTTTGGTGAGTTGTGTGAGATGAAAATTCACATAGGTGGCAGCCAAAGGACCCAGGATAAATTGCGGAAGGAAATAGGAGGCTTGGAGGATTGAAGGAAGGCATATGTTGTGTCTATTCAGTCTATGAGCAGCATTGCGGGATTAGACTGAGAGCTAGAAAGCTTGTGAGCTAAAGCTTTGTGTAATCCAGAGATATTTCCACTTGTATGATAATACAGATAGCGGGGTTTTTAGCTGAGGCTATCCCCAGAGTATTCTTATGTGTTCATGTGTGATTGATTTCTCATTCTCTGATATATGTGTTCTATTTGATCTTGCTCAAAATTGATTAAGCTTCTGAAAGTTTGTTTGTAGAAGTAGATCAAGTATTTTGTTTTAGGATATTGCATTATCAAGTGATCTACAGTGAGAAATTATGCATGGTATCAGAGCAAAGGTGATCAATGCGGAGAAAAATATACAAAGAAGGGATAAGTTTGAAGTTTGAAGTTCTTGATTATAGAAATCGAATTCTTATCACATCTCAAAGTTTACCAATGGCGTTCAACGGTTTGAGACTCGAGTATGCCCTGGATGGCAGCTCAAATTATATAGCCTGGAAGGATCTCATGGAAGCGGTATTAGAGGACAACAGTTTGAAGGACTTCATTGATCAAGAAGTCCCCAAGACAGTAGCTGCTAATGCCCAAGAATTGGCGGAATGGAAGAAATGTGTGGCTAGAGCGAGGAGGATTCTTCTGGAGGGAGTTCAAGACTACATTGTCTTGAGTCTCCATAGGAAGGAGACACCGTTTTCAATGTGGAAAACATTGAAGGATCTATATCAGAACAACAACGATCATAGGAAGCTAGCGCTGAAAGACAAGCTTCAGAAAATCAAGTGTGAAAAGGGCGACACGATCTCTACATATTTGAACAAGCTCACCACTTGCAGGGATGAGCTTGGAAGTGTAGAAATGATGACAGCTAATGATGACATGGTGAGTCTTGCTCTCCTCGGTCTTCCTAAGAGCTGGCATAGCTACCAAGACTCAGTAAATGGAAGAGAGAAACTGCCAGATTGGAAACGACTGTGGTCGGATCTGATGCAAGAGGAGATAAAGAGAAGCACCAGATATGGTTCTTCATCAAAGCATGATGATGAAGAAAATCTAGCCTTAGTGAGTAATGCGAGGAAAGGGAAAGGGAAGGCTTCCCATTCCAAATCGAGTTCTTCCCATGCTGGGAAGAAGATTGACAAATCAAAAGTGCGATGCTTTCATCGTCATGAGGTGGGCCATTATGCAACAAATTGTCCACAGAAGAAATCCAAGAAGGGATCCTTGAAAGGATTAGATGGTGAGGCACTGGCCTCATAGTTTGAATTGGATTTCACCCTCATTGCATGCATGGTTTCATCGATGGTGGGTTGTGTTTGGTACCTGGACAATGGAGCATCATTCCACATGACCGGTGACAAGAGTCTATTCAGTACCTTGGAGGAGAAGGACCTCCAAATGCGCATAGATATGGGCGATGATGGAAAGTACCATGTTTCAGGTGAAGGCATGGTTGTGTTTCAGAGGGAGCATGGAGCTCCTCTCACCCTGACTGATGTAAAGTATGTGCCTAGACTGAAGAAGAACCTTGTATCCGTCGCAATGTTGGAAGATAAAGGTTATGATGTAGTCTTTAGTAAAGGAAAGACATTCCTGAGTGCACATTGGCAGTGCACAGACCAAAAGGATTGGGATTCGAGTAAATAATCTCTATAAGCTGGAGGTAGATGACTTCGCTGCATTGAGTTCCAAAGCAGAGTTGGTGCAAATCTAAGATATTGACGAGCTATGGCATTGAAGATTGGGCCACTTGCACCATAAGGCCTTGAAGATCATGCAACAAATTTCTACCGGACTTCCCAAGAGTAAACTGGAGCAAGTGGATACATGCAAGGGTTGTACCTTGGGTAAGTATGCAAAATCTTTCTTTCAGGATCGAGATAGTTGAGATGGAGCAATTCTAGATCGAGTTCATACAGATGTGTGTGGACCATTCTCGATAGCCTCCACCGCTTAACAAAGGTACTATACTATTTTTATTAATGATTTTTCTCGTAGATGTTGGATCTACTTCATGCAGAAGAAGGATCAAACCTTCTCAAGGTTTTGTGAGTTCAAAGCCTTAGTTGAGAAAGAATCTGGAAAGAAAATAAGGGCCTTGCGAAGCGATAATGGTGGAGATTATGTCTCTCAACAGTTTAAAGACTTCTGCGCACCAGAAGGAATTAAACGGGAGTTGATGGCACCCCATAACCCACAGCAGAATTGGGTGGCCGAAAGGAAGAACGAAATGATTGTGGGAGCAGCTCAAGCGATGCTGCATGACCAAGGCCTACCACTTCATTTGTGGGCTAAGGCATGCAATACAGAAGTATACTTGCAGAACAGAAGCCCGCATTGTATACTAGGAATGAAGACACCAGAGGAGGCCTTTTCCAGGAAGAGACTAGATGTGAGTCACTTCAGGATAACTGGCTCATCGGTATTTTTCCATGTGACCAAAGATGCCCGGAAGAAGCTAGAGCCAACAACTGAGTTGGGGATACTTGTGAGGTACACTGATACACCCCATGCAGAGATCTAAAGTTTGATGAGCAGAAGGCCATTAGAGTTTCCCTTGAGAGGGAGCTCAAGTTGCATGCATAGGAGGAACTTTTGGTTCCTAAGGAGGAGGAACCTCAGACTGATGCAGAGTAGCAGCATGCAGAGGATCCAGGAGTGGAGACATCCACTCATGCAGAGTCTTCCAGATATGGGTGGAAACGCTCAAGGGAAGCTGACAGATTGATGATGGATGCGAGAGAGAATGTGGGACAGCCATCTTCTCAGCGCAGATAGAGGAGGTCACTCGAGCGGTACACTGGTTACATGGCCTTGGTTGGGCAATGTTTAGAGACTGAACCATCTTCCTTCGAGGAAGCAGTGTAGCAACCAGTCTGGGTTAATGCTATGGTGGAGGAGTACAACTCCATAGTTCGAAACATGGTTTGGGATGTTGTTCCAAGACCAGAGAATAAGTCAGTGGTAAGTTCCTGATGGCTTTACATGGTAAAGTAAGCAGCTGATGGTAGTGTTGAGAAACATAAGGCAAGTTTTGTTGTCAGTGGTTTCTCACAGGTCGAGGGGATTGACTATGATGAGACTTTTGCTCCTGTAGCAAGGTACTCATCTATCAGATCGATGTTGGCACTATCAGCACAGATGGGTTGGAAGATCCATCAAATGGATGTGAATACTGCGTTCCTCAATGGCAAGATTGGGGAAGAGGTGTACATAGAGCAGCCAGAAGGATTTGGAACCTTCAATTGTGAGTTGCATGTGTGTCGACTTAAGAGAGCTTTGTACGGGCTGAAGCAAGCACCTCGTTCTTGGTACACCAGGATCGACAACTATTTCACTGGGTTGGGCTTCACAAAGAGTGAAGAAGATGCGAACCTTTACCACATCATGGTAGAAGGTAAGCCATTGATCATTGTTCTTTATGTTGATGATCTGATATTGACAGGTGATCATCAGTTGATCAAGTCTTGCAAAGAGGACCTTGCAAGAGAGTTCAAGATGAAAGACATGGGTTTCATGCACTACTTTCTAGGCATGTAAGTGTGGCAGAAGGATGGGGAAGTGTTTGTGTCTCAAGGAAAGTATGCCAATGAGATACTCAGGAGATTCCACATGGAGAAGTGCAAGCCCATGCAGACTCCTCTAGCAGGTAACTGGAGGAAGGAGAATGCTACTTCAAATGAGGTAGTAGTTGCTACTGTTTATCGGCAGCTTGTTGGTTCATTGATGTATTTAGTGAACACACGACCATATTTGTGCTTTGTGGTGAACTAGCTGAGTCAAGCTATGGTTCAGCCTACCAAGTTGTTTTGGAAGGCAACGAAGCATGTGTTGAGATACCTCAAAGGCACATCTCAATGTGGATTATGGTACAAACAGACAGAGGGAGTGAAGCTTCAGGGCTTCACAGATGCAGATTGGGCAGGGAGTCCATCAGATCAGAAGAGCACATCAGGAGGAACTTTAAACCTTGGTTTAGTTGTAGTTTCTTGGTACAACAGGAAACAAAGGTCAGCTGCACTTAGCTCAGCAGAGGCTGAATACATGGCTGCCAGTTAGGCAGCATGTGAGGCCATTTGGATGCGGAAAATTATAGTTGGATTGTTTGATCATAGGATGGATCCAATTGTGATCTATTGCGATAATCATAGTTGTATCAAACTCTCTGAGAATCTAGTATTTCATGACAGGTCCAAGCACATTGATATCTGATATCATCATCTTCGAGACTGTGCGGTGAAGAGGATCATGTTGTTGCTGTATGTTTCGATCGAGGAGCAGGATGCATATTTTTTGACTAAGGCATTGTCAAAATGCAAATTCAAGTTCCACAAAGACAGGATTGGGGTGACAAATAATCCCTTTCTTGTTGAGAGGGAGTGTTGAAAATAGCAACAAGAAATGCTAAATATAGAAGTGATAAAAATAAAATTGCTATAAATATCATTTCGGGATACATTCCAATTTTAGTTAGTCCCTGAACTAAAATTGAGAATTAAAATTTGAATTTGATCTTAGCAGTTGTTTGAAATATAATTAGTTAATTCATCTTGAGTTAATTAGTTGGAGAAAATCAAACATGAAGTCTATGTGAAGACATGCAACAATTATCTCTTTGATTGAGGAAGTTATCCCTTAATTAAGGAGATCAGGTTGAGTTGTACTTTGAGTTGTAATTAGTTAGCTCAGTTAACTGAGTTAAGTCTAGTTAGATTAGTTCCAACAGTTTGCGGAACTGATTGTGAGTTCAATTAGTTAATGCATGCATGCATGTAACTAGTGTACTTCAGATAACTGAATATTCTCTCATAAATAACTCATGCATGTCAGTTCAGTCAGAGACCTAGTTGATATCAGAGCATGGGACAGTGTACTATCAGATGCAGGAATATCCCATTAAGGATATCTCTTGCATGTAGAAGGAATTCTTTCCTTGAGGATTGTGCAGTTATTTCTGAGTTTGGTGAGTTGTGTGAGAGGAAAATTCACACAAGTGGCAACCAGAGGACCCAGGAGAAACTACGCAAGGAAATAGGAGGCTTGGAGGACTGAAGGAAGGCATATGTGTGTCTATTCAGTCTATCAGTAGCATTGATGGATTGTACTGAGAGCTGGATAGCTTGTGAGCTAAAGCTTTGTGTAATCCAGAGATATTTCCACTTGTATGATAATAAAGATAGCGGGTCTTTTAGCTGAGGCTTTCCCCAGAGTATTCTTCTGTGTTCATGTGTGATTGATTTCTCATTCTCTGTTATATGTGTTCTATTTGATCTTTCTCAAAATCGATTAAGCTTATGTAAGTTTGTTTGTAGAAGTAGATCAAGTATTTTGCTTTAGTATATTGCGTTATTAGGTGTTCTATAGTGGGAAATTCTACACTGTTTGGTAGTAGTTCTCTGCTCCCAACCCTGCTGATCCTATGACTTACTTCTGTCCTCCCAATTCTTCCACTTCTGCCAGACCTTCGGCTTCCTCTGTTTCTTACAGTTTCACCAACCCTGTCTTTCCTTGTCCTCTGTTATATACCCCTGATACCCGTGACCTTTGGCTTCCTTTTTGCTTGCTTGATCTTTCAGCTTCCTCTGCACTCGCTCTTTGGCTTCCTCTGTCTCTTTGAATTCACCAATACTCAAAGGACGCGTTCATTCGGAAGAGAGGCCGAATTACAAAAGTGTTGAATATTAAGACTATATCAACATAGTTAAAAACATATAATGGGTGGTCCTACCTGCCACATCATCACCTAAATCGCAATCGTGGTTTACCATCATTACATTTCTTGCTTCTTTTGATAACTCAATCGGTTCCACTTAGTCCCAAGTCTTATCAGATTAATTCTCCACCATTGATCTCATCTTTAATCTGACGGTTGTTGATCCACCTGACCAACAAACCCAATCATTGATCCTCCACCGTTTGATCAAGGCGCGCTGGATCCAATGGTTCATAACGATATCAGTCAAGGAACTTGCGCGATGCTTAACTACCTTTCTGGAGCTGATAAGGATTATAAATCCTTGATCTATAAAAGTTCGGGTCCATTACTGAGATTAACATACGATAATTTTGTGACCCGATATCCATTGGATATACGAGGTCATCAAATCTATGGCCTACGGGTCTTCAACTAGCACACGGTTTAACAACAGGCTTAACTCCCGCCATTGACTATGATGTAAGCATTGAAAATGAGATTGACGGCTAGGATTTAGTGCGGGCCTTCAACCACATATACTCCTACCCTCTCTCTTCCAATAGATGTGCTCTTTGTTTTCTTCTTTACTTGTTTCGATGACTATGTACACTCTTCACTCTTCCTTCGATGATGTGTTCCTCATTTTGGCTCTTTCCTCGCTGCGTGTTCCTCTTTGATCCTTCCAATATTTCATGCGATATCTCTGATATGGTTCTTACTCTTGGCACATGTGATAGATCTGCTTTGTCTTGGATTGTCGCTCCTATGGCTTCTCTTCACTCCTACCCCCTATAACTTCCGATACTGCTCCGATATCTCTTCTATGCTCTGATAGCTCCTATGACTTCTGATCATCATTTAGTATCCTATAATATTTCCATATTGACATTAATGACAATCTAGATCAACAAAGGGCTAAGTGCTCGGTCAAGCCCTGATCACATGAAGGAAGAAGTACAGAGGGGCTGAAAGTGTGAGAGGCTAAGGGAAAAATCATAAAGAAATCAAATCTCGCCTATTTTATGTGTTTCTACAATAAAATCCGCACCTGAAAGACTACTCTGCTACACTGTAATACATATCCCCAGGAAGATTAAGGTGTCAATTGCCTTCAGCAAGAGGGTTAAGGCTGAAACGACAGAGCCAGCCCCTAAAGAAGCTTTAGCAGTAAATCACGGGGGATGGAGCATTCAAAAAAGGTATGGGCTAATTCAGGAAAGGATCAGTTTGCAATACGCCTCCAGAGTCAGCTCCGAAGCATTTAAAGGAGAATAAAAAACGAGCTGCTTCAACAGCAGAGAAGTGCATCGCGAAAGGGACATGGCTCGGATAGACGCCTCCACAGGAACAGTAGAGGGACACCTCCTCCTTCCTCTTTCCATCTTCCTTATTTGTTCATTAATTTCTGTAAGGTTCTAAGAAATGCAGGAAATCCCTATTGTAATCACAGTTTGGGCAACAAAGCTTCACCTTGGCCGAGACAGCCAGCTGATCTAACAACTGAGAATCGACCCAAGCATATTTTATATTGAATCATGTTTGATAAATGCTCACCATCCTCTTATAAATAAGGGAAGAAACACTGTAAATGGGGGGTTGGTTGGTTGGTTGGGTAGGCTCGCTAGTTCCAAAATTTCTCACCCGCTGGGTCTGAATTCTGAGATGCCATTTGTTCTACTTGTTGTATTCATGGAGGGGACTGAATTGATGTTGGGATTAATGTATGGACTGGTTGTTTGGACCCTTCGGATGAATTAAACTCCCTGTTGATTGGTAATTTCATTTCACTTGTGTATTTCTTTCCCTGAAATAGTGTTAATGGAGTTGTTGGTTTCTTGCTGGTTCATGGATTTATCTTAGCTTCTCAATAGTAAACAATACCTATGCATATCACAGATTTACCTTTGTTATTCATTAGCATGCAGTACCTGTAGAATTACAGATTTACTTGTGTTTGTGATTAGCTTACAGTACCTGTGGTGGCTCAGATTTACTTTGGATGTTAAGCAGAGAATGATACCCATATTAATATGTATCCTGAAACCTTAATCAATGATCAACTATTTCTGCCATTTCACCTTCCTTTCTCTTCCATATTTCTGCTGGAATATTATTGCTAAGGATTATGTTCATTTACAACCCTCTGCATATGTTTCCCTCCTTCTTTTCCTCCTCTCCACCACTACTCCAACTTCAGTTTTAAAGTTGTCTCATTGTTGTGTGTCGACCACTAGGAGAAGACATTTCTCTTTTAAGATTGTCTTGATATACCCCCTCATTTGAATCCCTGTATTGGCTTGAGTCCACCTTAATGAAGGCTTATTGAACCAAGCCCCTCCTATTACCTTTTTACGTTACAATTGGTGATCTAGGTGGATGTTGGTGGCCACCCACATATCCCACTTGGACCCCCACAACTGTCTCTTTCAGTTTTTTAGTTTCCTTAATTGTAGCACAATTTACTATTTTTAGTAGTTTTCGGGTTCGGAACTTTCGGAGCCGTTTTGAGGACCTAAACGGAATTTTTTGGGAAATATGGGAGCAACATGGGTCATAGACTAATGTTGCTCTTCCCAAAGTTATATTCCTCAGATAGATCTTCTTAGCGAGCTATTGTGCATGTCAAACGGAGATTGTATGTCAAAGTTACGACCCCGGGAAGTTGATGTACCAATTTACCCAAATGGGGCCCACAATTTGGTGCTTCATCTCCTAGGGTTAGGTTTTTCGATGTTTATGGTTTTCCATTGTTTCTCAACAATAAATAGGCCTTCGAGTCTCATTGTAACATAGTTCAGAGGCATGTAGCCACCACATCTCCTCTCAGAGATAAGCTACCATCGCCCTAGTTGGTTTATTTCCATTTCTATTTGTAAGCATATTTCAATATTTTACATTAATGAAATGAAGTATTATTTCCACTGCATCTCTGTGTTTATGGTTATCTCTGTGATTTGTTGCGTTCCTGTTTAAATCTGGATTAGTGGTATCAGAGCGGTTTTCTTTTTCTCTGTTTTTCTTTGCATGTCCCCAATGTGGTAGTGATATAAGGAGTTAGGGCTTGAACTGGTCGAAACTTTGCAAGACCAGCCTTGCAAATCCCGATGGCATCCCATGGTGGATGAAAATAAAGATGAGGGGGCAGGAGATCCTATCAAAATCTTGCTCGAAGAAGCCCTCGAGTGACAAAGGAATGAGATGATGGAAAACTTTGCCCAGATCCTTCAGCGGTTACCCAGAGGCGATGCATCGGCTTCCAACAGCTACTCTGGAAACGCCACACCCTTTAAGGCACAATTTAATTTTGAAATCCCCATATTCGAGGGTTAGATAGATGCAAATGTCATAGATAAATGGTTAAATTTGCTAGAAGGGTATTTTTCTGTTCATGATTTTTCCAGTCAGGAAAAGATTATTTTCGCCCTTCTCAAAGCAACCCCCCATGTCAAGGACTGTTGGGAAACCTATTGTGAGAAGAAGGATGAAAGTATAGGCTCACTATTTTCAGCTGCACCCACCTGGAATTCGTTCCAGGATGCCATCAAGGAGCAGTACTACCCTATCAAAAGCTATGAGGACAAATACATAAAGTGGACCACGTTGCGACAGGGAAGGGACCAAGATGTGCTGGAGTTCACAAACATTTTTCATACCTTTCGCACACAGTTGGGTATCAAGGATTCTGAGCTACATTTGGTACTCAAATACTACAGTTGCCTACACAGGTACATCTAGGAAGATATGGAGTTCCTAAACATCTCCTCGCTTGGCACAGCGTATTGATACACTGTCAAAATCGAGCAGAAGTTCAAACAAAAGAAGCGAGACTTTGGATCTGTGAATCTGAAGACCAAAGGACAAAGCCAAGGCGGGGTGACCCAAGACAACCCATCGAAGCCGCAAGAAAAGAACAACACCACGAAGTTGAAGAACGACACAGGAAAGTGATGTGAGTTCCAAAAGAGCCCCACTCACAACACAATTGAGTGTTGGACCAAGCAGTCACTCATGGCCGAGTTGAAGGCTTCAGAATCAGATGCATGTTCTGACCCTGAGTCAAAACCCAACAAGGGGAGTGGCAAAGGGAAGCAGATCATTGATGCGGAGCCCAGCGCCACTGTTGCCATCGCTAAGATCCAAAAGAATGAGCCCAAAGATCCAGAGGAGGGGGAGCGCCTTTTCCACTCATAGATGTGGGTGAAAGGTTCACCACTGCAATTCATTGTTGACAGTGGCAGCCAGAAGAACCTCATTTCAGCAGAGGTTGTGAAGCGGTTGGGCCTACCGACTACACCACACTTGCAGCTATACAATATCGAGTGGCTTCATGAAGGACTAGCTCCCCGAGTCCGCCAGAAATGTGGCCTCCCCTATAACATCAAGCCCTTCAGAGACGAGGTATTGTGTGATGTTGCACCACTTGATGTTTGTGATGTCTTATTAGGCCAACCATACTTTTGGAGGTGACATGCTGTGTATGAGTCAAGGCCTCGCACTGTTATTATTTCTTTGGGTAATTCATTATACAAGATACTGGAGGTAGACCCACCTACCACCACCTCTTTGATCACTGCTAAGAAAGGTAGCAAGCTCATCTCCCAGACTAGGAAATTCATTTTCTGTCTGGTTTGCTCCCAAAGTAAGGGGAAGATCATCACCACATCCATGACCTCTGCAAAGGGTTCCTCTAGGCAAAAACAATAGTAAAGGGATATGGTCATGACAGAACACAGGAACAACTTCTCCTCACCCACAGGGGTACCACACAAGTTTCAAGTGGGTGACAAAATCTGGTTGCATCTGCAGAAAGAATGCCTTACAAGAGCCCATCAAAAGCTCAGACCACTCCGGCATGGTCCTTACACCATTACTAAGGCTGTGGGAAACAATGATTTGGAGCATAGCATTTCCCCATTCCTTCGCTTGCACCGAGTGTTCAATGTGGACCACCCTCTATCATGCTTCCCACCATTACTAGACACATCAGATATTGCAGAACAGCTCACCAGGGACCAAGTTCAGCAGATGGAGGAACTCAATGAAATGGGGACCATTACTTCCTAAGGGGGGAGGAATGATCCAGTTGGATGTTGGTGGCCACCCACCTATCCCACATGGACCCCCACAACTGTCTCTTTCAGTTTTTTAGTTTCCTTAATTGTAGCACAATTTACTATTTTTAGCAGTTTTTTAGGTCCAGAACTTTTGGAGCTGTTTTGAGGCCCTAAACGATGTTTTTTCCCAAAGTTATAGTCCTTAGATATATCTTTCTAATGAGCTATTGTGCCTGTCAAACGAAGATCATATGCCAAAGTTACAACCCCGAGAAGTTGATGTACCAATTTACCCAAACGAGGCCCACAGTTTGGCGCTTCATCTCCTAGGGTTAGGTTTTTGGATGTTTATGGTTTTCCATTGTTTCTCAATAATAAATAGGCCTTCAAGCCTCATTGTAACATAGTTCAGAGGCATGTAGCTGCCACATCTCTTCTTAGAGATAAGCTACCATCGCCCTAGCTAGTTTATTTCCATTTATGTTTGTAAGCATATTTCAGTATTTTACATTAATGAATTGAAGTATTATTTCCGTTGCATCTCTGTGTTTATGGTTGTGTCTGTAATTTGTTGCATTCCTATTTAAATCTGGATCAATTGGAGTGCTAATAACCCCTCACATATAATCTTTCATGCACTTCTCTATTTAAGATGTCCTAAGCATTAGTTTACAATTAACCCAGAGGCTATCTCTAGGGAGCTTTATATCTCCCTTGCAGCACTGGTGTAATTTGAAGTGACAACACTTTGCTTATGGAATCTTCCTCGTTATGCAGGGATGAATTTTCCATGTTTTTTGAAATTTACGAGGTGAGGGATCTCAAAAACAAGTCGAGGAGGAATTTGTCTTCAAATTGTTCTTTACATAAGCTATAATGTCCGCCATTCATGTATATAATCTGATATGTGGGTAATAGGTGTTTGTTTGAAGTGGGTGAGAAAAAAGTGAGGAAAGTTGTACCCAGGGAAATGAAGTTTCCATGTGACGCAGAAGGTTGGTCAATGTACCATTTCGCTACAGGGCCCGTAAGGGTGCGTTGAAATAGTCGTAATTGAATAGTTTCGTCTGTGATACTATTAGATGAACACCACAACTGAAAAGTCATGACATGGTTTCCTGGGCCTTTTCCCTATTTCCCTTTGAACTTTGGAATGTACGAAGGGGGCTTGGTGGGCATCACTTTCCAATTCTGGCCATGAGCAATGAGGTCATTGGTTAGCTTACTTAAATATGGTAGGTTTAAAGAAGCTAAGAATGGGATCTGCAAGTTATCTGATATCACGAAACAATTTTGGATAGCTATATGTAAAGGGGTCCTCTGTGGGGAAGTTTCAGGAGAACTACCTCAATGGGTGTCTCACGGACTGTCTGGAGGAGTGGCGTGTGGGCTCCCTAGAGGGGTAGTGCATGGGGACCCTTGTGGGGTGGTGAAGAGTGTGTTTTCATGGGGAGGGGTCCTGAGAAAATATGCACCAATAAAGTAAGATCCTATAATGGTGGTTTCGTGACGTCCTTTATGCTGAAATGGCGGGAGTCCTGGCACACCTCCCGGTAATCGGGGGAGGTTTAAGAAACATCTAGATCAACAGGGAGCCGTGGGTTCCACTATGGTGTCGATTAAAGTTTGTGATACTTTGTGTATGGGGGAAGGAGATAAAAATCAATGCAATAAAATCACATACATAAAATACAAACGAAAATAAAATGGTCACTTTCCTTTTACAATTAAGCTATGTGATTAGTCAAACAAAAAATGGTTTTCGTTTGTTGCGTATGATAAGAAATCCTATGCAGACCTAATCATCCTTGCCACTTTAAAAGTAACTGAGCCTTGCAGAGATATCTTCTTATGGGTCTTAGGGAAACGTCCCAAAAGAACTGGCAACGCCTTCCAGCAACCGAAGAATCAACCAAGGTAATGGAAATGAGGCTCAATTGCTTCCCACACTGTCATCTATAGGGAAATGATGCCCTATATTTGGCCACTAAAGTACATACGTCGCACGTGAACATTCGAGCCTTTAGCTTCTTGGTAGTTAGTTGCTAGTACCGAGCACTAGATGGGTCGGGTAGCCCCAAAGAATACCGCATGCATTGGACCTAACCCGAAACCCCTCTAAATCAGGTCTCTGCTATGCTGAGTAATCTTTTCCATGGGATGATTGAATGATATTAATCTCCCTCAAAATTCAAAAACTACGTTTCAAAGATGTAACATGACCATCACGGCTTATGGGATGCTTACCACCAATGGTCCTAACCTGAACTATAAATTGTTTGGTGGTCCCTGTGGGTAAATGTAGTTGGTTCAAGTTATGGTTGTTTTTAAGGAGTCTTAATTCACTTAGGGAGTGATTTTGTAAACAAAAATAAACTAAGTACACAAAGCTCCGGAAACTGGATGCCTTCTCGTACAAATATTATAGAAGCTTAGTGTGTGATGCAAGTGAACATGCAAAGTGTGGTAAGATGCGGATATCAGTGATCCTTTACAATATCCTTCTAATTACACTAAGTGTTGATTTTTCCCTGTATTGAAAAAGAAATATGGTGTGGATAATGGGCCACTTACTCTTTTCCTATTAAACTATGTGAATGTCAGGGGCTCGACTAATAAGGATAGGATGCGCAAGCAGGCTCGACCATAAGGATGCGTATAGTTTAGTGATACAGGTGGGTTTTATTTGTTACATTATCAACTTAAATAGTTAAAAGATATTTGGATGGTATAACCATTTATTGTTTGGAATCTAGTTGTTCTGATTCTTCCCATCGTAAGCGGAATAAGCGAGTTTCATCCATTCCTTGCCCTCCTAACGTCAAGCAAGCGGGTTCCTTCTCTGATTACAGACAAGTGAACAAATATTACTTACTTTCTATAATAACACTTTCTCCTAGTCCCAAAAATGAAAATATTAATGCTTTGGTTAGTAGTAATATTTGTGGATGATGGGCCACTTACTCCTTTACTAATTATGCTATGTGATTTGTAGAAAACTTTAGCAAAAATAATTTGAAAAACATATGTGGATTTTGGCCACTTACTTTTCTCCCTAATTAAGCTATGCATGTATTGCAAACGCAAATGAAAAAAACACTCTAATTGCTCCACCAATTGAGGTTAGTAAAGCAACCAAGAAAACTAAACATATAATAACAAATGCAGAGGTGAAGGAAATTCACTAAAGGCTGCTACTCACCTGAGAAAAGAGAAAATACAAGGATCTTTTTTACTTTCTGGTTAGCACGCGGGTTTAACCACACAAAAATGCATGCGTGTGTCTGTCAGAGAAAAATCTGCACAGGTGAGTAGAGAAAATGAAAACTCAATTATGTGGGTTCAAAACAGATCCTAGAGGTCTTGCAAAAATTCCACAGAGGTGTTGAGTACCTTGTAGAGTGGTTATGTAGAGAGAAGACCCTGCAAATACAACCTTTAGAGTAAAGAAAAGAAAATAATATGGTCGTCATTCCTGTGGTAGTGTTTTGTGGAAATGGTGTACCAAAAGACACCTCCTTAATAGTTGGTTGTTCCCTGCAAAGGATCACAGGTATAATTGGTGTTGTTAGTGAACAAACTTAGATAAACAAAGCATTGAAAATAGTGAAAATAATGCATATACAAACATAAACTAAAACAAAGAGGTAAATACACAAACAATGCTCAATGGAGCAAACAAGTCAACAAAATAATGGAAAAACTCCCTTTATTGACTGTTGGTAGTAGAGGTTGAATACAATAGATGAATCTTAAGCACTTGAAGAGAATTCTTTGAGCTATGGTGCTAAAAAATCCTCAGCAAGGGGGGTTCTTTTCCTCAATCTCTTTGCAAGTTTCTCCTCTCTCTCAAATAAGTATGAAGACTCTCCAATGGTGGACTCTTCTCCTCTCACTAAGATGATGGATTTCTTAGAAGAAATATGGCCAACATGCTAGTTCTCTTACTTTCTTTGGCTTCAATAATGGAATGTTGGTTTTCTCTAATAGCAATTTGGCCAGCATAACAATGTCTCATATTTTGGTTCTCCCATGGCCTGTTTATATAGAATTTTTTGAATTCATCTTCCCTCTCTTGGTTCATGCATGACAATGACTCATGAGTAGGACAAGATGATTCCATTGAGTGCTGCATATATTCAGGGAAACTCGAATTCAGTTGTCTTAGACTAAGATCCTGGCAGGGAATCGCCTCCATGTGCGTGAAGTGGTCCTGAGTATGCTGAGTCATCCATTTCTTTGACCACGCGGCTTTCGAAGGAGATTCCGCACGCGCATGACTTTCGAAGAAATATTCACGACTTCCTTAATTTTTTAACCTTATAAACTTTGGACCTTAGGAGAAATTAATTTTTTAAACTTCATGATGTCTTCAGCTAGAAAATCCTCACTTGTGCATTTTGTTGGACATCTTTTAACGTCTTATGGATTGTGAAAGCATGTGTATGATTTTCTAGTGTTAATAGGGCTATCGTTCCATTGTTTCCCCTTGACATAGTAGTTTCTCTATAGGATCCCCTCCTCAGACCCTTGCTAGTTTGAGCGGTAACTTTTTTGCGCTATTATTAGGGACATGAGACGTGTGTCTTATTTCCCTTACGACATCATTGAAAATCATTCTTGGTGACTCCATTGGAAGAATGAAGCCCTAGTTCTTCATTTAACTTCAAAGTTAATTCTTGTAGGGTGAAGAAATAATCTGTCAAGGCATTTTAATTCACCATGACAACTCCATTTTGATTGTAATATGAAAAGTCAAGAAAAATGGATTATGGTCAAAGGGAAATTACCCTTGGCTCTCCATTTCAAAAATCAATGATCAAGATCTTCAATAACTACAAAAGAATGTGGACAAATATGTTGAGTTTTATGAAGATTTGTTGGAAAACACAGATAAAGAATTCATGCTCAGGTTTCATGGGACAACACAAAAACAACTCTACATAATAATGTGTGCTTATGAGAAGGATCCTAGTCATCTCTTTGAATTTTCTACCCGAAGATGTGCTTTTGACATTTTGACTGACCTTATCAATGAAAAATATTATAATCAATCAAAATTGGATGATCAAGGTGACTTGAAGAAAATTCAAATGTGGAATGATATATGGAAGAATGGAACCCATCTAAAGAAGACCATAAGACTGTAAACGAGCTTTGGGATGCAAATTTAATGATTGAAGATGTGCATGACATGAATGAGAGCCCCATTAAAGTCCATGAGGATCAACATGATGAAGTGGTGACTTTCATTCAGGAAAGGGAATTTGAAGACATGAATATTGTAGCTCCCTATCATGATGACATTTCTGATTTCTTGTGCACTAATGAGGGAAAGTGTGACGTGGGCAACCATAATTTTGACTGCAACTCTATTTATGATATTGACACCGAAAATGAGCTTGGAATTGATTATCCTTTTCTCTAGGAAATTACTCATGATGATATTTCTAATCAAACTGATGAAAGGGAGGATCATGGTTTTCCCACGCATCAAGAAGGTTCATTAGGAACACTGAGCCCCATTTATGACATTGATGATGAAGGCTTTGTTTTCCCTAGCCTTCCTCGGGATCTCAATAGCATAGCTACATTATCAATGAGCCCTGTCCTTGACCATCCTAACATTATCACAATTATTGATGACCCCTTTTCCTCTCCTAGGTATGATGCTAAGGAAGAACTATCCATTAGATGTATCCCCCCTTCCCCCTCATACCCTCAGGATTGTGAATATGATTATCATGAGAAACCTACTTGTTGTGTCTCCCCTTGTCATTTCTCTCCCTTTTCTCCCATTCATGACCCTATGGTAGTCAAAAAGCATGATATTAATTATAGGTACCATAATGGGGATGATATGCCTAAGGTTTCTATCCATCGAAATTTGATAAGCTTAATTGTTGATATCTCTGTATTTTGGTTGGAAGAAGGACCTTGTGGAGTAGATTACATCCCTTGGCTCCCTCCTCCCCTCTGGTGCTCCATGCATGGTCATTTATTTTTCCCACCTCCCACCCTTGTGACCTTCCACATTATCATTCCTACCCTTGCCTTAGGATCGGTTGGATGAGTAAACAAAATGGTAGTTGTTTTCATATTAGCTAGATGATGTGTTGGTTGCATTGGGTTTATGATTACACTTAGTATTTGGGTGATGTAACATGCATGTTAGGGTAGGATGCATTGCATGATGATTTCATAATTAGAACTAACGTCATATGATATTTTTCGTGATAGATTAGGTGCATTTAGATTAAATTTGCACTTTACTTTCTTGTTGGACTAATACTAAGCATGGGTGATCATAAGACACCACCAAAAACATGTTTCCCCATGTGCCTAGTCTTTTATATGTGCAGGTAATAGGTTTATGGTACCAAGAGATTGTTGGTGTTCTCATGACCTCTCGTTCGAGGAGCTTCATGCACCTCTTCGAGAGCTCATGTCCCAGTTGGAGCTAGATGTTACCCACCACCTATGGGTAGTGTATATAGGAGAAAAGTTTTCTTCTAGATGGTCCTTAGCCAATAGCTAAAAACCCCTTGCAACCACTAGATAGCTTGATGTGTCATTACCTTCGCCACCTGAGCCAACCAAGTGGTCTGTCACCCATCTGTTATGATTGTATGTTTGAAGGTGGGCCTCCTGACCCCAAAGGTATGGCTTTTAATTTGTATATTTGAATAATTTTCCTTACTTTTCATGGGCACTTTTGGGCATGGATTGATGGGGGGGTTTGAAAGAAAGAGTGGGATAGGTTTGTACTCTTATCTCCACTACCCAATCTTGTGGTTAATGTTGTACCCTAGTCCCATGGGATCTCCTTTGCTAGCCATTAGCTTTAGGGTGGGCGCTACATGGGAAATCTCAATTTTGGTTTCATGGTCCCACTTCCTGACACCATATACATCGCCCCCTTCCACTCCTTTTAGCCCCATTCATCTCTTTCTCATCTGGGCCCACATATTTCTACTGGGTCCACATAGGGTTAACCTCCCCCTACCCTTACCCACACCTTGGGTTGGGCCTAGAACAATGCCCCAGAGGTTGATATAGCCCAAAAAAAGAAAAAACATAATTTGGCCACTCTCAATAGGAAATGCACCACAAAATGAAAAAGATGGTTGTGACATACAAATTTAACACGCGGGAAAAGTCCAAACATGAGCTCTACTCCTTATCCATGGCCATCACCCTAGTTTCTATGAGCCCTAGACAAAACCCATCCATCATTAAGGAATCCATGATTGTGCCAACCCTTGGTGGGTGATGAATTTCCCTAGTATCTACTGTTATATATTAAGAAACATGCTCTCATCCCCTGGAGCCTTGAGCAGTTATGAAGAAAAATAAATCAAAGGCAAAAGGAATATGAAGGGTGGAAAAAAAAATGTTTGGGGTAACTCATGAATCGTGATTTGATCCATCCTACACTCATATACCCAAGTGTGGGCTTCCCTTATTATAGCTACCCATGTACCCTGACATGTGGTCTAGATGATTCCCCTGATCCCCACTCTGTTCCATTACTTTATTATGTACCGCCTACCACTTGAGGGATGTAACATGGATATTTAACCCCTTTTAGAGGTTGAAAACACCTAATAGGGTCCTTGATTAACCCTGTATTGAGCATGGAAACACTTGTAGATGCCAAATACCACAATGGCAGGGAATACCACCATGAAATGCCCCACTGAATCCATGATTTGTAAGGTCTTTTACTTGATTATTCTAATGTTTTTTTGTATTGGAGGGTAAGAGGACGCATTGGATCTTATGCAAAATTGTAGGTGGGTCCCCATTTGGGGCTTGGTCTCCCTATACGGGGTCCTAGCCCTCTAGAGGGCCAAATGGGAACTTGTAGGGTGAGTGTTGAGAGCCACGGTCCTCCACCATAGTCGAGAGTACTTCATGGATCCCTAGCACCACTCATTGATTTCTCGTGTTCTACCTTTTGGATGAGGGCGATGCAGTTGGTTCACCATGCCAATTCGACTCCACACTTGCTCCACACACTTGGAAGATGACCTGGGGTCTAGATGAGGGCTTATGACATAATATTAGCCCTTACAGATGGTTTACAGGAAATTCCAATCCACTTGGAGACCCATGAGGATGTCCTTGTGCCCCTTGCACCCACTTGGGGGTACCACAGGGATTTTCTTGGAAAATAAGGGGGCAACGTGTTGTCCACTATGTTTGAGGTCCATTCTCACATCATGTCACACTTTGGACTTCATTAGGCCTCCTCAAAGGCCTGACGACTCACTTTATTGATCATTATACCCTCTTGAGAGGCCTATTATTATGTTATTGGCGCTATCTTGGTGGGCTTGTCACCAAGGGGTGTTATTATTACACATTATTTTATTATTTGGGGTTCAATTAGGCCAAATTAGAACTCATTAGTGATTGTATAAATAGAAGTGAGGTGATTCATTTTCATCATCATCACTTGGATTGGATTAGTATCTCTTGAGAGATTTTCGTACTTTTTGCTAGGTAAACTTTTTGGAGCTCTCTTGATGCAATATGATGTTTGGATTTTTGCTATTGTCTTTCGAGCTTCTTTCTAATGTGAAGTTGATGAATTGATATACTCTCTCTCTCATGTAAGTCGAATTTTGATGCTATTCTTGTTATTTTGCTGCTTTACTACAGGGTATGGTCATCATTATTCTTGTATGGGTTAAAGTAAATGTAAAATTATTCTGGGAACCTTGAATAAGTAACTTAATGCATGCAATGTACTTGAAGAGAGTGGTTGAATGTTCCTAGAGGCACCTAATTGGTTTTAAGCCTTAAAACTTTATCTCTTTGGAAAATTTGAAGTTTAAATCTCTAATAACATAGTTACGGATGAAATGGGAACTATTACCTCAAAACGGGTACTCGAGCCCAGAAACCCCAAAAAAACATGATAAAACAACCCAAAAATGAAAATTGTTTATTCCAGAACGATGTTTTTTTAGGGTAAATGTTCAACATTTTTTTAAATGGAAGTAAAAACATTTTTTTTTTGAAAAATGGATGAAAAAAACACCCTTAAAAAAATTGTTTATTTTGGAATAACAAAAAAAGTTCGGGTTACAGTTTTGACATTTTTTAGCAATGAAGTTAAAGAGAAAATATTCGGACTTTGAAAAAAATGTAAAATTCCAACAATTCTCAGACATGATGTTAAAGATAAAATATCATGTGTCAAATCCTAATAATTCCAACTATTTTCATCCATGTTGTTAAAGATAAAATATCTTGACTCTAAAAACCTTGAAATTGTAATTGCTTTCGACCATAGCATTAAAGATAAAATATCGTGACTTAGAAAAACATTAAAATCTTGAAAATTTTTCAACCATGCAATTAAAACCAAATATTATGACTACAAAAGAATCTCAAGTGTTCAAAACATTTCAAGCATGGCATTATGAAAAATTTTCAGGACAAAAAAACTTTAAAAATGAACACTCAAGAGTAATTTACTTTTTAAATGCGATATTGTCATTAACGGATAATCGAGTAAGTCGGAGGAACCTAGAAGAATCCGGGTGAACTGCGGATAGAGGACGCAGGTTTCTGAGCTCCATGGAGGTGCGCAAAGGGGGGAGCTCCACTCCCTCCTATAGGTAGGCAGTGGCCAACCAAGGTAAGAAACCAATAGAATCTATCAGAGTACCTGCAGGAGAAAGGAAAAATAACATGGAAGAGGATCAATATTTTACCAAACCAAGGGAGGATAACAGCACAAAAGATAATGAGGAAGAAGACAAGAAACAGGGAGCAGAAATCAAGACACAAAATGGGCCATGTAAACCCAAGGCCGAGGTCACTCCCAGAGTAGTTTTAAATGATCTTTCTCTTCAGGCACACAGGGACCACATGTGGACCTATGCTATCATTTGTAAATTCATGGGATTATGGCCCACTGAAAAGGCATTACAAGCATGGATTAAATACCACTGGAAACCAAAAGGAAGCATAAACCTACATCTTGGGTTAAAGGGTTTCTTTAGTGTAGTCTTTACAAACATTGAGGACAAAGATAGGGTGTTTGAAGGAGGACCCTACTTCTACGCAGCAGCAGGCCTCTACATGTGACCGTGGATGATGAATTTTGTCCCGGAGCGAGAAACTTTCACTTCGGTCCTGGTTTGGGTAAGGCTCTACTCCCTACCTCTTGATTATTGGAAAACAAAATCGTTATCTGCCATAGGAAATAAACTAGGGCATTTTGTTAAAGCCTTTGAGGCCACCAGAAGGGGAAAATACACTTCCTTCGAATGAGTATGTATGGAGATGGACCTCTCGGGAGCTCTACCGGATGAGGTCATCTTGGAAGTTTTTGATGAAGAATGGGTGAAAAGAGTAGATTATGAACATATTCCTTTCAAATGTCGCAGGTGCCATGAGAATCGGCACCTATCTAGAGACTACCCTCTTAGTAAAATAGAAAACAGAAGTAAAGCAAACACAATGAAAGATACTGAAAGCTTTCACAAAGTGGGATATAGAGGAAAAGGGGGCAAAAGGGCCAAAACAACAACAAACAGAAGGGCAACAGGCCAGTCTGAATAGGTTCCAAGTTCTCGAAGAAGAGGAAGAGATAACAAAAGTAGATCAGGTAATGGAAGGAAGCCCAGGGGAGAAGGAGAAAGAAGAAGTTAGGGAACAAACACAAGATACTAATAAACAGAAAGAGACTATGCTGAGCGATGAAGAACTTGAGATGGACCATGAAATAACCCAGAGTGAGATGGAAATAGAGGATAATGAACTGTAGGAGATTCTTGATAAAGAACACCTAGATCTAGAAGGATTCTTGAAACAGGGAACCATAGGAGGGTAGACTCATTACCCTAAGAAGAGTTCAACATAGTACAATAGATGTTCCTATGGAAGACTCGGGCTAAAGGGCTGGAAAGACAAAGAAACAATGAAAGGCAGGGCAACGAAGGTGTGAAAAGTTTGAAAGCCACACCAGGATTAGCTCCTAGAAACCGAGGAAAGAAAAGAGGTAGGAAAAAGTAGAACGAGCTATTGATGGAATGTGGAAAGCTAATGATAGATTTAGGTAAGATGAAAGACCTAACTAGTTACTCCTTTACAAATCTTTAATAATGAAGATCACATCTTGGAATATCAGAGGTATAGGTAGTAAAAGAAAACAAAGAATACTTAGCAATAGAATGAAACATGAAGCTCCGGATATGATCTTTATCTAGGAAACTAAATGTTCCATTCAAAAAATCAAAGAAATTCACAGTAAATAGCTCAATAGATTTGAGTTTCTAGAAGTTAAAGCAGATAATACAGTAGGAGGAATACTCACTCTTTGGAACCCCCAAAAGATTGGCATAATAGATGCTGAGGCATCTAGGAATTATTTATCAGTGGTTATCCAGCCTGTGGGAGACAAGGAGACTTATTTGGTCACGAATGTCTATGGCCCCCAAAGATTGGATGACAAACTCAGGTTTCTAGATTCTCTTGTGGAACTAAGAGATAGACATATAGGAGTTCCATGGATCATGGGTGGAGACTTCAACATGATCAAATCACTTTTGGAAAAAAAAAAGGGGGGAGCAAGAACTTTAAGTAAGGATTCTATAGCATTTCAAGCTTTCATAGATAATATGAAGCTAGTTGACACTGATATGAGTACGACCTCTTCACATGGAACAACAAGAGAGGAGGGGAGTCTCAAGTAGCCTCAAAGTTAGATAGATTCATAGTTTCAAAGGACCTTATGCTCACTGACAAGGAAATGACAGTGATAATTCTCCCCTTTGGTGGCTCGGACCATTGGCCGGTAGAAATTGAGGTACAGGGCATTGGTACCCCGAAGAACAGACCTTTCAGATTTGAGAACATCTGGCTCACCCACCCAGATTTTATCAGCAATATAGCAAGATGTTGGGCAGAATATTTGCATATTCAAGGAACAAAAATGTTTCTGCTCCACAAAAGACTAAAATACATCAAGCTCAGACTCAAAGACTGGAACAAGAATGAATTTGGAAATATTTTTGAAGCAAAAAAAGATGTTGAAGACAAAATGCAGGAACTCAATCAAACCCTTATCACTAAGGGCTTTGATAGAGGCATAAATGAACAAGTCACCAAACTTTATCAAGACTGGGAGAACTTATGTAAACAAGAGGAAATATTTTGGAGACAAAAATCTAGAGTTCAATGGCTTAAAGAAGGGGAACGAAACACTAGATTTTTCCACAAATCCACCATGGCAAACAGATCCCATAATAGGATCTCTTCGATCAAGGACGAGGGAGGTCATCTTCTCAATTCTCATGAAGAGATAGAAACAGTCTTAGTCCAGCACTTCCAAGGTATAGCAAAGGAGACCATTGTAGAAAAGCTCACTTTATCAGGGACCTAACAAGGCATATACCTAGGCTAGTATCAAGCGAGGATAATTTCAATCTTAATATGCCAGTGACTGAAGAGGAGGTTAGTGACGTCATTAAGGAAATGCAGAATGACAAGGCGCCAGGCCCTGATGGTTTCAATGTGGATTTCTTTAAAGCTTGTTGGAGCATTGTCAAACAAGATATTCTGAATGTAGTGGAGGATTCTAGGATGAATAGAACCATTTTGAAGGCGCTCAATACTTCCTTCATCTCCTTGATCCCCAAATAGGATAATGCTCAGACTCCAGACAAGTTTAGACCCATAGCTTTGTGCAATGTGGTGTATAAAATAATTTCCAAAGTTGTTGCCAATAGACTCAAACCCCTTCTTCCTTCTCTAGTTTCTGTGGGGCAATCAGGTTATGTGGAGGGTAGACAAATTCTCAATAACATCATTCAAGTGCATGAAGTGGTGCATTCATTGTTAAGCAATAGGAAGGTGTAGAGCCTTGAACCTGTACCTTCCCATACACCTCTCAGCCTCCTTTTCCCACTCATTTCATCCACCAAGTTGATTAAATCATTGTATTTTAGGGCTTTTTACATGATTTTCTAACTATGCTAAGTGACTGTTGTTTGGTTTAGAATTTTGGTTCAGAGTGCTGCGTTTCCGCAGCCAACACAGGTTTCCGCAGCTGATCCAGGTTTCTGCAGCTAGCACAGGATTCCGCAGCTGTTTTATTAAACGATATGTTACAGGTGTCCTCTGAGAAGATGAGCCACATGGGCAAGTTCCAGGGGTCAAGGACATGGTACGTGTCCCTCCAGATCACCCAGAACAGCCATAAAAGCCCGCGGTCAACGAGGAGGCAAATACCGGTCAACAGAAGTGTTCAGTAGTGGCACGGCTCTGCGTTGCTCTGTTTTTGGGCACGTGAAGCTAGGTGGCATCATCCTCAGCCACGGAGACAATCTAGAAGCACGAATCCAACAGCCATATTCTCCAGATTGAATGAACACGATGATAGTTACCTAGATCCGGGGACGCAGAGGATTCACGTGTTTTTAAACAGCTGGTTGAATAGCATAGATCTCGTTAAAGTAGTTTGCTTTCTCCTTATAAATAAAGCGTCCTTGAACGCTGTAGAGTTAATCGTTTTGTAGTCATTTGGTAATCGTTTTTGTATGTAATTTTGAGCTCCCCACTGTACTTTTACATTTGTTGTCAATACATGAGAAGACTGTTTTGCATTTAAGCGTATAACTGCTCCTTGAACCGGCTGAAGTAGGAAGAGGGCCCCTATTTGCTGAAGCCTTGTACCGTAACCTTTAATTTCCTGCATTTCTTTTTCTTGTTTCATGTATATTAGCTGTACATATGTCTTTTAAATTGTTGCGTTTTTATTTCTTTTCAACATGTATATTAGCTGTACATAAACTTTGATTTCTGTTGATTTACATTTCTGCACTTTTATGTTCATGACTGATCAGTGTGTTATGCAGGTTTCTTAGGCAAGCCCGGGACAGTTTTCCTTCTTTTCTTTTCATAACTAGTGGCATGCGTGATCATCTTGTCTATGTTGCTGACATTCATTGTTTTGCAGTTTTGATTTTCCTTACTGTCATTTCTTTAACTTGCATATTTACTTTCTGCTCTTAGATATCAAGTTGTTCATCTATTGATGGTTCCTTTTCCATAATCAAATAACTTTATTGGGAGCCAAAATATCACGTAGTATAGCTTGATTTAGTTTGCTTTAGAACTCACATTACTTGACTTATTCATAACTGTTTCTTACATGATAAATTCAGCTGAAAGGCAAAAGGTTAAGAGAAAGTTAAAGTGTTGTGACTAGTCTCTTTTATGTAGTTTCACTTAGATTTCACATTGCTTAACATTTCATGATATCTTTTCATAGAGAAGATTAAGTTGAAGAGTTGAAATAGTGTGAGATAGTTGTTCTTACTTTTAGTTGGATTTAATATAGATTTCATTTTCATTTTCATTCAGCAGCAGAGATACTGGGCCGATGTCATTAGTCCTTATTTGATGTCTTTATTTTCCTTTAAGAGTTGATTTTATTGCAGTTGTTGTTCAAGCTTTCTTGTAGAATACTTTTTAAGTTTTGAGAAATCATTTAGAGATCACCACAATCATCCACATTTCACTTGCTTTATTACACTTCCATCACATCACAGTAGGAAAGATACATTCGAAAACAAACTTAAAAAGCTAAAAACGACAAAAGACTAAGAAAACGGTTACCTAAGTACATATAGTACACCTCACTTCATCAGCTTACGAGCCCCGGGTTGACATTTAAAAGTTGCAATTTAGACATCACTAAATTGACCAAACATTTTGGCGCCGTTGCCGGGGAAGTGAAATTAGGTAGCCAAATTCTTAAAAAAAAAACAAGAAAATTTCAAGGAAGGAAAATTGATAACATCTCAAAGTATGCTCTCCTCTTGCACTTAATGTGATCTGGAGGATCAGAAAAGAGAGAGTTATTGGTTTAATAGTTTCTTGAGTATGCTCTCTTCTTGCACCTAGAGTGACCTGGAAGATCAGAAAGAGAATTATTGGCCTGACTTGAAGAAAAAAAAAAAATGACATGCATAGAGCAAGAGATTCTAGGGGAAGGTTTTTAGCTAGAGCCAAAAGTTTGATTTTTACAACTCCATCTACTTCAAGGAATAGACAAGAGACACCTCAATCATCTCCAACTTACACTCCTAGCCCTAGGATTCCTGGAATTCAAGAGGCAGGAGTCGACTCTCCCACACCTTCCATCGAATCTGAACTAGAAAGAGATCCTTTCCTTCCTTCTACAGAGAGACAAATTGTAATTGAAGAAGTAGAATCATCTGAAGAAGAGGGAGAAATTCCTTCTCATACACCCTTAGTAGAAGAACCAGAAGACTCTGAAGTCTCCAGGGAAACTACCATGACAGAGGAAGGAGCAACTGGATTTGGTAGAGGTAGAGGTAGAGGAGGAGGAGGAAACAATGGAGGAGGTAGAGGTAACATTGGGGGAAATAGGGATGGGGATAACTCATTCGGGTTTCCTATAGTCGATGAGGACTCCCGAGCCACAATGAAAAACATCTCACCATCTGTCCTCCCAAACTTCCATGGGTTTAGGAATGAGGACCCTGAAACATTTCTATTTGAGTTTGAGGTAGTGTGTTGAACTTATGATTATTTGGAAGACTCTCTAAAACTCAAATTGTTTCCCTCAACATTGAAAGGAGCAGCCTTGAAATGGTTCATGGGATTACTCACTCAATCCATTAGGTCTTGGAATGATATGAAACAGGCATTTTTGGATAGGTACCTGGACTATTGTATGCCCACCAATCACAAGGATGAGGTATTCAAAATGATGCAAAAAGAAGATGAAAACTTGGAGGAGTTACTTGAAAGATTTCAATATAATCTGAAAAGAGCAAAAATGAGTAACCTGGATGAGGAGACCTTGAAAGCCCTTTTATTAAAAGCCATTAGAGATGAATGGATAGATATTTTGAACATGATGGGAAAAGGAGATATATCTCAACTTCCACTTTCTGACATAGCAGAATTATTTGTCCATCTCTCAAAGGGGAAATCTAAAACTCAAAAAGGGCCTAGAGATCCTTCTCTCATCAGAGCAAATAAATCTGCAACTGGATCGGTAAGTAGGGCTGAGATTGGCAACATGCTTGATGAATTCAAAACTGATATCTTAGGGAGTCTTAGTGAGCAACTAGACACCCTTAAGATTCACAATAAGCAGAAAGCAGAAGCTAAGGCTTTGGCCATCTTTTGCCCAAAGTGTAGGAACAAACATGCTCTAAGGGAATGTCCCTTGGATGCAAAAGTTGTAGAAACATGTGTAATTTGTTCAGAGAATCATGAGACTAAGGATTGTCCTTAAATTCTTGGGCTCAAAGCTGTCTTTCAAGAAGATCCAAATACAAGCGAATCTCTCTGTTTTGTTGCAAGGAGACCTTGGCAAGGGCAACAAAATCAAGGGTTTAGCAACTCTATGAATTTTCAACCCCCACCAAATTGGAATCCTTGGCAACAACCTTGGTCCCAACCTCAAAATCCTTTTCAATCATGGGTACAAGGTATGCAAAATCCTTCTGGGAGATTTGCTCAATTTTACCAATATCCTCCATCTTTTCAAAACCAACAAGCTCCACAACTTCCAAATCAAAATCCACAACTATCATTGCCATTTCCACAACAACAACAACCTTCTCAACAGAATCCAAACTCTCAACTCTTGCTTCCATTCCAACATAAGTCAAATCAACTTCCTTCTCAGCCATTGCCAAACCCCAATAATAAAAACCCTCAAAATGCTTACATGATGGAAGGTCAACAATTTCCTACCTATATGATTGTTCCTCTCAATGAAGTACAACTCAGATCAGGTAGAGTCCTAGATAAACCTTCTATAAATGCTCAAGAGCAAAGCATTTTTGAGGAAGAGTCTCTTGAAGCCAATAAGGGTTCTGAAGCATCTCTTCAAAACCCAAACACTCAAAAATAAAAATAAAAAGAGTTAACCCCCACAACTCCCATAGTTGAGCAACCTGCATCTTTATCCACACCTCCTTTTCCTGAAAGATTACAAATTGACAAAGGAGTGGAAAAACAAATTTGGTTGCCTGACTATAATTTTCTAGATGAATTGAAGAATGTCTGTATCAAGATTCCCTTGTTACAAGCCATTAAAGAGATTCCTATTCTAGCAAAAACAATAAAGGAGTTGAGTCTTAAAAGACCAGGAAGGAAACCAAGAGATACCAGAAGGATCCACCTGGTAGGGAAAATTGCAGATATCGTGATGGGAAAAATTACTATGCAGAAATATATAGATCCCGGTAGTCCAATTGTCAAAACACATATCAATGGGGTAGAAATACCAAATACTTTGATTGATTTAGGGGTTGCTATCAACATCATGAGTAGACAGACTATGGAACAGCTAAAACTTCCTAATCTTTTTTTTACACCTACTTTATTGCAACTTGCAGATCGATCAATTATTAAACCAGATGGTGTATTAGAAGACATTCTAGTCTCCCTAGACTCTTGGGAATATCCAGTGGATTTCATGATTTTAACTCCCAAGAGTAATCTAGGATGACATCCTCTTATTTTAGGAAGACCTTGGCTAGCCACAGCTGATGCTTTCATAAGTTGTAGGTCTGGGGATACATATATTTCTGATGGTAATTCGACAAAGAAGTTCAATCTGTATCCTCCAGCAAAAGCAATTACAGAAATAGGGGATAATGAGTGGGTTGATGATGAAGATACTATACAACCTGTCTTTACCATTTCTGAGATCAGTGAAGATAGTCAAATTCTGAACACATTAGAAAATTTTGAACCATCTTCACAATATGACCACACACAATTTCATTTGGATTCTGACATTGAGTGTCTATCATCTAGACAAATGTCTCTTTTCTCTATGGAAGAGTTTGGTAGTTCTGCCATTGAGATTTTTCCAGGAAAAACATTGAATATCAACAAAAACTTGGAAAAATCACAACAGGAAGATCTAACCAAAGTCTTGCAAAAACATTCTACTGCATTTGCATGGGAGTATACTGATATGAAAGGTATTGACCCGAAGACTTGCATTCATCACATCTACATTGAGGAAAACAGTAGACCAATCAGACAACCTCAAAGAAGGATGAATCCAAACCTTAGAGAGATAGTGAAAGAAGAGCTCCAAAAGTTACTTAATGTAAACTTCATTTACCCCATTTCAGATAGCCGGTGGGTTTCTCCTTTGGTTATAGTACCTAAAAAGAATGGTAAATGGAGGGTTTGCATTGATTATAGGGAATTGAACAAAGCAACTTTGAAGGATCACTTTCCTTTGCCCTTTATTGATCAAGTATTAGATATTTTAGCAGGCAAAAAGTATTTCTCATTTTTGGATGGTTTTAGTGGTTACAATCAGATTCAGGTAGCACCTGAAGATCAGGACAAGACCACATTTACTTGTCCATGGGGAACTTTTGCTTACCGAGTACTTCATTTTGGATTATGTAATGCACCCGCAACATTTCAAAGGGCAGTACTAGGGATCTTTTCTGATCTAATTCATGATTGTGTAGAGGTCTATATGGATGATTTTACAGTTTATGGTAATTCATTTGAAGAGGCATTAGAAAATTTGGAAAAAGTCCTCATAAGATGTAAAGAAACAAATCTTTCATTAAGTCATGAAAAAAGTTTTATGATGTTTACTGAAGGGATTGTTTTAGGACATCATATTTCAGGAGATGGAATTAAAGTTGATAGATCAAAAGTTGAAGTCATCTCCAAGTTACCTATTCCAAATTGTCAAAAAGATGTTAGAAGTTTTCTTGGATTTACTGGATATTATAAAAGATTTATTGAAAACTTCACTAAGATAGCATCTCCGCTTTTCAAATTAATTACAAAAGACTGTGAATTCAATTGGGATGCTGACTGTCAATCTGCATTTGAAACTTTAAAAACAAGAATATCTGAAGCACCCATTTTGAGAGGGCCAAATTGGAAACTTCCTTTCCATATTTCTACAGATGCTTCAGATACAGCTCTAGGAGCTGTGTTGGGTCAAAAGGATTTAATTCCTTACGCCATTTACTACACCAGTAAAAATTTGACTCTTACTGAGTTAAATTATACTGTGACTGAAAAAGAGTTCTTAGCCGTTATTCATGCAATCAACAAGTTTAGACACTATATAATTGGCTATGAAACTTTTGTCCATACTGATCATTCTGCAATTAGATATCTCATGAACAAACCTCTTACTAATGGCAGAGTTACAAGATGGATTTTACTTTTACAAGAATTCAATATTACTGTGTTAGATAGACCAGGGAAACAAAATACAGTAGCTGATTTCTTGTCTAGAATCCAAAATACTAACGAAGATTCTCCTGTAGAGGATAAGTTTCCAGATGAATATTTGTTTGCAGTAACTACTAAAACTCCTTGGTATGCAGATATTGCTAACTATTTGGTTACAGGGAAGCTACCTCCACACTTATTTCCTAATGAGAAAAGGAAAATTATTCAGGAGAGTTCAAATTATTCATGGATTTCTAATGAATTGTTCAAAACAGGGCTAGATTGTGTGATCAGAAGATGTGTTCGGGAAGATGAAATGCCTGACATCCTTAAGGCATGTCATGATGAACCATGCAGTGGACACTTTGCTGACAAGAGGACTGCTTATAAAATCCTTTGTTTAGGATATTATTGGCCTTCTCTATTCAAAGATGCAAAACAATATGTTAGAAGGTGTGACAGCTGCCAAAGAGTTGGGAGACCAACTCTTTCAAATGAAATGCCATTACAGCCACAGGTACTCATCGAACCCTTTGAAAAATGGGCTTTAGATTTCATTGGACCTATTAATCCACCATCTAGACAAAAGAAGTATATATTGGTTTGCACTGATTATGTTACTAAATGGGTAGAAGCCAAGGCATTGCCTTCTGCCACTGAAAATTCAGTTGTTCAATTTATTTTTGAGGATATTTTTACTCGTTTTGATGTCCCAAGAGAAATTGTGACAGATCAGGGAAGTCAATTTACATCTGACTTGATGGAGAAGCTGATGGAAGAATACAAAATCAAGCACAGAAAATCTACTCCATACCATCCGCAAGCAAATGGTCAAGTGGAATCTACAAATAAAGTTCTTGAGAGCATCATCACCAAAACTGTTCATCTCCACAGAAGAGATTGGACAGAAAGGCTTCCTGAAGCCTTATGGGCCTATAGAACTACATGGAGGAACAGAACAGGACATTCTCCCTATGAACTTTTTTATGGGAAAGAAGTCTTGCTCCCCATTGAGTTTCAAGTCAAGACCTTCAAGATGGCAGTTCAGTTGGGGATGAATATATCAGAAGCCCAAAAGCACAGAATGGAGCAGCTGAATGAGCTAGATGAAATAAGATAAGATGCAATTTTAAGGACTGATCTAGTTCAGCACCAAAGAACTAAGTGGCATGACAGATATATTAAAGAGAGAAAGTTTCAAAAGGGAGATTGGGCATTACTGTTTGATTCCAAGTTTAAAGACTTCAAAGGAAAATTTCAGACTCATTGGCTTGGACCATATGAGATTGATGAAGTCTTTAGCAATGGAGCAGTTCGAGTCAAGACTATTGATGAGTTCCAAACTCCTCTCATCGTGAATGGCCACCGATTGAAAATTTATCATAAGCCACTCTCAAAAGAGGACTTTGTCAAAATGTTTCAAGAAAATTCTGCAATGAGGCTGGTGGAGAGGAATCCTTCTCCTCCATCAGCCTAATCTTTGTTTCTTTCAGTTGAAAAAAATAAATAAAAAATAAAAAATAAAAATCTTTTGTATAAGCCTGAAAACCAATCATAGATTGGCAGTCTTATACAGAAAATGTAGAGTGAAAATCAGGGACACCTGACACTCTATATTTTCCAAAAAAAAAAATCTCTCTTCCTTTCCATCTTCACTCCACCTCACTTGTCATTTTCATTTTCACCACCATCTCATCTTCATCTCCATTCCACTTCACTCCACTTCATTTCCATCTCATTCCACTCATTTCATTCCATTCCATCAATAAAAGTCCCTCTCAGGACTATTTCATTCAGTTAGTTCTTTTTCTAACTATTTTTGTGCAGTTAAAGGGGTGTTGTCTTAGTTTCCGCAGCTGGAAACTGTTTCCGCAGCTAGCACCAGTTTCCACAGCCAGAAACGATTTCCGCAACCAGCATCACTCTGTTTCTACAGCCAGCAGCTCTCTGTTTTCAAAAAAAAAAAATCACAGTCAAAGGTTAGCATCATCATCCCCAAAGGCAGCAAAGATATGAGTCATCTGCAAGATCAAAGAGCAATAATGGGTCAGAAACCTTAATCAACAAACGGCAAACTTCCAAAGGTATGATCAAAATCTCTACCAAATAACAATTTAATGTCATTGTATGCATAGTTATTAGATCATGGAAATTCCACTAAATACAATGATTTGATACGGCAAGATTCATATCACTCCTCTTCCACGATGATAATCCATCCACCTCATTCCTTTCTAACGGTCCCATAATCACTATTAATTCAAACTCGAAATGGGGCTGCTCTTTCATTTATTGGCCGTACGTAGAAGAAGTGACCTACTGTACCACGGCTCTCCTCCACCATAATTTCCGCAGCCAACGTTGAGACGTGGCGTAAGCCAACTGATTCGAAAGGACTCAGCCGTTATACTGCCCAGTTATCACTTCACTCCCGCATGCATTTGATGCTAAACCCGTGACTGTTGCTTCCCTCGTGCTCATACCATTCTCTGCTCTCCATTTCCGCTGCAACCTCCATAGCTTTGCTCTAAACCCTGATCACAGTCACTGCATACGCTTTGCATTTCGATTACGGCCACTCCACTTACCTTAAGAATCCCGTAATCAACTCGTTTTTCCCTTGAACGTCCACACACAGTAAAATTTTCAGCCGGGGTTGAAAGCCGAGAATGGGAAAGTTACTCAGAGCTGAACCTGAGGGCCCAAAATACCTGGAGGGGTATCCGCAGACAAAGGAGTCATTGAAGAAAGCAAAGTGGCTGAAATTTATTCAAAAGTTCAGAGGTTATAATAAGGAAGTCACTAAAGCTTTTGCTCGGTCCTTTAATGGACACGTAGTGGAGGTAGGGGATTTGAAATTTACAATAACAGAGGCCACAATAGCAGCAGCAACCAGTTTACCACAACAGGGAGACAGATGGTTTAAAAACAGAGGTCTGGATGATCAAGGATGGAAAGTCATGCTCAAAAACCCAGGTATGGATACTTCCATATTTACTAAAGGAATTCCTGTGCATATAATCAAAGAAGAATGGTCTACGCTGTTATTACTTGTTCAGAAGTTTATTACATGCGAGGGTCGTTTTGGCACTATGTACATGTATCATGCAAGGATTATGATGAATTTTATGGAAGGCCATGCCCTTAATTTACCTTACTTTCTGTTAGCAAGCCTGAAGAAAATGAGCTCTACTGTTCAGAAACATGTAGGCCATATTGAATCCCACCTTTACCATCACGGGCTCATCAGAATTCTCATTGAAGATCAATTGAAAAATAATAACGATACTTGGGAAAAGTTTTTAATCAGAAATCACTTCCAAGAAGTGACTGAAGCCTCTGCCAGCAGTTCCCCAAAAATCCCAAAAAGAAGTAGGAGGAAAGAAAGAAATGTTACAACCCAGGACTCTCCTACAAAAGACACTCAGGAAACTATTCAGGAGGAAGAAGAAGAGGGAGCTAGAAATAAGAAGCAGAAAAAGGACAAAGGTAAAATAACTATTCAAGAGACATATCCATCCCCTGAACCATCTGTAGAAGAAGAGTCTCAAACCCTGGCAGAAAGGTTAGCACATCTTCAAGTTGCTGCCTCAGCAAAGAAACAAAAAGAAAAACAGAGTGCCCAGAAAGAGAGCACTAGTCCATATGTGAGAAGAAGCAGTAGGCTCAAAGGAAAGAAGAAAGTGACCCAAGAAAAACAATCACACTTCATTGATTTAGGTGAAGGAACACCTGAAAAAGGTCCAGCTCAACAAGACATTGAGGCAAGTCCTCCACATGAGGAAAGTCCTTTTCAGCTGGAAAGAGAAAACAGTCCTCCTTTACCAGAATTTGAGTTCAGGCCGAGAAAAACACCTGAGGTAGATTCCACCCAGCAAGAAGCATATAACTACTTAGAGTCCTTGGAACAATCAGCTGCAGGACCAAGCACTACCTTGCCACTTGATGCACAAGTGCAGTCTTTAAAACAGGAAGTGTTTGAGCTAGAAGTCCTAAACAAGCACATTAAACAAGAAAATGAAGCATTAAAAGAGCAAAGTAAAGTGGACAAGATTGTCCATGACAATACCATGCTTCACTTAGGACTGTGGCAGAAGAAGAATAGAAAGTTGAAGAAAAAGTGTAAGAAGCTGAGCAGGGCATTGATTAATTTGAAGTTCAGGTGTCTAGTCAAGAAACCAAGGACCATTTTGGCATCAAGGAGAAAGAGAAGAAGGCTGGATGTTCTTGCAGAAGCATCAGAGCACATGGATTGAGGAAAAGAACTAAGTTTTGGTTGCATGAGGACATGTAACACCTTCACAGTGGGGGTATGTAGAGCCTTGAACCTGTACCTTCCCATACACCTCTCATCCTCCTTTTCCCACTCATTTCATCCACCAAGTTGATTAAATCATTGTATTTTAGGGCTTTTTACATGATTTTCTAACTATGCTAAGTGACTGTTGTTTGGTTTAGAATTTTGGTTCAGAGTGCTGCGTTTCCGCAACCAACACAGGTTTCCGCAGCTGATCCAGGTTTCTGCAGCTAGCACAGGATTCCGCAGCTGTTTTATTAAACGATATGTTACAGGTGTCCTCTGAGAAGATGAGCCACATGGGCAAGTTCCAGGGGTCAAGGACATGGTACGTGTCCCTCCAGATCACCCAGAACAGCCATAAAAGCCCGCGGTCAACGAGGAGGCAAATACCGGTCAACAGAAGTGTTCAGCGGTGGCACGGCTCTGCGTTGCTCTGTTTTTGGGCACGTGAAGCTAGGTGGCATCATCCTCAGCCACGGAGACAATCTAGAAGCACGAATCCAACAGCCATATTCTCCAGATTGAATGAACACGATGACAGTTACCTAGATCCGGGGACGCAGAGGATTCACGTGTTTTTAAACAGCTGGTTGAATAGCATAGATCTCGTTAAAGTAGTTTGCTTTCTCCTTATAAATAAAGCGTCCTTGAACGCTGTAGAGTTAATCGTTTTGTAATCGTTTTGTAATCGTTTTTGTATGTAATTTTGAGCTCCCCACTGTACTTTTACATTTGTTGTCAATACATGAGAAGACTGTTTTGCATTTAAGCGTATAACTGCTCCTTGAACCGGCTGAAGTAGGTAGAGGGCCCCTGTTTGATGAAGCCCTGTACAGTAACCTTTAATTTCCTGCATTTCTTTTTCTTGTTTCATGTATATTAGCTGTACAGATGTCTTTTAAATTGCTACGTTTTTATTTCTTTTCAACATGTATATTAGCTGTACATAAACTTTGATTTCTGTTGATTTACATTTCTGCACTTTTATGTTCATGACTGATCAGTGTGTTATGCAGGTTTCTTAGGCAAGCCCGGGACAGTTTTCCTTCTTTTCTTTTCATAACTAGTGGCATGCGTGATCATCTTGTCTATGTTGCTGACATTCATTGTTTTGCAGTTTTGATTTTCCTTACTGTCATTTCTTTAACTTGCATATTTACTTTCTGCTCTTAGATATCAAGTTGTTCATTTATTGATGGTTCCTTTTCCATAATCAAATAACTTTATTGGGAGCCAAAATATCACGTAGTATAACTTGATTTAGTTTGCTTTAGAACTCACATTACTTGACTTATTCATAACTGTTTCTTACATGATAAATTCAGCTGAAAGGCAAAAGGTTAAGAGAAAGTTAAAGTGTTGTGACTAGTCTCTTTTATGTAGTTTCACTTAGATTTCACATTGCTTAACATTGTTAGGATATTCCGACACATAGGATATAGTTAAGTTCAACTTGGTCTAGTATAGAGTTAGGTTAGAGTTAGGTAAAGTGTGTTTCTTTACCGTTGTACATTTTGTAACTTACAATCCGACGGTCACGATATGTAGTGATCCGACGGTTCACTCTCACCTCGGTATTACCGACACTTGATCCGTGGCTTGACACCCGATTGGTCCATGAGTTCTATTTAAAGCGCATGGAGGGTCATTGTTCGGGTAATCCGTGCATGAGAGAAGCTTATGTAAATTTTCATTCTTTGATTAATAAATTGTCTGTACCCACGTTGGGACAGGCCGTGGACTGTTTCCCTCCTTGCACTCTGAGGGTTTTAACCACGTCAAAAATACTGGTGTATTGATTTGAGATCTGGTTGTGAGCGGTGTCCTTTTGGTATTCTTCTGTGGAACTTACCCTGTAAATTCCTACATGGTATCAGAGCTATTTGAGGGCCGCGTCCGTTGGTGATCCAAATCTGAAGCCGGTAGAACTGCATGCGGCTGTCGTTTCCTAGATCTGCTGTTTCTGACTGCTTTCGGGCCGAGAGGACTGCTCTGTTGCATTCGGAGCATCTGTTTCAGTGAGGAACCCCTTTCGTTTCACGCGAAAAGGTTTCCGGTAGCCCTAGCTGCGTCATTTTTCAGATCGGGAGGTATACAGTGTTTTTTTGCAGTTTACTGTCATTTTCTCTCTGCTTATTTCGGTTTCGGTTTATTTAGCCTTTTTTTTTCCCGGATCTATACCTTTCATTTCTGCGTATGCTCTTTGCCCTGCGACTCTGTGCGATCTGGGCAAATCAGAAACAGAAAGAAAGGATTTTTCTCATGCGTATGCTCTTTTCCCTGCACCTTAGTGTGATCTCGGAAAATCAGAAACATTGAGGAAAATATTTAGTTTTTCGGCTAAAAGCTAACTTTGAGATTTTTTTTTAAAATTTCTAGTTTTTTGGCTAAAGCTAACTTCGAGCCGTAAGGTTCGTTTTTCTTTGGATATTCGTGTTGGGTTTTGTGTTTTGTGTTTTGTAGGGGAAAAGAGTCTTCCCAAGGCAAGCACGCAAATCGAGGCCCCCCCCCCCCCCCCCTCTCTCTCTCTCTCTCTCTCTCTCTCTCTCTCTCAAATCTTTTGTATAGATCAATTGGTTCAAAGACCTTTTAAGAGAGTAGAGGTCTTGGGTTCAAGTCTCCATTTTGTGGGGGCGGATTTTTTCATTCCCGCACATTCGCGCACTTTGCCGGCAACGTCAACAATTTTTTTTCAAAAAGCCATAACTTCTTCATCCGGAAGCCTTTTTCAGAGCCGTTTTTTTTAAAACCGCCTATTTTTTCGAGATCTATCCATTGGACCACTCACTTTCAGCATCTTCAGCTTCAGTTGTTTTTCAAAAATGGAAAGTCCATGCCAAGTCATTCTTGACAGCACTAACTACTTCCAATGGGTCGCCTACATGGGAGATTTACTTAGAAGTAAAGGTCTCTTCAGAATAGCCACAGACCAAGAGAAGAAACCCAAAGATGAAGACAAGGCCGAAAAATGGGAAAATCGACAAGATCAAGCACGTGGCTTGATAGGAATGTCTGTTTCTCCTGATCTTAGATTCCACATTGCAGAAATTGAAACTCCTCATGAAGCATTAGAAAAACTTGCTAAAGTTTTTGGGATTAAAAATGAAATTAGATCCCATCAACTTGAAAATGAGCTGCTTACTTTGGATCCTAATAATTTTTCTTGCATTGAAGATTTCTTGTCAAAATTCAAGAACCTTAGATATCTCTTGGAAGGTGTTAAAGTTAAGAAAGATGATGGTAACCTTATTTATTCCATCCTCACTAAGTTAGGGCCAGCCTACTCTGTATTTGTTTCCACTTTCCATTCTACCAGGGAAGCTTTCATTTGTCAAGGCAAAGACTACAAGCCCCCTTCCTTTGACTCCTTTTGTGATTCCTTAATAAGAGAACAAGAAAAACTCTTACACCTTGGTCTTCTTAATCTTGGAAACTCTTCCACAAAAGCGTTAGCCGCCCAGCAGTATCCAAATTCAAAGAATCCTAAGAAGTCTTATCCTCAAAGGAATGGTCCTAAACCAACTCAGCCTCAAGATGAAAGATCATTTCAGCAATATGATAAGCCCAATAAAAACAAATGGAAGAAGACTGAAAGACATTGTAACTTTTGTAATCGAGATGGCCACTTAGAATCTAAATGCTTTAAGAAGATGGAAGCCTTGGAAGCCGCAATGAAGAAACATAACATCCATCTGGAGCCTACTTCAACTTCAACTTCCGGAACGGCATTTTCTGCATGTCATCGTCAATCATCTCAGTCTGGTTATGCATTAAATGTATCTTCTTCTTCTTCTCATTCTCATGAGTGGCTCATTGATTCTGGAGCCTCTTGTCACATGGCCAAAAACCAAGCCATGTTTTCTTCTTTAAATGATTGTAACACCAAAAATATATATGTTGGTGATGATAGATCTCTTAATGTTGTAGGGACTGGAACTGTTCATCTAGACAATGGTCAGTTCAATGATGTATTATGTGTTCCAAACTTATCCTGCAACCTTCTATCTGTCTATCAGATAACTCATTCAGGTGAAGGTAAAATCGTTGAATTTTCACCTCATGATGTTGTAATCAAGGATCTAAAAGATCCTAAACAGATTCTAGCTACTGGTCTTGCTGATGATTCCAAAAGGTTGTATAAGTTTCACAACTTTGGGTCATCCCATCTTCCCTCAGTATTTGTTGCTCATAATGATGAAGTGAGCAAACTTTGGCATGAGCGGTATGGTCACTTAAACTATCGCTCCCTTCAGCATCTATGTAAAGAAAACATGGTGACAGGTCTTCCTATGGTATCTTGCAAAGATGGTGTTTGTTCCGGATGTGTACTCGGAAAACATCATCGGGACAGTTTTGACAAACGTGCCTCTTGGCACGCCTCAGCCCCTTTACAGCTTGTGCACAGTGATTTATGTGGTCCTCTTCCTGTTGCTTCATTCTCTGGCTGCAAGTACTTCTTAACTTTCATTGATGATTTCTCTAGACGCACTTGGGTATACTTCTTAAAACTCAAGAGCGAAGTATTTACCACCTTTTTGGCCTTCAAAGCATTCGTTGAAAAACAATCTGGACATCAAATTCTTAAGCTAAGAACTGATAATGGTGGAGAATATGTTAAAAATGCATTCATCACCTTTTGCACCGAAAATGGCATTCAAATGCAACATACTGTTCCATACACTCCACAACAAAATGGTGTAGCTGAAAGGAAAAATCGCACTTTAAAGGAAATGGCTAATTGTATGCTGCAATCTAAAGGACTCAGTCTTAGTTTTTGGGCCGAAGCAATTAATTGTGCAAATTATATAATCAATCGCACTCCTACTAAGGTTCTAGAGAATATCACTCCAGAAGAAGCTTGGAGTTCCATTAAACCAGATGTAAGTCACTTTCGTGTGTTTGGAAGTGAAGCATGGGCCCATATTCCAGATGAAAAGCATAAAGCCTTAGAACCTAAGAGTGAGAAATGTACTTTTGTTGGATATTCTGAAGATGTAAAAGGCTATAGACTTATTCCATTTAAGTCCAAAAATGTTATCATTAGAAGAGATGTAAAATTTGATGAAAATAAATCGGCCTGCGAGCCTAGTCCGGCGGATGTGCCACCTCTTCCTATCTCTTCTATCTTTGAGAACATTTCTTCTTCTGATGATGAAAGCGAGGATGATAATCCTTCCCCACCTTCTCAGGATCCTCAACTTCCAAGATGGGTCCGTGCTACTCGGGATGCAGCAGGTGATCTTGCCGGTGATCCTACAGATCAGCGACGTACACGTTCTCAGTTTGAAAGAGCCTCTTCTTTACTGGCTCAAGCTCCAGTGAATCATGATCCTGACACTTTTGCAGAAGCTTCAGGCCATCCACATTGGGAAACAGCTATGAATGAAGAATATCATTCATTGATGACAAATGATACATGGGATCTTGTTCCTCTACCAAAGGGACGCAAACTTGTTAGATGCAAATGGGTTTACAGAACCAAGTATGGACCAGATGGGAAAGTTAATAAACATAAAGCTCGTCTAGTTGCTAAGGGCTTTTCACAGGTTGAAGGCATTGACTACACTGAAACCTTCTCTCCAGTTGCCAAAATGAACTCTATCCGCCTTGTTCTTTCCCTTGCTGCCTCTTTAAAATGGGAAGTCCATCAAATGGATGTTAAATCTGCCTTCTTGCATGGGGACTTGCAGGAAGAAATCTATATGGAACAACCCATTGGCTTCATACAAACAGACTCCAGCCTCGTTTGTCGCTTAAGAAATCCCTTTATGGCCTCAAGCAAGCTCCTCGAGCTTGGTATGCCAAAATGGATAGCTTTCTTTTAGAATCTGGCTTTTCTAGGTGTCATTCTGACAATACTGTCTACACCAAGAAAGTGGGCAACTCTCTCATCATCCTTGTTCTTTATGTTGATGATCTTATTCTTACTGGTAGTGATCCCAACCTTATAAACCATGTGAAGTCCAGCCTTAAAAAGAAATTTGAAATGACAGACTTAGGACACTTACACTATTTTCTCGGTCTTCAAGTCTTGCAATCCCAAGAGGGTATTTTCCTTTCCCAGTCCAAGTATGCTTGTGATATTCTTCGTCATTTTCACATGGAAGACTGTAAGCCAGCCCCTTCTCCCTTTCAGTCTGGAGTCAAACTTTCAGTCTCTTGTACTTCTCCTGAAGTTGATGCTACCTTATACCGTCAACTTGTCGGAAAACTCTTGTATTTAACCCATACTCGTCCTGATCTTTCCTTTGTTGTTGGCCTTGTTGCTCGTTTTATGCAAAACCCCCGTGAAAGTCATTGGAAAGCAGCTAAAAGAATACTTCGTTATGTTCGAGGTACAATACAGTTTGGGATTCATTACAGTGCCAAAGCAGCTCCTCTGTTAGTTGGTTTCACTGATTCTGATTGGGCTGGTGACCTTGATGATCGGAAGTCTACTGCCGGTTATGTCTTCACTCTTGGTTCAGGACCTATTACATGGGCTTGTAAGAAACAGGCTGCCATTTCTCTTTCGTCAGCAGAAGCAGAGTATCGTGGTGCCGTGGAAGCTAGTAAGGAAGCCTTGTGGCTTCGTCAGATCCTATCAGAGTTTGGCTTTGAGCAGCAGCATCCAACCACACTTTGGTGTGATAATCAAAGTGCCATTCAGCTATGCAAAGATCCAGTCCAGCATCAGCGCAGCAAACACATTGAACTACACATGCACTTCATCAGAAAGCTCATTCTTGACCATGTTCTTGAAGTGCAATATTGTCCAACGGATGATCAGGTTGCAGACATCTTCACAAAGGCTCTCACAGAGGCGAAGTTCACTAAACTTCGATATATGCTTGGAGTTCAGGAAGTTGTCACTAAGGGGGGATAGGCTCTAGTGCCTCCTTCCTTCTCCTATTGTGTCATATTTGTAAATCCTTCAATCCTATCCCAAGTTGTTCTTAAGGGGGGATGTTAGGATATTCCGACACATAGGATATAGTTAAGTTCAACTTGGTCTAGTATAGAGTTAGGTTAGAGTTAGGTAAAGTGTGTTTCTTTACCGTTGTACATTTTGTAACTTACAATCCGACGGTCACGATATGTAGTGATCCGACGGTTCACTCTCACCTCGGTATTACCGACACTTGATCCGTGGCTTGACACCCGATTGGTCCATGAGTTCTATTTAAAGCGCATGGAGGGTCATTGTTCGGGTAATCCGTGCATGAGAGAAGCTTATGTAAATTTTCATTCTTTGATTAATAAATTGTCTGTACCCACGTTGGGACAGGCCGTGGACTGTTTCCCTCCTTGCACTCTGAGGGTTTTAACCACGTCAAAAATACTGGTGTATTGATTTGAGATCTGGTTGTGAGCGGTGTCCTTTTGGTATTCTTCTGTGGAACTTACCCTGTAAATTCTTACAAACATTTCATGATATCTTTTCATAGAGAAGATTAAGTTGAAGAGTTGAAATAGTGTGACATAGTTGTTCTTACTTTTAGTTGGATTTAATATAGATTTCATTTTCATTTTCATTCAGCAGCAGAGATACTGGGCCGATGTCATTAGTCCTTATTTGATGTCTTTATTTTCCTTTAAGAGTTGATTTTATTGCAATTGTTGTTCAAGCTTTCTTGTAGAATACTTTTTAAGTTTTGAGAAATCATTTAGAGATCACCACAATCATCCACATTTCACTTGCTTTATTACACTTCCATCACATCACAGTAGGAAAGATACATTCGAAAACAAACTTAAAAAGCTAAAAACGACAAAAGACTAAGAAAACGGTTACCTAAGTACATATAGTACACCTCACTTCATCAGCTTACGAGCCCCGGGTTGACATTTAAAAGTTGTAATTTAGACATCACTAAATTGACCAAACAGAAGGCGGGAATGATTATGCAATTGGACCTTACCAAAGCTTATGATAAGTTGAATTGGACCTATATTAAGAAGGTCCTCCTAGCCTTTGGTTTTGATCATAATTGGGTAAGATGGGTTATGGCACTGGTTACTTCTTCTAGCTTTTCAATTCTGGTTAATGGTTCTTCCTCCAAGACTTTTACTCCTTCAAGAGGCCGCAGACAGGGAGATCCGCTCTCTCCCTTTCTCTTTATCCTCATGATGGAAGGACTTGGGTGGTCTATCAAGCATGCGAAAGAGGTGGGTAACATCAAGGGTCTCCAACTTTCTGAGACTGGACAGGCTCTGACCCATCAACAATTTGTTGATGACACTATGCTGCTGGGAGTCCCCACGGTCAAAGAAACTATGGCTTATAAACAAATCCTGCATGACTTTTCCATGGCCACAGGTATGGCAGTAAATCTTTCCAAATCCAAGATTTTTTTCTTTAATACTAATATCGCTATTCAGAGAAATATCTCCAGAATTCTGGGCTTTCAAAGGGAGGTCCTTCCTTCCAAGTACCTGGGAGTTCCTCTAACTACTAAACCTTTGCACAAAAGCATTTGGGAACCAGTGATCAGTAAGATGTAGGATAAAATCAGGAGATAGACTATCAGATCTTTAAACTTGGTAGGCCAGTTGGTGCCTACAAAAGTTGTTTTGCAATCAATCCCCATCTTCATGCTTTCAACACTTCCAGCTCCAAAAGGAGTTTTACAACAATTTAGAACCATTTAAAGAGACTTTCTTTGGGGCAAGGGGGAGGAGAGAAAGAAATGGGCCTTGGTAGCTTGGGATAAGATTTGCAAACCGAAAAAGCATGGGGGTCTTGGACTAGATGATTCGAATGTACTCAGCAAGGTTTTAGGGGCAAAATTATGGTGGCGTTGGGTAAAAGATCCAAAGGCTCAGTGCGCTAGTATTTGGAAAGAAAAACATGCCAGAAGATAATGATCACATAAGGATGACAGGCATCATAAAAGGCTCCCACATCTGGAATAAGGCCTGGGAGAATAGAGGCTTAGTGCAGAAAAACAGCTTCTGGGAAATCAGAGAAGGAGATCTTGCTCTGTTTTGGGAGGATAAATGGCAACAAGAACCTACACTGTTAAGAGAGGACTTTCTGAACCTCAAGAAAGAAATGGATACCAAAGGGTTTCTCAGAGTAAAATATTTTTTGGATCAAACCAATAATGAAGAAAAATGGAGAACCTGGAAGAATATAGCATTCGAGGATGATAACCCCTTGAAAGAAAAAGCAGATGCACTACTAACAATGTTGGACCAAAGGAAGATTCTTGTTTCAGAGGGGCATGACCAACTTAGATGGGGCAACAATAATGAAGGTACCTTCAATATTAAGGAGGCCAAAAGCATATTCCTTGAGCTGGACTCCTACGTTCCGGATAGGGTTTCGCTGAACCTTTGGAGGCATCAAGGTTGGATGAAAATTAAACTCTTCATGTGGCTGGTACATCATAAGAAAATTCTGACATGGGAAAATATTCGGAAGAGGGGTGTTCTGGGACCTTCTAGATGCCAGCTTTGTGAAGACCAAGAGGAGACAATGGAGCACCTTCTCAATAACTGCATTTTCACCTCCAGGCTGTGGGATACTTTTGCCACAATTTTCCAATAGACAGACAGGGACAAATAAAGCATTATCAATACCCTAAATAACTGGAGACGAAACTTTTGTGATTACGAGTTTCTTTGCTCAGCTTGGATTTTAACTCCAGGCTTCATAATTTGGAATGTCTGGAAAGAAAGAAATAATAGAATCTTCAAAAGTATAAAAAGCTTCCCCCAACGCATTATTGAGCATATCTTAAGACAACTCAAGGAGACGGTTGGCACTATAGTGTGAAATTCCCCAAAGAATCCACCTTCAGAAAAGGAAATGTAGATACTTTGTCAGCTGGGTATGCAGGGGCTTATACCATAGGGAATGGACAGGAAGGTTAGGATTCTGGAAAATAAGCCAGATTACTGGCATCCTCCCCCTCAGGGTTTTCTGAAATACAACATTGATGGGGCCTCAAAAGGAAACCCGGGTATTGCTAGTTTTGGGGGAGTGTTACGAGATGAAAATGGTTGTATCCTTTTTATTTTCCATTGCCATTTGGGAAGAGCTATAAACAAGATGGCAGAATTAATGGCTCTTAAGCAGAGTTAAGATTTCCTGAAGCAGGATAATCTCCAGAATATTATTATTGAAGCTGATTCTGAGTTGATCATTAACTCGGTCAAGAGAATCTGTTGTGCCACAAAGCTGAAAAAAGTCTCAAGACATTGGAGGATGCTTCAGGTCTATCAAAGGATCCAGTTTCACCTCCTGGGCTTATGCATCGTGAGTTTCACTCATGTGCGAAGGATGACAAATAAATTGGCGGACATTCTGGCCAATCAAGGAGTGCTCTGCACCAAAAACAGGGTCAAGCTGAGTTGGCAAGAGATGTCGCAGAACAGATTAAGGGAGCAGTGTCTTGATCAGGTGGATGAGAACAAAAAGGTGTTCTGGAACAGAGCCACATAGACGGGGTCTAGTTGACTATTATGCAGTGTTATGACAGAAGTGAGGTCACTTTTGGGATGCAAGTCTATGTCGGCAACAACAAACCAAAAGTCTCAGGGGTTCGGCTGGAAGGAAGGATCTTCATCTTCCTTTGGCCCATGCGCAAGAGTCTAGAATTTTGTGGTAGACGTAGAACCCTTGCTTGTATTCCGGCGGTAGCATTACCGCCCTCGAAGTGGTTTCCAGTTCATTGCAGGCTCATCAAGTAGGAAGCGGTTTTTCACAATCGGGAGCGATTCCACTCACCACGCAACACGTGGCTAAGGGTGGGGAGAAATTACCGCCCTCATCATGCAGTAATTATCGGTGCTTTTAGCCTAAGCGATATTATTCTTAACCGTTGGATCAAGCAAAGTCAATCCACAGCCAAGATTAAACGTGCTTGTTGGTGGGTCCGAAACAGAGGTTATGTTTCGAGCTGTTCGCATGACCTCACAAGAATCACGCATAATTGGCAGAGTACGAGGGGTGAAAGTGCTCGATGGTTATGTTAAAAATGGACTCGATATGATTATAAATTATGGTCTATTGGGTTCATCGGGTCCAATTTGTGTTTTAAACGGTGTGCTTGTTGGCCACTCGATATGTTTTTCATCTGCCGGATCTTTAGCATAGGATCTAACGGTTAGTTTTGACTGCTCGTTTGGTTGGGTGGGCTCGCATCCCTGGGTCCACTTTGTTGTCTTGGGACCATGGTTCGGGATAGGTCTGTCATATTAGTGGGCCTCACCACTGTGGTCACCTTTTGTACATTATTTCTCTTTTTAATTGAATAGAAGGATCCGCTCTTGCCTTAGATTTTTTTTTTATATATAGCGATTTTAAAATCTTAGCCTAAGACAACTTGATACATTGCAACAAAAATTTATAAATCAACCATCAAATTGACATGCGGTGTAGGTGAACTCGACCAGTTGCAATGAAAACTTAAAGACCAACCATGAAATTGATACATTGTGGGGGCAGACTCGATTCATTATAACGAAAATTTTAAAATCAACTCTCAAATTGCCCATAATGGGATCGGATTGTTAGATGAGCATCGATGTAGGCCCTATAGAAAAAAAATGAAAATAAAAACCAAAATAAAAGTAAATGTTTAAAGAAATAAAAATGAAAAATACAAAAGAAAACAAAAAATTCATATATTGAAGAAAAAAAAACAATTTAAAAAACACACAAAAGAATAATACATTTTTATTTATTTATTTTTTATTTTTTAACATTGGTAAAAAGAAAAAACGCAAAAAAATAATTAAAAAAAAAAAACAAAATTTAAATATTGAAAAAAAATAAAAACAATAAAGGAAAACACAAAAAGTAATAAAAAAAAACACAAAAATTCAAATATTGAAGAAAAAAACATGAAAAATAATACTATATATATATATATATGTTATAAAAAATAATTAATAGTAAAAAAAAACATAACAAATAATACAAAAACACCAAAAATTCAGATATAGAAAAGAAAAAACAATAAAACACACACACACACATATATTAAAATAATAACAAGAAATAAACCATTAAAAAATCTTTAAAACATGACAAAAAAATCAACTTGAAAAAAAAGACATAAAAACCTAAAAAAAATTAAAAAAAACATAAAATTAATTTATAAATATAAAAATTAGACAAAAAAAATCATAAAATAAATAAAAAAACAAAAAAATAAACATAATTAAAAAAATAAAAATTAACAAAATAAAAATAAAAATAATTTTTTTAAATATATATATATATTTTAATAAAAAGTCATTTTGTTTATATATATATATATATATATATATATATATATATTTCAATACAATTTTTTTTTAAATAAATAAAAAATAACTAAAAAATTATATTGAATTAAAAAAACAACAACAACTACTATATATATAATAAATTTGTGCACCCCCGGGCTGGGTTGGCCATGGGCGTGGGTGGGGAGGCGGGTTGCACGCAACTGCCTCCCCGCTATTTTTATTTTATTTTTAATTTTTAATTTTTGTTTTAAATATTCTTTTTGTTTTTCTTTTTAATTGTTTGGTTTTGATTCTTTTTGTTTTTTAATTTAAATGTATTTATTTTTTTAATTACATTTTTAATTTTGTGTATTTTTAATTTTTCAATGTCCTTTTTCTTTCTTTTTTTTAATTTTATAATTTTTATGAATTTTTTAGTTTTTTAATTTAAATATTATTATTATATTTTTATTATTATTATTATTATTATTATTATGTGGTTGTATTTTATTTTTTTTTAACTTAAAAAGATTGGATGTATTTTTTTTTATTAATATTCAAAAAAAAATTTAAATTTTATGTTTTTTTTAAATATTTTTTAATATTTTTATTTATTTTTTATTATATATATATATATATATATATATATATTTTTTAATTTTGTTTGATTTTTACAATTTTATGGGTGTTTTTTTAGTATTTTTTTTTAATATATTTTTTTTATTATTTGAGTTTTTTTGGTTATGTTTTGTTTTGTTTTTTTTTTTTTACATAAAAATCACGAACATTTAAAAAAATATTCACACTTAATACATTAGAAAATTTAAAGTGTAAAAAATAAGCCCTTTAAACAAAAAGGATTGATGCTGCATCAACCCTTTTCAAAATCAAGATGAAAATTAGTAACATTTAGAAAACGTATTCATACTTGCTACATAAAAAAAATTTAAGTTTCAAAAATCAACCCTCTAAAAAAAGGGGTTGATGCTGCATCAACGCTTTTCAAAATCGGCATGAAAATCACTAACATCAAAAAAAATGTTCAGACTTGATACATAAGAAAATTTAAAGTGTCAAAAATATGTTAAAAAAGAAAAGTTTCTTCTAGCATCACCACTTTTCAAAATCGGGTGATTTTTTGCTACCTCAAAAAAACGAGTACCAGTTCACTTTCTTGTTTGATCGGTAACTATGTTTAATTACCCAGTTGCTAACCTTGAATAGGATAACAATGGTTAATTAGGGCTCCTTAGATCTCAAAATTTCTCAATATAGGTGTATATTGACTCCATTAAGCCCCCTAAGCAAGGAATTGATCCTCACATCCTATTGGTGGTCAAATTCATCTTTGTTTTTTTTCACCTCTCCCAATTCTAGGCCTAACCCTGGAAGGTCACCTAGGCCATCAATTAAAATGATTTATAGCCATCCAAACACATTGAAAATTTGTCCACTAGTGCGTTGGAGTTTGCTTAAGAGGTCCTCCAAATTTTAAGCAAATATGCCAGTGGAATCCTGAGATATCGTAAGACTTAGTTGGAGTACAATTTCTCTCCCTAGGTTGACTTGGGTTAGTGTCCTCATTTGGAACATTGCATTCAAATTTCAAAAGAAAATTAGTCCTTTGATCATTTCATCTTCCCTAATTAGGTCAAGCCACTCTATGATTGATAAACTCCATACCCGTGACCTAGTTTGGGTCCACTTGGGTTCTTTGTGGTCCCACAACTCTACAACTCATCTTCCATAAGGAATATAAAGAATCCTTTTCTCCATAAGGATCCTTAAGTCTAGGAAGCCCCTTGTCAAGGCATATCCTCTAAACTTAGGCTCAAGTATCCTCTTAGCTCTTTCTAAAGAGCCTATCACCTTTCCTCTCAAGCAAGTAAGTTATTCAATTGAGTCTCTCTTGTGAATAGGATTTCAGAATCACCCCATGTCTTATCATTGATCCATCTATTCTTGTGATTCCTCTCATATGGGGACTCCTCCCATTGGTGAAATCACGTAAAGAGAAGGGATATTTAGTTGAGGTGACATTGGGCTATCACTCGATTTTTTCCCCTTGACCTAGTAGTTTCTCTATAACATCCCCTCCTCGGATCCTGCTAGTTTGAGCGGTAACATTCCCAACACTAAAATTCCCTGTAACCTTGAAGGTGTGCAACTCTTTAATAAATTATTGTTCCTAACCTTTAGGAACATGTCGCTTGTCAATAAGATATCCCATTCTAAAGATAATAGTCAAAAAAAATTTCATCATCATCCACATGAATCTACCCCTGTAGTTGTTGTTACACCTCCCCACTCTATATATGCCTCTTTATATGCATCATGGGTGAAACAATCCATGTGCATAAAAATGACATAAGTTATGAATATTGATGCAAGTGGCATTGGAAGCATGTTTACTAAAATATTGATGCAAGTGGCATTGGAAGCATGTTTACTAACTTGTTTCTGCTACCCTTCGTGTCCTCAATGACTAAATGAAAATGCTATAAGAACCCCATTTACTTGTAGTTCCTAGTATATTGTAATTTACTTTAGGATTGCAAGTACTATAGTGATTAGTGAACTATGTGCATAATGGTCTCTTTACCCATTAAATATTGTTTCAACATTTTTATAGCTTCTACCAGGGCATAAAGCTTATTATCGTAGGTAAGTTAGTTGAGAGCCACACCATCAAATATTTTAGAATGGTAGCATACCATCCATCCTCCCTACGTCAAAACTACTCGTGTATACCCACTCACATATGTATCCACTTTGAAGGGTTGCTACAAGTCTGGTAGTGTGATCACTAGTGCTTGGTTGATTTTTCTTTTTGAGTCCTCAAAAGAATTATGATAACCCTTCCCCCATTGGAAACTCTTGCCACTCTTTATTATGGCATGGGATTATGCAAATACTATAGAAAATGAAGCTATGAACTTTCTCAGGTATTGTGTTTCCCCAATGAAACTCCTAACTTTAAAAACATTTGTAGGCATTTTCTGCTTCATGATGGCCTCAAATTTTACAATATCTATCTTAATCTCCCGTCAACCAATTAGATAGCCTAAATAAACTAGTGACTATTGTGCAAATTCACATTTCTTGATATTTTCTAGCAGTTGGTGCTTCTTCAATTTCTCAAGAACCTAAGTCAAGTGTGTGATGTGCTCCTCACATGTAGCACTATAAACCAATATATCGTCCAAATAAAAAATAGAAAATGTATTTAAATAAGGGCACACTACATCATTCATTAACCTCATGAATGTAATTCATGCATTTCATAGACCAATTGGCATGACTAACCACTCGTGCTAATATTATCTAGTTTTAAAGGAAATCTTCCAAGTGTGTTTTTCTTTGCCTCAAACCTAATGATACCTTGATTTTAAAGCCAACTTGGCGAAGTATTTCATTTGCTACAACTGATCCAACAAGTCATCAATCTGGATAGAGGATACTTTTTCTTGATGATAATCTTATTTAACACTCTATAATCAACGAAAATTCTCCAAGTCCCATCCTTATTTGGCACACTTATGATGGGTGACCTACATGGTCAGGTACTTGGTTGAACAACACCCTACTCTACTAGTTTTCACAACTAATTTTTCATTTCGTTGGCTTCAAGAATGGATTGTTTGTATAGCCCAATATTTTGTGATCAATAGTTTGACAATAACTAGATTTCATGCTCCACTTCTCTCTTCGGTAGTATCCATTTAGGCTCCTAGAACACTCCCCTATTTGCATATAAAAACTCTTCAAGTTGTTGTCTCTATTCCTAAATTCACCCCCCAAGGATTCCTTTGCTCTCATTAACTCTTCTATATATTGATTACCTCTTAATAATAATAAAACATATGTCTCACTATAATTGATTATTTTCTTGGCTCAATTGACACTTATCAATGAAATCTTTGACTTGCCCTTATATACATTGATTATGAAACATTTTTCATCCTTGATGAGATAGTGTTGTTTGGATCTCTACATGGAGCTTACATCCCTCATATACATGTAGAGGATTTGGAACATGACTTCACATACATTAAGTGGAACTACATCGAATTCTACTTCATCAATTTAATCAACACATAGCAAATTCATTTTACACTATTCGGTTACCTTTATCTCTACCTACTTGTTGACCCATCCCAATCGATATGGACTAGTAAGATCATGGACCTCCAATCCAAGTTCTTTGAATAGATTTGTTGCTATGATATTGAATTGGACAGAGCATCAATCTTGGTCTTCTTGACCCATATCTTAAAATGGAAGAGCTTGATCATCTCGTTCTCTTCTTATTGAGGGAGGATGCTCAGATTCACCCCTTTCTACATTTATGTGCAAACAATCTACTCATTGACATCGGAGTTGCTTTCCACTTGATTGATTGAATTAGGCATTATAAAATATTTATTTTGTGTATCCTCCTTATGGTTCTTTAGGTTGAGATATGGATGTAATTTTTAACACTTCTCCTCTATGTGACCATCAATGTTGTAGTGGTTGCAATGGTTGTTATGATCATTGCTCAAACGTGTTTTGGTTGTTGTCTTGTTGTCCTTTACTACCTTGCACTAACAGGTTTTGGTTGTTGTCTTCTTTTCCTTAAATTAAATATTCATCAGCCTCACCCCATAAGTGTTCTTTCTACTTGAAACCACTTAACTACCCTTTTATTTTGACCTATATTTTCCAGGTATTGACCTATGCACAAGCCTCATCCATGGTTATGGTTTAAACAACATTAATTTCTTTCATAGATGGTTGTGTAGACACCTAAAATACTTAAGGAGTACATCTAGGTTCTTGAAAAATATATCCAACATTATTTCTTGTTGGCATTATGAATAATATGTTGTCCTTTATGGAAAACTACTTAATGAGTTGTCTTTTGATGGAAACCTACTTGATGAAGATGTCAACAAGATGTGTCTACATGTGATAGAGAGTTTGGTCAAAGGCATAGCAGTTCAGAGACAGATGTTACAGATCCATTTGGGCACATCAATCCCATCATCCAGATCAGTGTTTTATGGCTCATCAAACCCTAATTTTAGTTGCTACATGCCCTAAACAAGTCACCCCTTTGAATGCCTCCTTCTCAGATAGTTTCATGACTTGAAGACATCCATAAATAGCCTCTAGAGGGACCAGTGCAGGTAGACCCATGTAAGGGTGCGCCGCAGAGCAATTAAGTCCATGCCAGGGTGCTCTACAGAGCACTTAGGTTTCCTTTCACCTGCGCTAGGTGAGATTGAGCGAAATTCACATAGGGTTTGGGGAATATTCTTATCTTTTAGAGTCATATAGAAGGTTCCCTCACTTATCAACTCCCATGAGCTCAAAAATGGATGAGGAATGAGTTAAGGTGCATCCTATCCTCTCATCCCTTCCTCCATGGAACTAATTCTAAGTATGGAAGGCCATTCAATGCCACCATTTATGATAAAACCTCCTTCATCTTCCTATAAATTTACCACTCATCTAAGTGATCAGGGGCTGGATTATGTTGAATTATAAGGAGATAATGTTGCTATGAGATTTGTCTTTGAAGAAAGTATTGTAATGCTACAAGTTTGTCATGCTTTTGATGTGATGTGGATGGGATACAAGCTAGAGGAATGATTTTGAATTAGACACCAATGGTTGTAATTCCTTCTTCTATTCAATAAAGTGTTGAACCTTTTTCCCATATGTTTGTATTGTTTCATAATGCTTATATGTGTGAATTGTATCTAATTCCTTTCACTTATATTCAATAGATCGTGTGCTTTGATCGATTCTTTGTATTCTGTTGTGTTTATAGGTTCTTCTTAAGCGTATTAAGTATGCGAAGGAGCGACAGGATCGATACAAGGGAGACGAGAGGAAAGCAAAACTACAAGTAGGTCTTCTCATCTTCTTGTATTATCTATTGCTTATAGGAAAAGACTAAAACACTTTAAACTATTGTTCTAGATACAACTACTTATCTAGGGAATTAGTATTTATCCATAGAAACCAAATTCTTCAAAACAAATTGGTGACTCCATTGGGGAATGATCATCATTCTAAGTAGCTTATCCACATCTTAAGACACTCTAGTAGACCTTACTTCCTTTCATTGATTGTATTTCAGCCTTGTTGAAGTGTTATTTGGTCAAAAATTGAGGTTTTATGACTTTTGAGTGGCCTCTCAGGAATCAGCGTAGGCTTGGTTAGGGGACAGTGCTCTACAGAGCACCCTTGAGTGAGAGATAGTTCTCTGCAGCACAGCTAGGCCCTCTTTGACCTGTGTTGATCCACCTTAGGGAAAATTTTCACCTTTGGATTGGGTTTTTTCTCCAAATTTCCTTTTTTTTATGCTTGCTGAAAGATCGATGATTGTAGTATGTCTCTGAAATCAACTTGTATTTCCTCTTTCCAGCCCTACTTTGACCTGATTGATTAATGTTTCTTAAATATTTTCTCTATCATTATCAATCCATAGTCAAAGTTAGACTATAGTCGATTAATATTTGTTCGAAAGAAAGTGTAGTAAAAGTCTTCTTTTCCTTCGAAACACAACTGTCATAAAGTCTTCGTTCTTGTTAAAGATTGATTGATTGTATGTGCATTAGTTTCCTTTTTTTTCATCATAACATTAAGGGAATTGAAAAGAAAAAACTTGCATCATTCATATTGTAGTTTGTGAATGCTTGAAAGGAATAGCTAGGGAAATTGCATTAGATGTGCTCTTTGCTCTTTGTCAAAGATCTGATTGCTCTATCCCTACTAAGGTTTTCATTATTCAATTGAATGAGAAGAATTCTTATCATATTAGTTTCATTTTAGGAATTGCAAATATACATCACGTGGTGAACCTTGAAAGGAAAATTCTAAATAAGATCAACTTAAAGTTTATATGAATTTACTTAATGGAGAATTGTCACCTAATGAAAAACATTTAGTGGTTCTAGGCTAGAGACATGTTCCGGCATTGTAAAACAAAGCAGTTGTCACTAACTTGTCTGGAATACATCTCGAGTGTGATACCTTTTTCCACATACGTGAGTATATCGTATCGTGTCCACGTACCTTTGGGTATATAGGGCGGTGTTACAGTATGTACAGTATATGGGAATGCTCCCACTGTGTGGTTTTGCATTAGACAACGCTTATACGGATTGGGCCTCCACATACTTTTGGGTATATATGGGAGGAAAACACTAGGTTGCTATCCATCCTTAGGTAACCGAGTCGGCCGCCTTGTACACTATGATACACCGAACACAACATTCAGGGAGATTGCCTGCTTGTACTTCTTGGTTCCCCGAGAGGTATTCTGCAGTTCACAGTTGCTTGGTAAACCTTTTGCCTAGATTATCCCTCTTTTGTTTTATTACTCCTTAGTTGATCTTAGGTGGAGACATATGGCGACAAATCCAGAGTCCACTGATTAGGGAATTCCTTTTGATGGGAATCCTAGTCCTTTTCCTCCTTTTGGAAATATTGGTGCTCCTTCTATGGCTACATTGTCCCTTCCAGGACTTACCTTTGGCTTTCCAGTATGGTTGTTTTCAACCTCCTTGGTTCAAAATTTCATGATTTATCCACAATTGAGTACTCCTCCAATTGGACAAAATCAACCTCTAGTTGATCCTAAAGTTGACCCTTTGCCTTCTTCCTCAGTTGTTACTTCCTTCCCTTCTTCCTCTTAACCTGGTGAAAGTATTGGTACTAGTAACCAAGTGGCTAAGAAGAAGAAGAAAGGGAAGAAGAAGAAGAAGAAGAAGAAGCAAATTCAGCAGGGTGGCAACCAAGCAACCATTGCTTTGAATGCAACATCTGATGAGAAACCATCCCCTCACAAAGTTCGATATCCATGTAAACTTTGTGTGGGAGACCACCTTCTTCGAAATTGTCTTGATATTCCTCAAATCTTAGAAGAATGGTCTTCTTGTTCACATCATCTTGTGTCATCAACTTCTCGAGATCATGTTGGTGACACACCATCAACTAGTGGTAGTAAAGTTCATGGTACCAAGGGTAAAGTTAAGTTTCCTTGTAGGTTATGTGAAGGGAATCACCCCATTCACCTTTGTTGCTATCTGGATGAAGCCCAAAAAAGTGTTGGATAATTGTCCTCCTTCTCCGCAGCGACTTCCATCTGGTTACAGGAGACTCTCCCTTAATCCTTCACTAGTTGATGAGTTGACTAACTCAAATCAATCGTCGGTCAAACCCACTCTCTCTAAAAGTGAATCCTATGAGTCTATACTCGACCCAAATCAAAAATTCGAGGAAACAGTTGACCCAATTTCACCTTCAGTTAATCGTACCTTTCCCAAAGAGAGTGAATATGATACCACTTAGGTTCTTTTCATTTCTTTGGATTCAAATGAGCTTGGGGGCAATCCTCCTGTTCCATTGAGATAGGAGGAAAATCCTCCCGTTCTCGTAACTCAAGGGGTTAATTCTCTCATTCCTACGGTACCCCCTCCAAGTAGTCTGGTCACTTCCTTTGATTGGAATCGACTGGCAAGATTTTGTCTTCCTTCTTATGTGCCTTTCCAGATCATAGTACAGGTTTGTAATATGATTGTATCTGGCACTATTATAGATGAAGGTGCATCTGTGAGTATCCTTTCCTCCACTGCTTGGCAAGTGCTCGGTTCGCCGCCACTTGTGCCTGTTACCCAGAATCTATTGGCTTTTAATAGAGGAACTAGTCAACCATTAGGGATCCTTCCTTAGTTGCCTATTACTTTGGGAGGAAAAATCATTTATTTGAATGTGATGGTAGTCCCAGACCCTTTAGATTACAATTTACTTCTTGGGCGCGACTATGTTTATGACATGGGAGCTATTGTTTCAACACTCTTTCAAGTGATGTGTTTCTTGCATGAAGGCAGAATTGTCACCATTGACCAACTTTCATTTCCTGGTCCAAATATGGCTTCCAATCAACCATCTTCCCTAAATGGTCTTTTTGTACCAATGGTATCATCCCCGCCACGGGTTAATTATGTGGCAACCCGTTCCATGCCTACATCAACTGACGATCAATTCAGTGATGTTGTACATTATGTACTGGGGGAATTGGAACTAGATCTCAGATTCATTGCTACAGATCCCTTCCAGAGCATTGTTCTCTCATCTGATGAGAACCTCTTGGAAGCTATGACCTCTTATGAGTCGTGAACAAGGAATATGAGGATAATTCCTCGTCTTGTGTCAACCTCGTTAAAAAATGAAACAAAGAATATGAGGATAGTTCTTTTACTGTGTCAACATCATTAAAAAATGAAATAGGTCCACGAGGAGAGTTCCTTGTCTTGTGTCAACCTCGTTAAAAAATGAAACAAGGAATATGAGAATAGTTCTTTTACTATTTCAACCTCATTAAAAAATGAAACAACTCATATGAGGATAGTTCCTTGTCTTGTGTCAACCTCGTTAAAAAATGAAACAAGGGTCTATGAGGATAGTTCCTTGTCTTGTGTCAACCTCGTTAAAAATGAAACCAAGGATATGAGGACAATTCCTTGTCTTGTGTCAACCTCGTTAAAAAATGAAACCGAGGATATGAGGATAGTTCCTGGTCTTATGTCAACCTCGTTAAAAAATGAAACAAAGGGTATGAGCATAGTTCCTTGTCTTATGTCAAGCTCGTTAAAAAATGAAACAAGGAGTACGAGCATAGTTCCTTGTCTTGTGTCAAGCTCGTTAAAAGATGAATCAAGGAATCTGAGTAGAGTTCCTTGTCTTGTGTCAAGCTCGTTAAAAGATGAATCAAGGAATCTGAGTAGAGTTCCTTGTCTTGTGTCAAGCTCATTAAAAAATGAAAGAAGGTCCCCTGGAGAAAAGTTCCAAGTTGAATCTTTGATTAGATATTGTAAAATCTCAGTCGAGTCTTTCACTTGATCTCATAAATGAACCTTCATTCCATCCACCTGATATCTGCAAGGAGTCTACTTAGGTGAATGCAATGAAGCTTGGGGGGCATGCACCTAATGGTAAAGTTAAGTTTCCCTATAGGTTATGTGAAGGGAATCACCCCATTCACCTTTGTCCGTATCTGGACAAAGCCAAAAAGGTGTTGGATAACCGTCCTGCTTCATCGCAATGACTTCCATCTGGTTACAAGAGACTCTCCCTTTTATCATGCTAGGGGCATGTAAACCAATCTCAAGCATAGTTCTTCATTTCAAGCTTGTGTAAAAATGAAACTGAATCCAAGCATAGTTTTTCATTTCAAGCTTGTGTAAACATGAAATTGAATCCAAGTATAGTTTTTTTTTTCAAGCTTGTCTAAACATGAAACAGAATCCAAGCATATTTCCTTATGGTTCAAGCTTGTGTAAAAATGAACCCATCTCCATTTTAACCCTCGTGATTTTGATTCTATTAGCCTCTTCCATCAGATGAGCCTTGGTTTTTCTCCTTCCATCGTTACTATCTGCCTGGCCGATCATACACTTTCACTTGGTTGTTTTACCCTTTTTGAGGAACAGTTGCAAAATCAAATCAAAACTTATGCTAATATACCTAGCCTAATATCACTTTCTTGATCCAATCATCTTGGCTGAGATCCTTACGAGAGAGCCCTCTCCTGGCCTAGTAGGGCTAGCTACTTGGATAAGCGTGGTTTGTGGTTACCCTGGCATTGCCTTCCTTCAGCCTGAGGTTCAATCCAGGTGATAACAAAGTTTTCTTCCATGCTCACTACATTATTTTGAATTTCTTCCAGAGTGGCAGGCTCTCTTTCCCTTAGTTGATAAGCCATCTTCAGATCAAAGGCATCCAGATAATGTTGAAGTGCCAAATCAGGTGGAGGTTTCATGTTATCTAGAATGGAATTGTAGATCTGATTGAACCTTATAGTAAACTCCTGAACCATCTCGTTAGGATTCCTTTTCAATGTATTGTATTCCACCAAGATCTGCAATGGATTCTTCTTTTCCTGCCACTTGGCTAAGAACAACTCATTTAGCCTCTGAGGAGTATCAATGGAGCGAGCTGCCAAACCATGGAACCATTTTTTCACATCTCCAGAAAAAATTTGAGCCATTAGTCTCATTTTGGCATCATCTTCATCAACCTCCTCTAAATCAATGAAATCAGGAATATTGTCAATATGTTGTTGTGATGTGAGTCCCAGACTGCCATCAAAAAGAGGAAGTCTCTGGCCATAGGTCTAAGGTAAAGCTGCAAATTGACCAGGTAATTGTAAGGGAGAAAATATCGCCATGACTAGTGGGGGAGGGCGTACGGAGATTACAATGGGTTGAGTTGGCTGGGATGAAGATGGAGGTGTGGATATGGTTTTTTTCAGAGGTGTAGTAGAAGGTAAGCTTTCAAGTTGATATTGTATATACGAATTTTCCACAGTAATTTGTAATTGATCAGTTAGGCTTTGAAGTTTTTCAAAATTAGACCAAACTTTGTGCTCAAGTTTTGAAGATTGAGATGTAGTAAAAGGTTAATTAAACAAAGATTTTGAGGTGGGTAAGTATGAATCAAACTTTATGGGATCAAACACTACCTCTGTAAGACAAGACTCAGACTTCGAACGAAATAAGGATAGCTTGAATTTAATATCAAAAGGAATATCCTCAATACTCAGTATCTGATCTGGTAAGGAAGTGGTCCTTTCCAACTTTGTGCTTTCAGTCTCGAGGAAAGGGACTTTAGGTTTTCTTAACAATCTTTCAAGATCATCAACAGGAGAAGGAGGGTTTGGGTCAGGGTTTGACCTAATATATATTTTCGGAGCCAAAATCTTAACAGGGTCAAAGACTATATAAGGTAACAGATTTCAAACTTGAGAAGAACAAAGAAAGCTTCAAACTTCACCACCGAGGAATTTATTTCAATAGAAAATTATAACAGGTAACGATCAAGATCTTACCAATGGAATTAGGTTTGATTGAACTTGTGATTTGTAAACTTCTTTTCTTTTTGAAAAATCTCTTAATATCTTCGACTGAATTAGCTGGATCACGATGCAGAAATTGATCTTATTTGTCTCCTCGAAGCCAGTTCTACAATCTTGACACTACAATTATGGAATCAGCCTTTTTGAAACTTAGTCCTATCATCCAAAGGACCAAATTCCAATGAAAACTTGTCATACACCAAGGGAAAATGAATCTTTCCTTCCTCGGCAACGGCGCCAGTATGTTATCACTCCTCCGGGTCTCCAAGGCTGAGGAAGAGTCCAATTGAGGTAACCAAAGACCAACTTTTTGACTTGGTAGCTAGCCCTACCAAGCTGGAGAGGGATCCCTCCAAAGAATCACAAGAAAAAGGGTTAGATGGATTAGGGTTTTAGGCTAGGTATAAAGTGCAGAGGGGTATTTTATTAGATTTGATTGGGGTAATCACTGGATGAGTGAATTAGGTCAGTGAGTGAACTAGGCCAGGGAAAAATAAAGTTAGAATTATAGACATCTGATGGGGCAAGGTAAGAAAGTACTTTAACACTTTGTGGTATCTTGATGGAATGTTTTAGACTGATGAGGTGCTAAAAAGAGCATGGAAATCATGATTTTTTTTTAAACTGAAGAAATGAAACAAATTATGATGATTTTCCCAAAACGGAGCATAGGAGATGAATTCTGTTTATCATACTTGAAAATAAAACATATTTAGAAGTGAAATGGATCATGGAAAATACAAAACATTCAAACACATGTAACTGAAGAAGAAACAATGTCAAAATATTGTGCCACATGAATCCCACCAAAATAGTTGCAACTCATCCAATATATTCCATGCCAAAGTTTGAATACAAGAATGTTTCTGATCACTAGTACAACATCCAACTGATTCCAACCTCTGAAAAGAGTAAATAAAGGGAATATATAGACATAAAAAAAACTTCTCTCAACCTCAGGGGTCGAATCCATGACAGGAGGAGCAGTTCCACCAAAATCTGAACTAATAGCTAGAGTGTAGGGTGGTCAAAGTTACTCACCCCTAATTACATTGAAACTGATTCATTTGACTTGATGAGTACTATTAACCTAATGTATTTACCCTCAGGTAATAATAAAATACCATAATTACATTTTCCATATCAGTTACATCAGTAAAAATTGATTCCCGAGGATGAAAATCAAAATTGGAGCAAAAAACTGAAAAAATCAAGCAATTTGTCCTATGTGCAGCGCTAGTGCTCTATGCGCAGCACCTTTAGCCTATGCACAACGCCTTCTTCTAGCTGATTTTTGAAGGGGTTGCTGATGTCCAAATTGAGCTCAAGATAGCTCATTGGAAATCTTATCCTGTCTACTTTCCAGAAATGCACTTGGTTCCAAAAACTAACAATATTTGTCCCTCCAAAAGGTCAATCTCCCAAGGTTTCTTCTATGTGCATCACCTCGCTGAAAAGAAGGGCAGAAAGGTGATTTTTGAGGTGGTTTTGGCCATTTATCCCTATCAAATTGTCCAATTTTGGTGTGACAATAGTCAAAATTGTATGTTCATGGCCTTCTGAATCCAATGGTGGTCTTGTTTTTCCATTTGGAGGCCTCTAGAATATGTGCAATGCCATAGGACGGTTCAATTGTGCCACAGCTGTCCAATGTTGCATAAAAAACCCAAAAATTCCAAAAAGTGCCTAGAATCCTATCAAAATTGGTGTATGTGCTATTGATGATGTGTGTTAAGCATGGAAAGAGGCCTCAGTAAGGATTTCCAATTTTCCTTTCTCCTCTTACACATTTAGGTTTTCAAGCTTTGACTTCACTTTCTTGAGTTTTGACCTTGCTATTTGGCTTCTTTGGCAATAATACTTTGCCATCCTCCTCTATATGTCATTGTCTCTTTTAGCCTTGTCTAGGATCTTTTCAAGATGGTTATTCACCCTCTCAAGCCAATGCTCCCTATTTTCATTGATCATTATGGCCATCTTCTCATTTAGGGTAAGCTCATTTGCTAGTTTAGCTTCTTTTTGTTTCTCTAATTCCAATGCTCTCTTTAGGCCTTTGGTTCTTGGAATTTTCCTTGGAACTTGTTCTTCCAGCTCATCAAGATCACCATATTTTCCATATTATTCATCAAGTAAGGCCTTAGCCTTGTTCTCTTCTCTTTTGGCTTTGAGAAGGTCCACCTCCATGATTAGTTATTTTGTTTGCAATTGTTGGTTTTCTTTCTCAAGAAATGAAATGACATATTTAGATCTTTCCAATTGAGTTTGCAATTGTCTGATTTGAGCTTCTTTCTCTTTGATGATCAAGCTTGTGCTTTCATGATCATCATCCTGATACAATTCAATAAGGTCAAACTTTGTTTCTATCTCATGGAAGTCTTCATCCTCATGTTTGATCTCTTCCTGAACCTTTGTTTCTGTCATCTTTTGCTTGCCCTTCTGTACCTGCTTTGTTGATGAAGAAGGTAGTACCCCTCCCAGAATTTGTGGGGAAACGCCTACCTATGGTCTCTCTGGTAGGTATGTGCCAATGTGCTCAAATCTTCCCTCTTAGGTTTGACGACCTCAGCTCTGCTAGGTGACCCTGCATCATCATAGAATGGTGATGATGGTGATGAAATAGGCTGAGATGATGGAGGTATAGATGTAGTGGGCTGAGATGGATGGGGTAGTTCTTCAGCATGATGATCAATGGGATGAAATGAAGAAGGCATATCTTCAGCATGTGGAGGTTTTGGATCAGTGAAAATATCATTGGAAATGAAAGTGTCCCACGATATGTTCAACTGATTAAGGTGATGGAGGACAATGATCTCAATCAGAGAGTGATGAAAAAGACTATTCATTTGTTGCTCATACCTTTTTCCCTGAACTGTGTATGCCATTTTCTCAATGCTCCTAAACAAATAATAAGGGATATTTAACATTCTAACTCTTGTGCAGTGCATGAGCAATCTGATATGGTATGTGTAGAGTCTAGAAATTTTTCCTTCACAAGTGAAGTACTTCATGATGCTTTTCATCATGGGAGCATATGTATCAAGAAGGTGGCTGAAATGTAAGAATCTCTTTCTCTCACTTTTGTACTGAGGCTTCAAGTATGGCTCGTAATACTTATGATCTAGGTTTTGAGCTTTAAACCACCTTTCACCCACATTAGGCATTCCAGTAGCAACAACAATAATGGTTGAGGATATGGTGAAGGTTACACTAGCAAGGGTCACTTGATTGTCCTTAAGATTTGAAATGAACACTCTAGTCAAAACAGGATGGCTTTGAACTCTTTGTACGATCACATAAAAATCAAAACATCCCAAACGTTTGAAAGAAGTGACTGCCATAGGTGAGGCCATTAATTCTCTAGTGTTGGTAGGTTCAAACCTCAAGATTCTTCCTCCTTTGTGTGGTTTTCTTTCTTCTTGGTCTTCTTCCTCTGAAAAATATCTATTTTCTTCCTCCATTATGTGTTTTCTTTCCTCTTGCTTGAAACCCTAGGGATTAGGAAATATGAGTGGGAATGGGGTAGGAAAAATTTAGGGAGTGGAGGAAGGGATTAGGGAACTTAGGTATGTAGTATGGTTTCCTAGGGATTTCGTTGCCTAGGACTTAGGGTTTAAGGGAGAATGCACTTGGGATAGGGATTTAGCAACACAGGGGTAGGGATGGAGTTTATTGTGATGTGGGAAGGGTAGTAGGGTCTTAGGAATAGTTTTTAGGGGTGTAGGAAAAAATCTAGGGTTTGCAAGGCTTTAGAATTCCCAATTTCACACAATGAACTTCATAGCATGAATGATGACTTTGAAATATGTATGGAGGGATGGATAGGGTTGTACTTACTTGATAAGAGGCTTAGAAACCATGTGTTGAGGGTTTGGAACCTTTGTTTGCAGTTTGAGAACTTGTGGACAAAGTTTGACTGGTGCGCAACACCCTTAGTGCGTGCGTAGCGCTTTCAGCCTGTGCGCAACGCCTTCAGCCCATGTGCGGCACCTTCAGCCTATGCACAGTGCATGCCTCTATTTTGCTAATTTCACCCAAAATCATGAGGAATGTTGCTTTGGGGTTTGCTCAAGAAATGATAGGAGGCAAATGGAGTTGGGTTAGATGCTAGGAAGGCCTTTATACTTGAGTGAAATTGATCTTTAGCTTTAAAAACCCACTTTCTAATGTTTCACTTCTCCTTTTTGAAATGCTTGCTAATTTCCCTTTACACTCTGACTTTCTTTTTTGCAGGTGGATGATGCTAGATTTTTGGCACTTTTCACATTTGAATTTGCTTGGATGAAGTTGGCACATAGTTTTTTGAGTTGACAGCTTAGGAATAGTAACTTATTACATATAATGAACATAAAATTACATAAATTAGAAAAAATATTACATCTCTCTTTTTAAAATAAAAATACAATCTGAACTAAAAATGATACTTGGAATGAGAATTAGAACTTGGGCAAGCATAATTACATGTTTTCTAATCCTCTTTAATTGACAAAAGAATATTATTTTTCTCACTCTCATACTTTTCGCTGGCTTTATGTAGTGAAATGGAGTATTATTGGACCTTGAAAGAATGAAACCTAGTGACCTAATGGGACCTTGAATGAGCAAACTCCATGTGGACTTGACTGACACAAAACATGATGAAATGAGATTTTATGATCAATGTATGCTCAGTAAGACACAAGAAGGTGGGCCAGCAAATATTGATTTTTGAGAGAGAGTAGGGATTTTGACATAGGGCTACCATCAGTGAGTAAATTTTTGAATGAGGACCTAGGTGGAATGACAAAAATTTCAAAATGGGACACTAATATGATATAAAAGTCAAGTTTTCATCACTGATGGAAATATGCAAATACTGACTCTAACAGTATCCAAATTACCATGGTACGATTTTGTATACGACTTTCCTTCACAATACCCGTGTATGTACGTGATCCCACTTCATATAACCCACATATACTTTCCCAAAATTCATATTTAATATTCCTCTATCTCTGAAATTTCATTTATTTGTTCACCACATCTATAGCATCTGTTCCAATCATGTTTACATCATTATTAAGTGGGTTTCCATCAAGGACAACACATTAGCAATAATTCCAACAATCTCCTCCTTTGGAATTGATGGCAACTACTTTGATGTTTGGTCATTACCTATAAATACCTGAAAACACATCTGCAAATACCAAGACTTTTTACCAAGCTTCTCAAGCATCAACACCAAGCTTCTCTCCCCCTTTGACATCAAGGTAAAAGGGATGACCAATGCCGAATGAAGACTTCTCTCATCCTGTGAAGAGACAATCATTGTAGATCTGATATGCTGAATATTAAAATGGCATACTGGCCATGCTCCCGCTGATCATATGCCTTCTGAAGATATTCAATCAAGTACAAGATTTTATGATTCTACTAAAATTTACCTTACCTATGACTTAATGACTTGTGATTACATCAATTACCCAACACAATGGGCTTACATATTTGTTCCAACTTTACATCAATCTTGAAATTACATAGCATGACTCAATAGCCCATACATGACTAAATATTACAATGATTACATCATGGGTCTTTACATTATCTTTACATCAAGTGACAAATATGACATATAAAACAAAAACCAGGACCTCAACAATGACAGTCATCAACAACCAACATATACCATATGGTAACCTACAACATGAAAATTTGATAGCAACAATATAGAAGAAACATGAACATCCTCATCAAGAAGAAAGAAAGAGCAATGAAACATCAATATCTTCAGCATCATCAATATGGTACTAAGTATGTAATGCTTCCAAGCATCACTTCAACACTCAACAACCAATCATCAATACCAACCATAGCAGACACATCCTCCTCATAGCAGCATATAAATCTCTAGCAGTGATAGTAGAAATATCTAGTCCTTAGCAAATATATGCAACAAGACATGCATATGAAACCATAATGCCAAAAAGGGATAATAGTTTCTCCTCCTTAACCAAATAGATCGCAAAAAACTAATGTCAGAAACAAAACACTAAACATGAAATTATGAATGCATATAGGAGGCTCCCCCTGAATTTGTGCCCTTTTGAATCAATCATAGAGATGTATATGTGTATGTCTAACTCATGAACCACGTACTTACGCAACTATCCTTCACACCATCCACATACAAAAAGTAAACTGTAGTGATTTATAGTTACATCTCCCCATGAAATTTCCATATTTGTCAGAATAATTAATAGAGTGATGAAGTAAGATCATTCCTAATTTCTATTTGAGATATTCAAAGGAATATCGTGGAAGAAGATTTGTAAATATATCTGCAACTTGTTTTTTTTAAAGGAACATATTCTAGTTTGACCTTTCATTCAAGCATCTGTTCTCTCATAAAATGATACTTTATTGGGATGTACTTGGTTTTTGAGTGCATGCCAAGATTCTTATAGATATTTATGGCACTAGTATTGTCACAGAGAATATGTACTGGTTAAGTGACTTGAATTTCTTACAATGTTTGGATCATCCATAGAAGTTGAGTACAACAAGAAGTAGTAGCAATATATTCTTCCTTAGCAGTAGATAAAGCGATGGAGCTTTGTTTCTTGTTGAACTTGTTAGCGCTTGAAATTTCACCTCAGGCTGAGAAAGGTAAACCTCAAGGCCACATCAAACCATTCAGCCTCGTAGCTAGCCCTACGGGGCAGGAGAAGGCTCTCTCCAGTCAATCTCGGTAAATCTTCAATGGGGTGAGATGACCAAAAAGGTAACACTGATATTAGGCTAGTAAACTGATTATAAAGGTTGATTTGGGGGTTTTTGGGATTTTTGGTGGCAAATTGAGGAGCTGCAATTTAGGGTGCGGGGATTTGACACAGTTTCTGCGGGGGGGTCTTTGGGGCGAGGTAGGAACCTGTATTGATGCCTTTAGTTGAAGTGGATGTTTAGGAAAGAAAGAGGAGGAGCTAAAGAGAGCAAACAATGACTTTGAATTCTCTTTAGACAGCAGAAAACATCGAAATTAAACAAATTTAAAAGCAGAGCATGGCAGGCATGAATTCATACTTTAACACCTCATTTGTTTAATATGCAGAAGTATAGAAAGGAGATGAAACACATAAACACACTTACAAGTACATTAAGATACACATCATCAACACATGAGTCCACAAGAATCCCAAAGATGACTGCAAAACCCTGGTCTTCCTTAGCCAAAAATTGCAGAGATACAAGTGAAATAATACAATGATAGCTTCTCCCTCAAGAGTCCAACCATGAAAATGAGCAAGAAAGTACATAATATAGATGATCTAACCTCTTTCCCTGCCTCCATGGGTCGAGCTCACTATCCTAGGAGCTGTTTGAACCACTTCTAAACTAAGCACTACAAAATAGGCAGTCAAAACAACTTGCCTCTATAAACTTGGAAACCAGTTCATACATTCAATTTTTACCCTTTACATGAAAGAATCTTCTAGAAGAGTTAAACAAGAGTAAAAGTATCTAAAAAGTGTCACAATTACATCCAAGAGGACCACCATCAACCTCAAAAAGTCAAACTGAAGCCAAACTGCGTTTTCTGGGTTGAACTGGTCAAATCTGGCAAAATTTCCTCAACGGGTCGCGCACATTTTCTCAACGGGTCGCGCACTTTGGAGCTCTGTTTGGGGCACTTCCCGATGTCAGAATTGGGCGCAGGATAGCTCGTTGGAAAGGTCTCTGAGTCTACTTTCCAACCCAACTAGAATTTTTGGATTTGGAGGTCATTTGCCCAGTCAAAAGTCAATTCTCCCAAGACTGCTTCTGCAACTCAAAAAAGGGGCAGAAAGTCAAATTTTGCATGTATTTTGACCTTCTGGAGGCCCAAAACCCCATAAAAACTCAAGTCCATCCATAGGCATATGTAACTTTGCATGAAAAATCTAGAAATGCTGAGTTTTTGCAAAACGGAGCTACGATGACAAAGGGTCTCACCGGGGGTGAGACCCGTTGAGGAGCCAAAACCTGTAAATTTCCAAAAAATACCAAAATTACCCAAAATTCTCAAAAAATTTTGGGATTTGTGCTGTAGCTGATGCTAGTGAGTGCCATGATCTTTGAGGGATGCCTCAGCCAAGATACGGAGTGGATTGGTCTTCTTCCTCCGCCTAAGAGCCTCGGACAACCTCCTTTGGAACATTTTCATTTTGGCCTTGCATGCATGCATCCTTGCCCAATAGTGATTTTTCATGTTTCTCAGCAGCTTCTTCTCTTGGTTGGCCTTAGCCAACAGCCTCTCTAAATGTGCATTGACCTGGATAAGCATAGACTCACGGTCAGCAGGCAATGGATCACCGGGTCTTCTACGGTTCAAGACTCGGTCGCTACGAATCCTCCATAGCTCATCAAGTGCCTTCTCCTCCTCTAACTGTGTGTTCCGCTGCTCCAGGTAAGTAATAGTCCATTGGGCACCCTCAAGTCTCCTCTGTAAAACATCATTTTCAGCCCTAAGATGCTGAATGATCTCCTTCGCCTCTTGGCTAGGAGAACTGGCCTCAAGATCAATCACTGGATCCTCATGACTCATGGGCTCTTTGCCCCTCTGTAGTACCTGTGCTGGTGAAGAAAGCGAGGCCCCTTCCACCTGATGTGGAGATAACACTCGCTGCGCTGATGATGAAGGCGAGACCCCTTCCACCTGCTGTGGAGATAGTACTCGCCTAGCTGCTGCAAATAAGGCCCTTGGGCCTCTCTGATAAGTGACCAATGGAGGAGAGCTGACATGTCTGGTCTCAAGAATATCATGCTACTGTGATGGCCTTCCCTCCTCATGAACAACCTTAGGGGGTGAAAGGGATAACCTTGAGAGCAGCACAACAAAACCCTATCTCTACTTGCATTTTGACATTTTTAAAGCAAATATACATGAACTTCTCATTTCAACTTGATGGCATTAAAACACATTTCCCATGCTCATTTTTCTCTATCCAGCAAAATACTTTGATGATCAGAGGCCTACCTGCAACCTTGAAGAGATTTGGGGTCATTTGGCAGCTTACTGGAAAATTTTTGTGGAGAAATCCCCAACGGGTCGCGCCTCTCCCAACGGGTCGCGCACGTTGCTTTTTTGAACTGCAGAAGAGCTCTCAACGGGTCGCGCACCACCCAACGGGTCGCGCTTTTGCAGGAGGCTTTTGGAGGCCTTCCCGGTGTCATAATTGGGCACAAGATAGCTCGTTGGAAAGGTCCTTGAGTCTACTTTCCAACCCAACTGGAATTTTTCAATTTGGAGTTGATTTGACCTGTCAAAAATCAAATCTCCCAAGACTGGTCAAAAAGTGCCAAATGAGGCTGCCTCAAGGAAGAGTGTTGTTACAGTCAACTTTTGAATGCCTTCCTCAACCCCAAATTGAACTCATGATAGCTCATTGGAAAGCTCTTTGTGTCTAGTTATCATTTTTATCCATCAAGAAAATCATTTGGCCAACCAAGCTAGGAGAAAAATTGATTTTCCCAAGGTCACTTCAGAGGTGTATTTGATTCTCCTGAGGCAACGTATTCTTGACATTTCTCTCAAACCATGACACCTGTGCAAAAAGTGAAGGAGGTTTTTCTTCTTTGGCATGTTCTGGACAAAAAACCTCTCTCATTTTTCCAAAATTCATCTTTGATTGCTCTGAAACATCATTTGAGTGAAACTTGTCCCGATGTGTGAAACAAGGAATTTTGTCGAAATGAAGCGAAATGAAGGGGATAGGGGGCTTCTAAATTCTTGAGGAAATTTTTGGGAGTGGGGAGGGATGTTGGGAAGCAGGGGAAAGTGAAATCGCGGAGATCGAGTGAGGGGAAGGGGTCCAAAAGGGCAAAACACAGGCCCAACCTAGAAAATTGCCAGGTTGTAGCAAGAAACTAGGGTTTGTGCAAAAATGAGGAATTTGGGGGATCTCAGTGATGGGAAGCATTTGATAAGGTACATGAAGGATAGGGGAAGGTGTATGAACATCTGGAAACAAGTTTTGCCGATGATTTGACCATCCAAGAGAAATTGCCTTCAAAACCCTAGGAGAGGGAAATGACCTTACTTAGGCACAACTGAAGCATGAATAAGGTGTAAAATGACTCATTTGACACTGACATGATAATGACAACCCTCTGAATGATGATAGGCTCAGCTGAATGATGACATGGACTGACATTTGGGCAAACCCTAGACCTAATGCCTAGTGACCAAATTTTGCTTGAAAACTCTTTGAAATGACAAAATTTGACCTTGACACTTCAAAATCACTTTGTAAGAGCATATTTGATCACTGAAGGAAGGCTGGAAAGACTGACACTAACAGAACCATGAAACCAAGCAAGGTACTAAATAAAATGATCCTCCACTAGTACTCTTGTGATCATCAATATTACCTGCCCAATCTACATCTGTGTAAGCATGAAGTGTAAATTTTTCATTTTTGGGATACCATAGACCAAAATCTTGAGTTGCTTGTAGACACTTGAATATTCTCTTAACCAATTGGAGATCTTTTTCCTTAGGATTTTATTGAAATCGCCAACAATTCCAATTGCATGCATAATATCTGGTCTTGTGCTTGTAAGGTAGAGAAAGCTTCCGATCATAGATCTGTATTCTAGCTGTTTGAAAAAGGGATAATCATCATTTTGACTAAGATTGGATCATGTTACCATTGGTGTTCATATAGGCTTGTAGTCTTCTATTCCATATTTCTTCAAAATCTGCTTGAGGCACTTGGTTTGAGAAAGAAAGATAACATTCTTATTTTGTTGAACTTGAAGACCAAGGAAATATGTTAGTTCACCAAGTAGAGACATCTCGTATTCTTATTGCATAACTAAATCAAATTATTGACTCATATATTCCATGTTACTTCCAAATATGATTTGATCTACATAAACAACAACTATCAAAAGTTTGTCTGTATCAAATTTTATATATAGGTTGTTATCTGCAGACCCTTTCATGAAACCTTGTTTCTGAATATATCTATCAAGACAATAATACCATGCATGAGGACCTTCTTTTAACCCATGCAGTGCCTTCTTAAGTTTGTAAACAATATTTTTATCACTGCCAAGAATGAAGCCTCTAGGTCATTCAATATAAACTTCTTCTTCTAGGTCCCCATTTAAAAAACATATTTAACATCCATTTGATATACTTTGAAGTTATAAAAGCTTGAAAATTCAAGAAACATTCATATGACTTCAATTCTAGCTATAGGAGAAACTATTGCTTGAAAGTCTATCCCTTCCTGTTGAGCATAACCTTTGTATACAAGTATTGATTTGTTTCCAATTACTTATCCACTTTCATTTAGTTTGTTCTTGAACACCCATTTTGTACCAATAAAAATTTTATCATGAGGCCTTGGTACTAATTCCCATGTATGGTTCTTTTCTATTTAATCTAGTTCTTCATTCATTGCCTTAACCCAACATTCATCTTTGCTTTCTTGATTCACATTTTGAGGTTCAATTGTGGATAGTAAAGCTAAGTAACTAGAAGTTCCAACAAGAGTTCTTCTAGTTTGTACTCCTGCTTCCTTTTCACCTAGAATTTGAGATTCATGATGATTTTTCTGAACATACCTTGAAGGAGTCTTTTCTGATGTGTATGTATTTTCATTTCCTTCTTTTGATGCTTCATTATTTCCTTCTCCTACAACTTTTTGACTTGTAGTAGGAAAAGGTTCATCATCTGCTGGTGCTTCCTTTTTGGTACCTATGGATGCTTCATCAATCACAATATCAATGCATTCAACAATGTTTTGAAGTCTTTTGTTATAGAATTTATATGCATTGCTTTAAGAAGAGTATCCAAGGAGGATTCCTTCATCAAATCTAGATTCAGAATTTCCAAGACTATCATCATTTTTCTTTATGTAACATTTGCTTCCAAAAATTCTAAAATGTTTGACATTTGGAGGCTTACCAAACCACAGTTCATAAGTAAATTTATCAGTGTTTACTCGAACATGAAATTTGTTAAGTATATTCACGGTTGTATGTGCTTCTCCCCCAGAAGGTATGATATGTTCCTCACTCATCAAGCATGGAACGTGCCATTTGTTGGATTGTTCTGTGCATTCTTTCTGCCACTCTTAGCTATAGAAAATTGTCTCTTGATGCCATGTTGTTCACATAAATTGAAAAACTCATCTAATATAAACTCTCCTCCTCTATTAGATCTAAGACATTTGATTTTCAAATCTAACTCATTTTCTACTGGAGCCTTGAATACTTTAAATTTATCAAATGCTTCATCTCTATGTTTAAGTAAGCCAATACAAAACATTCTTTTAAAATCATCAATGAATAATATGAAGCATTGTTCACCCTAAGGAGACTTCTTTCTCATAGGACCACACAAATAAGTATGATTAAGTTCAAGTGGATTACTTGAAGTATCTTCTTTAGCATTAAACTGAACTCTGGTTTTCTTACCAAATTGACATGATTTGGAGATGCTATTTTCAAGTGGAGAGATGTTGGGAAAGTCACAAACTTCTCCCATTCTGCTTGACTTGTATAATTGAGAAAAGCTAAGATGTCCTAACTTTTGTGCCAAAGCCAACTTTCTTCTGATTTTCTTAAGTAACAATGCTCTTGGCCTCCTTCCAAGACATAGACATTGCCTGGATTTCTTGTTCCCTTTATTATGATCTTACATGTATCCATATTTCATACCACACAATTCTTTGATTCGTAAACAATCTCATGCCCTTGGTCACACATTTGACTAACACTTAACAAGTTATGTCTTAATCCATCAACAAATAAAACATTTACAGCCTTGACCTTTTTCTTTAACAACATAGTTCCTTTCCCTTTAATAGCAGTAGGTGAGTTATTACCAAAAGTTACATTCTTTTCTTTCTTTATTTCATTAAGAGAAATAAAATTATCTTTGTCACCTATCATATGCTTTGAACATCCATTGTCAATGTATCATATATTTTCTTGATATCCTACATAGAAAGCTATACCACAATTCTCAATATCTATAATTTTCCTTTTCCATACCTTAGGGGGTATAGTCTTCTGTTCATGTTGGTCGAATGGTCCCATTCTACTTCTGCTTTCAGTTTCTTTATGACCAAATTTATTGCAAAGAGAACATTTAATTTCATATTCAAGAGGTGAGAAAACATTATAAGAAGATTTCTTTTCCCTGATCTCATTCTTTTGATTTCTTTCTTCTCTAGTCATAATAGTTTTATAAGCAACACATTGAGCAGCTTTGTGGCTAAAATTGTGACAAGTGAAGCATTGACCATTGAAGTAGGAATAACTGGAAGTATAATACCTTCTTGAGTAGCTTTCCTTTTAATTATGGTAATATTGTCTTGGTTGAGAAGTATTTGATCATTCATTCTTTTGCTAAGAGCTATGATTCTAATAATTGCTTCTTTTTATGGCATTGGCGTAGCTTCCTATACCTATTTTAGAAGATTTCATAGTTTTTTATGATTCACCATTTGAACTGTATCCAAGACCTATCTTGATTAGGGGAGATCATTGCACTTTGATGATTTCTTCTAAAGTCTCAGATCCTTTAGCAAACTTAAAATTTAGAGCCTTTGTTTTTTCAAGTTCCTTCCTTAGACCCACTACTTCAAGTTCTAAATTTTCACAATGCCTTTCCTTTTCTAGAATTTGTTTCTTTAAAACTTCTTCAGCTAATTTAGCTTCTTCTAGATAGATTTTTAGCTGAGTTATTTCTTCAACAAGAGTGTTTTCCTTGTACATACATATTTCCTTTTCTTGATTTTTGTTTAAAACCTGAGTCTATCAATTTCATCTAGAGCATCCATAAAGACATCATCAAATTCATCTACACATTGGTCTTCAAATTCCATAAGTAACTAATAATCTTGATAAGATTCATCATCCTCATTATTAGAATAATATTCACTATATTCATGAGTATAGAAACTTTTCTTGCTATCAAACCTTCTTTTAACATTCCCTTTTGGAACATTCTTCCCTTTCTCATGATTTTCTTTATAAGGACATTTAGCAGCATAATGACCAACCCTTCCACAAGAAAAACATTTGAAAGGAAGCTTACCTCTAAACCTGCGAGTTCCTACTTGAAGTTTCTTCACAAAATTCGCTTCTTCTTCGTCTGAAATGTAACTTGTTCCCTTAAGCTCTTCCTTTTCCTTCCCTTTGTATGCATCTTTGAATGTTTCTTCTCTGACATCTGATGGACCCCCTTTTCTCATTTCATAAGCTGTTAAAATCCCATGGAGTAGTTCAATAGTGGGACTCTTCAAATATTGCATTTCTTCAATGGCAGAGACTTTGGAATAAAACTTTGAGGTCAGGGATATTAGAATCTTATCAATAACTGTAAAATATTTTATTTCATCTCCAAGATTTTTCATTGAGTTAACTACCTAATCTACTAAAAGGAAAAAGCTTGCGATACTTTCATCATCATCCATTTTGAGAATCTCATATTGAATTCTAAATGTTTGAAGTTTAGCACTCTTTACCTTAGTGTCACCTTCATAGCTTTGGACAACCTTGTCCCATATATATTTTGTGGTATTTAGCTGCATGACCTTCACAAATTTTGATTCTGCCAATCTTCCTAAGAGAGCATCAATTGCCTTTGCATTGGTCTCATATTGTTTCTTCCCTACATCATCTATGGGAATAGAGGATGGGTAGTGATATCCTAATTCTACAATCGCCCATATACCACACTACAAGAAAAAAGGTCATTGGTGAGGGTCATGCTTGTGACAGACCTTTAAGGTCTGTCACCAATGTCGCATATGGTGACGATCTTTAAAAAAGCGTTGTTGTAAGTGTATATAGTGATGGTCCTTTAAGGTTTGTCACCAAAGCCATTTTCAATGACACTTTTGTTGAGGATCATTAAAGGCCCGTTACTAATTCTCTCTTTGGTGACACTTTTGGTGAGGGTCATTAAAGGCCCATCACTAATTCTCTCTTTGGTGACACTTCTAGTGACGATATTTTATTGACCCTCACCAATAATATTTTTGGTTACTTTTGGTGACGGTCAATAAATGTTCGTCATCATTGATCATTCCAATGAGTTTTTGATGACGATTCATGCCTGTGACAGACCTTTAAGGTCCATCACCAATGTCGCATATGGTGACGGTCTTTAAAAAATCGTTGTTGTAAGTGTATATAGTGATGGTCCTTTAAGGTTTGTCACCAAAGCCATTTTCAATGACACTTTTGGTGAGGGTCGTTAAAGGCCCGTCACTAATTCTCTCTTTGGTGACACTTTTGGTGAGGGTCATTAAAGTCCCATCACTAATTCTCTCTTTGGTGACACTTCTAGTGATGATCTTTTATTGACCCTCACCAATGCTCTTTTTGGTTACTTTTGGTGACGGTAAAAAAATGTTCGTCATCATTGATCATTCCAATGAGTTTTTGATGATGCTATGTACTTGTAACTATATTTTTTGTCAAAAGATAATGATTTAATACCATTGTTCTGGTGTCCTTTTCATTATGTGTCCAAGGCCATAGTGGTTAGAGTTAGTCAATTTGTTAAGAAGTAATTAGTGTGTATCATTTCCCTCAAGTCATAAGAATATAGTTTTCCTATTAGTCAACACACAATTAATCTCTATTAGGTTTATTATCTAGCAAATTCCCTTTAGATAAAGTTCCACTAGTGTGTGTAGGAACTATATTATTTAATACATAATCAAGCTTTGTCAATTCTATTAATGAGAGAGACCTAACACTCCTCAACACTCATGGCACACCTTAACATGCTTTGGAACACACTAACATTCCTTGTCACCTCGCATGTCTTGGAACATCTTTGTACTTGGAACATATTTGTACCTAGAACATATTTCCATGAGTAGGACGCCCAAGCACATGTTGGCATGCCCTAGCATAGAATAACACTCCCCTAGCATGTGTTGGCATGCCCTGTAGTCCCTAGAATGCCTTGGAACACCTTGGCATAATATTGCATTGACATACATTAGCACTTGGCACACATTGGCACTTGGCATGTATTGGAACATATTATTAGTGTGCCTAGCATTCCCCTTTTGAAAAATATAAAGTCTCGACTTATTAACCCTCTTATGTGTTCATTTCCTTGCATTTTAGCTTGGTTATTCCTTTTGTTGCCTTGAAACTCCTTGATGCATATTGGCATACTTTGGCACCGTGCACATCCTAGCATGTCTTAGCACCTGACATGTCTTGGCATGCCTTGGCACTATTTGGAACATGTTAGCAGACCCCAGAACTACCTAGCACACTCTAGCACTTCTTGACATGCCCTGATATTCCCTGGCATGCCTTACCCGTGCTTGGCATACCTTGTCACTCCCTCCTTGGCATGACAACTATCACTCATTGACACTCCCTGACACACCCTCATATTCATTCACTTCCATGCATTTTAACCTAGTGCTCCCTTGTGTTGTATTAATACTCCCTAACACTCCTCAACATGCATTGGCACTCTCTATCACACCTTAGCACTCTTCGACATGGTCTGCCACTTCATAACATGCATCACACTCCCTGACACACATTGGCACTTGGCACGTGTTGGCACTTGGCAAGTATTAGCATGTTTGGCATGCATTGAGATGACTTGGTATGCTTTGGCATGGTTTAATATTAAATTTATTTGAGATCAATTATTGGAAAGTAGATGAGAAGAAACAAAGGAAGATTTGGCACTTAGAATGCACTGACACTTGGCACTTGGCACCTATTGGCACCTAGTGTTGGTGTGCCTAGCATGCCCCTCATGGAAAAGGTAAATTGATGACTTATTAACCCTATTATGAGTTCATTTCCTTGTAGTACTTTAACTTGTTCCTCCCTTTTGTTGCCTTGACAGACCCTGTCATGCATTATCACACCCTTGCACATCTTGGCATGCCTTAACACTTGGCACATATTAGCTTTTTTGACATGCCTTCGTACTATCTGGCACATGTTAGCATGCCCTAGAATTCCCTAACACACCTTGGCAGTCATGCCCTCACAGCTAGGATTACATTTTTCCACGACTTGGGAACCTTAAATTCCCTAGAACACCTTGGCACTCCCTAGTTGTCATGCCCTCATAGATAACCTTACTTTTTTTTCGACTTGGGAACCCAACCAATTCATTAGCAAAACAATATTGTGCCCAACCCAAAGTCTCCCTTTCTATGAAATTGCTTTGTCCATGCCTTATCACAACCATAGGCTTGCCTCCTGCAAGTCCTATTCTAAACTTCTCCTAAAACACTTCATCCTTATGACACCTGGAATTCACTAACACTCCTTGGCACACACTCTTATTCGTTCATTTCCAAGTATTTTGACCTAGTTCCCCTGACACTCCCTAACACTCCTTAGCATCCATTGACATTGTCTGCCATGTGTTATCACACCTTTTCATTCCTTGGCATGCCCTAGTACTCCTTAGCTATCATGCCCTCACAACTACCCTTACTTTTTTTTAGACTTGGGAACCCAACCAAGTCCTGCCTCGACTACAACAACTTAACCAAGCTATAGTTACTAAAACTAGACTATGCCTTGTTCACCTAAGAACTTCCTATAACACATCTTAGGATACTCATGTCCAATCTCAACGCATCCCACTTAACAAGTTACCAAGTCAAGGCTCATGTCCAACCATGGTCATAAAACAACTAAGCAACATAGTTTACATTTTGACATGCCATAGCACCTGGCACATCTAACAATCCCTTAGCCTTATGTGGCGTGTGTTAGTATCCCCTACATTTCTTGGCATGCTTTGCACTCCCTAGCACACCCTAGCACTCCTTGACATGCCATAGCACTCAAGCATGCCTTGGCACTACCTAGCATATAACCTTGTCACTCCCTCCTTAGAACACTTGGAACTCGTTGACACTCCCTATCACACACTCTTATCTCTTCATTTCCATGCATTTTGAACTAGTTCTCCCTTGTGTTTTTGTGGCACTCCCTAACATTCATTGGCACGCATTGGCACACCCTGGCACCTAACACATCTTGGCATGTTGCCCTGGAACTCTTGCATTCCTTGGCACTACCTAACATATCTTGTCACTCCCTCCTTACCACACCTAGAACTCACTAACACTCCCTGTCACACACTCTTATTCATTCATTTCCATGTATTTTAAACTAGTGATCCCTTTTGTTTCCTTGGCACTCCATAACACTCCCTGGCATGCATTGTCACACCCTAGCACTTGGCACATCTTGGCATGTTTCCTAGCCTCTAGCATGCCTTAGCACTACCTACCATACCTTGTTACTCCCTCATCACACCTGTATCTCACTGACACTTCCTGTCACAAAATGTTATTTGTTCATTTGCATGCATTAATTTGACCTAGTGCTCCCTTGTGTTTCCCTGGCACTCCCTAACACTTCCTAGCACATGTTGACACACCCTGGCACCTGGCACATATTGGTTGCATGTCGCCCTAACAATCTAGCATGACTTAGCGCAACCTAGCATACCATGTCACTCTCTCCTTAACACACTTGGAACTCACTGACACTCCCTGTCACACACTCTTATTCATTCATTTCCATGCATTTATACCTAGTGCTCCATTATGTTTCCCTAGCACTCCTTAGCACGCATTGGCACACCTTGGCGCTTGGCACATCTTGGTATTTTTCCCTTGCACTCTAGCATGCCTTGGCATTGCATAGCATACCTTGTCACTCCCTCCTTAGCACACCTGGAACTCGCTGACACTTCATTTCCATGCATTTGAAACTAGTGTTCCCTTGTGTTTCCTTGGCACTTCACCCTAACACTCCCTAGCATGCATTCGTGCCACACCCTGGCACTTGGCACATCTTGGCATGCCTTAGAAGTTGGCTTGTCTTAGCATGCCTAACATGCCTTGGAATTGTCTATCATGTGTTAGTACTTCCTGGAATTCCCTAGCACACCTTGGCACTCCCTAATTGCCATGCCCTCATAGATAGCTTTACTATTTTTACGACTTGGGAACCCAATCATGTCATTATCAAAACAGTGTTGTGCCCAACCCAAAGTCTCCCTTTGTCGGAAACTGCTTTGACCAACCCCTTTGTTGTGGGGAAAAGTATCCAACTCGGAATGACCCTATCCCTACTCTAAGGGTGATAGTTCCTTAGCAACAACTGAAAGTAAAGCTTTAATGTTTTCCTTTATGAAAGTACAGAGAGAAGGAAGAAAAGATTAACCAACCGGTGTCTTTCGCTTTTGTCGATCCTTATCCTCTCTCTTTGTCTCTTGTTCCCAGCTCCTTGCTCCCTTTGCCGGTCCAGCTACACACAGATCCTGCACAACAGAGAGAAGAAAACTACAAGATACATGTACTCATAACTGATGCATGGATTAGAGTGAATCAAATATACAAGTAAATACAATACATCAATGCAAAACAAGTATATAGGAGAACATTCAAAGCTTTATTGATAAAAGTAACAGGGTTCTGAGAAGGTTACAACCATCAATGGCTCCAATCCAGCAGCACCTCCCCAGCAGCAAGAAATCTCCTCTTCACCTCTATAAAAGCAATCACCCAATAGCTCTAACTGTAAACCAACAGCACTTCCTTGCTTTGCACAAAATTCCAGCCTCCCTAGACCTCATAGAAGAGCTCTATATATAGGAGATTTGGAGAAAGGATGAATCAGCTTGAGACTGACCTAAAGCTGCCTTGTGTCCTCTCCCACTTTAGTTAATCTTCAATTCTTGAGTCCACTTGGAGATCCTTGCTTACACATGGAGATCAAGTACCTCTTACTCATCACAGGGCGAATCCCTTGAACCAAGTGTCAGTTTGGAAGCTTCCTGGGCAATTGACACCTTGCAGAATGACTGTGCCACTTGGCCAATCTCGCCCAGCGCAGGTAGCCTTCATTGGAGTTGACTTTCAGCGCAGGTACAAGGAGGAGCAGTTGACATTCAGCGCAGTTGCTCAGTGGAGCAGCTGACATGATCCAAAAATAGCCTGTTTTTAAGTGTTTTCAGGTGGAGAACTGATAGGAAGTGCTGTGGTTTGCTGACCTTGTTCCTCTAGGGGTAAGAACAACATGTTTAGGGACTTTGGATCCCTGTAATTATTGACATTTCATGCTCCATGCTGCGAGGCACAAAAATGTCTATAACAGTTGCCCCCTAAAGTATGAGGCCGTTTATCGGGTGAAATGCTTTATCTAGAGGGTCCGAAGTTCATTCCAGTGCTGAGGAGGCGCCCTGTAATACAATACAATACAATACATTATTTTTCATTCTGTTTTCATGATCTAGCTGAGGCGGGCATTCCCATGCTCAGCTTTATAAATACATTTTGGTACATAGAACAGACGATCGTCTGATGGTAGACTGATAATTCTCTGCTGAAATTATCATCCTTTGAGTAGGATGATCATCTGCTGCAATGATGTACATGACAAATGCTTTTATATTTCCTGAATATGTATCGCAGCCCGGATGGATGAAACTAGATCCGGGGTCTTCAAACTCGTTCGATCTTCACTCTAAGTACAAGTCGATCCATGTGAGAATTTCGCTGAAGTCGAACATGGAAAGACCTCGCTTGATTACCGGCCAATAATGAAAACCGTTAACAAGCGCGAGAGGAATCACCGATAATGATAATGACCCTCAAGGTACTGCAGTACAATTCACGTGGCGTGAATAAAGGACTTGGCGTCGAACGCCACGCAAAATCTTCTGGTCGAAGGTCATTGATGTATACCTGTCGCCGGAAGTGAGAAACTTGCCATTAAGGCATGCAAGCTTCAAAGTACTGATGGGGTTGTTCCTAGATCAACTTCTTGGATAATGAGCTGAAGTCGACAAGAAGCGATCCGTCAAAGGAGGGCCTTAATGAATCCCACATCAATGACACGGAACGGAGCTAATGATTTTAGCGGAGGTGAAAACAAACTGTGATATATGATTCAGGGTGGCGATCATGAATGGATGAAGGATAATGTATGGCAGTGGATGGGACATGGTTGACACTTTCAGAATGACCCCTCTTGAACATATAACGGCACTGATGCGATGGATCGGTAGCATTACCCCAAATGTGGATGGTTTGGCGAAGACCATGGTGATGAGACCGGTGAATGAAACAACCCAACCCGATGCGGAACGGAGGAAAAGTGTCATGTTCAAGAGTGACTTGCTACCATTAAGCTTTGATGTTCTCCCAATTTTTCCCCAGTCATTTCTGACCAGTACCTCTTTATTTTTGTCAAGCTTGAGGAGGATAACATATGCTTGTTCTATAACCTGCCCTTCGGGCAAGCCCATCGCTATGATTTAACGAGCTTAGCGATAGGGAAACTCGTTCTCGTCTAAAGACAAGTTTGTCGCTATTTAATCATTTTAACGAGTCTAACGACAAAGAAAACTCGGTCCTTTTCATCTTTAGAGAGTTTGAAAAGGTACAGAAAGTTAACTCCATAATTCCTTTTTCGTCATCTAATCCCTTAAGTCCGAAAAAGTATAAAACAATACAGAAGGGATGGGTGTTCGGTACTTTTAACGAGCCGAACAAGACAAGCGCTCGATCTTTTTGTGTAATAATCCCTCAGGTCCAAAAAGATTAAAGTCTAAATGAGGGATAGCTCTTCCGGTCCTTTTAACGAGCTGGAAGGCCAAAACTCGGCAAACTTTTCATATTTTACGAGTCAGTGAAAAGAGCTCAAAGAAGACTCGTCTTTTGAGGAACGAGTGATAAACAGGGATAGCAGCAGATTCCAGGTACAAATTGGAATATTCCAATCACGGCAGTGTCACAAGGATGGCTAGATGAAATCACTCTTCACAGATGCTCCTCAAAATGGGTAAACACACAAATGGAAGTGAATGATCGGCCAAATGACGGTGGAGGTGACGGTGCACAAACACGACCAAGGCTTTTATGGCTGATGAATTTACGATCTCAGAAGGGTATTTACCGGTTCATTTTTCTGGATGAGCTTGAACTGCTAGGGAAAGATTGCTCACAATTTACGTTTATTTTTTAACGAGCATGAACTTCTGCACAAAAACTGCTCGATGATTGCTTTTATTTTTTTAACGAGCATGAACATTGCTAAAACTGCTCGATGATAAGTTTGCATGCCCCCAGCATAATAATGCAAATCGAGGTGCATGCCCCCCAAGCTTCATTGCATTCAACTTTGTTGATTGGAATGAAGGTTTACCATTGAGATCTGGAAAGGGGATTGTTTCATTTTTTAATGAGGTTGACATAGTAAAAGAACTATCCTCATGGTTTTTCATTTTTTAACGAGGTTGACCTGAGATAGGAACTATCCTCGAAGCCGACAAAATATCTAGGAATCTTCCGAATCCAACCAGAAGATTGGATTAGATTTCATTTTGTAGGTTTCCACTGTGGCCACTCCTGCCAGATTACTTGGAGGCGGTAGGGCGAAAGTACCCATTAAGGCAGGGTCTTTTAGGAGACCTACTCCGATATTTTGGAGCAAATGATTCCTTCCATGGATCATTGGAATGCTCTCTGCAACTTGTGAACTGCCGTGGAGAAAAGTTTGTTGGTCAACGATTGTAATTCCCCCTTGGAAGGGGAATGCAATCTTCCTGAAGTAGGTTGACACAACTGCGGCCATGGCATAGATCCATGGTCTTCCAAGTAGGATGTTGTAATCGAGGTTTCCATCAATTACTTCAACATCAATTCCTACTGTTTTGCCCCCCAGTTCAACTTGCAAGTTACTTAAAATCCCGTATGGAGTGTATGATCGTCCATCAAATTCTTTTAACGTCGTTGACGATTTCGACAAGGGTGGTGAGCCTAAATTTTCCCAGCAACTCATCGACATAAGACATGTAGATGCCCCCTCATCAATAATTGTTCGATGAACAGTTTTGTTGAGGGCTTTCACTTGAATAAGGAAAGCTAGTTGAGCTGGTAACTGAGGGTCATATCCTTTATGATCAAAGGCCACAAGATTGGAATCCATTGGGCCAATCCCACCTATTGCTGATAATAAAGCTTGCTCTTGGGAGGGGCAATTTTGTTGTACTTCAAGTGTCGACATAGTGGACGGCGATTGGGCCAGGTCCTTTACTATATTATAATTCTGTGCTCCTTTGGCACGAGGATTAAATGTCGATTTGTGTACTACTCCCTTTGGCGACTTTATCATCGGCTCAGGAACGATGGGTGGCACAACTTCGGTCAAAGTTGTTGTTGAACTACTAGGTCCTTCATTAACCTTTTTGTTCGACAACTTTGGATTCCCGTAATCTTTATTCCTTGTCAAAGCATTATTCTGTTGCTTTGAGGTAGACAACATAAGCACTTGGGATCCGGAAGCATTTTGATTAGCAACCATATTTTGACCTGGATTAGGAAACGGATCAGTCAATACTGCTGGGGTTTTTGAACTCTTGAAGAGTTTCTTAACTTCAGCTATATGTGGACAATATTTCGTCCAATGATCCTTATCGCATATATGACACCCTGCCGGGGGTTTCCTTTTTCTTCCTGTCTTTTTCTTCTTGCCCCCTGGTTGCTTCAGTTGTTTGCCCTTGTCGGTCGACATGGCATTTACTTCTGAGGCAAGAAGTTTTTCATTTGCATTTTGACTGTAAATTTTGTGCTTGCCAATCACGTCATCGCTGGCGTGAGAGTCATTGTTTGATTTAGGAGGAGGAGGAATTGAGAATTCCGGTCTAGGGGCGTCAGGTATTTTGTCGTAGAGCGTGCCAGACTGAGTATAAACCAAGTCTAGATATTGCGCACGAGCTATAACTTGCTCTTCTGTTACGACTCCCCCCTTGGCCACATCTTCCGTTATGGCCGGAAGTAATGACTTTATAAACCATTCAGCTAATAGCTGATCGGGAACATATGTTTTTACCATCCTACGACGACGTCGCCATTCATGTATATGATCAGATATATGAGTGGCCGTTGTCTGTTTGAAGTTGGTAAGGAGTTCTGTTCCCATCTCATACCTTATTGGTAATTGAAAATGGGTTAAAAAGGTAGTAGCTAAGGCACTGAAGTTGTTGAACGAAGCTCTAGGCAATTCAATATACCATTTTGCCGCTGGACCCGTTAACGTCCTTTGAAAAAGGCGAAGTCTTATCGAATCATCATTCAGGGTGTTTGATGAACACCATAGATGGAATGTCATCACGTGATTCGACGGGTCTTCACCTGGATTTCCATTAAATTTAGGAATGTCTGATGGAAGTTTTTGTGGAATCGCTGGCCACCAAGGGGCATAAGCAATTGGATCATTCGTCAGCCGGTTTAGATCTGGTAATTCTAGAGTTGCTACAAAGGGCAACTGTTGATTCAGGTTAGGCGAAGCATATCCAGGATAAGATGGAATCGCCTGAGCAGTGGGTCTTTGCATACCAGCATAATGTTGGCAACTTTGACAAGGTTGATGGGTATAACCATTATAGTATGGTTGCCCATTGCTTACAAAGACTTGTTGCTCAGGTCCTTGATATGATTGCTGGACTTGTGGTTGTTGAGTTCGAACCAGCTCTGGTTGTTGGACCATTTGCTGATGCCCAATACTAGATGATTGACCAAGATGAGGAGTCACAGTACTTGTTTGATCCTGAGTCGCTCCAGATAAGGAGGCACTGACCTGAGGTTGCGATTGAGATGTCGAGACAAGAGGCTGTTGTATGGCAACCTGAGAAACTTGGGGTTGACATACAGTAGGCAGCGCTTGTACTTGCGACGCAATCACCATACCAGGTATAGTGGCAACATTCGACACAGGGTGGACTGGTTGCATAGAATATACAACTCCTGGTTGTTGAGGCAGTATTGGTACCCAACTGCTGGATGTAATTCCAGTTTGACCTGAACTTTGTTGTGAACTCACGGATGGGCATCCTCCCGGAGGAGGTAATGAAAAGGCATACTGCCCCCCATATGGTATCAATCCGGAACTCAAGGGGATCGATTGCCCAGATTGACCTCCAAATGGATCAATTTGGCGAGTTTCAACATAAGAAATACCAGATGATAATCCGGATGAAGAAATAGGAACTAACCATGTCGTTGTCTCTGATGGGACTCCGGCTTGTTGTTGACAATTTGCTGGGACAGATGGTATACCAGTGAACATCGTTGGAGTAGCAGCAGGAGGCTCTGCTGCAGCTGTGTCGGACGACACAGTCCTAGATGTCGATGGTTGTTCAGACATATCTAGTCTATCCAAAAGATTTCTTAGCGATTCTACAGGAACTTCCACTTGTGGTGGACTAACTTCGAAGATCAACGAGGGAAGGGTGATGATTATTCCGCTTAAAATAAATTTTATAACGACGCTTTAGACACAACTTGCTTTTTCAGTTTTAAAGAATCGAGAAAAAGCTAAAGATGACTCTAGTCTCCTTCGATGTATTAACGAGCCCGAAGTGACAAATGCTCGGTTGGACCTTTTCAGTTATAGAGTTTGAAAAGGGCCAAAAGAAACTGCTCTGGAGATCTAGGCAGAGGGTGTGCCAAACCTTTCGCGAAAGCACATAATACGTTTTACGGTACGGGTGGTCGATCTTCGTGAATGCTGTGTTCACTGCATCGCGATCAGTAGGGCGGCCGACACGGCTTCCTATGGATAAAGGATAATTGCCTATAGGGGTCTCCCAATATATACTCGACGGTACGTGGGAGCACAAGTCCGTATTAGTGCCACCGACTCTCAGGAGGAATCACCCACCTTCGTAGAGATCGACAGTCACTACGTTTAACGATGCCGGAACACGTCTCTACCTAGACCTCTATTGTGAGCGTTATGTTACAAAGCGTTTTTAGATTCATTCAATATATTTTAAGTTGATCTTGTTTAGCAGTTTGTCTTTCAGGATCACCACGAGATGTATTGGTACAAATTCCTAAATGCAGCTAAAATGATAAGCAAGCTTTACAATCTTTTTAGCTTTGAAAATCCTAACTACTAAGGGGAGAGAAAAACATTATCTTTCCACACAGAGCACAAAGCACAAACTAATGCACTTTCCCCTAGATCAATCACGCAAACTTATCAAAAAATGCAAATGCAAGATGCATGTATTTCTTTTCTTTTCCCTTAATGTTGATGTAGACAAAAGGAAACTGTCGTATAATTTTCGAATTCAATTTGAAGCGTAAACAAACAAGTTTTGTCTAAAATCAAAAGACGCCTTACAGGTACTTGTTTCGACACTAAAAATGTATGAATTCAAACCATAAAATGAAAAACAAACAAACTCAAACAGCCATGAACAGTAATAAAACTAGCTCTTAAGATCACGACGACACTTTTACAGTTCAAGATCTAAGAGGCCACAGCTATACTGGTTTGCTTTTCACAATGGGAAACTGTAACTGAAACAAGAAATACTGAAAGAACAATCACAGTTTCATCACACAACTGAGGCGGAATAATGTCAAGGAAAGTTGGTTTACAGCAAGTACAAATGACAAGCAATCAGCAGCAAAACAACAGTGAAAACAGGGCCAAGACTCAGTAGGAAACCTCAGCAAGACACTGGCTAACTGGTCCAGCGCAGGCTCTGGTCTGTCAAACTGACTCTCAGTGCAGTTCCCGAAGGGAGTACCTGCGCTGAAATGCAGACTGCCTTTGGACAGCCTGCACTGAGACACGAGAGTTGCGTTTACAAGGGTTTCCGGGTCATAAAAAGCTCAAAAATTCACTGTTTTTGCTGAAATAAAAAGCTATAGGTCAAGTACAAGCTAAGGGATGATCAAGAGGATGAAAAGCTATCACAAAGAGCACAAGAGTCTTTTGTAGATCAGCTCTTCAAATCATGAATCTGCTCAGAAAATGAGCAAGAGTAGCAGCCCCTCTACTTCGCTTTTGATATAGTCAAAAGCTTTTCGATTTGGTACTCTTTTCTTCAGGAAATGAATAGCAAAGATACTACAAACACCAACAAGATACTAGGTTCCCCAGCGGAGTCGCCAGTTTGTTGTGGGGAAAAGTATCCGACTCGGAATGACCCTATCCCTACTCTAAGGGTGATAGTTCCTTAGCAACAACTGAAAGTAAAGCTTTAATGTTTTCCTTTATGAAAGTACAGAGAGAAGGAAGAAAAGATTAACCAACCGGTGTCTTTCGCTTTTGTCGATCCTTATCCTCTCTCTTTGTCTCGTGTTCCCAGCTCCTTGCTCCCTTTGCCGGTCCAGCTACACACAGATCCTGCACAACAGAGAGAAGAAAACTACAAGATACATGTACTCATAACTGATGCATGGATTAGAGTGAATCAAATATACAAGTAAATACAATACATCAATGCAAAACAAGTATATAGGAGAACATTCAAAGCTTTATTGATAAAAGTAACAGGGTTCTGAGAAGGTTACAACCATCAATGGCTCCAATCCAGCAGCACCTCCCCAGCAGCAAGAAATCTCCTCTTCACCTCTATAAAAGCAATCACCCAATAGCTCTAACTGTAAACCAACAGCACTTCCTTGCTTTGCACAAAATTCCAGCCTCCCTAGACCTCATAGAAGAGCTCTATATATAGGAGATTTGGAGAAAGGATGAGTCAGCTTGAGACTGACCTAAAGCTGCCTTGTGTCCTCTCCCACTTTAGTTAATCTTCAGTTCTTGAGTCCACTTGGAGATCCTTGCTTACACATGGAGATCAAGTACCTCTTACTCATCACAGGGCGAATCCCTTGAACCAAGTGTCAGTTTGGAAGCTTCCTGGGCAATTGACACCTTGCAGAATGACTGTGCCACTTGGCCAATCTCGCCCAGCGCAGGTAGCCTTCATTGGAGTTGACTTTCAGCGCAGGTACAAGGAGGAGCAGTTGACATTCAACGCAGTTGCTCAGTGGAGCAGCTGACATGATCCAAAAATAGCCTGTTTTTAAGTGTTTTCAGGTGGAGAACTGATAGGAAGTGCTGTGGTTTGCTGACCTTGTTCCTCTAGGGGTAAGAACAACATGTTTAGGGACTTTGGATCCCTGTAATTATTGACATTTCATGCTTCATGCTGCGAGGCACAAAAATGTCTATAACACCCTTATAATTGTAACCATAGGCTTGCTTCCTACAATTCCTATTCTGATCTTCTCCTAACAAATTTTGTCCTTGAGACACCTGAAATTCACTGACACTCATTGGCACACACACTTGTTTGTTCATTTCCAAGTTTTTTGACCTAGTTCTCCCTTGTGATGCCCTAACACTCCCTAATATTCCTCAACATGCATTGGAAATGCTTGACATGTGTTAGCATGCCTTTTCATTCCTTGGCATGCCCTGGCACTCCTTAGCTATAATGCCCTCACAACTGCCCTTAATTTTTTTGGGACTTGGGAACCCAACCAAGTCTTGCCTCGACTACAACAACTTGACCAAGTTACAATTACTACAACTAGACTATGCCTTGTTCACCTAAGAATTGATTATAACTCATCGTAGGCTACTCATGTATAATTTCAACCTATCCAACTTAACAAGTTACAAGTTACCATGTCAAGGCTCACGTCCAACTGTGGCCATAAAATAACTAAGCAACATAGTTTACATCTTGACATGCCATAACACCTAGCACATCTAACAATCCCTTGGCACTATGTGGCACATGTTAGCGCCCCCTACATTTCTTGGCATGCTTTGGAACTCCCTAGCACTCCCTGACATGCCTTGGAAATCTAGCATGCCTTGGCACTGCATAGCATATAACCTTTTCACTCCCTCCTTAACACACCTAAAACTCACTGATACTCCCTATCACACACTCTTATTCATTCATTTCCATGCATTTTGAGCTAGTTCCCCCTTGTGTTTCCATGGCACTCCCTGACACCTAGCACAAATGCCAATTTTCTTATTCTTGGCTATGGTGTTCTTATTTTATACATGTGACCCTTGACTATGCCATGCAATCCTCCAAAATCTTCTTAAAGGATGGGAGCTCCTCTTCATGCATGAAGCTAGTGGAATGTGATAAGTTATCCAAAATTCATCCAAATATGTAATTTGTGCCTTGGGAAATGTGAAATGTACCCTTGGTGGAAAAACATGCATAAATATTTGTGACCAAGTGCCCTAAATGTGAGATGTTTTCCACTTTTCAATTGTGCCTCTTGTCGATGATGAAACCGACAACCAAGTTGTGCAAGGCTCACAAAGTGTCACTTTGCGTCAACTCAAGGTTGTTGCCATTGTCACCTCAACAATGAAATCTTTTAGTTTGGATTAATTATTGAATCCTAGGGGTGTCCCAAAGCACAAATTTATGGGGTCTTTTATGTGACTAGATCACTAGCATTGAAAACCATCTTTACATTGGATGGTTTAACATCTTGATGATCCCTGTCCTATTGAACACAACCTTTTCATTCATTATTGCTTTCATCGCAGCACCGCCAGTAGATATTGATGAGCCTATTTCTAGTTGTGACAAGGGGATTAGGGGCTTCCTTATCACAACCTGTAACCCGTAATGTGTTTAATCCCTTAGCCAAGGGGGTAGTCTTAGGGGCATTGGGACCAAATTTGGGGGTTCATAACATTAGGAAAAGTGGAATGGCATGACCAAAAAGGTTGTGGGGGGGTATGTTATGGTGTATTGAACGGGGAAAGGGGACACAAGGGTAGCATGGATGGTAGAAATCGGAGGTAAAATCATGGTTTACTAAGATCTATAATCCTAACATTAGAGAATGAGAAGGGGGCTTAGGATTTAATTTGATAGGGTCTAGGGGACCTAGAGGGAAGGTAACAAGAGAAATTGATAAGGGAACCCCCAATAGTGGTGATAAAGGGATTAAGAGTCCAATTATCACAAACCATAAGCCCTTAACTCATAACCACTAAATTCCCTATCCCCTTAACCCCCAATCCATAATCCCTTAACCCCTACACTCACAACTCATAACCCATAAACCCCTTGACTCATTAAATCTTAAGACACTAACCCCTAACCTATAATCCATGAACCAGCTCCTAAGCCATAACTCCTTATCCTCTTAATATGTGACCCTTAACCCCTCACCCTTCACCACCTAAACACCTTAACTGCCAACCCCTTAACCACTAACACCTAAATCCCCTAAATCTTAAGTCCTTAACCTCTAAACTCAATTGTGTCAATGTAGAATAATATACATAAGAGAAAAAATAATGATATTATCCACATCAATGCTTGAAATAACCTTAAATTAGCCATGAGTGGTGATCCAGGGGGTGAATTTGGGGCACTATTAAAGTTACATCATGTTTAAATTCCTTTTACATTGTGAGGTTGTTCTCCAATAGGGTTGAAGCATCATCACAAGGAAGCATGACACATTTTTGTGGGGGAGTGATTAAATTTGTAATATAATTCAAGTGATTTACACCTCCAATGTAAATGACATCATTGCATGTTTGTGTCAGGTTGTTAGAGAGGTTATTTATAGACAATACATTCAATGTACTTAGACTTCATCTTTTCAGGGCCTCGACTCTAACATGGATTTGTACCAGGAACACTTCATGCAAATGAAAGGGGGCCTTTTTGTTTAACCACATACGCATAAGAGCACTAGATGCTACCCTTAAGATCCCCCTTGGTGCGTTCAAAGTGGGTTTACATTCGCGTCGAGTAGAAACTAATCATAACGACCTTCCTCTTCTTAATAACATCTGCTAGCTTTTCCATGTACATCCTGATCGACATATCTGGGGAATAGTACAACTACCCTGATAATATCAACAAGGTTTGCATCAGGGGGAGCTCTGAATGAACGTCCAAAGTGAGACATACCAAGGTTGGCCAATTCGTGAAAGGTCTTTGCTTGTGTGCCATGCTCATCCTTGAGATGCCAGATGGTGTTGATGACTTGCGCCCATTTGCAACACGATGATAGAACTTTGTATTCTCATCTCCCTCCTTTAACCAGATGGCCCTACTTCTGAGTTGCCAGGTTTCTGCCATGTCTTTCAAGATCTGATTCCACTTGATCTCAAGCCGGATCAAATGCTCTTTAGCATCAACACATGTGAATCCACGAATCTCAGGTCCATTCAATTGTTCAATCTCCAGTTCAGTGTCTCTCAGTATCATCACATCTTTGATCCTTTTATCCTTTGCCCATTTAATATATTTATGTTTTATGATTGCCATTTTGTTTGCAAAAATCTTGGAGACACTTAAACCCTGCTGAGCATCTATGGATTTCCAGGTCTGAGTAATCAACTGTATATAGCCCTCATCATTTAGCGAGGTTGAGTTGAACTTGAAGGGTGCATTAGGTTTTCTAACACCGCCAACAATCTCCAGATATATGGGATGATGATCCGATAACCCCTCGGATCCCACCCATTGTCGATAAAGGGGTAATTGTTCCAAAAGTGCTTCCTTTACCAGAAACCAATCTAGTCTTCTGGCTAATGTTGCATCCCCGGTCCTTCGTTTTCTCCTGGTGGGCTTTAAGTTGGGCGAGGGGATATCAATCAGCAGGTGATTCTCCATAAGATGTAATATCCCATCTGATAGAGAGTCTAGTTGAGAATTCATGCCCCAAGACTCAGCATGTCCCAAAGAAAAATTAAGATCCCCGCAAATAATAATGTTCCTAGCATGGAATTGTTCCATGTCTAGAATCGTTTGCCAGAAATTGAGCCTGTTGTTGCAGGGTCCGTAGACATTGAAAATCCGCAGCTCTCTACCAAGCTCTATTGAGTAAATATCTGCTCCAATGAAACCCATCCCCCCCAGAAGTTTAATAGTCTAATGGATCTGAGGTCAATCCCCAACAATAAACCCCCATATCACCCACGAGCATCTAGTGTAGTGAAGTGCCATCCAAGTAGCATAGCCTAAAGGGTGGGAAAAATTTGCATACCAGTCGCAAGGGTCTCCTATAAGAATATAATATCCACCGGTTCCAATTCCATCAAACGACGGAAGGCTAATTTCTTTGCAGGGCTAGCCAACCCCCTACAGTTGTAAGAGAGCCACTTCATGGGGAACCAGGGGGGGGAGGTCAGTGCTCTAAGGACTTGATCAATGGGGAGTTGTCTCCCAAATGCCACTTCTAGACTAACCTGAAGAATGGCTTTGGAGATGTTAGATTGTCGACCTCGGGCCGACTTGGAAGAAGGCAGATGAGGTGTAATGCCAAGGCCACTACCATTCCCCAAAGGTATACGAGATATAGACCGAAAGAAATAACCATGTCCTGAAATAGATTCATTAGATGATGCAGGAGGGGAGGGGGAGTCCACAATCCCAAATATGGTAGGGGGAGTGGGGGAGTAAATAGTTGCAGTGGTAATCAGAGTGCAAACAATAGGGGGACAATGCATAGAGCCAACATTACAAATAGATAAACTAGGAGAAGAAATAGATGACATCATATGGAAAGGAGGAGGGTTAGAGATAGTACCTACATCAGAGGCAGTCACCGCCGCAGCCGCACGCGATTTGGTGATACGTGGGGATGGGGGAGGAAACTGCTCCTTGCGAGTGTCTGTGCCACGAGTAGCCTGAGTGTCCAAAGGTTGATTAGCCATCTGACCTGCAGGTGCCTTCCCTCGTCGATCAGTATCCAGATTTGTAGGAGCATGTTCAGACCGAGTGACCAAAGCCGAGCTGGATGCAAGAAGGGGACAATCCTTATAGAGGTGTCCAATTTTTTGACATCTCCTGCATTGGTAAGGGACTCCCTCATAGTCCAATATCTGAATCCTGCAAGTGTCCCGCCAATGCAGCTGCATGCTTTCCTCCAGACCTTCTCTGGTATCAAGGAAGACCAGAATGTGCGCCATGGACATGTTGCCTATCAGCATGTAGGATTTATCGAAGTCCATATACCTGCCAAGAGCATTCCCTATCCATTTGAAAATGTCTTCTGACCAAAAATGTAGAGGGAGTCCAGGTAATCTGACCCAGATGGGTCCAACCCCAAGGTGTTCACGCTCAGGATTGAAGAGGGGGCTCCAATGCTTAAGGAGGACCGGGGCCAATTCAATGTGCCAGTGTTTTGATAACACCCATGGGATAAACTCAGGCCTCTGAAAGTGCAATGTGAACCATCCTCGAGAGAGAGTTACCACTGACGACAATTCTGTGAGGATCTGACCCCAAATCTCCAACACCCACTACTTCAAACGCGCTGCCAAGTATGCCCATCCCCGAACACGACCAACCAGAACTCGGTCGAATGTATCCATAACTTCTCCCATCTGTATATCAACCCCAAAAGTGAGGGATATCTGTTTATTGCCCACTTTAACCCCTTTAAAGCGCTTTGCAGGGCGCCCTGACCGAATGGGGGTGTTCTCACCTACTGGGATAGTGGTGGGTTCGCTACAGCCTCCGAGCCAAGATTCCCAGACAAACCGATTTGGGGGGAAGATGAATCAACAAAACATCTGGATGTGGGAGGGTCGTGGGAGGGAGGAGGGGGGAATGGGACCATAGGTTCAAGTGGCTGGGCCGAGAAGGCTTGAGATGTCGTAGGTGGTGGGATGTGGGAGAGGGCAGGTGAGGAGGATGATGGTTGATGCGATGGATACGGGGGATGAGGCGGGTCGAGGCAGGCAGAAATGAACTGAAGAGAGGCCAGGGATAATGGAGGGAGGTCGGTTCCAGGTGGGAAATCCACCACATCCGGGCAGCCAGAAAACAACAAGGTAGAGGAGGACGGCCCAAAATGGTGAGTCTGTAGAGCCGAAGAAGTGAAAGCAAGATATTCCGGGACAGAGTAAACCCTAGAAGACCCTACTAGGGTAGAGGGAATGTTAAGCGAAAGATTTGAGGAGATAACCGGTAGATGCGAGGGGAAGATAGTCCAATGGGGGTCGAGTGGAGAGGGGTCCTCGGAGTAATCAACGACGTTGTCCTCCATGATAACCGACAATAGATGTATAATCGTCCCAAGACCACAGTTGACAAATGTCGGGTCAAGAGGGAATGCAGTGCAGGTCGCCGCGAAAAAAATAAAGAGCGAACCAAATGGACCGAAAAGGAGGTGGTCACCTAGTTAGTGAGCAAGTGATAATCTAAACAATGTAGGGCATGGGTAAGCGAAGTCAGTCCAAGCCGATGGGCAGGCCGCCATCGCCGGAAACCAATGATAACCTAGACCATGGTTCGAGTTCATTGTCCACCACCAAACCCTCGTTTTCGCTACGCCCCACTACCTACACCTATTTCCATGCCTCTACATCAACATCTATTAGTTTTTTGATAGCTTTTAGCTTAGGGATATTTTTGAATATTTGCCTAAATTTTCCTAGCAACATAGAAAGTAAAGAGAACTAAAAAAAAACTACAAAAATGAATAAATAAATAAATAAAAAGACTATTTAAAAGTAATCTAATGTGTGATCTCTTCCTTCTTAAAATTTGTGCTCCTAAAATTACAAAAAATAAATTAAAATAAATAAATAAAATATTTCCTTCTTCTTCAAACCAAAAAAATAAATTATAATAAATTATTTATATGACTAAAGATTTTATTTTTTTACCTAAAAATCATATAATGTGTTATATTTTTCTTATTATAACCTACCTCATTTTTTTTATTACCCATTTGTCATCAAATTAAATTAAGACATCTTTGTTTCTCTCCTTCCTCATTTTTTTTTATTACCCATTTGTCATCAAATTAAATTAAGACATCTTTGTTTCCCTCCTTCCTCATTTTTTTTATTACCCATTTGTCATCAAATTAAATTAAGACATCTTTGTTTCCCTCCTTGCGTTTTTAGTGATCACAACTTTGAGTTTTAAATTTCCCTCTAAGCATTTAGTAATTTTCTGGGAGTTTCAAAGTTTGTAATTTCCTGGGAGCTTCAAAATCGGAGTTTGGTGGTTACAATGGCATCTAAAAAAATTAGCTATGGGAGATGGTTTGGCTCGGTTACAGTGGCATCTAAAAAAAATTAGCTATTGGGAGATGGTTAACAATTAGCAATTGGAGATTCAAATCAAAGTTTGTTTGAATTGTTGTTGCTGCATGAGAGAACCAGTAGCCATCGAGACTTTGCCCTTCTTGGCCCTAAGTTGAAGCTTATCGGCCCAAAGGTTGGCTGCATTTATTAGATTTCGATTCTAGGGTATTTATTTTGTATGCGGTGGCAATATGTATTTAGTTATCTTGTTGTTATGATAAATTCTGTGTGAGGTTTGTTGATGATTTTATGTAATGTTGAGTGAATTTCAGAGATGTTTGGAATGCCATTGTTAGGATATGATGAATGTTTAAATACCCAAATTTTATTATATCCCGGATTGGTTTTTACTTGCATAGAATAACTTAAAGCCTATGATAGATTCAATCTGTTGTTGTAATGGTTGTAGATGGGTTACTATATAGTTGGCTTTTTGAAATAAGTTTGTAACCACGGGCATGTTTTTTCATTTTGGCGAAGCAGGGTTGTGAAGATGAGTAATATGGAAAACTGGGGGTGTCGAAGAGTGGAATGGGTCCAGTTATAGCATGACAGAACCTCAAGTCAATCAATCTTCTCAATCTCAAATAGTGAATGCTCGAAGGGACAATGAACACTCAAAGAGTCCATTCCTTTCAAATTCCGATGGACCAATCCTGTATGCTCTTCTGTTGGAGAACAATCGTTTTGAGGGCCTTGTTCCTAGTTTTAATCAGTCTGGCATGAAATTATTCAATGTTTTTAATAACCAACTCTATGGAAGAATGCCAGCTACTACAGTTATGGCCATGTTCAATGCTTCTTCATTTGCAGGAAATCCTGGGCTCTGTGGGAGCCCATTGCCTAGGCCCTGCGTGCTTAACACAGTAGTGACCCCTTCTCCATGCCCTATTGAGCTTGCCAATGGAGCAATATTTTAGGCCATTTTTTAAGAGGCATGAAAGGCTAAATCCAGGAAAGATAGCAGGAATTATTGCGGGATCCGTTGTTGGGGTGATTTCCATGGTGTTCCTTATTAGCTTTTATGGCAAGAGGTACAGACAACAGAAGCCTGGGGATGAGGCTGAAAATGCTGCAGGTGATAAGATTTCAATTGAGGAGACTGGTTATGATATGTATTATGTTAATACAGATGCTAAGAGCCTTCAGTGTGAGTAGCAAAGGAGTCTGATTCTTATGTTATGCAGCGGGTAAGCTCAGATTTACACTTCAAAGGATCTTCTCCGTGCAACTGCTGAAATTGGATAGCAGGAATTATTGCAGGATTCGTTGTTGGGGTGATTTCCATGGTGCTCCTTATTAGCTTTTATGGCAAAAGGTACAGACAACAAAAGCCTGGGGATGAGGTTGAAAATGCTGCAGCTGATAAGATTTCGATTGAGGAGACTGGTTATGATATGTATTATGTTAATACAGATGCTAAGAGCCTTCAGTATGAGTAGCAAAGGAGTCTGATTCTTATGTTCTATGGTGGGGAAGCTCAGATGTACACTTCGGAGGATCTGCTCCATGCATCTGCTGAAATTATGATAGCAGGAATTATTGCGGGATCTGTTGTTGGGGTGATTTCCATGGTGTTCCTTATTAGATTTTATGGCAAGAGGTATAGATAGCAGAAGCCTGGGGATGAGGCTGAAAATGCTGCAGGTGATAATATTTCGATTGAGGAGACTGGTTATGATATGTATTATGTTAATACAGATGCTAAGAGCCTTCAGTATGAGTAGCAAAGGAGTCAGGTTCTTATGTTCTGCAGTGGGGAAGCTCAGATGTACACTTCGAAGCATCTGCTGAAATTATGGAGAGAGGCATGCTAGGGACTACTTATAAGGCTTTGATGGAGAACAAAACGATTGTAACTGTGAAGATATTGACAAATTCTAACAAGATGACTAGGGATGAATTTGAGAGGCATATGGAGATGGTGGGTAAGCTTTGACACCAGAATATAGTTTGTCTGAGAGCTTATTTCTAGGCCAAGGAGAAGCTTATTGTCTATTATAACTATCCCAATGGAAGCCTCTTTTCTCTCATCCATGGTATGTGCATGATTACTTCTAAACCCCTTCTCTTCAAGCTGTAAAAATAGAAGTAGAGCATTTTTATTCCTTACAAAGTTTGTGTTTCTCATCCTGATAGCCACTCATGTCTTCCATGGGGTTTGAACATTGCTCTCATCTATTTGAATCCAAGATCTTTACTATTTCTTGTAACCCATGTTGACAAGCTGCAATTGTGTTGAATATACAAGCTCAACATTGAATAGACCAACCTACAAATAGAGTCTTGATAAAAATAAGTACAGTCTCCCTCTGTGCTCAACCCCTAGATAATAACAAACTCAAGGTCACAATACACATCACAGATTTACCAGATTATTTGTCCTCGGGAGCTGGGTTTTCAAAACATCAGTTGTCTTTGGATATTGCTATGTAGTCCTCCCAAATATTGACTTAAAAAATTATTGTTATTGGGAGATATAATCAATTGAATGGCCCATTTTTGAAAGTCAATGGTGGACTCTTGCATGGTTTGTCCTTGTCTCTGTTGAAAGAGATTCCATTATATTTTCTTTCTTACTCATATCCAATGGGATAGAACTGCCACATAATGAGATTCTTTAATGTTTCCCATTGATTTACTAGTGGTTCCTACTCAATTATTCGAGTGGTAACATAACTTTCCCACTAGGTTAATGCATGGAATTCTAAATTCAACCAAGTGAAAGAGATTATTTTCTCTTCACTAATTTCATGCACACTTAAATAAACATAGAGATGTTGTAACCATTGATTGAATTTAAGGGTGAAAATCTCAACTACATAAGGGTTGAAGTCAATCTTCGTTTTCTCCCTGATGGACGTTTGGACTTTCATAGTGTTCCCCATTTCCCACTTTTGCTTATCTTCTCATTCAGATTATTCTTCTTTAGAACTCAAACTTCATCCATGAGGTTATGTTATTGTTTGACCTTTCCATCCTTATGGTCTGTTGCAACATGTTTAGAGACATATGGATCATTTGAGTCTTTAGATTAATAAGTTTGGTTTCCAATTCACTACCTTCTTAATTGTCTCCCATATCAAAATATTGAGATTGTTTCTTTCTTCTTGCTCCAATCTTAGCTTTATGAGGAGTACTTCCTTTAAACCAGGATTGTTTACTTTGTCAATAGGGTGCGTATAATACATGTCCTCCTCTCCTTGTAGTGCTTCTCAAGAATGTCCAAATATAGCAATTGAAATCCTCAATTTGTGTGGAGTGCTTCTCAAGGTTGACTATCATTCTTCCTTAAGATCATACATTGTTTCCATGTGTGCTCCTTTGAGCTAGGGCACTCAAACCAAGCATTTAACCTTTGACCATGTCTTCTTTGTCTTGCAATGGGCGTTGGGACCATTAAGACCATTCTCCTACTTGCTTGAAGTAGTATTACCAACTTTTACTTTGTTATTAGATTGTTTTATCTCTCCCCTTCCAGTTCTTTCTTGTCTGTACCTGGCACTATATCTAGCACTATACCTAGTACCATTCCAAATAAAGATTAGATTAGAATGCATATAATGCATATAGAGTGAAATATATAGTACCATATAGTACCTGGTACTTAGTACCATCCCCTCCCTTCCAATTCCAAACCTTCTAATTCAAACCTTGTGCTCTATATGGTGCCTCCCTTCAGTCGGAGATTAGAGAGAAACCTTTCCTCTTTATCTATGAGTCTATTCTTTTCTTTCTTTACTAGAATCTATTCTTTCTTCTAGAATCTATGCATGCATTCTTGTCTTATCTGTCTGTACTACATTCTATAGTGAAACCACACACTATGGCTCTACGAAGGCTAGTGAGCTAGTTCCAATCTCTATGGTTCTGTTCCATCCTTATGGCTACTGAATGAGTTCAACCTTTCTAAGCTTCTAAGAAGGCTAGTGTGATTGAGTTCCACTTCTTCCTTTGCATGCAATCTGTCTTGATTCATCCCATCCTTAGTGATTGAGTTCAACTTCCCACTTCTTTCTTTGCAATCTGAAGTGAGTAGTTCCACTTCCCTCTCTATGGTTCCATCTTAAGAGGACGAGTTCCCATTTAGCTGCTCTAAGTAGTGTATTAGTTCCCACTCTATGGCTCTAAGAAGTAGTGCAAGTCTCATAGAGTTCCAACTTTGGGCAACTCAGGGATCTTGCCACTGTCACCTCAGCAAGATGCCCTCTAACTTTGGACCGGGAGATAAGTCTTTTGGGGTATTCCAAGGAATCACCTTGGATATAAGTGTTCTTTTAATGATTTCCAAGTACAAGAGAGATTACACTCAATGTGAAGGTGAAATATGTTAAGTCAAGGGAGTCATGGTAGTTATGTTGTAGAAGACTAGTATCACATAGAAAAGAGACTGCTTCTATTTAGAGTGATTACTTGTGTCAGACAATAAGCATGTACACATTTAGATTATGTCACAATGTATTTAACCAAACAGATGTGCAACAATATGTAATTGTATAATCCCTTGGTAATAATATTATTCCCTTAACAAGTGTTGTTATACATCATAAACAAAATAGTATCTATCAGAATCACACCAACACTTATATCATGTCATACAGTATACCAGCGTTTTGTTTTCAGTCAACTAGCATATATATATCTATATATCTATATATATATAGATATAGATATATATATATATATATATATATATATATAGTCAATTACACCAGCTATATATCAACAAATTAATCAATTATATCAGCAGCAGATTGAAACCAGTGTTGGAGCTAGTTCTCCTAGGTAAGTGGGTACTTTTTTGAGTTCAAACCAAAAGAAATAAGAGGCAAATGTACAACTGTACTTTTGCAGTAGTAAGAGTGAATCATTAAGGCTTGAATCAGTGGATTAGGAACAACAGCAAGTTCCTACCATCAAATTAAGGAAATCAACCATCAAAATGAGTCCTAGATACAAGGAGAAGACTTAGGGAGAAAAAGATTCGTTCCAACAGTTGAAACTTTCTGAAACTCAGTCAAACCTTGATAGTAAGGCTGATACAACCCTATAAAAATAGTAAATCTCTTTATCCTACTAGCTAGGGCAAAACAAGGAGGTAAGGCACCTATGTCAAGTAGGTCTTTTCTTTTCCCTTTGAAGTCTACCAGAGATATTCCAGTCCCATTAACTTAGTTTGGTTACTAGGGGACACTAATATCAAAACTCCAATTGCTTGTACACCGGCTTCATCAATGGACTTTGGTTTTCAAAAAATCAGTTGTCTTTGGATATCACTATGTAGTCCTCCCAAATATTGACTTAAAAAATTATTCTTACTGGGAGATATAATCAATTGAATGGCCCATTTTTGAAAGTCAATGGTCGACTCTTGCATGGTTTTTCCTTGTCTCTGTTGAAAGAGATTCCATTTTATCTTTTTTTTCTTACTCATATCCACTGGGATAGAACTACCACATAATGAGATTCTTTAATGTTTCCCATTGATTTACTAGTGGTTCCTGCTCAATTATTCGAGTGGTAACATAACTTTCCCACTAGGTTAATGCATGGCCTTCTAAATTTAACCAAGTGAAAGAGATTATTTTCTCTTCACTAATTGCATGCACACTTAAATAAACATCAAGTTGTTGTAACCATTGATTGAATTTAAGGGTGAAAATCTCAACTACATAAGGCTTGAAGTCACTCTTCGCTTTCTCTCTGATGGGTGTTTGGACTTTTATAGTGTTCCCCTTTTGCCACTTTTGCTTCTCTTCTCATTCAGATTCTTCTTATTTAGAACTCAAGTCTCAAACTTCATCCATGAGGTTATGTTATTGTTTGACCTTGTCATGCTTATGGTCTGCTACAACATGTTTAGAGACATATTGATCATTTGATTCTTTAGATTAATAAGTTTGGTTTCCAACTCACTGCCTTCTTGATTGTCTCCTATATCAAAATATTGAGATTGTTTCTTTCTTCTTCTTGTTCCAATCTTAGTTTTATGAGGAGTGCTCCCTTTAAACCAGGATTGTTTACTTTGTCAATAGGGTGCACATAACACATGTACTCCTCTCCTTGTACTGCTCCTCAAGAATGTCCAAATATAGCAATTGAAAACCTCAATTTGGGTGGAGCGCTTCTCAAGGTTGACTATCATTCTTCCTTAAGATCATACATTATTGCCATGTGTGCTCCTTTGAGCTAGGGCACTCAAACCAAGCATTTAACCTTTGACCACATATTCTTTGTCTTGCAATGGGCGTTGGGACCATTAAGACCATTCTCCTACTTGCTTGAAGTAGTATTACCAACTTTTACTTCGTTATTAGATCGTTTGATCTCTTCCCTTCCAATTCTTTCTTGTTTGTGCCTGGCACTATATCTGGCACTATACCTAGTACCATTCAAAGTAAATATTAGATTACAATGCATATAATTCATATAGAGTGATATATAGTACCATATAGTACCTGGTACCTGGTACCATCCCTTCCCTTCCAATTCCAAACCTTCTAATTCAAACCTTCTGCTCTATATGGTGCCTCTTTATCTATGAGTCTATGCTTTTCTTTCTTTACCAGAATCTATGCATGCATTCTTGTTTTGTCTGTCTGTACCATATTCTATAGTGAAACCACACACTATGGCTCTATGAAGGCTAGTGAACTGGTTCCAATCTCTATGGTTATGTTCCATCATTATGGCTACTGAATGAGTTCAACCTTTCTAAGCTTCTAAGAAGGCTAGTGTGATTCATGCAATCTATCTTGATTCATCCCATCCTTAGTGATTGAGTTCAACTTCCCACTTCTTTATTTGCAATCTGAAGTGAGTAGTTCCACTTCCCTCTCTATGGTTCCATCTAAAGAGGATGAGTTCCCACTTAGCTTCTCTAAGAAGTAGTGTATTAGTTCCCACTCTATGGCTCTAAGTAGTGCAAGGCTCACAAGGGGCCAACTTTGGGAAAATCAAGGATCTTGCCACTGTCACCTCAGCAAGATGCCCTCTAACTTTGGACTGGGAGATCAATCTTTGGGGGTATCCCAAGGAATCACCTTGGATATAAGTGTTATTTTAATGATGTCCAAGCACAAGAGAGATTACACTCAATCTGAAGGTGAAATAAGTTAAGTCATGGGAGTCATAGTAGTTATGTTGTAGAAGACTAGTATCACAGAAAAGAGACTACTTCTATTTAGAGTGAGTAATTGCATTAGACAATAAGCATGTACACGTTTAGAGTATGTCACAATGTATTTAACCGACCAGATATGCAACAATATGTAAGGTTACTTTTTCACATGGTAACATCCCCTCTTAGCTGAGGGGAATTGAATCATTTTCAGCAAGAACTGGCTTTGCTTGTTAAAGCCAAATTCAGTTTATTCTATAATGATTTTGAATTTCTTCCTATTGGGGCATAAAATCCTATGCTAGCATTGCTGGCTTAATTAAGATGGGAAAATCCTTGTATTCTTGCCTTTAGATTGTTGTAGATCTCTTTATTCCACGATGTATTCTAAAACAAATGCAGGACGCTTTCAAATTTGATTGACTTTAGCTTAAACAAAACATGGAAATATTGAGGTTCAAATTGCTATATTCAATACTGAAGTTATCTAATTTATTAAGCAATGGGTGAAGTGATTAAACCAAAGCACAGGCGCCCATCTTCCAAGACACTTGGGGCATGATTTGAAGCTGAGTTTAACTATTTTCTTACCACCCCAATTTCTTAGAAAGGTACTCCCCTTCAGGACACTTGGACGAATAGAGACAGTTGCAAATATTTATGGCAGACAGTACAACTCTCTGCTATTGGTTTTCTATGGAAATATCAATGTAAGGCTACTTTTCTTGAGGAACCATCCCCTCTTAAGCTCAAGGAAATTTAGGCTTTTCAAACAAGAATTGGCTTTGCTTGTTAAGGGAAAATTCATTGTTTTCCATAAAGATTTTGAATCCCTTCCTATTAGGGCACAGACTCCTATGCTAGCACTTCGGGGTTAACTAGGATAGTATTAGTAATTTCTTTGTATTTTTATCATTAGATGGTTGTAGCTCGCTTTGTTCCATGATGTACTAACAAAATAGCATATGATGCATTTCTCAAAAAACATAGAACTCTGTCAAATTTTACTTGAATTAAGCTCAAAAGAAGCACTGAAATAAGCTGAAAAGAAGCACTGAAATAATAGAGTTGCTAAGAATGGGGTTGTAGAGTAACAATTACATCATTGAGATAGATAAAACCATGATCCATGACGTGGATTTACCCATTTGTCTTTAAGACAAAGCTTACAACATAGATGTCTATATCTTGAACCAATGTCCTCACAGGATCTTGAAGGACAAAACACCAAAGAAATATTTTACCAGTGAGAAGCCACAAGTATTACATTTCCATATCTTTTTGTTTGTCCAATTTATATTCATATTCATGATAAGAAAAGGACTAAACTTGAACCCTTGAATATAAAGGGGATATTTGTTGGATAGAGTAATACATCTGAGGCTTACTGAATCCAAATTCAAGTTCAAATGAACATATTGGTGAGCAAGGATATGAAGTTTGATGAGGATGAATGGTCCTCAAAATCATAGAAAAATCCTATAGTGATTAATGAACACAAAAAGCTTGTTGTTCCAGATTCTGTTCTAAAATTGAAAAAGAAATCAAAGTCAAATCAACAAGATTCTAGTAAAAAAACAGAGACCTCATTACATTCTAGTGTATCCAGGAAGTCAAGATGGCTTATTCAAACATTATAGGGTGTACAGGAACAAGTGGGAGCATCTATGTCCACGTCTCAGGTGAGTCATCAAACTACAAAATTTCCTACTTATGTTGCACTATTGTCCTCTATTCTTCAGACATAGCCCTCCCTTTTTTAGGGGTAGCTGCTAAGAAGGTACGAAAGGATGTCATAACCAAGTAGTATAACTCATTTCTTGAGAATTATCTCTTGGATATGTTCCAAGACCTACTAGGGAATCAATGATTGATTTTAGACGGTTTGACAAGATCAAGCATGTAGTTGATGGGAGCATTGAAAAGTGTAATGTTCCTTTCCGAAAAAGCCTTAAATTTTCAATAGGTTTCTGAGTGTGTGTGAGGTTTAGTGATGTGTTCTAGCAACAATTTAGCCACGTGTAGTTGTAGGTTCACCTTTACAAATTTCACCCAATTAAATGTGCATAAAAAACTAACGTGCATACCAAAATAAAGTACTCCAAGCGCTCAAATAGATTTATGAAAGTTCAGAAATTTACATATGTATATAGCTGGTACATCACAGATAAATAAAATAGAGGAGATTCTTTCACATTAACCAACTAAATACACAAAGACATAAGAAAATCAAGGAACCTGTGACCTCTGTCTCACGGTGTGCTTCCAGAGTGGTAGTTGAAGAAGGAATGTGACCAACAATACATCATAAACTTCAGCAAGGAAATATTCTATGTGTTCTTCCCTCAGGGTACTACGATTTCAATGGTCCACAGTTAACAGATTTGTAATCCAGCAGATGGGAAGCTTGTGGCCCTTCCTTTGAGGCTGATATGACATATAAATTCCCCCCACAAACTGTCTAGGTGCACCCAGAATTCTTAACACTACTTCAGTACTCTCTCTCCAACTCCAAATGGCCCAAAATTGATAAATTCATGGCACTGGTGTCTATATAATACTCAGCACTGTGGTTCTCCCTAAACTTAGTTACAACAGAGAGGGATGTTGGCTTTATGCCCAAAATGTGTCCATTTTCAAGAGAAAATTACCACAACCTTGGTATTGGCAAGGGATTCAGCTCGATCACCCTTAGGAATCCTCCAACAAGTAATAATAGCCCACGACCTGTATCAAAGCAAGGAATGCAACCCCCTTCATTCCTAATCTCTGCCTCTATAGAACTCAGGGAAGTCAACCCACAAATTTGACTGATTTCTGGCTTGGGAAACAGTGAAACTCATGCTTCTTTGAGGAAGGAATATCAGACCTGCAAAATCAGATTATGATGCCAATAATCTTTGTGCCAAAATTCTCATCATATCTTTAGAAATAAGCACAAAAATAAAATCCCACTAGGATGGCAAGAATGTTCACCGAAGAAGGGAAAACTAGTTAGGGTAGCAATTAAATCTACTGAAGTTGGGTTAAGGATCTCCCTTGAGACACTTTGGTTGAACTCTTGATCTCACCTTCAGCTAAAAGTAGAATGGTAAGTTAGAATGATCCCCAAATGAGCTCCTTCCCCTCTTTATAATTTCTGTTTGAGCAACCTCTAGAATTTCTTTTAAATATTATTTTATTAGTGAGGGCCACTTTCCACTAAATAGTTTTTTGCCACCTTTTTAATAAAATATTCATTTACTGCCATTCTCCAATAAAATAGTCATTTTTTGCCAATCTCCAAAAAAACAATATTTACCCCTTTGCGAAAATAACCAAAAATGCCAAAAAAGTACAAAATATGCTTGTTGTTCAAATGATAGGGACATTACAGTCTTCCCTGCCTAATATTTCTTGTCCCAAGCAATCCACCTATATGTCTGGGTCCCATACTTTAATAAAAAACCTAGATACAAGAGCCATAATTCTTTCATCCCCATGACTATTAAAACTAATGATGTTTGTGGCATGTGCCATTGTTGAGACCAAAAGGTATTTTGATAATCTTGCATATACTTGTAAAGTTTCCCATCTGTTTTGAACCTGCAACTTTATATTGTTCTAGTACCATGGAGTCCATAGTAGAATGGTTTTCCAGATCCCAACAGGCACAAAGCCATTTCACCAAGGATTCAGAAGTAGCTACTGCATTAGCACCATTAGGCCTAGAAGCCCCTAGCATGGCATCTCTATTCAAGGATTCACAAGTTTCCTCTAGTAGGTATGCAACAAATATTCCATGTATAGTTGCAAACTTAAAGTGAACGCCCATTAAGGCAGAGCAATGTGCATCCATCAATAATGAATTGCAGACTTTAACATTGCAGTTCTGGCTAGAGTCTTAAATGCCCTCCAAACTAACACAACCATATTCCATGGAATAGGCTGCAAAATCAACATGCTTGCCTTCACCAATTAAATTTTTACCTTCCATATGTTTTATTTCTGCTACCAGCTTCCTTCCTTTGATAAAGTAAGAAGAATCATCACCATCTAGAATATGTGGCCAAGAATCAGGTAGAAGAATGAACTTGAAATCTTCCTGAAGTGCAGGTATCTCTAAGGCTTTCTTGCAGTCTTTCTATTCCTCTAAAATAACATTTGGAATAGGATCACAACACGAATCATTGACTTCTTTCATAAGATCGTCACGAGCATTCTCATAAGCAACATTAAAATTATGAACATTAAATTTTGTTTCGTTTTATGGAAGTAGTTTTTGAAAAGACAAGGCTACATGCTATGTTTTTTATGTACACAAAGGTCTCCAGTAGAGAAGACTTATCAGTGTATCAAGAATTTGGCACATTGGCATGCTCTCGTTAGATCCTAGTTCCTTACTAGGGTCACCTTGTGAGTTCTTATGTTGCACTCTTTGAAGAAGAATACCCAGTACATCCAACAATGAATTATCCAACTCTTCACTCTGTAATTGGACAGCCAGCAAGCTCGGAGATGCCAACACCAATTTGTTGTTCCCACAAAAAACAAAGGATAGAAATCCACTTGAACTTGTCTTTTTATTTGTATCTAGAAGTGTAATATTCATAAATTGTGTTTCCAAAGGTCCAACAACATTGCCCTGACTTTGCTGCTCTTCAGTTCGAATACTAGTGTTGACCATAGATATTCCAGATCCTGCAGCTACCTTTGTGCTCTCATTTAGGAAGTCTCCAACAAATAAATGACCATTGCACTCAGGGTTGAAGGTTGTAGTGGCCAATGTTTGTGGGCACAGAAAAGCAGTAGCAATACTATTCACCAACTCTTTGTTATTGACCACTTGTAAAAGACAAGACGTTATATACAACGATGTAAGAGTGCTCATCTTGGGATGAGATAAATTAAGGGATGGTAGAAAATCTTGCAAAACCAATAAATGAAGAAAATTATGTGTCATCGGTCTGCTCAAATCAGAAATACTGGCACAAATTATGTCACTGCAGTAATAAAGGTCATCTCTGATTTCTTCAACTATAGAAAATAATGTTGTTGTAATCTCAGAAACATCATCAACCTGTACTGCACGAACAACAAGAACATCTAATTTTAAGCTTTTCTCCTTGAGGAATTTCACCAAATCTGAGTATGATAACATTGTGTGGCTTGTGAGAAACTTGTTGACACTTTCATCGCCTCTATATATAGCAAGTGTCAAAGCACGTACAACTGTGTGGACCATGGTGTCTTTATAATAAGCGAATTCAACAACCTCACTATACAATGGGAAGGAAAATACAACATTCTAAGATTCCATATTGAAAGAGAAATGCCTTTTAATTATAAGTTCCAATCGATTGAGTATTGTATTAGCCTTACTTATATTTTGCACCCTTGAAGCTTCCCACAACAAGCGCAATTTCGGATGTCCTTCAATCTCATCTTGTAGCCTTTTGATAACATTGTAAATTTGATGAAATTTCCTGTTCCCCATCAAGGGTACCAAATGATTATTTGATGAGCCCCAAAATCCCTTAACATCAATTTCTAGACAAGCCAGCAGTTCTTCTATAGCATTAATTTCTCCATTACTTCTCAAAGGGTGGCGAGCCCAATGCCTCAAAAGGCGTTCTACAAATAGAGCCTTGCAAATTTTGTAGGGAGAAATAATTCTATACTAAGAAAGATCATCATCTGGCTTCATTCTATGAAAATGTGCAACTAAATCTCCAAGGGTATAGATTGTAAGTTCTTATTGAATGACTCCATCGAGTGGGGCAAACCCTGAAGAGATTGAATGCAACCTATCCACAAAAGCTGATACATATAGATTATGTAACAAGAATTTAGCTCCGCTGGAATTTGATTCTTTGACCTTTCCAATAGTGCCAATAATCTTCTTCAGTGTAAATGTCATATCAGAAATTAGTGCACATTTAGGAAGGAAATCTAAAATAAATGCACCTGGCTGTATTACTGAAGTCATCACACCTAATTCCTTCATGGTTTTTCGAGGTGTTCATTTCAAAATCTGCAAAGCCTCAAAAGGAGATGGACTATTGGTTGAATGATAATCATATTCATTTAAGAAGGGCCAAAAGGTACTAGGCACACCTTCCTTTAACGATGTTTCCAGATTTAAAGTCTTAATACCCTCTGGCCTGCAAATTTCCTTAACAAAGAGTGGAGGATATGGTTCTGCAGCTTCTTCATTGAAAGTATGCCAATGGCCCATTTTCTCAATTAGGCCATTCCCGAAGGAACTGCACCATTTCTGGTGTATTCTCCCCTTACCTCGATCAAAAACTATAATTATGTTGTTGGGTAACTGAGTGGAGGTATTTTTGTTGCTATCTTGATGATACATATACCCCAATTCAATACCTTCCATTTTACAAGAGTTGAAAAGAGTCTCCTTCATAATTTGATCCTTGTTTGAACTTTCGGAAAATTTCATGTTTCTTCCTTGTAAAGTAATCACACATGGCAATAAACCCAAGGTCCTGCTACTCTATGTTGGATCAGTAATATTTTCTTTACGAGTACTAGGGATAGCTGGATTATCCCTCTCAAATATCTTCCTTTCAGGTCCAATGTGTTCTAACAAGACTCCAAGTCGTTTGATGGACAACTCAGCTTGTTGTTCCTTGATAGTCGTAGAATAATTCTTATTGATACTACCACCAGCATTATTTATAGAATGACCAGTGTCACCATAATCTTCTTGGCTAGGTTTGGACTTCTCTGGTCCTCTGTTACCTGTCAAATAATCATTTTCATCAATGCCCTAAGGATGCTTTCTGGAAAAGTGATCTTCATATCCTTCTCCATATCCTTTGTTTGATTCATCACTTTTGTTCTAGCTCCCTTCATATGTAATTTCCAAAGCTCCTTGATCTTTGGCAGTCTTCAAGTCTTCCTCTATGCCTGCCTTAGTATACACCACTAAGTCTTTAGTTCTGCTTATATCATCATCTTCAGACTTGTATTTACTTTCCTTTTTTCCTTGCCATCTTGATGATACCCATGCCTCCATGAGCTCTGTCACCCTCAAGAAATTTGTAGATAATTGCTCAAACAATTCATGCATTGTCCTTTGTTGCCTTGGTATTGCTTTAGCAACAACTACTAGCCCCCTTTTTCCTACACGAAATGCAGATGGAATTAATACAATATGATTTCTCCAATCGATAGAAGATCATTCTTGATCTCAGAGATCCTTAAGAAGTAGGATTGAATATCCTCGTCTTTACCCTTCTTAATATCCTTCAGCTTATTTTTGAGAAATAAAATTTGATTTGCATCACTAACCTTGAACATGCTTACCAATTTGTCATAGATATCCTTGGAGGTGTTTAGATCAGAGATGTAGGCCACCAAATGCTTGTCAATGGAATCTCTGATAATCTTCTTCGCTTTGAATTCACCCTTGGTGTACTTGTTCTTTGTAGCAGTTGGTGCATTTGATGAAGGCTCAGGGATTTTACCCTTCACATAATCCAACACTTCTTGATCTTCCAATGTCAGATCAAGAGACATCTTCCATCTGTGATAGTCAGACTTTTCACGGAGCTTGTCTTCACTCGGGAAGTGGGATGAGGAACCCATTGAGCCTTTTTTCCTTTCCAACTGTCTTCGATGATTGCTCTTCCACTCTTGCTTGGGATTTGTCTTCACCTTAGCTCTGATACCATGTTAAATTTAGGTATGTTCTATGCTTAGAGAAATTTACTTCAATTTTTCATATTAGCCCAATGTCAATATTAAGATTAGCAATCACATCAGCATGATAGTAAAGTGTAGATAGAACATAAACATAAACAATAGAAGACATGCAAAGACAAGAGGACACAAGATGTGCCACCAGCCAGGGACAAACCCAAATATGGGGAAACCCTTGATCAATTCTTCTTATATTCTTCAATAGTTCAGCAGAGAGAAAGAGATAGAGTACAATGATTTGAAGTCAATACTTGACTTGCCAAATAGGAGATCAAAGATCTTCTCCGTGACGATGATGCAATGAGGTTGAAATTCTGATACCAAGGACTGAAGATATGCAGCAGATGATAGTCCTAGAACAACTCAACCAATTACCTAGAATACTGAGGCTTTCCTTCAATAAGACTCTCCTTCCTTCGTTGCTTCACTGATCATGATAAGGCTGCTAATCTGGCACTTTTCATATGCTGCAAGGACTGGTGCATTTCATGGCAGACTTGGTCACTGGTTAGGGCACAAGCTCTGAGTGCCACAACACCTTAAACACACCCCATAGTCCACCTATTGACTATGGCTAGCCTTCATACAACCCCTCCAACCATACACTGCCTTATAGGGCTGCTTACCTTCTGAACACAGCTCCTAAAAAGGTCTCCAACTGCTAGCTATGGCCTGTGGCCTAGCCCAGCAGTGGACTGTAACTTTGATCCCTTCAAACAGTGACCCAATCAGCCCTTAAACAATAGTTTCTTTCTCCTCCTTTAAGCGTCTTCTACTGCCTTGCAAATCGAGCTCAAGACCAACCTTATCATGCCTAAACAACCTTGAATGAGACCACGTTGTCACCTACAACAATGTGGTATTAACACAGAACCTTCACACTGTTGTAGTACTCCTTTTGCTGCGGCTAGGTCCACACTTCTAGTTGCGTCTAAGGGTCCCTTTCAAGCTGTGATAAGGGCTCCTCTAACTACAGCTTTAGGCCTTCATATGTTTTTTATTAGGGCCTCACAAACTACAGCTAGGAGAGTTGTGTATAAGGCATTTTCATGACAGTAAATAGGAGCCTCCCAAGACTGCGTATGGGTCTCTCTTGACAGCGGATTAGGGTTGCTGATTAGGTCTCCTGCTGCTGCGTAATAAGGCTTGTTGTTAGGGCATTAGGGCACCTCTAAGACAACGACCATACATCCTTAGGGCATGGCTAGATCTCCCTTTTGAACAGTGGCTAGGCTTCCTCCATCAACTGCGTATAGAACCCTTCCTCCACTGCGTCTAGGGCTTCTCCCTCTTGATTTCTCTAGCCACCAAACCCAAATGAGTGGAGAGAGATCTTAGGAGAAGTGTGTGTGCAAAATGACTTGAAGACGTCTTCTATTTATAATGAAATGTTGACGATAAGTTGGGGTAATTTGGTTGCTGGCCGACCTTGACAAATTGTCAAGTAACACAAATAAATTCATATCTCCATGAATACATGTCGGAATTGGATGATCTTTAGATCAATCCTACACCTCTCAATGAGAGGAATCCAAGAAAAATATCAGTTTCCATAAATAAGAAGACCCACATGGAGTTTGGCCCTAGTTTCCAATTTTAACAGTTAAGCCATTGACCAATGTTTATGGCCAACCCCACCTGTATCATGTATAACGTGATTTTCAAAGGAGTCAATATTGGTGCAAGTGTAATGTCCCTCTCTGAATGATCACACCAAGGGAAAAAAAAGATATAAAAAAGACACCAGTGGAATTTTGATGATAAAAGAGAGATGAAGCTCACTCTTTTTGATGATAAAAGAGAGATGAAGCTCACTCTTTGGGCATGCACAATCATTTTCTCATAACAATTTGGAGAGCTCTTGTGGCTTTTGAGTGCTAAGGGTGAAACCCTTGAATGAATTAGTTTTGGTAGTGAAACAAATCCACCCTAGTTGATTAGAAAAAAAAAGACCACTCAGATATTTCATTGGTATTTATTGCTAAAGATTCATCTCATTGCCAGGTCATGGGTACCACTAGAGATTGTGGGATTTTTGGAGGTCATATTTTCCATCTATAGTTCGTGTAGGAAAAAGGGGGCTGATTCACTCATTGCTAGACTTTGGGATCACTTGAGGAGGTCGTACCAGTTATTATCAGTAAGTTGAAGGTATTTTTTGTGGGTAGTTTCACCTAGATTTTCGCTGACCTATCCAACACCAATTTTTTTCTTAGAAGTTCAAGCCATCATTTGCCAGGCTGTGGCATCAAAAGGGAGGGTCAAACTAGGCATCAAATATGCTCCAGTATAGTAATTCACAACATGTTCTTTGCTTAGGTTAGATACTTCATTCAACCATATGCCCATTAATCCATTTACCAATCACATTAGACATTATATAACAATAACTGATGAAAGAACATAAATGATAGATGCAAAAGACAAGCTAAGACAAAAAGACACGAGAATATGGCTCAAGCTAGGGAAAAACCCCAAGATGGGGAAAACCCTTGATCAAATCTTCTTATTATTATCATCAAATGTTCAACAGAGAAAGAGAGAGAGTACAATGATATAAAATAACTTGCGAATATGAAGATCAGACATCACTGCTCTTAGATCCATTCAATCTTGTAATCTGGGCAGTCTAGTCATAGAGGACAAATCATATTGTTGTAGAAGATTGGTTTGGTTAGGGCAACAACAGTGCACTGCTTTCTAAGTTGACTGATCCAAAAATCCTCCTTTCTATTGCGGCCTTCCTTATTTCACATGATGCTCCCTTTCACTGGCTTAAGGAGTTGGTTTATGACCACATTAAGGTCACCATTGATATTATCTTTGTGGTTCTGGATTAGGGCTTCTGAAGCATGCTGCTCCAACCCTTGAATATCTGCAAACAGTGCAACCTTTTTCTTCTTACAAGGGCTCTATTATTTGTAGTAGTCCTAGCATGTTTTTAAGTTTCCATGTCATCCTCAACAAGCACCCGAATACTATCATATAAGGTCAGCGACTTTCGGTTGTATTTCAGCTTCGTGGGCAAGTGATTCAAGGCTTGCGGTCAAGCTGTGAGAATATCTTCTAGCTGCGGCCAAACTACAGGAAGAAGTCCCATACGAAACAAGTCACAACCCATATATAAGATTGTCCTTAACCATAGTGAAGCACTGCTTCCAAACTCGAACCTGTTATGACAAAGCCCTAACCAAAACAGTGCCAACCATAACCAGAATTTATCCTCCTTAATCTTCGCTGCCACAGAGATATCTTTTTCTTTTGATTGATGTGTCCCAAATGAGAGAGAATGCTCCTCTATATATACAATTCAGTGGAGTTGAGTGGGCGTGACTTTTGATCTTCTTAAGCCGACATATAGTTGAGGCCGACCTAAATAATTTACATGAGAGAAACATAAATTCAAAATTCCACTTCTACTTATCCAAATTTGATGATCTTTAGATCGATTTTGGTCCTCTCGAAAAGAGGAATTCAATGCCACAATTATCTTCCCCAAAGGAGCTATTCAAAGTGGAATTTGGCCCTAGTTTCCATTTTTAACAAAAATAACCATCAATATTTTTTTCTAGCATTTTGGGCTGAATTCACAATAGTATGCTAAAAAGTGTCATTTCAATGTCTGGAAATTAGGATATATAAATGTGAGATATATACTCTACATATTTGGGTTATCTCCTTTTCAAATATGAGTTTTTTTAGGCTACATGTTAATTGTTTGAGCTTTGAACTTTGAAGAAATTCTTGAATGGACTTTGTAAATACTCGAATGAATGGACTAAGGCAGTGGTACCATAAATTGTGTTATTTCAAAGATTTGACTTCCATATTTTCACAAAATACAATGTCCTCAATAAATACTTATGTTTAGGATTATATATGTGTTGGAGCGGTTCGTATATGTTTTACTATAATCCTGATGTTGACAAGATTTAGTTGACTTTTTTCATCAATTGCTCATAGAATATGAAAAAGGAAATGATTGTCAAAATGTGGCAAAAATTACATTTCTCTTGATTTCCTTTTTTTATTGTTCATGACAAGATAATCATGTTGCAAGAATGAGTTATCCTACAGTCTGTTTCAATTTGTGGATTTTTTTTCCTCCCATTTTTTTACAATGATGTAGATTTCATTTTCATGTTGATGGTTTTTGCATGTTATCTAGCCCCAAATGTTGGTAATGGAGTGGATCTTGAGAAGTAGTCGTGGACACAGACTCTATCAGAGGTTAATGTTACAATACCACTTCCACTTGGCATCAAATTTTTTTTAATGGTCTGTGACATAAAGAAGAGTTATTTAACGACAAAGTTGAAAGGGCAACCACATGTTTTAGTTGTAAGTCATTTATTTGCGTTTCTTAGCTGTAAGTTATTTGTTTGATTTTGAGCTTTATCAGATCAATTATTTCAATAATCCAATATGCATGGCTTGTATTTCTCACCCAATGTTAGTTACTTGACATGGTTGATATAACATTCAATTCTAGGCCACTTTTATTTTAAGTCAGATATTTTATTGATTAAAAGGATGTTCATATTTTGATTGGTTTACTTGGAGCTTGATTTAAATTTTTTTTGTAAATTCCACGTGGATGTTATTTTTTCAGGGTGAGCTCTTTGCACCAGTAAGGTCATATGAGTCCTAGAACATAGGTATACAACAAGCGCATCTTTGGCCTTTGTTGTGTATCTGTTATTCTTTATATCATTAATGGATGGCTATTGATTGATGTAAAACAGAGGATGGGAAGGTCTTGCCAATTATCTTGACAAAACAAAATCAAATGGAGTGGTAGAATTGTGTTTTAAAGGGTGAGCCAAAAATCAGTGCTTGAAAGGTAGAACTTGAGAATAGCAAGCTATCTAATATGGATCTAGAGACACAACAGACCGTGGCAAAAAAATGATGGTATTGACAAGTCTTCCCTGCAAATAAGCTCTAACTGTTAGACCACTGCCCAAATTTCAGTTATCTACAATGGAAATAATGACTCTAGCTTTATTTGTATGAATAACGACTTTGGCCATTGTCTTGTTCATTTCCTATGAATGATTTTGATTTTCAAACTCCAACTAGTTTGTTAAACTAATTAAAGCTTTGATGACAAACATATAGTTTTCAAAGCTCTTTTCTAAATCTATTTTCTTGAGCAAATTTGTATTTTTACTTTAGGTATTGTAGATTGCTACTGTGTGACATATGCTATGATATAATTGCCTGGATAAATAGACATAAGTGTTGTACAACATAGTCTTTTTTAAATATAAAGAAACAAAATTTCCAAATACAAAGTTTATTAATTAAGAACATCTTTTAAACTTCTTAGCTAAGTTATGATTATATTTTGGTAGGGGATTTTGTGTATGTTGATATTGTGTTGTCTCTTTGGTTTTTGTCAGGTAACAATGGTTAATAAGGAATGTGTTCTTGAGTAGCAGACACACATCTTATTCTACTATCGACATGGATTTCCATGGTTTTCAAGCATGGCAACAAAAACGTAGATGTCAGTGGGATCTCCAAAGTCTGTGTTGGATGAATTTAATACTAGTGATGATTTTGACTCCTTGTCAGATAAATAATGTCACAAGTCAAATTCAAATAAACAAAAGCAACTCAAGAATGAAGGTAAAGCTATTGCTTTCTGTCCAAGTCAATTTTTTTTATTTGTTGATTGATGTCATGTTTTGAGTGCAGACTCGTGAACTTCCATATATATATATTTCCCCTTCACATAAACCAACATGCAATTTGGAAGTTCACGAGTCTGCACTCAAAACATGACATCAATCAACAAATAAAAAAAATTGACTTGGACAGATATATATATATATATATATATCATATGTCGTTCATGGTTTCTGAAGATTCGTGTTACATTTGCATAGAAGTTTAGATATCATTCAGATATTTAAACACCAAACAACAACATTGAGATTTTTCTTTTGCTCAACCTATAAAATATTGCATCTGTCTTCATCAATGCTCTTCTTCCATATGCTATCCACTTATGACATTTCCTTTGCAATATTTGGTGCATTTGCTATTTATAGGTTATAAATGTCTTCAGAGTTTCACTTCTAATTGAGTATTCAATTGAACATATTGATTCTCTTATACATAACTATTTTTCCCTTCACCCACTTTTCAAAACTTTGATAACCATTAGGTAGGGACATGCAGCTTCGATGTTGCTTTGCTTGTTTAGTAAAATATTGCCGAGACTTTAATTTATTGAAAGCTGTAGAATTTACAATTTATGAAGTTTCAAAGTCTAATTCTTTAAAGGGTGCTAGCTCAATGGAAGAGCACCTGCTTTACAAGCAGGAGGTTGGTGGTTCGATTCCATCGTGCCCTGACATCCATATGGAATGACGACGATCAATTTTTGGTGATGGAGGCTATTTTGACCATCACCAATGAGCATTGGTGAAATTTTTTGACCCTCACCAAAATATGAAATGGTGACGGTCAACGAACGCCACCATATATACGCATCAATAGTGACGACCCTCAAAGGTCTGTAACCATAAATCGTTGTTGTTGATATGAAATGGTGATGGTCGTTGTCCGTCATTATAGTCATTATTCGTGACGGACCTTGAATGTCACCACAACACCTATACTTCTGGCAATGCGGCTTTTGGTGACGGTCAATGAACGTCACCATATATATGCACCAATAGTGACGGCTATGAAAGATCCATCACAATAAATTGTTGTTCATATGAAATGGTGACGATCACTATCTGCCATTATAATCAATATTCGTGACGGACCTTGAATGTCACCATAACACTCATAATAAAAAAAAAAAATTACATTTGTACTGATGCATACTCTTGTTAGTACGCAAGTACACACCTACAGAAAGATACAACTTTCTCTCATTCTCTAGCACCCATTGGAAGGGAGCTACAACCCCCTTAATTCATTTACTGACTCCTACCAGGAGAGAGCTCCTACCCCCTTTCTGAAGGTTGCAACCCTCGGCTTCATGTGGACCACCTTTCAAAACATTTCAAACTCGATCCACCTATCAAACAATCATCACACAACCTGTGGGTCACCTCTCATCAAGTATTTAAACTAGATCCATATCAATCATAAACCCAAACAACCTGAAGTACTTAATCTGAGACACAATCACACTGTAAATCAACTGAAAACTAAAGCATCAAGTCATTGAATTCAAAACCCAACTAGAAGCAACAAATATTAAATTTTGTATGCAACTTTACAGAATAAGACTCGCATATATATGCACTTTCTCTATATCACACTTGCATACATATATTAGAGTACTAAAAATGAATCATCAATCACTCGACCATACTTAGATCATTCCATCAGTCATAGATCACTTGAACCAATCACAATTATTGAATTAAACACAGATCACCATTATGTAGCATCAATATCAATCAATATACCTTTCATTAGTTAACAATCAACACAGTCAAATACAAATCATTATAATAAAGACATCATCGATATACAACAGAAATCATAACATAATTGATTAAAGAAATCATCATTAAGCCAGAATGTGAAACCCTAGAATGTATACACGATGTGCTTGAGACATACCCACGTATGTACACGCTTACAATGAATAATACCCACGTACAGGTGTGTACATATTGGAAATTATTTCACAGAATATATACGTGACCCTATAGATATGTATCCGCGTATGTATGTGATTATCCTGAAATAAACCTGTGTACAGATCTTGAAATTTGTGAGTCAAACCTTAGCTACAACCACAACACATACTACACATACTTCACCAGCACATATTCACATCAGAGCATTATTATCATCACATATTTATAAACGTTAGCCAAAATAGATTGAGAAAGTATACTAATTATTCTTTATTATACTTTCAAATCTATCAGATCTAAGTCTTCTCCTTTCTTGATGGGGTGCACTCGTTTCAGATCAAATAATTTAAAGATAATCCAATACTTGCACTGCCAACACTATGATCTACATCTCTTTATATAATATTTTCCTTAGCCAATACCTAAAGCAAATACTTTGGTTATGTTGTAAGTATTCTTTGACGATATGAAATAATCATTGTTGCACCCATTACTATGGGCCAATACCATGGTAAAGACCCTTGGTAACCATATTACCATGGTGTAGATTCTATAAGAGACTTTTCTTCACAATACCTACATATGTACGTGATCTTGCTTCATATAACCTGTGTATACTTTCCCAAAATTCATATTTAAAACCTTTGTCTTTGAACTGTCATTTCTCTATTCACCACATTTATAGCATCTGTTCCAATCATTATTAAGTGGGTTTCCATAAAGGACAACAAATTAGCTATAATGCCAACAATAACACCTTTGTTGTTGTAAAACGACACTTTCCGTTCGCAGTCACACACACTTCACTGTTTATTCTTAAGGAATGTGCATAAAGTGGCGTTTTAATGTATATTCATTGTTGATCAATCGTATCTAAGTTTTCTTGATGAGTTAGTATGTGTCGCACATGGTTTTATGTATAGAAATCATCTTTCTCACCCTATGACCAATCATCCAGACAAACAAATTTCGTTTGCAAAGTCAGCCCATTAAGTCTAAGAGCACATGAACGCACTCTGAAGCCTCGATGGGAGACCCTTCATTGTTCAAAAGTGCACTTTGAGCCCTCTTGGAGAGATGGGACCACTCCAAAAGCACGAATCCCCTTCCTTGTTCCAAATTGTGCTCTCTAAATTGACTAAGTCTTCCTTCAGTGCACCCTGAAAACCTGAAGCTCAATCCTCTATCATCCCTGTTGGGTGCAGGAATTGAACTTGAGCAAACTCCTCAACACTTAAATTTTCAACCCGGGGGATTCGTAAACTTAGAGATGAAGCATAGGCAATGCCAGAGATGGTATGAATATTTCTAATATTAATCCCTACTTTCTTTGAAGGAAAGATTGCAGAATCAAACTAAAGAGAGAAAAAGGCAACTTGAACCATCAAAATAATTTAAGACTGGAACAAGGAAGAATGCATTTGCAAAAGAGATTTAGAAATAAAGGACAATCACTCTAGCTAACTATTGATTAACTACTGAGTGTGTGTTTTCTTTAGCAGAGACACTTTAGCAGTCTCAACAGATGGGCCCTTCAAACTTGTTTATGTAGAGATTTCCCTCTTACACTAATTTGTCTTGCACTAGTGCAGTCTGCTTGCACTAGTGCAGGAACAGAGATTTATGCAGAAGGTATAAATGGTGTCTGTACTAAAAGCGTTTTTCTTCGTGCAAGGGCTTGAACTTTCTCAAGTTCAGAGCACTCAGATCCCGTGGTAAGAAACTAGTTCTTGCACAAGATCAGAGCTTCTTACACTTAGCATTTAATTCTTGAAATAAGTGCTTAAGTACTGCAAGTGTTGTGAAATCAAATTGCACACATAAAAATGAATGTTTCTGATTTTAACAGAGTGCAAAAATAAAGAAACAATCCTTATAATTTATCCTGTCATGAAGTATTAATGAAAGCAAGAAAACTGCTAGAAGTAAACTTAAAAAGGCTTGCTACATCACACCAACTTGCACTGGTGGAGGTTCATTTCTCTTTCTTGGACTAGGCGGGAAAACCAAATCAAACAAAACTGCAAAAAGTGAATAGCACATCAACGTGCACTGGTGCGGGGTTATTTCTCCTGCTTGGACCAGGCGGGGAAAACCAAATCAAACAAAATTGCAGAAAATGAATAGCACACCAACGTGCACTTGTGCAAGGTTATTTCTCCTGCTTGGACCAAGAGAGAAAACCAATCCGAAATTAGGTATAGGAAATGAATAGCACACCAACGTGCACTGGTGCAGGGTTATTTCTCCTGCTTGGACCAGGAGAGAAAACCAATCCGAAATCAGATGTAGGAAAAAGGAAATTTAACTACTTCATGTTGCGGATCTGCTTTCACTCTAACAGGAATACATGTGCTGTAAATTAAATCACACTTGGCAGTAGAAACATAAATTACAAGAACAAAAAATAGGGTAAACGTGCTGGGTTGGCTGGGCCCTAGCCAACCAGCGCATTTCCCTTTCAAATAGAAACGTTGCTCAGTACTTTATCAATTCATCAGCTTTCAAACACAGAAATACGATTTATGAAACATAAGGCGGAGCTCCCTTTCTTATTAATTCATAGAGGCAAATACATGCGTGATTACATAGTCCAGCCCAGATTTGGGCGATAACAAAATACAAGCCTGTTACCACCTCCCTGGTTATATCTCTGTTTTATACAAACTCTATCGAAAAACTATCTCGTCCTATTTACATTCCTCGTTATATAGATCCTTGGCCGAATTCCAAAAGGATCGTTTAACCAATTACATAACCGATATGCAGATTTTAGCTTTCGGCCTTCAAAAAAAGGTAGTTTAACAAAATTGGCCATAACCAATCTCCAACTGTTCATTCTTCATAAATCCGATCTCAGCTACCTTTAATCGACCCTGTTGTCGTGGCTGAAGCTCGGCTGCCTTCAGATCTATCCTGTTGTCGTGGTTGAAGCGGTGCAAAATGAGGCAGTGATCAAGGAGGTATGGATTTGCTGCAAAGATTCGTTGTGCTGGCACCAGTGCAAGATACGATCCTGGACTAGGATCAATGGTCACGGTAAGCACTTGACTACCAAACAAACATTGGAGATATCAATAAGTTACAAGAGTGATTATAAGCAAGAAATCACGTAATAAATAAAAAATTAATGCTAATTTAAGTTAAAAATATGAAATATAAAGTTCATGCGAAATATGTCATTGTTCTTGGACTAGTGCAAGATGAGTGTGTATAAGAGAGGTAAAACAGTGGTAAATGGTTATAACTTAGGAAGGGAAAAATGGTCAAAAGAGAGCAATTTAGGGGGCTAACATCCTCCCATCCCTAAACTGTTGTGTTTCCTCACACAACTCTTTACCTCTGCAAAAAACTTCAAAACTTTAAGCTCTCTAGCTCAATCTTGCTCTGGCATACTGTCATCACCCTGCAATGTTTCATACTTCTTCTTTCTGATATTCTTTAACTTCTTTGTCACCCTTTTAAGTCGCCTAAAACACTGTGCAACTTGGTACTTCCAGATTTTAACTTATCTTTTCCTTTTCTGGATCTCTGCCGTCAATTCTCCGCTGCTTTGTTCTTTATCCTCCTGCGCTTTGGCTACAAGCTACTCTAAATTTTGCACTTGAAGCTCTAACTCAACTACCCGAGCAACAGGAGTTACCAACTCTTTTTCTTTTTTTGTTTCGGCAGGGACTATGTCTTCCTCGGGGACCTCCATATCCGCCATGGTTACATCAGGAAACTCTTCTCCCTCTGGTCCCTCTTTTTCTGGTTCTTCTTCCTCTGGTTCTTCTTCTCCCGGTTCTTCCTCCTCTGGTTTTTCTTCTCCTGCCTCTTCTTTTTCGGATTCTACCTTTTCTTCTTCGGATTCCGCCTCTTCTTCTTCTTTTGTTTCGTCGTTTTCTGCTTCTTTCTCTAGTTCTTCTTCTCGCACTGGTGCTTCTTCTTGTACTAGTGCACGAGGGGATTCCACACCCTGTGGGGACTGTGGTTCTTTCCATGCATCAGAGACTTTACTCTTTTTCCGGGGTTTCTTGATAAAATTGGCCAACAGAGCATCATCCTTGACCTCTGCAAACTTTGTTGTGCTTGCCAGGACTAACAGGTTGTCATTTTCGGGGGTCGAAGGGGTCTCTTCGGCTGGTGTGCTAGACGTCCTCTCATTTGAAGACGAGGCCTTCTCTACTTTTTCAGATCGTTTCCTTTTTGCACTGGTGCCAGAAGGACTTCCCTTTTCATTTTTGCTCGGACCCTTGCTTGCGTTGGCGGGGTCCTCTATCTCCTTTCCAGCGGCTGTCCCTTTGTGCAATTGTTTTAACAGCGCCTCCCATGTCATACCTTTCACTTCCAACTGTTTCAGGACCAAGATTTTTATCAGGCCATGATGATATAACCTTGTGTCGGCCTGGTCTGCCCTTCCGTCCTATACACTTTTAGCCATTTTCTCCAAGCTCTTAAGCAGGAAATAAGGGAAATTCATCCTCCACCGAACATGCTGGCGAGCTTCAAAATGTTGCAGCATTCTAAAATGGTATACCAAGGTGCGGGTGTATCTTCCCTCGCAAGTCACAAACTTTTGTAGAATGAAAAGGAGGTCTTTCCACTGACCCAACAGGGCACTGCACGGAACTCCTACCTTCCAGTCTACCTCTATCTTCTTATCAATGACGAAACGCTGCCATCGTTTCCTTTCTAGCTTCTAATTCTTAAACCATTGTTCTCTAGTGTTCTCTAAGCCCGTTGCTACTGCTATGAATTCCTCTGTGACTTTGAATTTAAGAGGCCCAATTTTCACTCGGCCATTTTTGAAACTCCTTGCAAACTGTAAAGCCACTTCTTTATCATGCTCGTCAAACTTATGCAAAAACTGAAGAAACCTGAGTCTCGCAATAGTGCAAGACTATTGCGATACTCGACAGTCTGCTCTATTTTGCTGAGAGACAGGGGTTCGTTCCAAACAGGCGGCATCGCTGCTTAACGGCTATGAACAGTCGAGTTCTGAAATTTTACATGCAATACCAGGGAAATCAGTCCTTATAAATAGAAATCTAACTGTCCACCATCCTTTCCATCGTATCATTGGTTCATTCGTCGTAGATGCACGACATCTTTGAGGTCAAGCCAGATTGGTACTTGCGGCGGCAGTTTAACAGCTAGGTGAGGTAATAATTATGAGTGAAGGACGTTTAGGATTATGGCGGAGAGGGGTAATTATGTCCAAGAAATGGTTAAAACATTTCCGCATTCCTTCATAATTCAAAAAATAACTTAGCATTCATTAAAAAAGATCATGATTTCTAACTTAAAAAACACCTTGTACTTTAAATAATTTTTCCTAGTTAGTATGATAGCATAAGTACTTCGTTGGTTAAGTGAAATGACTTCATATAAATTTCATGATGACCACTTTCCTATGCCGTATGCTATGAAAAGAGTAACTTGTACTATGTCGCTGACGAGGTGCATGCTTGCACTGATATGCTTGCACCGCTTAAATTATACTATTCTGCTGGTATTGTTTTTCTTGCTTTATCATATAGGACAACATGCTTGTGCTAATGCAAGCATAGTATCTAAAAATAGAGAATTTAAATAAAATATAGGCTGGATTTTCACATGACTTCCTCAACTTATACTGAAAATTTGCTTCGCCCTTTCTTGATGCTTCAAAGCATATACTTTTGCTCTTTGTGTGCGAGATCCTGCAATAAATTCATGAGGGAATGAAGAAGTGGCAAAGGGGAATTTTCAAAATGGGAAGGAATTCTATTACAGGGATTCCAAGAATAGTACCAAAAGAGAGAATAAATAGAAGTCGGATAGGGAAAAAATTTCAAGGGTAAAGTGGGATTTTTTCGAAGCGGACATGGTAAATTTAGAAGAATGTGGGAAGGTTAATCATTCTGGGATTTGAAGAAGAAAACTCAGGGAATATTACGAAAATGGAATGTGAAGAAAGGCATAAAATTTTCTGGAAGGTCTGCCTGCACTGGTGCAAGAAAAATAACTACAGTGAAAATTAGGCATTACTTGAGTAAAAATATCCATGCTAATTACGCCAATTGTATAAAGGTTGGTTTTGCTGAACCTATCTTTACTTGGTGGTAGCTAGCATATCTAAAGATCAAGAAACATTTTTTTTTATTAGAAATTTTTGATCTTCCTGCCAGCAAGCTGGTTTTCAGGTTGATCCTTCCGCAATCATGTCAGCAAACTGATTTTCATAATTACAGGAAAATATATGTTTTTTGTTTTTTGTTTTTTTTTTTTGTTTTTTCTTTAAGAAGAAAGAGAATTCATGTTTTCAAAAGGTTGGTATTACCATTCACCACTATCGTCCCAAATTTCTATTGGACTTGTTGTGTAAAATCTTCCCTGGTAGGTAGCCGAAAATACTTCTTTAACCTGTGTCCATTTACCAAGAATACTGAATTTTGTCCATCAATAGTTTTAACTTCTACTGCTCCATTCTCAAATACTCAGATCACTTCATAAGGTCCCATCTAACGTGTATGGAATTTCCATTTAAAGATTTTAAATCGAGAGTCATAAAGGAGCACCCAATCACTTGGTTGGAATTTCTTTTTCTGAATAGACTTATCATGCCACCTTTTACGTTGCTGCTGAATTAGTATGTTCTATTGAACAACATCCCTACGAAATTCATCTAACTCATTCAATTGGAGAAAATGTTGTTGTTGTGCCTCAGAGAGATCTAGTCCTAATTGAATTGCAGTTCTGAAAGTTTTGATCTGGAATTCAATTGGTAAAAAAACCTGTTTGCCATATACCAGCTCATATGGTGTATGTCCCGTGCTATTTCTACAAGTCATCCATATAAATTTCTACAAATTCTAGATCAGCAACAATGGCCGGGACTGCCCTTTGAAAGGTAGCCGAGGTATTACATAAACCAAAGGGAAGCACTCTGTAAGCAAATGTACCCCATGGACATGTAAAAGTAGTTTTATCCTGATCTTCTGGTGTAATCTGTATCTGGTTATAACCACTGAAGCCATCCAAAAAGGAAAAATATTTCTTTCCTGCAAGGGTATCAAGCACCTGGTCAATGAAAGGGAGAGGGAAGTAATCTTTGAGAGTGGCTTTGTTAAATTCCCGATGATCAATACAAATACACAATCTTCCATATTTTTTAGGTACTAGCACTAATGGAGAGACCCACTGACTGTCAGAAATAGGATAGATAAACCCAGCATCCAAGAGTTTTTGCACTTCTTCCTTCACAATATCTCCTAGAGCTGGATTCATTCGCCTTTGGGGTTGTCGGACAGGTCAGGCTCCTTCCTAAATGTAGATATGATGTGTACAAGTTTCAGGGGGGATGCCCTTCATATCTTCATAACCCCATGCAAAGGCACTAAGATGGTTTTGCAACAAATTCACAAGCTGCTCTCACTGAGATGAGTCCAAATCTGAACTAATATACAAGGATTTACCAGGGCTAATCTCAACAAGAGTAGTATCAGGTTCAGGAGTAATCAAGGGGGTGGTCAAATGCAGCGATACAGAAGAATGAGAATCATGGTTATCTTGAAAATCTAGGCTGAAGATTTGGCTCAATAGCTCAAAATTAGGCATAGTGTCTAGATTATTCAGGAAATCTTGAATCTCATCTTCTTGTGAAGACCCAATATGCTGATGGATAAAGGAAATGGGCTGAGTCTCCTCGTCACTACTCTGATCTAACCATAAAGTATCTCAAAGGTCCTGAGTGGATTTGGCAGGGGGGTATAAGGTAACTTTCTTCCTATATTCTCCATGTGAAATATACATATCACGGGAGCGACATCCAATATATGCATCGGCTGTGGCAAGCCATGGTCAACCCAAGATCAATGGATGTCCTCCTACTGGGTTCTTTGGCTGAAGCACAATGAAATCAGTAGGATATTCCCAAGAATCTGATGAGATGATCACATCGTCCAATACTCCTTCAGGCTTAATTTTAGCTCTATCTACTAATTCAAGCACAGTGGGAGTAGGACAAAGATGAGATAACCGAAGTTGATCCATGGTTTGCTTAGTCATGACATTAATGGCTGCCCCTAGGTCTATCAGAAAATTAGAGACAAGGACATTACCAATCTGAATTGAGACAACAGGGTTTCCAGGATCAGTGTCCTTTTCCATAGACACACATCCCGTCATCAACTTTGTTGCCCTACCAACAAATTGAATGGTTTGGGGTTCCAATCTCTTCCTCCCAGGTTTCTTGAGATAGAGTTCCTTAATGATCTTGGTACAAATAGGGATCTCTTTGATGGCTTGGAGCAAATGTATCTTAATAAAAAGATTCTGAAGCTCTGATGCCAAGCTAGTCTCAGAAATAGGTTCACTTCTTTCCATTACTAGCCTCTCTGGGAAGGGAGGCTGGTTGGAAGAAGATGGTAAGGATTCAGAGGGTAAGGGCTGCTTAGTGACAGCTTTTGGAGAATGATTAAGAGTTTCCTCTTCTTCTTTCTCTTCAACAATCACTCTGGGTTGCTTCTGATTTTCTGGTGTTACGGTCCTTCCCGATCTTAATTGAATATCATGAACCCCAACTAGAATAGATTGGTACTCGAATAAAGGTGGGTTTGTTACATAGATCATTTGCACTGCTTTATTATTGTTAGGATTGGGCATAGGCTGAGCATGCAGCTGAGGAGGTCGAAAAGGTGGAGGTAAAGGTAATGGTGGAGTAGACTGACTCGGAGGTTGAGGCATTGAATAAGGTGTATGTGTAGATGGATATGACTGCATGGGTGGCTAGTACGAATATGGAGAATGAGTTGACCCTCTCCAACCTTGTTGCCATGGTTGAGAAGGTTGCCCATGCTAATATTGGTTTCCATACTGCCACTACTAATTAGTGTTAGGATAAGAATATGCATGTGAATTATAACCAAAATAGTGTGGAGAAAATTCAAGAGCCATACCTGCACCTACCTGAGGCCAATTTCTTTTTGCTCCCATAGCATACAAGTATTCTGCTTTAGGTTGTCCCCCCTGTAAATACAGCTTTAAGTCCTGGTATAGAGGGACATTTTTCTGTGATATGGTCTTCTGCACAAATAACACACTTATTAGTTTCTTTCAAATTAAGAGGACATTCTTTAGGAGGATGCTTGTCTCTACATTTAGGACAGAAAATACTTAAACACTCTTGTTCTTTCATGAATCTTTGCTGAAATTTTAAAGAGTACAACTGTTTGGTAACAGTATTCATTATATCAAAATTTCATGTTTTCCATTTCATTTTCTAGTCCAATAATCATAGCATCAGTAGATTCGGTTTTTCTATTTCTATTTTGAGTTCCTCTACCGGATCTATACTGATTTCTTGAAAATTTCCTGCATAATTCACAAATTTGTTCGAAAGTTTGTTGAGAAATATCACCTTGTCCTAACAGATTTAAATTATTTCTAGCATTATCAATAAGTCCTCTTAAGAACAAGGTTCTAATAGTATTGGAATCAAGCTTAAGTTTCGACCTTTGTAAAATATACAGAAATCTTTCTAGGTAATCTTCAAGAGTTTCATCATCATCCTGTATGATTGTAAAAATCTCATCCTGCATGTCCCTAGTGTTGCAATATTAGATAAAAACACTCTCTTCATCTGTTCCCAAGAGGCTATAATGTTTCCTCCTAACCCCATAAACCAGTGTAAAGCTGAGTCCTTGAGAGTAATAGGAAATAATCTTAGCTTCTGAGCGTCAGTTGAATAATCATAACTTCTACACAAAATATCAAACTCGAATAAAAAAGAGTCAGGATCTTCATGAACTTTACCATGGAAATGAGGGAGAGCTGATGGTGGAATATTCTTCATTTGTGCCACAATATCGGGGTCCACAATTGGAAACACAAAAGTGGATTGTTCCCCACCTACCTAGATTTCACCCATCCCTTTCACATGATCTTCATGGTTTGCAATTGTTTCCTTTTTTCTCCCAACAGGCTGAACCACACCCAAGCTGTTGTCACCGGAATCCAGGTGGACTGTTCCTGTGTGATGGGTTTGAATTGGATTGGGCTTCCTACTCACAGAAGGAGACCCAAAATGAGAATTGTTTTCAGAATTCTTTCGACCCTTAGTGGGATTTGACCCCTACCTTTTCTAGGCATTCATTTCGAAAAAGAAAGAAAAATAACAAACAACTTCTAATAAAAAAATGCTGTCAGAAATCAATCAACACCACTAAAATTCCTTCAAAGAAGTTTTTCCTGTGAAAAAATAATGGAAAAATTACCTCTATTGTATAATCAGAAAATTCTTACCAAATCAAATCGCCTCCCCAGCACGGCGCCAAAATGTTGGGTGCAGGAATTGCACTTAAGAAAACTCCTCAACACTTAAATTGTCAACCCAAGGGATTCGTAAACTTAGAGATGAAGCACATGCAATGCCAGAGATGGTATGAATATTTCTAATATTAATCCCTACTTTCTTTAAAGGAAAGATTGCAGAATCAAACTAAAGAGAGAAAAAGGCAACTTGGACCATCAAAATAATCTAAGACTGGAACAAGGAAGAATGCATTTACAAAAGAGATTTAGAAATAAAGGGCAATCACTCTAGCTAACTATTGATTAACACTAAGTGTGTGTTTTATTTAGTAGAGACACTTTAATAGTCTCAACAGATGGGCCCTTCAAACCTGCTTATGTAGAGATTTCTTTCTTGCACTAATCTGTCTTTCACTAGTGCAGGAACAAAGATTTATGCATAAGATATAAATGGTGTCTATACTAAAAGTGTTTTTTTTCGTGCAAGGGCTTGAACTTTCTCAAGTTGAGAGCACTCAGATCCCATGGCAAGAAACTAGTTCTTGCACCAAATCAGAGCTTCTTACACTTAGCATTTAATTCTTGAAATAAGTGCTTAATTACTGCAAGTGTTGTGAAATCAAATTGCACACATAAAAATGAATGTTTCTGATTTTAACAGAGTGCAGAAATAAAGAAACAATCCTTATAATTTATCCTGTCATGAAGTATTAATGAAAGCAAGAAAACTGTTAGAAGTAAACTTAAAAAGGCTTGTTGCATCACACCAACATGCACTGGTGTAGGTTCATTTCTCCTGCTTGGACCAGGCGGGAAAACCAAATCAAACAGAACTACAGAAAGTGAATAGCACACCAACGTGCACTGGTGCAAGGTTATTTCTCCTGCTTGGACCAGGCGGGGAAAACCAAATCAAACAAAACTGCAGAAAATGAATAGCACACCAACGTGCACTAGTGCAGGGTTATTTCTCCTGCTTGGACCAGGCGGGAAAACCAATCTGAAATCAGGTACAGGAAATGAATAGCACACCAACGTGCACTGGTGCTGGGTTATTTCTCCTACTTGGACCAAGCGAGAAAACCAATCCGAAAGCAGATGCAGGAAAAAGGAAATTTCACTACTTCATGCTGCGGATCCGATTTTACTCTAACAGGAATACATGTGTTGTAAATTAAATCACACTTGGTAGTAGAAACATAGAATACATGAACAAAAAATAGGGTAAATGTGCTGGATTGGCTACGCCCTAGCCAACCAGCGTGTTTCCCTTTCAAATAGAAATGCTGCTCAGTGCTTTATCAATTCATCAGCTTTCAGACACAGGAATACGATTTATGAAATAGAAGGCGGAGCTCCTTTTATTATTAATTCATAGAGGCAAATACATGTGTGATTACATAGTCCAGCCCAGATTTGGGCGATAACAAAATACAAGCCTGTTACCGCCTCCCTGGTTATATCTCTATTCTATACAAACTCTATCGAAAAACTATCTCATCCTATTTACATTCCTCGTTATATAGATCCTTGGCCGAAGGCCAAAAGGATCGTTTAACCAATTACATAACCAATATGCAGAATTTAGCTTTCGGCCTTCAAAATTAGGCAGTTTAACAAAACTGGCTGTAACCAATCTCCAGCTGTTCGTTCTTCATAAATATGATCTCAGCTACCTTTAATTGACCCTGCTGTCGTGGTTGAAGCTCAGCTGCCTTCAGATCTATCCTGCGGTCATGGCTAAAGTGGCGCAAAACGAGGCAGTGATCAAGGAGGTCCGGATCTGTTGCAAAGATCCGTTGTGCTAGCACCGGTGCAAGATCTGATCCTGCACTAGGATCAGTGGTCACGGTAAGCACTTGACTACCAAACAAACATTGGAGATATCGATAAGTTACAAGAGTGATTATAAGCAAGAAATCACGTAATAAATAATTAATTAATGCTAAGTTAAGTTAAAAATATCAAATATAAAGTTTATGCGAAATATGTCATTGTTCTTGGACTAGTGCAAGATGAGGGTGTATAAGAGAGGTAAAATAGTGGTAAATGGTTATAACTTAGGAAGGGAAAAATGGTCAAAAGAGAGCAATTTAGGGCGCTAACAATCCCCTATAGACCCTACACCCTCCTAAATTGTTTGAGCGCATAGGTGCACCTTGAAGGCACGAAGCCCCAACCTTCATCCTTCAAGAGTGTGCCCTGCTCCCTATCTAAGGCCTATTGAGTGCATGGGTGCACCTCGAAGGCATGAAGCCTTAGCTTTCAGCCTTCGAGAGTGAGCCCTGCACCCACTCTCTCTCCCTTGAGCGCATAACGTTCTTGGGAAGCCCAAAGTGATCAAGTGCTCAGTATTTAGCTCAAAAATAAAAGTTCTTAGATTGGCTCGAAAACTATACAAATGTGTCCGTCTCGTCAAGACAATCATAACACAATTTGTTTCACAGAAAACGGATTTCGGATGAAGGAGAAAAGACATGTTGTTTGTTTTCCTAAACAACTAAAAAAAATGCAGAATAGGACAATATGATGACATGGAAGTCTAGTCTTTAGTCCAGTGAGCAAGGGGAACCTTCTTCATTTTTCACCCGCTGAGGTTGTGACAAGTGTCACCTTCGGATTCGCCAGTTTGATTATGTGAAGGTGAAATTTCCTAGTTGACTCCAAAGTGGAATTTGAATTTGTTTTTATTTTAATACTATTATATATATATATATATATATATATAGATATATATTAAACATTACCAACCCGCATATTCCAAAGTTCTAAATCCACATATATCTAAACTATATACCACATTTAAATGTTTTGTGATATGGTATATGCAAAACCAAACTATATCCAAGCATCATATATGTATTGGAAATGTGGATATATAAATCCACATTAAAGTCCAAAGTTCGAGTTTGAATATGGCAATGTTTTGAAATGGGCGGCAAAACATATATGGGTTGGCTAGAGGCGGGTTTGAACCTGTGACCTCCCCCACCCAAACTCTATGCCATACCAACGGACCATCGGAGGAACCATTACAAACGTTGCCAACGAAATTGCATTTAATGCATAGAACGCTCACGACAGGGAAAGGAGGGGAGCCAACCCCCACCCCATGTGACCATGCGCCCGAGCCAAGGGCTGGGCCAGCGCTAAGCGCGCCCTTAATCATGTTTAACAATTAATTAAACCGGTTTAATATTAATTAACTGGAGTTTAAGTTGGTGGTGATTTCGGTAGAGCGCCAAATTCGGCGGAACTGCCGATTTTGGCGAACTTAACTGGAATCTCTCCAAATTTAGCGAGGTTTCCAAGGGAAAAATTGAATGCAGCATATCTTGAGCAATTTTCGACCATATTGAACTCAGAGAGAAGTGTTATTGGCTAATTTGGACCTTCTGGACACATTGGTGCAAGTATTAGGAGCCATAGAGATTTGTAAACAACATTTTTGGCACATTGAGTTAACACAGAGGCCTAAGCCATGGAAGCTGGACCAAGGAGATGTAGCCCAGGAGGGGTGAACTCCTTCATCAAAACACTGTGTTAATGTGTCTCTTTCATGGTTTACTGCATTATACATGTTTGTTGTTCATTATTAGTTTTTAAGCTATTTTTCTCATGAATGTCTTGTTTAACTTAAGGAAATTTACCTGTTTATAAGCACCAACAACTAAGGAAACCTCAGCACAAGGAGCAATAAGAAAACACATATTTATAAATCTGTAATTGTTATTAGCATAACAAAACTCATCATACAAAAATAGATCACAAAGCCTTCCCCTTCATCCTTTGGACTTACAACATGCACCCTACCTTGATTTCTTTCTTCCTTAGGGTGCGCGAGCACATCCCGAAGCCTTGATGCTCCTCCTCCCAGCCCTTCAACCTTTCAGATTGCACCCTTGCACCTTGCACCTTCTTTGACCGTTTCAAGCACACCAAAAGGCACCAATAGGAAAATATGCATAAAACATGGTAGAGTAGGAGATTTTCAAACTAATAGTTGCTCGTCATGAGTGATTGCAGAAACAAGTATTCCATGGACCTCATGGAAAGAACACACAAGGAAGATTGGGCAAAGAGGATAACAAAGGAAACATGAGAACCAATAACACGCCTAAAACTTGATGATCGAAGCACCCTAAAGACTTCAATATTGAAGACCCTTTGGAGGGTGGAAGTGCTATGATTAGAAGATGAACAAAGAACAGGCGTAATGGCAGCTATGTCACCACTGAAGCAGATCCATGCCATCAATCATTGTCAATCCCATTCATCCAAGATGGTGAAATGCCTAGTTTCTTCATATGATGATGTTGAGGTCAAGATGTAAATTTGTAATCATTATAAAGGAAAAACAAGTAGAAGTCCAAGATTCATGTGTGAAATCAAGATTCATGGAAGTCTAAAGGACATGTAACACCAAAATTCATTTGGAACTTCAAAGGTTGTAACAGTCCAAAGGTCACTAGAAGTTAGAAATTCAAGAGTCATGAGAATATGAAAGGTCAATCCTCAAGTTATAAATGGAACCTCATTTCTCATGTAAAGGACTTTTAACCTTGGCTTCTCCCATAAAGCATAAGAGATATAAGTTCGTACTTTTGGGGAGCAAGTAGTGGCTCTAATGCTCCACTATTGGAGCAAGTGATGTTCATTGTATTCATGCATCTTGGGACTTATACTTAATATTTGAAGATGAGAGTTATCAACCATAAAACCCTGGCTTCCCTCTTTCTAGCGCCATAAATGTTGATAGTGTTGGATATGCCCACATTCAAGGGGTCTCCCCAATATGCAATCCCAATTAGCCCTCACATTGTTTGGGATAGGAGCCCCATCCAGAATGCAGCCCCACTCGCATCTACTTAAATATATTCCTTGGCTTTAACTGTCAGAAAGGGAGACCCATAACCCGTAAGTTCGTAAAGGCTATTGGATTAATTCATGGAGCACATAATCGTCCTTATTTTCCAAAGAAGAAAGAAACAACTCCTTCCAGAATAGTGGTTTCTATAGTGGAAGATTTGGTTTTTGTCACCCTTGAATAGTTAGCGGAATCTACAGACAACACAAAAAAACTAGAAAAACCTCCATCTTATAACAGGGGTGACGGGGAAAACGTTCTGCTATCAGATGACACTTTCCATGAGTTAGATGGTCTTGGAGAAGATTCCTTAGATTCTAAAGAAGTGGAGGAGTACAAGGATGAGAACATGGCAGACCAAGGTTTGGATGGGATGACTAAGCGCCCTCTTTCCCTTCCAGGTATTTTACATAAGATGTCAAGACACCTAGAAAAGTTGTTAACTAAATATGACCCTGACAAGGCAATCAAAGCGGAAAACCATTTGAATAACTTCTACTTACACTTGCATACACTCAAGGTACGTTATGACGATGTTGCATGTAGACTCTTTCCTTGTACCTTAGATGGTAGAGCAGTTGCTTAGTATCATAGTCTTCCCACAAATTCAATTCAAAATTAAAGGGGTTTTAGAAAGTTGTTCCTTGAAAAGTTCGTTGATGACAAAACCACAACTATGTTATTAAAGGAGTTAGGGAATCTGAAGAAGGGGGAAAAAGAAAAGGTCAAGGATTTTAATAAGAGGTTCAATCAGGTAATTAACCAATTTCTTCCCGATACGACACCTCATGCCTCTACCATGATCGATTACTACACTTCTGCCTTGTCGAAAAGCATTTCAAAGTTTGTAAAGAGATCTGCAAAAGAAACTTTGGCACAAAATTTCGAAGAATCTGTCACACTTGAAAAGGACTTGCATGCGATTGGAGTCATTCTAGACTATGGATCATCCAAGACTCTAAGGAGATAGGTAAAAGGTCTCAAACCTCTTCAATAAAGGCCAAATATAAATAAGTTACTGATCTTGAAATTGTGATCGGGACTATCAAGACTTTGTCCAAAGAGTTGGCAGAGTTAAAACAAAGGACAAGCAAGACCACTATCAGCAGCAAGCCCCCAAAGTTCAATTTCTTGAGAAGGACTAACAACAACAACAACAACAATATTAATCAGCTAAATAAGTCTGCATAGATCTCGAATGTCATTATGAATGTCGAAATCATGGGCATGGACCAATATTGTTTGTTCCATCAAGAGTATCATTCAGAGAAGATGTGCCCACAATGGAATCACAACATGAACGGTTTGGTTGCGCACATTATTGACTCAATACTTTTAGATGAGTAGACTAAGCAAATGGAAGAAAAATAAGAATTTGCTACGGTTGAAGAAACTACAGGTGTCAGACATGTAGTAAATACTTTTAGTTGTGTGTTCACTTCCGAGAAGAAAAATGTTGAGGAACCACCATTGAATGAGGCCTTGGCCCAAAAGAAAAATAATCGATATAAGTTGAGAAGTCAACGGCCTATTCATGAACAAGAGCTAACAAGGAAAATTTTGGAATAACACATGTTAAGGAAAATCACACCACCCGTCAACCAAGCTCATAACAAGTTTGGAGATGTTGCCACAACAAAGAACACTTCCGTCAGCAGTAAAACCAACTCTACCATTCCAGAAGTGGAAAAAAAAGTTATTCCTATAGACACTTTAGTGATACCTACTATGCTAGACTATAACATAGTGGAAGATATGAAGAAATCTCGTGATCTCAATCTTTGAGCTTACAAGGATAGCAACACAATGGGAACTTCTTGTCCCAGCACTTGCCCAGTCCTCATCAGGTGATAATGCTTCTTCTTCCCACAAGGTCTCTAGTAAGTCTTCTAGTCCCCTGGAATCAATTGTTAATGCTTTAACATTAGAAGTTAATACTCTTTGCCCTCTGTTTCTGTTGATGTTTGAAATTTTCAATTACAATGTTCACAATTTTTTAGTTGATTATGGTGCATCCGTAAACGTAATGCCATTATCAGTTGCCAAGAAAATCAATGCCAAATGGGATAAGACTAATGCACAAATTATTTAGTTGGACAGGTCTCTTGTCCAAGCTATTGGTGAACTTAGAAACGTTCTTATTCACTTATCATCTAATCACTGAGTTCACCAATGTATAAACATAGTGATTGTGGACATCCCGGAAGCCTACGGTGTATTGCTAAGTAGAGACTGGTCAAGAAAATTACAGGGGTATTTTTCTACTGATTGGTCGCATTTATGGCTTCCGTACAGGGGCAAGAATAATCAAATATGTGTGGAATCAGAACCTTACATGAAACACATTGTTGCTCCTTTAGAAGGGAAAAATAATCCTTTTTCTTTCGCAAATCTAATTTTTGGGATCTTCTTTTTAGAAACTAGCCTTGGGTGTTACCTTGCACAACCATCACCCATCCCACTAGATACACAGTTGGAACTCCTTCCTTCTCCAACTGGTGCAAATGAATTATGTAATATAGATGTACATAATAGTAGTAATATTAGTATTAGTAGGAATACTAATGCAGGAAATTGCTTAGTATCTAGTGATTTTGAACTCTTTATTTTGATGGTTCTAAGACGCAACACGTTTCTGGAGCCGATTGTGTCTTCACAGAATTGCATAATAAGAAGCATATACTTTCATGCCATCTAGAGTTCGAGTGCACTAATAATACTATAAAATATGAAGCACTCATACTTGGATTGAAGAAAGCTATAGACCTGAAGGTAGAGCTTCTAAAGGTAATCAGTGACTTAGAGGTAGTCACTCGTTAGGTACGAGATACTATACACTATGTTTCACCTCATCTCAAAAACTACCAGCAGGAGGTATGGCATTTGATAAATCATTTTAAAGCTTTCAATATCGTTTATGTTCCTAGAGTTAGAAATGCAACAACATATACACTAGCAAATGTTGTTGCTAGGATGTCACCATTGAAAAATGGTTTTTCTATTGAAATTTTATATAAACCATTTGTACCTAACAATGTCACTAATTTACATGTTTTCAATGACAACCAACATATACTACACTTTATGGTGAATGTTGATGTATTCAAAGATGCCGCCATAGAGGAGGATGAGCATGAGCAGGCTCTGCAAGAAGCATCCCAAGCACCGAAAGGAAACACTATGCCAAAAGGTGTGGTGTCCCTAGAGAAATTATATGACTTGTAGAACCGATTCAGAGGACCTACTAACACAAAGACTCAGAGTTCGAAGCTCGCATCTGAACAAGTCAACCTTGGAACCCCACATGATCCAAAGTATGTGAACCTCGGTACCTGCTATTCCCCGTGGGAACAACAAGCATCTATTACCTATTCGAGCAATATCGAGATGTGTTCACATGGACATACGATGATTTAAAGAATTATGACACTCGTATCATCCAACATGTAATTCCTATAAAATAAGGGGTGAAATCGTTCCAGTAGAAACTATGAAAAGTCCATCCAACACTGGAACCCCTCATTCAGAAGGAATTGAGAAAGTTGTTGGATGCTTAGATCATTTTCAAAGTTAGACATTCCACGTGGGTTTCCAACTTGGTCCTAGTAAGAAAGAAGTCTGGTGAAATACGTTTATGTGTATATTTTCAGAACCTTAACCAAGCTTCTAATGAAGATAACTATCCAATGTCATCCATGGAGCAGATACTCCAGATAGTATCTGGGTTCTAAGAACAAATTTTCGGTGATAATCACATCAAAATATATTTCTCGACGAGTTTTAAACCAACCAGTGTGGTTCATCATCAAGACAAGATGAAGAGTTAGATAATGGGAACAGGTTAAATAGAGAGACAAATCATTCCAACGACGATAAAGAAACGTCTCCTTTTGACTGGGTCAAAGAATAAGTGAATGATTAATTTACTTCATAATTTAAAAAGTTAAATCAAATATATATAAACAAATACTAAAATTATTTTTCAAATACATTTTTTACCCAATTCATAATAAGGGGTTACTTTTGACTGGACTAGGAATTAGGAGCAAATTAATATTCTTCTATAATTTAAATAATATCTATATATATGTGTGTGTGTGTGTGTGTTGAGATATTTTTACCAAAATCTTAAAATGAGCCCTAGGATGCTTTGTTAATTAAAATAGAAATGCAAAAAAATATTAAAATAATAGGAAATATTATTCTTGTTTCAAAGCTTAATAAATAAGAAACTAAAATAAATTATAAAATGTCAAGGTCAAAGGTTGAATAAATTAAGATCTATAACAAAAATAATATAAAAGGGGAATCAACTAAAGGGATAAAACAAACCAACAAAAGGAAAAGGGAACAAAGAGGGATCAATTGAGAAATCAAAAGATACCAAAATCGAATAAATAAAATATTTTTTTTAGAAATAAAAAGGAAAATCAAAGAAATCGATCCAACCACTAGATCAAGAAGGAAAAAACTAAGATGAAAGGGCAAGGATCCAACACCTGTTAATTTTCCATCTGTTATCCATGTTTAAATTACTCAGCCTCCTCTCAATTTCAATGGCTTCCCTTAATTTACAGTGATGAAAATGATGAATCTTCGCAATAACCTTAGCCTCCTCAATGCATATATGATGCTATGTCTTTTCCACATGTTTGGCCAAAGTTGAAGAGCGGGTCCTCCCATGCTTGATGTCGGTTGCGTGCTCCTTAATCCTCTAATTTATAGACCAGCTAGTTTCACCAATGTATGAGGTTCCACAAGAACAAGGGATAACATAAACACCTTTCATATCCTTGGGGTCCACTGGGTCTTTAACAGATTTTAAGGAACTTCGAATGGTGTTGAGGGGTCTAAAGGTTGAGGGAACATTATGCTTCCTTAGGATTCTCGCAATCTTGTCTGTGGTCCCTTGGATGAAAGGGAGATGCACCCCTGAAATCTGATCATTGGGGTCTTTCTTAACCTTAGGACCTTTGCTAGCTTTGAGGAAAGCTTTAAGACCTTGGTGCCTACTATATCCATTATTAATGAAAACATTAAGGAGATGGGTTTTCTCTTTAGAAAGGTGGTCTTCGTCAGAAATTCTCAATGCACGAGTAGCTAACGTGTTGAGAACACCTAGCTTTTGAGCAGGGAAATGATGAGACTTGGCATGAAGATACTGCTCAGTATGAGTTTTCTTCCAAAATAATTGGTGGGAGAAAGAACAATCATCTTTCCTCGAAATGAGGACATCAAGGAAAGACATGAACCATTAACTTCCTGCTCCATGGTGAACATTATGGAGTTAGACTGATTATTGAGATGTTGGAAAAAAAGATCGAACTTTTCTTGGCAGTGCGGCCATATGGCATAGGTGTCATCCAAAAAATCTCTTCTAAAGCCTGGGCTTAGATCGAGCTGAGGCCAAAGCTTTGGATTCAAAATATTCTATAAACATATTAGCTACAATAGGGGACAGGGGAGAGCCCATGGCCACACCATAGGTTTGTTCATAGAACTCCCCTTCGAAGCAGAAAAAGGTAGAAGTAAGGCAGATCTCGACTAATTTGCAGTGTTGGGATCAATGAGGCAATTGATGACCTCAATGGCTTCCTTAATAGGGATATTAGTGTAAAGGGAAACTACATTGAAACTAACAAGATTGTCTCCAGGATCAAACTTCATGTCGCTTAATTCATTGACAAACGACGAGGAGTCTTTGACAAAAGACTCTTTAAGGCCAACAACAAATTTAAGCTTCATGGTTAAATATTTAGCTAGAAAATAGGTGGCCCTCCTATGACGTTGACAATGAGCCTCACGAGGTTTGTGACTAAAAGTGCCAATAATACTACTAGGGGAGGGTCGCCATTACATGTGCGCCCTCCCCGCCACGTCACATTACCACGCGTTAGGACACATGGAGCCGGTACGACACCTGTCCACAGTGGAGCTCCATGTGTTGGCTATCACCTCACTGCATAAAAAATCGGGTTCGCGCCATTTCACCGGTTTGTTTGGGCTCATTTCTGCGATGTTCCATTTTCCCTTTGTCTTTTTGCTTGGGGCCGGTTGTTGGGCGAAGCCCCCCGCCGAAGATGGCGCGGGACGACCCTATAACCTGCACGCATAGTGGTTTATTCGTGTGCTGGGGGAATTGTTTGTTCGGTTGACAGGGTTTGTGTACCTGCGCGCAGAGTCGTTTATTCGTGTGCTGGTGCGAATGTTTGATGGAGTTTCAGGGTTTGTGGTTGGGACTGCGGTTCTGCTTTTCTTGTGCTTTTTCGCCTGGATTTCTTGGTCGTTCTGGAATGCAAGTTGTTTAGCATGGAATGCCGATTGTTTAGCATTTCTTTGGTGGTGGTCTTATTCGGCGATTTTGTTGTTTGGGGAGGAGTCGGTCGCAGTTTTACTGAGCTCGAGGTAAAATAAGATTTTGTTGTTTTGCGCTGGTGTTTTTGGTGGTTTTCTGTTCTCTAATGGCTTTTTTCTTCTTGTTGCAGGTGTGGAAAAGGTCGTTGCAGGTGTGGAGAAGGTCTGGCGAGCTCCGGGGAAGGTGGGGGAGGTCGGCGACCATCCATGGCCTGTATCCGGTAGGATTTTAATCCTACCAGCAATTTCTCTGTGTTTTTCAACACAAGCAACTCTATTTGGATATTTTGTAAACTTTCTATGGCATTTTATGGCATTTTTTTGAGGATTTTTTTTGAGGGTTTAGGGTTTTTGGATATTTTGATCCTGTTTGTTGTTGAGGGTTTAGGGTTTTTGTGAAAATTTCATTGTTTTCTATGTTATTTTTGCTGTTTTAGCTGTTATTTTTGCCGCCTCGTGCCCTCGACCATCCCGTGCCATCCTCGGCGGTGTGACCTATTTGTGCACTCTGTGTGCGCTCTGCCTGCTACATATGTGCTGTGTGAGTTATTTGCTGTTTTCGCTGTTAAATTTGCCGTCCCATGCCCTCTGCCATCCCGTGCCCTCGACCGTCCCGTGCCATCCTCGGCGGTGTGACCTATTCGTGCACTCTGTGTGCGCTCTGCCTGCTACATATGTGCTGTGTGAGTTATTTGCTGTTTTCGCTGTTAAATTTGCCGTCCCGTGCCCTCGGCCATCCCGTGCCCTCGGCCGTCCCGTGCCATCCTCGGCGGTGTGACCTATTCGTGCACTCTGTGTGCGCTCTGCCTGCTACATATGTGCTGTGTGAGTTATTTGTTGTTTTCGCTGTTAAATTTGCCGTCCCGTGCCCTCGGCCATCCCGTGCCCTCGGCCGTCCCGTGCCATTCTCGGCGGAGGGCTTCGCCCCACAGCCGGCCCCGAGCAGAAAGACAAAGGGAAAATGGAACATCGCAGAAATGAGCCCAGACAAACCCTCGAAACTCTCTGTCGCTGCTCTCAATTGACTTGCATAACTTGTAAATTCATGTAAATTTCGAGTGGACTTGGCTTGGCACTTTGACATGCCTGTCAGAGTAGCCCCTTGTTACTGTGTTTGCTTTATAGATAAAAACGCTGCATTTTTATTGTCCCTGCTATAGTATCTTTTTCATTGAATTCGGGATTTCATTCCATGTAGATATGACTACTTTTGTTCATTTTAGCAAGTTTAGTTTTTGAACTGTTTCTCTGGTTTGGTTGGCTCTAGCATCATAACCTGACCAGGAAACTTTTACTAACATAACCTGAGTTATTCTTGCATGTTAATGTTTGTGTTTTTATGGTTTGTACATTTGAAGCGAGCAGGAGGTGTTTCTAATTGCGAGTGTAGACCTCTATTCAGTGTTAAGTGATTGTGGACTTGCCCAACACTGTCATCACATGATAACTGTTTTTGTTTCTAATAAAATTTATATGCTAAATATGTTCGATCTAACCCCTTATTCTTATGACTCTCGCCTCTGCTTACTTGGTGTGACTCTCACCATTGTTGTGACTTATAGCACATGGTTATTGCTACAACTTGCTCAATACTGTTGTTGCAACTCTAAGAAGGGTGTTGTAACTTTGCGTCAATTATAACAATTCATTAGTTAACCAAACAATTGTCATATGTGAATCACTCATATAGACAAACAATTGATCTACTCGTGAAGGAAAATGAAAAAGGTGAATAGGTGCTTAGAAAAGAATTAATGACTAAGCCACAATTCGTCATATAGCTGATTAGGTTATTGTGCACCCAAATTTCTCTATCTTTTGGAAAGTTGATGTAACAAAATGGAACAATATGATTCTCATAGTTGTTCATCAACTGATTTGATTAATTTAGATACTTCCATCATTTTTACAAACACATATAAAAACACATGCTCTCTTTAAGTTGGGCAGTAGTAAAAAAATAGGCTAGCTAGGTGATTGATAAAAATCATAACTATGTTCTTTATTGTATTTCTAGTTTCCAGCAATGTAAAGTTCTTATTCATTCTAATTCAATCAATAACATGCTAAGTATAGAGTTCCTTACTACTAGTGCCTCGTACATTAGAAGCGAGCAGGAGGTGTTTCTAATTGTGAGTGTAGACTTCTATTCAGTGTTAAGTGATTGTAAACTTGCCCAGCACTGTCATCACATTATAACTGTTTTTGTTTCTAATAAAATTTATATGGTAAATATGTTCGATCTAAATCAGGACAGTATAGTGGTGTAGTGAATGCAGACCCATTAGAAGAGATTTACAATGGCACTTATTTTTTTTAAGTTGTATGGTGTTCCTTTAGATAACGGTCCACTTATTGGAGCCATAAGTGAGTTTAGAGCTTTGTACAGTGCGCACAGAATAACTTATAGAAATAGTTTTATCATAATTAATATTTTACAGAAAGACATATTCCATTGAAAATTTCTTATCAACACACAGTTAGGTTGCCACAAGAAATCACTACTAGGTTGTAAGCCAAAATGTTTCTGTGCCAAGAAAAAGATACAATCCATCCAAAATCCACATCATAATGTGGTTAGAACCAAAAACATATGACACCCCTATTCTTTATGGCCCTGAGAATCTTGAGTGCCAAAACTCCCCGAGTTACCTTCTTGAGCCAGGTAGGTTGGCCTACCAGTCAAGCGCTGATTAGGAAATGGTTGATTGATGCCATATGATTGATTCCAATTTGCAGCTTCCAACCATGGAGGTATTGAGTACCCATACCTCACATTTGCACTACTGACCCCTGCATTAAGTGGAGGTGTGTAATGAGCATACAGAGAATTGACACCAGCTCTGGTAGGAACAAGGCAAGTGGGTAAACCCTCGGTTTGATAGTGGGGCACTTGAATGTTTATGAGATCTTGGAATAATGTTGTATTATCTGCAATGGAGTCCAATGAGTTTGAAATAATCCTGGTTTCATCAGCTATTCTTGTATCATTGATCATCCCTTGTTCCTTTTCAAGCATTTGTTGTGCCTTTCGTTTTTCCTTTTCCTGTCTTGCCATTTGCTTTTGTTGGTCCTTAACTTGCCTTGCTTTATCTCTTTCAATCCTTTCTTCTGCTCGCTGTTGTGCTGCAACAATCCTTGCTGCCTTCTTCTCCTTGACCAGATCCTTCTTTTTCTGTTTTAATTCTTGCATTTCAAATTTCTTTTTTTCTGACTCAACTAACAGGTTTATATAGTCCTCTGAGGTGAGTAACTGTGAGCTTCGGCCCAGACGAAGACTACCCGGTGCACCTTGCTTTTTTCTCATTGATACTCTCTCTACTGGTAGCTTTAGGAACCGTCCAAGTGTCTTCTCCACCCCTCCCACCTGCATGTCATTGCTTGGTACTTCCCTTTCAGTATCTGTTGGAACTGATTGAACCATATCATTATCTTCATTTGATGCCTCATTATGTCCTTCATCTTCTTCCATTGATCTATTGTCCACAAAAAAATGAACAATTTCACTGTTCAATTATGCTGGTTGTGAGGGCATGTTCATGCTTTCTTCATTGGTTGCTGAGACACTATGTGCATTCATATTGATCATTGCTTCTGCTAGCCATGAAGGTGGGGTTACTTGGCTTGGCAATGTCAATTGGTCATTGTCAACTGCATGTTCAACAATATCATTAGCAATATCAACAACAGGAATTTGATGTTCTTGAGTTGGTGGAAAAATCTCCATGTTACTAGGAATTTGTTCATTGTTATATTGTGTTTCACATACAGTTTCATCATCTTCAGCATATAACTGTCCTTGAGACAGGGAAATCATATTACCAGCTGCAACAACATCATCTTGGTCATCTACTTCTTGCACTTCAACACATGTTTGGACATTCCCTTCTTCCTGACCATCCACATGAAACGCTTGGCTACAACCAGTATCATGCATAAGAGCATCATAGTTCAGTGGCCAGATTCTTGTCCTCCTAAAGCCAACCTTGATATTTGATGGTGTCAAAGCCCTTTTAAAAGCTTTACTTGCAAGCTCTGCTAGCTCAAACCTTTTCACCTCAACCCCTGGATTCTTTGCCATCCATGCAGCACGCTCCGACTTGAAATAGTTCTTGAAAGGGCCAAACACACTAACATCAAGGGGTTGCAGCCTATGAGTGGTATGAGCGGGCAATGTCAACAGGTCGATGCCTAAATTGTTTGCTTCCTCAATTGTTTGTACAGCCATGTGGCTCCCATGGCCATCTAATATCAAAAGGTGTCTGTTATTAGGTGAGACGCCACCTGGTACCAATGCAGCAAAGTGAAAAAGCCAACTTAGAAACAATTCTTTAGTCATCCATGCATGGGGATGTGCAGCCATGCATGCACCTGGTTCACAGTTCTGTATATAGTTTTTCAGTTGATTTTTACCTTTGAATAGATAAAATCTTGGGATTGAAGTACCAATTGCATTAACACAACATAAAATAGTTATCCACTCCCTGCTCTTGGGCAAAATCTTTGGCACATTTCGACTCCCTCTCTTGGCAATTACCCGCATGCCACAATTCCTCCCTGCCTGTAAACCTGTTTCATCACAGTTCCATATATGGTCTGCTCCATAAGAATGTTTATCATAAGCACTAGAAAGTGTGTCATAGAATTTTTGCATAACTGCAGGGCGCAAATTTAATGCTCTGTCTCTGTCAAGGCCCTCAACAGTACGCAATACAAGTTCTGGATGCCTTTTTTTAAACCCAAACCACCATGATTTACCAGGAAACCCATCTTTGAATGGGTTTGGCCTCCCTTGACAGATTTGAGCAACTGTTGATTTGAGTTGTATCAACTCTAGCCCATGTCCCAATTGGGCCATCTCTTTACACCACTCAACCACCTCGGCCTCCTCATCCTCAGTCATAACTGTAAGAGGCCCTCTACGTTTTGTATGAGTCAGTCCATTTATCCAATAATGTATTGATGAGGGAGGAATACCGTGTTTTTTTGCAGATGCCCGAACTGAGTATCCATTAAACTCTATGTCGTCAATTGCAACTATCATTTGTTCTTTTGTCCATCCTCTTATAGCACTGATCTTTTTAGTTGAGCTTGCCCCTTGGACTGTTGTTGATGGTGGTTCTGTGGCTGATGGTGTGTTAACATCAGCGGTTGTCACATGCTCATCTTCAACAATGTTCCCTGGTGCATTGTTGGCATTGACATCCGCTGGCCTGTCATCATCAGACGATGTGCATCGCAGCTGCGCACCCCTTGTCACTCTCCTGCCACTTCTCCTTGTACGAGCAGAGTAACTTCCTTTTGCCATAGATGCAACAACCTGTAAAATTATTGCATGCATTTAGACATTAGAATATATGTTAAATTATGCTTTATTACTTCTGCAAAAATTACTTTTCCTCTATTACAGGAAATTATCAACATGTATGTTGCATTTAGACATTAGAATATGTCAAATTATGTTTTATTACTTCTGCAAAAATACTTTTCCTCTATTACAGGAAATTGTCAACATGTATGTCACTGTTTTCATAATGAGAGCAAATGTTTCACTTTCATAGGGCAGTGTCAGGATATGCGTATACATTAGGATACGAGCTTGTTACATTAGGATATGCGTATACAGTGATTACAGTCTATCCATATGTATTACATTAGGATATGCGTATACAGTGATTACAGTGTATCCATATGTATTGATTATGTATTACATTAGGATATGCGTATACAGTGATTACAGTCTATTCATATGTATTGATTATGTATTACATTAGGATATGCGTATACAGTGATTACAGTCTATCCATATGTATTGATTATGGAGAGAACGGTACTCTATATACCAATAAGAAAAAAGGTATTTATATAATAGGAATGACTAAGAGTGAGAACCCCGTGATATCATGTTGTATATTGATTAACTTGTCACCTTTGTATCTTATCTAAGCTTATGACAAGCTATGCAATTAGAACACAGTAGTTACACATGACTCTTTCTAACCATGCTTGTTTACCTAATCACTTGCTTGTCTCATTCTCATTACACTCGGCATAAGTAATAGCACAGATATTTTACAAGTAACATCATTTAAAGGTTGACCTATCAGTGCTAACCTAAGAAATACATGTATAGATATGATAAAGTACCTGTATCACAGGTTGGTTATCTCCCTAATAGACTGGATTCAGCGTTAATATACATATAACATATGTAATTATACAGAGCTTTGTTCTAGCTCACTCATAGATAAGGGTGAACTGAAACCATGCTCAGATACTAATACGGGCTTTTTAGTGTATAGAGCTTACTAGTGATAAGATGAATGAGATGTATTCAATAGGTTCAATTCCTGTAAGCTAAGGTTCAATCCCTGTAAGCTAAACAAGCTATGACTACAGTACTAACACGACATACGTAACCTCTGTGATATGTAAGCTGTAATCACTATCACATTTGATTCTATGGTCTCCTAGGTGTCATATACAATTGGTTTTACTTCAGTTTAATCGAGTTTCATTGCAGTCATTTATTTTTTATATTTTTCATATAATTTATTTAGTTATTTTGAATATTGTGAAGAACAATCTCTGCTCCAAGATTTCTCTCCATTATCTGTGACTTAATTTACAGTGCTGAATTATGTAAATCCCCATTCCTTTGGTTCAACTTTTACAACTCCGTATGGCTTGGGCTCTCCATACCCTAAGGTCTCGAGCTCAACGAGGTGAAAAGATATGAAGGCCAATAAGACTGTCATCTGCTATGTTACTTATAATTGTGTTTTCTCATTATCTAAAATCTTACAGTCATCTAATCCAATAAAGAGAAATGGTCATCCGCTCGGGCTTCCATTCTAAGAAACCATTCCTCAGTTCTATGGTCCATTCATCAGTAGTAGAAATTCACTTATTTGCATTCTTTCGACTCAATATCAAAATTTTTGCTTTCTCAATAGCTTCATGCTTCTGAAAATACATGTTTTTCGATTATGTTTCAATGTGATGTCTCAATGATGATTGTCAAGGTCTGAAAATATGTGAAAAATTACTAAGTTTATCAGAGTCATTAAAGTTACAATTCGTTTTTGTTCTATGTTTTAACTCATTCTGCATAGAACCCAAGCCATAATAATCGCTCAATTCCTGTAAGCTAAGGTTCAATTCCTGTAAGCTAAACAAGCTATGACTACAATACTAACACGACATACGTAACCTCTGTGATATGTAAGCTGTAATCACTATCACATTTGATTCTATGGTCTCCTAGGTGTCATAGACAATTGGTTTTACTTCAGTTTAATCGAGTTTCATTGTAGCCATTTATTTTTTATATTTTTCATATAATTTATTTAGTTATTTTGAATATTGTGAAGAACAATCTCTGCTCCAAGATTTCTCTCCATTTTCTGTGACTTAATTTACAGTGCTGAGTTATGTAAATCCCCATTCCTTTGGTCCAACTTTTACAACTCCGTATGGCTCGGGCTCTCCATACCCTAAGGTCTCGAGCTCAACGAGGTGAAAAGATATGAAGGCCAATAAGACGGTCATCTGCTATGTTACTTATAATTGTGTTTTCTCATTATCTAAAATCTTACAGTCATCTAATCCAATAAAGAGAAATGGTCATCCGCTCGGGCTTCCATTCTAAGAAACCATTCCTCAGTTCTATGGTCCATTCACCAGTAGTAGAAATTCACTTATTTGCATTCTTTCGACTCAATATCAAAATTTTTGCTTTCTCAATAGCTTCATGCTTCTGAAAATACATGTCTTTCGATTATGTTTCAATGTGATGTCTCAATGATGATTGTCAAGGTCTGAAAATATGTGAAAAATTACTAAGTTTATCAGAGTCATTAAAGTTACAATTCGTTTTTGTTCTATGTTTTAACTCATTCTGCATAGAACCCACGCCATAATAATCGCTCAATTCCTGTAAGTTAAGGTTCAAGGTTCAATTCCTGTAAGCTAAACAAGCTATGACTACAGTACTAACACGACATACGTAACCTCTGTGATATGTAAGTTGTAATCCCTATGAAGTTGATGATCGAATAATTCCTGTAAGCTAAGGTTCAATTCCTGTAAGGTAAGCAACCTGTGACGTTGATTAGATGGATACGACTGTATTCAATAGGTTCAATTCCTGTAAGCTAAGCTTCAATTCTTGTAAGCTAAACAAGTTGTGACTACAGTACTAACACGACATACGTAACCTCTGTGATATGTAAGCTGTAATCACTATGAAGCTGATGATATAATAAGCTAGAACACATACATAAACTCTGTATAAAAAAGGTTAACTGTAACTGTATAGGTTAACTGTCACCCTATGGACAGAACTGTAATGTAAGAAATCTGATAAATGAAAACAATGAAAACAAAACTGTAAGAAGAATGAGTTGTAATTCATATAACTAACTTGAATATATTGGCCACTGTTTTGTGATGTTGTCTTCAAGTTTGCTGAATAGTTTGAAAGCATAAGATGCAACTTCAACAGTGGGTGGACTTCTTTTATAGTTTTGGGGACTTGATTTTAATTGGTGGACATGGATGCACATGGATTGCAATGGCTTCATTTTGAATGTGTGGTATGGATTTAATTTGATGTGATCTAATGGTTGAGAATTGCTTATTTGTTGATCCATGTGCTTTGATCTGTTTTAATGAGAAATAGAGTGAGTTGGGTGTCATTTATTGCAGTTATTGGGTCTGGGTGTCATTTATTGAACAAAGTGGATTTAATTGTTATTGGGTTGGGTGTCATTTATTGAACATAGGGTGTTTAGTTGTTGAACAACACAACAGTGATGGCTGACATACATTCCTTTTGTTATGTGCAGGTAGGCATATTTATTTGGGATGCAAAGTTGCAGTTCGAGACCAGTTTGGAAGCCTTTATGGCTCTAGCTGTTTTCTACTTGGGTCAATATGTTTTGCAATATTAAGTAGTAAAACACTATTTATGGACAGTTGTGGGCCCAGTCAATGTATGGGTGATTTTTGGACATAATTTAATACTTATTTATACATAATGTTATTTATTTATGTTTAAATTTTGGTTTCAAAAGTCTTAATCACTGGTGGTTTGGTGGGACCAATATTACATCAACCACTGATGCACAACATTAGGAATCTCTCCCCTAAATTATATAACTAACGCCACGGCTCTGGAGATCTTTTTCAAAAAAATCTTATTAAGCTATTTGTAGCTCCGCTGCTACAAAGTGAAAACTACTATTTTGTGAAGTCAAACGTCACCTCGACAAACCCTAAAACGCTACAACTCAACTATGATTCCACGGCCGGACCAGTTCCATAGATCCTATAGATCGTATGCGATAAGGCATTCGTGCGTTGGTTTACTGTTGTTTAAAATAATAATTTTTTCATTGTTTTAAGCAGTCAATAGGTGTGGAAACATGTCCGGAAAATTAGCCTGCTGGAATATCTTTACGAAATTTGTCCAATTTTTGTGAAGTTTGAGTGAAGGGCTTCGAATTTAAATCCCATAGATGTCCCGAAGTTTAGCTCGCTGACTAGCTTTACACCATTGTCCTTAAAACCTAATGGATGCGCGACAAATTAGCCGGCCGAATGTTTGGAAAAAGTCAGAATAACTATGAGAGGCTGCTAGAATAGAATAGAATAGAAGCTGTGGAAAAGGGTCAGAAATGTTTTTGAAAATCTCGAAACCCTACGACTCATCTCTGATTGTACAGAAGTCAGAAGTCGCTCCGAAAACCCCGAAAACCTGCAACTCATACGGCGGAATCAACGGGGAATAGTTTGTTCATATTCCATAACGCAATAACATGCGCGATCACCGGGGGAATAGTTTGTTCACTGTTACCTTAAATTTCTCGATCCTTCGGCGCGCAATAAAATTGGAGTTCAGAGACGCAATAAATAGACGAAGAAACTCCAACTAATTCCCATTCCATCTGCAAGATGAAGATCGGTTATGAGCGTTCTCTTTTGGGTTCTATTACTATCATACTAATTCCCATTTTCTTTTATTTCATTCTCTTTCTCACTCCTTTTGTGGTTTCATCTCATCGTCCTCATCCCCATCCCCATTTAGGCAACGCTTCTGATCAAGAGGCTTTGCTTAGCTTCATGTCTGCAATCACTTATGATCCTTCTCAATCTTTATCCGCTGCCTGGAGAGCAAATGTTTCGTTCTGCGGATGGACACATGTCAAATGCAGTCGGCGCAGACAGAGAGTGGTTTCCTTAAATGTTTCAGGCATGGAATTACAAGGTACAATCTCTCCCCTTCTCGGCAATCTCTCCTTTCTCAAAGTACTCGACCTTCGTAATAACAAATTTCATGGTCCCATCCCCTATCAATTGGGAAATTTGTTTCGGTTAAAGGCACTGCTCTTGGATGCCAATTATCTCCAAGATTATATTCCGCCCACCATTGGTGGTTGCCGTAGTTTAAGAAACTTATCTATGTACACTAACAATCTGAAAGGAAACATTCCTGAACAGTTGTGCATTCTCCCAAACTTGCAATATGTTGATTTAGGAAGAAACAATTTCACCGGTACCATCCCCGCCTGTCTAGGAAACATCTCCTCCTTGGTCCTCATAGAATTGGATGAAAATTACCTTCACGGGAGTGTTCCTTCCGAAATAGGTATGCTAAGCCACGCTAGAGTTATAGATTTCGGTGCAAACCATCTCTCGGGACAAATCCCAGCTTCTTTGGCTAACTGCACCAATCTACAAACATTGGAAATAGATCAAAACCAGTTGACTGGTTTCATTCCCGACGAGTTGTGTAGCAAGAAAACCCACTTAAAGATTCTCAGTCTGTCCCTTAATCAGTTGAGTGGTAACATTCCTGCTTCCCTCTTCAATTGTACGGACCTTCAAATCATCTCCTTAGGGGCTAACCAGTTCAACGGAGCAGTGCCCAAGGAGTTGGGTAAGATGACACAGCTCAGGAGGCTTTTGTTTGGCATGAATCAACTGGTTAGTGGTAGCACCACTAGCTTGCCCATTCTTACTATTCTTACTAATTGTTACAACCTACTTGAAATAGATTTATCCAGGAATAATCTCATGGGACATTTGCCCTTTTCTATAAACCTTCTCTCTACAAAATTGTCTAGGATGAACTTGGAAGTCAATGGATTAACAGGAGAAATACCACCACATATTGGAAACCTCACTAATTTATCATCCCTTTCTTTATCTAACAATTTGTTTTCAGGGCTAGTGCCATCTTCAATTAAAATGCTTCAAAAGTTGGAAACATTATATTTAGGAGGCAATAATATACAAGGAAATGTCCCAATAGAAATAGGGCAACTCCAAAACTTAGGGCTCCTAACAATGGATGGAAATAATCTCTCTGGAACAATACCTGATTCTATTGCCCACCTCCAACAGCTAAGATATCTATATCTTGATCACAACCAGTTATCAGGTATTATACCTGCGAATATAGGAAAATGCATCAACTTATTAGATTTAGACTTATCATACAACATGCTTACTGGATCTATACCTCCCGAGGTTGTAGAACTTGCAAATTTAGCTTTGTCTTTCAATATTTCAAACAATTTGTTGCATGGACCTATCCCTCTAGAATTAAGCAAGATGATTATGGTTCAAGCTATCGATGGTTCTGCAAATAAGTTAACCGGTTACATTCCAAGTGGGATCAGAAGTTGCAAAGAATTAGAATACCTGAATCTTTCTTGCAATGCACTTGAAGGTCCGATTCCAATGTCATTCGATGAACTTCAAAGTCTTCAGGACATGGATTTCTCCTCCAACAATTTGTCAGGTGGAATACCCATGTCATTGGCAAATCTCAAAATGCTCATCAAATTGAATTTCTCTTTCAACAACTTGTCAGGAGAAGTCCCAAAAGGTGGAGTTTTCAAAAAGCTTGGTGCCACAGCATTTATGGGAAATCCTGGTCTTTGTGGACCTTGGGTAAGTCTATCACCATGCTCTAATCACAAACATAAGGGTGTTTCACATCTGGAAAAAGTTATTATACCTATCATTGCAATTGCAGTCCTTGTTGTATTGTGTTTGATTTTGGGATTCTTGTGGAGACAATTTTGTAAGAGGCATACTCTTCGGACATCCTTAAATGTGGGGTATCGAAGAATATCCAATGAAGAGCTCAGAACTGCGACAGAGGAATTTAGTGATACCAACTTGTTAGGAGTGGGTAATTTTGGGAAAGTGTACAAAGGAGTTTTGAATGATGGCACAGCCATTGCAGTGAAGCTTCTCAATTTGGAAAATGAAGGGGCTCAAAAGAGTTTTGAGAAGGAGTGCAAAGTATTAGGTCGAGTTCGACACAGAAATCTGATTAGAATCATAAGTTGTTATTCAGATCTCCAAATTAAAGCTTTGATATTTCCATTAATGCCAAATGGAAGCCTTGAGAAGTGGTTATATCCACATGATGAAGAAGAAAATAGTTTGACTTTGATTCAAAGGTTGAATATAGCAATAGATATTGCGCAGGGCATGGCCTATCTCCATCACCATTGTTTCATGCAAGTGATCCATTGTGATTTGAAACCAAACAATGTGCTTTTGGGTGAAGATATGACAGCATATTTAATAGACTTTGGCATTGCTACCATATGTTTTGCAAACTCTGAGGATTTAGCTCTCACTTCCACACATGCACTTAAGGGATCTGTAGGCTACATTCCTCCAGGTATCATTTGAGATAGATATCATGTTAGGGAATACCATGTGTTTTCTATTTAAAAAAAAAAAGTTGAATCATAAACATATTGATGATGATGTTTGAATGCAGAATATGGACTGGGTGGATGTGTCACAACAAAAGGTGATGTTTATAGCTATGGAATACTGCTATTGGAGATGCTCAGTAGAAAAAAACCCACCCACAACATGTTCGTGGAAGAAATGAACTTGCAAAAATGGATGAGTAGCTTTTTTCCAAATCAAGTTGGAGAAGTGGTGGATAAGAGTCTATTGAGGAAGACTAGTATTATCACTAAAGAAGATAAGGAACTCAATTGTCTTACTCACCTTGTAAATGTTGGTTTGCTCTGCACAAAAGAATCCCCTGAAGGACGACCTACTATGATCAACATAGTGGGAATACTACAAAACATTAGAGACACATTTTTTGGAGTTGAAGGCATTCCAAAATTACAGTCAAATATAACACATTTTCTAGATAGTACAAATATCGTTTATAACAACATTTATGAAGGCCAAAGTTCTTCTACATTCTAATATGTTGTAAGGGAGCAATGCTTGTATAAATAAGTCATAAAATAATTTGAGCATGTTGTCATTTGATCCATGTAGTTTGGGTCTGATTTTGTTCTCCTTCTCTATGTGGTCTATTTATTTTAGTCTTATTCCCCTCTCCTTTCTATGCATATTCATTGCTAGGTACATTTGAGTGTAAGAAATAACGTTATATATGCCATGAAAAACTTCTTGGAAATGTTTCTATAACTATGAAATTCCTTATCTTAGTAAAAAATTATGCATTTTATATTTTGTTTATGTTATTCATGCCATATAAACATACTAAGATATTTTGTATTTGTTTTAAAAGATTAAGGAGAAAGTCAATGATTTTGTTTCCATAGCCATTCATTAAGTTATTAGATCAAATATAGAGCAAGAAAATGTTTGGAAAATGATGTTTTCTATATTCTTGATAATCAACATGTTCTTCACTTTAAAGATAAAATTGTAGACTCAAGATCAACTACTGCATGACACAACTACCTTTTTCTCAAATTTGTTAAGAATTATGTTGGGCATCTAAATTTTATATATCTATAAAAAAAAAATTGAATTGACACCTTAATTAAAAAAATAAAAAATAAACTTGAGTAACACAATTATCATTATGAGTGGAATATTTAAATATTAATTGCAATTTTAAGATTTAAAATTTACTATCATATTATTTTAATTATTTACACAACAATTTTTATTCATGTTATTTGTTAACGACTTAAAAAAAAAAAATCTATTAAAAATAAATAATGTTACAGAGAAAAAGAAAGAGTTTAGAGCCTAACTAAACTGATTTTTTTCCAAACAATCTAAACAATGAAACTAAGCCTAACCACTAGATAGGTGCTCTTTAAAAAACATACATTTAGGCCTCTGTTAATTTTTTTTTTTGCAACTACTGATTACAAAATAGGTACAACATAAAAACAAAGTAAAAGAGCGAGACTAACATAGAAATATAGTGAAAGAGAAAGTAGTGACTCCCAACATGAAATAACAAAGAAAAAATACCACTTTTTGTTTCCTAATAACTCTACTATAGCTCTACTAGATTCTCCTCTACTCCACCTTCCTGGGTGTTGATGAAATAAAACCATTCGGCATATAAAAGTTGGTCTTCTTATCGCATTTGATGTTCACTATAGTTCGTTAGAATGAGGGGATTTCTTTCGACACGTTGCAATATATTCCTTATTATGCCAAAGCAATTTTACAAGATGGTGGAATTTTGCATCAATTCCACTAGTTTAGCCAAGTTTTTTCACAAAAGCCCCATCTTATTGACAAAGGACCTCATTAATCATGTATTCTTTTATTATTTGCAATTTTTTCCAAGATGCCTAACCACTTTATAGTTTCCTCAAAGTGTACTTATTTATTATTTGCAATTTTTTCCAAGATGCCTAACCACTTTATAGTTTCCTCAAAGTGTACTTATGTATAGTTTGTGATAAAACTAGAGATATATTTGCAAAAAATTGCATTTGGGGTACTATGCCTAAACCTTTACCTCTATATCTCTCAGGTGCATTTCTAATCGCATATCTTTTGGTTGTGAATTGTGGAGAAGTTTTTTGAACTTGTTTGTTGTGGCGTTTTGGTTTCTTCTCCTCATCCCCTCTTCCATTATCGGTAATCTTTGGGTTTCTATTTTAGTCTTCAAATTAAGTCTATCATTGTGCTATCCTAATAGACCTTGAAGAGGAAAATTTTCATAAATACAAAAGTGGGAAATTTTGTTAATGTCAGTGAAGTACAATATTTAACACAAAAGTGTGGTATTCTATTATTTTATTCCACGATATTTTAAAATTTAAATTTATTAAATCCTTTGTAGTAAATAATAGATTTGTATGGTTAATATATAAATAACATATAAACTCTTAACCATTTTGTTTGTGGAAGAGAAGATGAAGATCAATTTCATCTATTTTCTAGTGCCTTATGAAGATCATTTTATTATTCTTGAATTTCATTTTGTGTCGCATGGCAGTACTTTCGTTATTTTTTCTCATTCTCATTTTTTTTTCCATGTATTATGATAATATTTTTATGGTTCCCTTATCCGGTTTTATTCTGCTCCTGAGTGCTCTTGTATTTTACATATTTCAACTATGCAATCATTGGAATCCTCATCTCAACCATGCTTTTGGTTAAGAGACATTTATTTATGCAATCATCACATATTCTAATCCCTCAAATTTTTTATGGTGTAATCACTATTGGTCACGTACCTTCATCCATTTCATTTCCATTTTTTCCACTATGTACTCTGCAATGTTTCTATGCTTGGATAGTCGGGAAATCATTGATGTAGGTAGGATTTCTATTTAGGTTCATCAAATGGGTCCATATGTTTTAACTCTATTTCTATTTTTTTCCAACATCGAGAGTTCTGATTTATTTATTACAAATGTTCACTTGAATTGCTAAATATCTTAAAGACTTGAATTTAATAATTTAACTTGAAGAACAAATGTCATGTTGGTCAATCCATTCTTATGAAACAACAAAAATGATATGGATGTTGAGTTGTACAATATCCTAGACTTTGTTGAGTATTATTAATCCTTAAAAACTATTTATGGTTTGTGTAGAGAATTATGTCTTTCAAGAAGCAAATTTGGTATGGAAATCTTAAAATTCAATTTCTTCTTCTAATTATGAATCATTTTTTTTTCTCAAAATTTTCTCTACATTAATATATACTTAATTTTAATTTCCATTATTATAAACAAAAACTTTCTCCTTTAGAACTAGGCTTTAGTTTTTATTGATCTAGACGATGCTCAAGAGATAGATTCCCCAAAAGATACTTACTTTCACCTTCGCTAGGTTTGACAACAATTATACATACCTTTGTTGGGCTTGACCACAATTACACATAGACCTTATATCAAAATATTGTCAGATATAACTCATGATCAATATCGAAGTTTGTTGGTTCCCTGAGTTTTTTTTTGTAGATGCTTAAAATTTGTTTTTTATTTTATATATGATGAAATTGGCAATCTATTCACATAAAACAAATAATAAAAAAATCTACATATATCATCACTCTTTCCCCTTTTGTATATATGATACTTGTTACATGAAGTTCTTTTTGTAGATGGGTGAAATTTGTTTCTATTCATTAGGATGAAATTGGTATATTATTTACATAATACTTTTTTCTCTACATATATCACTCATTCTCCCTGTTTTCAATGAGAATGCATGTTTTAGCTTTTCCTTTTTGGGAATTTTTGATGTGATGACTTATAATATATTACACAAGATATTTGTTTTTGTTGATGTCGATATGTGAAAGGTAGATATTAAAATAACATGTTTTTAAACATAAGATTCAAAATTCAAAATTTAAGATTTAAATTTTCAAGTTGTTATGATCCTTGCACCTTAGAAGTGATAAGAAACCAATAGTTCACTCTTGTTTGAGGGGAAACCTCCTTTTACAATGAGTATAATGTACAAGACAAAGTTTGATGATCCTAAGATTAGGTCTCCTTAGAGTATATATAGGAGACAAAGTATACAATTATAATAAAATGAGAGCATGAGGGGTTATAGCTTGCATAACAATATAACAATAAGAATGTAATCACTCAATATTTAGGAATTAATAAGAGATTTTTGGGTTGAGCTTATATAGGGCTTAACATGCCCCACCCATTCAAAAAGTATTGTCCTCAACACTTGATTATATGTGGGTGTTTTTGCATGAGTGACTTATCTTCCCATGTCGCTTCTTCCATTGGTAGGTTCTTCCATTTTATGATGTACTTAGTAATTGCTCTATTTCTTTGTTGCTCAGTCCTTGTTTCCAATTTTTTTTCTAGTTCTAGTACTATTTCCCTCTCTTCATTAATCTTCGATAGAATAGTTTGGACTGAGATCTTGTCAATGATTACATTCTTGTTGATGGGGACGAAATGCACCACAACTAGTTGGGGGATATCCTTAGTATGAAGTCCCAATTAGACCTCACATTGTTTGGGATATGAGTCTCATATGGTATGTGGACCCAACTGCCACCATGTTTATGTGCTTTCTCTTGGGTATTGAGTGAAGAGATGTTAATGCGAAGGCGAGTGTGAATATGAAACAACTCACATATGATAAACTTGAAACACACAGTGCATGAATATAACGACATAGTGATAAGACTAAGTGCATCTCAAGAGGAGTTAGTTAAAATCATCCAAGACATACAAGAGTAAAGACAACACTGGAAACTAATTGCAAACTAATTCACAACTAATAACTAGTGTAATGCATGGAATGAAAAAGCAATGATCCATTAGAAGGTATGTGAGTCATAAGCCACGCATTAGTTCATAAACATATAACTAATGTGAAAGAAAACTTGCACACATAATAGAAGTATAGGATAGCCCTACAATGACCATGAAAGTGCACGAGAATCCTGCAAAGAGAAGAGAGTTTCTCATTGATAATGTTGAATTTCAAGTACATGTACCAAGTCCACCAAGATTCAATAGTTGAAGGGAAGTTTCTCATACCAATTCCAAATAAGTCCCTAGCCTCACTACAAATAAATCTTCAAAATACTAAAAGTAATAGTGTTAAGAGCTAGCTAAGTGCTAACAACCACCTAAATGTTAAAATCCCCTTAAGTGTCAAAAGCCCTTTGGAGGGTATATTTATACAAATAGGTAGGTGACTCTCTGCCTTCCCTATGAATTTCATCTACCTCATGAATTATCATATTCTTCTTGATTCCTACATCACTCTTGGTATTTTCCCATTTTCATAATTATGAAAAAATAATATTTACAATATGACAAAAGAGATACAATGGGTCAAAATTTATGACTTGTCTTCATGAATGGTGAATGAGATTACCAATTGTGCTTTCTTCTCCCTTGCCACATGTTCATGTCATCAAGGGAGATACTTTTAGTTGCCACTTGCTATATTTTATGAAGGAATTCATCTATTTTTTCATTTCAATCTACTCATGATAACCTTCTATAACAAAATACTATTGCAATATTGCATCAAGTATTTAAGTTTATTCAATAGGTTTAACTTTTCCTCGTAGAATTGTCATTGGTTAAATAACTATTGGTAGAATTTGAAAGAATGTTCTCTACTGGATATGCATTTATGAGGTCTAGAGTGATGTATTCACAAATGGAAATAGGTACGAGTCCCTCGTCATCGTAGAATCCCACACAAAGAAGATGAAAACAAATGTGGAATATCATTCACCAGATCCCTTTATGAATTACACCACATTATGGGAATTTCGAGGCCTAAAGTTGGGCTTCCTAAGGAAAATAATAAAATAATAGTTATGAATTTTTAGAGAAAAAGAAAGGAAACTACTTTTTTAATTGTACTTTTGGCATATCTCCTTATAGGTTTACTCAAATGTCAAGTGTCGACAACTATTGGATGCGAAATTAAATTCCACATCAAATGAATACCCACTGTGCATACTTCTGGTAAGACCCACTCTGAAAAAATTGAAGATACATTAAAAAATGTGTTCAACACACTTGAGTCGGTACCTGTAGGTGGAAAACAAGCTTTTTTAAATGTATCTTCATTTTTTTTTGATGTAGTTGTTCTCAGAATTATGAAAATTAGGTACTCATTGGATGTGGAATTTAGTTCTGGATCCAACAGGTGCCTACACTTTAAATTTGAGTAAACCTATAAGGGGATAAGTTGAATATACAATTGAAATATGTAGTTTTCTTCTTTTCTGTCCAAAATATTAACCCTCAGGGATGACATCATCATCTTGAATCCTATTGGTTCTCTTAACATTAATTTTGTTAGTACATTTTTCATTTTGAGACCCATTTTTTCCTCCAAATTTCCGTAATGACACTGCAAATTTAGTATAATATGTTTTGCATTAATGGAATCTCTTTAATATCCCTCAACAAGTTTGTAATGATCATACCGAAAACAAACTCGAAGTGGTATTCCTAATGCTCCTCGATTACATTATATTTATGAACAATTGATTTCATGTACAATGCTACAATTATGTACTTTGTTGGTAAAGCATCTAGGGTTGTTGTAGCTTTCTAGATCTACCTCTAAGTCAGAAAAGACGCGATTGAGGGTTTAGTTGTTATGAAACCATCTCATAAAAAGATAGAAAAGATAGATCAACGCCTTAGAAATAAGCCTCTTCGAGGGGGCAACCTCCTTTACATTACACAAATAAATAATTCTTAGATGATACAAATGACAAGACCTCCTTTCTATATATAGGAGTCTAAGGGGTCATAATATAATCAGAGCCGACATAACAATAATAATGTAAGGGCACAATAATAACAATAGTGGGCTTTTATGGGGCACAATAATAACAATATGGGGACTACATGGGCACAAAAATATAATAAGGGGGTTGTACTAATAACAATAAGGGGTTACACTAGTAGTATAGGGACCTACAATTAGTTGCACGTATGAATGTTGTAGGCTTAATTCAATGTGGAGTTTAAAAATTGACAAAGTTCCAAATCCTTCCTCATTATTGTATATAATCATTGATTAGGTATGGGACTTATTTCAATATTATTGAAAATTCTGTCATAGGAATGATAAATTTCTTCTTGTTCTCATGACATTGAAACATATTTCAAATTGCATATGTAGTGGTGATGAGAATGTTGACTTGAATAGATCTAGAAATGTGAATGGATTCATCGTTATGCATTTAAATCTCTATTGTGATATGTGAATATGAAAATATCACGTTGAAAAGAATGCCTCAAAATGGAGACACATTTTGAGGGTTAATAGGGCCCATGATTTGTTGGATGACTTGTGACTTGTGTATTTCTAAGGATGTGACTTCATCTTTAGTGACGATATCCCTTTTATTCCTATACCTTAGTATGTTTCTTTCATTTTCTATTTGACTTAACGGGTTAGGATGGTAAACTTCTCTTGCTCAACTTACTCCACCAATTTGGCCACCAAAACTCATTATAACATCACTAGAAGGAATTCTTAGCCTTACGTCTACATGCCTTGTCTCTCTTCTCAGGATTTCGAGTAGCCATATCACAGCAAGTGCATCTAGATCATTCATGTAGTTCCAAAAATTGACTTCCTCACATGCTTTGGATGTTAGCTCCACAATAAGATCTAGATTCTTCAACCTCAAGTGCTTATGCATAAATTCAGTTGCATGAAATATCTTGGCACAACCCTTGGCTCCACAACCATATTTCCATCCATCTTTATCATCTCTTATTTTCCATAGACAAAGATCTAAGGCTTCAGTAGTTGCAGCCTCTAACTTATCTTTAGTTGCCATGATATCTACTGGATCTTGACCCTGAAACCTAGCTTTCCATGTATAATACAATTTCTCCTCCCATTCAACTACAGTTGTGGATTACTCATCATGATTGTTCTTTCTTTTTGCTCTCACATGATGAAAACCCTTGAGAGGTTCTTTCAACTTAGTCATTCTGTAGTAACCTGTTCCAAGAATTCGCCAAAAGCTCCAGACCTCTAACGATATTCATGGTATTTGTTGGGGCCTTCGTTTAAATTTTGAAAAGGTTTTGACCAATTTTGGCTGACCAAGGGATGAGAAGGAAATGGGTGGTAGCAACAGTTGGTTGGCGGAACAAGTAGTTGTGCAAGAGTTGCAACAAGGTGGCAACGGAAGGCAAAGGCAGCCAAGGGGGTGGGAAGGTGTAGAAGCAGCTAAGGGGAAGAACTAGAAGTCCAAGTAACAAAGAAGGATATAAAAGGAGAAGACCAGGAAAGGAGCGGGGTTAGATTTGGGAGGTTGAGAGAAGGTGAAAGGATCCCTGTTGCGGCAGACGGAGGGAAGGTTGCAGGAGCCAGGAAGACATGGTCCATGAAGCTAAACAGAACCCGTGGAACTGAGCCGGGTATTTCATGTAGTTGTTTACAGCGGAAGCCGAGTGATATTGTAATGTTTGATTGTTATGATTAATATAAAGACCTGCTAAGATCAATTGCGACTTGTTATGTATCTGGGCCCTGTGTATGATGAATCTTTAAATTTTTTGAATTTTTTATCAATTGTATGTAATCGTTAGTCTGTATGATATCACTAGTATGATGTTACCTCTATGTTATATCTAATGTGTCCATATATGTGATCGAATGTAACCTGGTTAAGACTTTTGCGACTCCATGTTGAACCCTTCTCCCTTTTGGTCGCGACGCACCTTGGGTGAGAATCCTTGCCCTTTAGGGTAAGGTGAAAATGTCGGCGTTATCCTAGACTATAGCAGAACATTGTCGGCCTCCTGCGCCCAAACCTAGGGTCTTACCCCTGATGACTCTTACAAGCCAACAAATGGTTTAGTTGTTGGGACCTGAAGGTACAAGAACTGGTTCAGAAGGATATTTAAGAGAGAGATTAGGGATTGGTGGAATCATAGATTAGGTCAGTTTGTAGTGGAGCAGGCTACCCGTAGAAGTCAACCGATCAGCAAGGTAAGCGAGGAAATTTTATATGCTAATGGCACTAATGATCAATATGAAATTTTCTGGTGTAAGTTCCTAGAGGACCTGTACAATTAGCTAAGAAGGCTGAAGGGACAGACTCAGCCAAGTGGATCGGCGATAGCTCACCAAATCTGGACTCCGTCAGATGTCTCCCTATTGCACCATTTGGATAATGATATGACTAGAGCAATCGACTTTTGGATAAGGACTACAGTGGAGGGATACATAGTTGAGTTTTTCATGGAGAGTTATCAGTCTTTCTCAAAGGCAAAAGCTGTGTTCAGCTCGAGACTGAGAGGTGAGTTTATGAGGGAAGTCCCAACGTGGATCAAAATGTTTATGGTGGAAGAAGGACTTTTGTCTTCGCCCGCTATAGGGATGGCAGCATAAATCCCCAGTACTGGGGGAAGACGTAGAGGGGGGAATGTTGCCGGTTGAGGGATAGAGATGCTGCTGAAGGGATGGATGTCGAAGAACTGAAGAAAGCAAGAGATGTCAGGGCACAAAGAAAGGCAATGCTAGCAGATAAGTGGCAGGTGAGGATAATTCAGACTTTGGGGAGGAAAATGATGGGGCCCCACCAAGTAGGAGCGGTGAAGGGAAAACCCCGAGTCAAAGAGGAAGGAGAAGAAGGTGTTGGGAAAAGCAAGAGTGGTGAAGGAATATGGAGGAGTTAGGGAAATGAGGACGGACCTTCCCTGCAGGTTGCGGAAGCCGTATCGCAAGTACATGTTGTGACAGACAGATTGCAAGAGAAGAGGCTGCATGGGCATGAAGAAGGAAGCAAAGAGGATATGGGCGACATGATGAGGAGATTATTCAACGAAGAGGAAGCATCCGTTAAGAGTCAATAGGAATACTCCTGAGACATAGGTAGCATTTCCCCTGATCTTCCCCTGGTACTTTATCACAATCTGGAGGAATTTATTATTATCTTAGCTAAGGCAGTGCGGGTATATAGTGCGCAGGAGAAATACCGAGTCAAGTTAAACATCAGGAGTGGAACATGAACTAATAATATCAATAATTTAGGATTATAGGGATCCTATCAGCCAGGGAGCAAAGGGTTCATGCTAATAGCTCCTACCTAGATAAGTATGGCAGGATCTTTTACCAGATATCCTGAATTTGCGGGAAGAGGAAACGAGGATGTAGAGCAGCACTGGTATCTATGCGAAGCTATTTGGAGGGCCCGTCATACTCCAGATAATGTAAGGGCAGTAGAATTCCAAACCACATTGAGGGAAAGGGCAGTAGAATTCCAAACCACGTTGAGGGAAAGGGCTCTGCGTTGGTTTATAAAATGCGTGAAACAGAATCAGAACCCCACAGTAGACGATATTAAGAGAGGATTTGTGTGGGAATTCAAGGTACCGCAGACGGATCAGCAAGGGCTATCAGAACTATGGGAAATTAAGTAGAGGGAAGGAGAGACGACTTGGGAGCTCATGCAAAGGTTTAAGGATGCCATTGCCAAGTTGAGTTATACTCTGGATCCAAACCACCAGCGGGACAGGTTCATTAAGGCATTATTTCCTTTGATCAGAATGCCACAAACACAACAAAATATAGGAACCCTCCAGGATGTGTTGGAACAAGAATCACGCATAGAATCTATGGCAGGATACCTGCATGAGTACAGGGGAGGGGTGAGCCTGCAAGATCCATCGATTTTAGGCCTGCAAAACCAGATCGCGACCTTGATGGAGAAACTGAAAGATCTTCAGCCAGTGCGTCCAGCCAGACCCAACGTTTGGTGCACCCACTGCATGGTGGAGGGGCACGTCGTGACAGAATTCCCGAGGTTGCGAGGGATTAATCATCCAGGTGGGGTTGTGAGGTCATCAGGAGCCCCACCAACTGCAGGAGTTGCGGCGGTGGGAGCGCAAGGGGCCTTCCGAGGGAGGAATAATCAAGGATTTTGTGAGGTCTACAAGGCACATGGAAACCTGCCACGGATGTGCCCTATTTTGCAAAAGTACTCTAACATCCCCACTAACACCTACTGTGAGTTTTGGGCATCAAGAATGCATCACACTGATTAGTGCCAAGCGCTGGATGCTCTAGCAGAAAGGCTAGATAGATCCACATTCATGATCAATGAGTCAAACCGAGGGGAACGAGGAGGAAATGGGCGAGGATGAAGAACAAGAGGAAGAGGGTCTGTGAGATGTTACAACTGCGACTAGGAAGGGCATGTTGCCAGAGAATTTCCGTTGTCGAGGAGACCCTGATGCTCACAATGTAGAATTAATACCCATGCAATGGAGGACTGTCTGGAACTCATTGCAAAGTGGGAAGAAAGGACCAGACAGAGAGGGGCCAACTTGGTGAATGCTGAACCACGGACCAATGACGGCCTCCCTGCAACCAATATTAATATAGTCACCAAGGGAGGGAAGAAGATAGGGGAGGGTCGCTACACAAAGGACCCTCCCTTAACCCTTAAAGCGACATCTCCACATAAGGGGTGTCAACCTAAACACCAAAAGCAATACTATCAAGAAGCAGCTAAGTTGTTCGAAGGGATGACCACGGAGAAAGATAATAAAAGACCATGAGATCACATGCCTGATCACACCCAGCCGATTAGAGAATGGTTTAAACTGTTCTTGAAAATTGTTGAGGATGAAGGCATGCTGAAGGAGTTGAGAAAAAGTCTAAAGGCTACGGTATCCATGGAGGAAGAGGAAGTGGAACGACCATGCGCAGGGTTGCCAGAGAAGGCTTCTAGAAGAGTGAAATAGAACAAGAGAAGAAGTGGCAAGGAGTTCCAAATCAATGCGCAAGTGGCAGGATTCCAGATGAGGGACACCATGTTAGACTTAGGGTCAGATGTAAACATCCTACCTAGGAAAACTTGGGAGGTAATGGGGAAGCTTCAAGTAAAACACTCGCCATTTCAACTAAGAATGGCAAATCAGTATTGCATACTACCAATTGGGAGATTGGAGAATGTAAAGGTTGATGTGGCAGGGGTGAAGATGCACACAAAATTTGAGGTGATTGACATCATGGGGGATAAGGACCCATACTTGGCACTCCTGGGGATTGATTGGGCATACAAGAACTATGCGGTCATAGACCTGAAGAAGGAACTGATGATTTTCAAAGCAGATGGGCTAAGGGTGATCCAACCGTTAGACCCCTACCAAGGACCTAGGTTCACAGAACCAACAGATGACAGGGATGAGCCAGGAGGGTTAGACCAACTATACATGCTCACAGTAGGGAAGAGGGAGGACTACATCAACCCCATGGCTGGAGGATCAGTAAGCTGGTGAAGTATCCAAAGCTCAGAAACCGGTTCAGAAGCTGCATGGGATGCATGGCAGTAGGGGGGATACGAACTGACCACTAGACGATGTGCGATGATAAGCCGAGTAAACTGGGGAGAAATGGAGATAGCTGACTACCTGAGGTATCATGGCCTTGAACCAGTGGACACCTTCTTAGACAAAGTAGACCGAGAAATAACAGAGGATCAAAGGATCTCCTATCTAAGTATCGACCTCATGGCAACTCCGGCAAGATGGTGGAGAACGCATTTCAATACACTAAGAGATTGGGCGAGCGTCAAACAAGCCATGAAGGAAAGATTTATCTAGGATTAAGATTGGCCACATGATAAGGAAAAGTACAGGGGGGATTCAAGTCCCGAGGAGCACATAAAGGATTGCATAATCAATTGGAAAAGCAAAGGAATGCCGAAGGATCGGTGGGTACACGCACTTATACATACCTTCAGAACTGTTCATCGAGCTTGGTATGTCCAAGAAGAGCTTCATTGGTAGACAACAGATTGGGATACCGTGGAGGTACAATTTGTCAGCAACTTCTCATTCAGAGGAGACGAGGCACAAATGACAGGGGCACTCCAAGAAATAAAGGGAGTTATGTTCACACCAGAGCCGTTGGTTGAGGGAGGGCCCGATGAAATTTTTTTGCAGTATTTGTATGAAATAGAGTCGCCAGGATATGCAACGTGTGACAGGGTAGATGCAGGACTAGATGACGATGACAGGTTGGAGGGACTGAGACACCTAGCCTTCGGGGAAATGGAAGGGGAGAGGGATATCCGGGAGAGCCCCCTAACGGAAGGTGCTCACCTTCTACCAATGAAGTTGAGGAAGCAAAACGTTGGGTCAAAGGATAAGCCCAAGATAGTTGAATGCTCGCCAATTCAACTAAGAATGGCAAATCAGTATTGCATACTACCAATTGGGAGATTGGAGAATGTAAAGGTTGATGTGGCAGGGGTGAAGATGCACACAAAATTTGAGGTGATTAACATCATGGGGGATAAGGACTTGTACTTAGCACTCCTGGGGATTGATTGGGCATACGAAAACTATGCGGTCATAGACCTGAAGAAGGAACTAATGGTTTTCGAAGTAGATGGGCTAAGGGTGATCCAACCGCTAGACCCCTACAAAGGACCTAGGTTCACAGAACCAACAGATGAAAGGGATGAGCCAGGAGGGTTAGACCAACTATACACACTCACAGTAGGGAAGAGGGAGGACTACATCAACCCCATGGCTGGAGGATCAGTAAGCTGGCGAAGTATCCAAAGCTCAAAAACCGGTTTAGAAGCTGCATGGGATGCATGGCAGTAGGGGGGATACGAACTAACCACTAGACGATGTGTGATGATAAGCCAAGTAAACCAGGGAGAAATGGAGATAACTGACTACCTGAAGTATCATGGCCTTGAACCAGTGGACACCTTCTTAGACAAAGTAGACCGAGAAATAACAGAGGATCAAAGGATCTCCTATCTAAGTATTGACCTCATGGCAACTCCGGCAAGATGGTGGAGAACGCATTTCAATACACTAAGAGACTGGGTGAGCGTCAAACAAGCCATGAAGGAAAGATTTGTCTAGGATGAAGATCGGCCACAGGATAAGGAAAAATATAGGGGGGATTCAAGTCCCGAGGAGCACATCAAGGATTGCATAATCAATTGGAAAAGCAAAGGAATGCTGAAGGATCAGTGGGTACATGCACTTATACATACCCTCAGAACTGTTCATCGAGCTTCGTATGTCCAAGAAGAGCTTCGTTAGTAGACAACAGATTGGGATACCATGGAGGTACAGTTTGTCAGCAACTTCTCATTCAGAGGAGACGAGGCACAAATGACAGGGGCACTCCAAGCAATAAAGGGAGTTCTGTTCACACCAGAGTCGTTGGTTGAGGGAGGGCCCGATGAAATTTTTTTGTAGTATTTGTATGAAATAGAGTCGCCAGGATATGCAACATGTGACAGGGTAGATGCAGGACTAGATGACGATGACAGGTTGGAGGGACTGAGACACCTAGCCTTCGGGGAAACAGAAGGGGAGAGGGATATTCGGGAGAGCCCCCTAACAGAAGGTGCTCACCTTCTACCAATGAAGTTGAGGAAGCAAAACGTTGGGTCAGAGGATAAGCCCAAGATAGCATCGGTGGGAGACTACTGGGACGAGCAAGCCACCAAAGAAATTTTCAACCTATTGCACGAATATCAGGACCTATTCCTGGCTTCAGTGGTAGAACTGAAGGGAATAAAAGGAAACCTTGGGGAAATGAAAATTGTCTTGAGACTAGATGCCCAAAACCTTGGGGAAATGAAAATTGTCTTGAGACTGGATGCCCAACTAGTGAAACATAGACCATACAAATTAAACCCAAGGGTGAAAGAGAAAGTTAAGAAGGAAATTGACAAAATGTTGGAGGCAGGAATCATTTTCCCGGTGGATGAAGCTAAATGGATAAGTTTGATAGTTATTTAGAACAAGAAGGATGCAACTGAAATCAGAGTATGTGTCAACTACAAGAGCCTGAATAACGCATGTGTGCATGACCCGTTTCCCACGCCCTTTAGTTATGAGGTCCGAGACAATGTTGTGGGGAACGAAGCATATTCATTCACAGATGGGTTCTCAAGTTACCACCAAGTCAGAATAGCTGAAGAAAATAAAAGGAAAACAACATTCACTACAGAGTGGAGGTTATAGGCCTACAATGTGATGCCATTCGAACTAAGAATGCACTAGCAATCTTCTCAAGGATCGTCATAGCTGCATTTCGAGATTATATTCGTAAGTTCCTTGAAGTTTATATGGATGATTGGATGGTATATAGTTTGTTCAAAAAGCACACCAGCCTATTGAGAATAATGTTCGAAAGGTGCCGACAATTGCAGATTTCTTTAAATCTCAAGAAATGTATCTTCACAGTCCCCTTTGGAAATATACCCTAAGAGAAACAACTAAGAGAAACTCTGGGGCATACGGGGTAGTATAGGCGATTTATCAGAAATTACGCATCCATCATAGATCTAATGGAAAAATTACTGAAGAAAACAAAAGAGTTCATTTGGACTGCGGATTGTCAGACAACCCTGAATAACTTAAAAGAAAGACTAGTAAGCGCCCCTATATTGGTGTATCTTGATTGGAACAAAATGTTCCATGTGCACATCGATGCGTTAGGAATAGTGTTGGGAGCGGTCTTAGCACAACCAGGGGAGAAAAACATGGACCATCTAGTCTACTATGCTAGCAGAAAGTTGTCTACTGCAGAAAGAAACTATACAACAACCGAAAGAGAAGCCCTGGCAATGGTTTACTCTCTCCAAAAGTTCAGACACTACTTACTGGGCGCGCCATTCAAATTATTCACAGACCATTATGCACTCAAGTATTTAGTAAACAAGCCAGTACTAGAAGGGAGAATATGTTGATGGTCGTTACTGTTCCAGGAATTTACGTTTGAAGTATTGGTAAATCCCAGCAGACTCAATGTGGGACTCGACTACTTGTCGCGGTTGGAAACAGGGGAGAACGAAGGAATAATGGATGATCGATTGCCTGATGCCAATTTATTCAGAATAGAGGCAATCCCAGACCACCTGGAACAAATTGCCTCATTCTTAACAACTGGTCACTGCCTAATAGAATACACAGCAGCACAAAGACGACACTTAGTAGTTAAGGCAGCAGATTACCAGCTAATTGCAGGACACCTTTACAATATGGGCTTAGATCAAATATTGAGGCGTTGTGTCCTTCAACATGAAAGGAATGATGTCTTATGGGAGTGCCATGCAAGGGTCGCAGGAGGTCATGTAGGAGGGAAGGCCACCGCAAGAAAGATACTCCACACAAGACTATGGTGGCCAACTATCCATAAGGATTCTAAAGAATTTTCCAGGACACGTGACATCTGTCAAAGGGTCGAGAAGCTGTCAAGACGTGATGAGCTGCCTCTACATCCAATCCACACAGTGCAAATCTTTGATAAGTGGGCGGTAGACTTCATTGGACCCATTTCTCCACCAGCGAGGCATTCATGAGCAAGGTACATCATAACAACAACAAAATACCTCACAAGGTGGGCAGAAGTGGCACCCGTAAAGGACTGCACAGTAGAAACAACAACAAGGTTCATATTTGAGAACATCATTTCACGGTTCGGATGCCCGAGGAGCCTCACAAGTGACCAAGGCACACATTTCTTGAACGAGACCATTGAGTCTCTGCTAAAGACATTCATGGTTCAACACAACAAGAGCAGCTCGTACCACCCACAAGCCAACGGTGCAGTAGAAGCATTTAACAAGATACTGGAGAAAGGACTCACGAAAGTCGTATCTGCCAATAGGGATGACTGGGATGAAAGAATACTCGTGACCCTATGGGCATATAGGACGACAGTAAAAAGAATCCATAAGAAAACTCCATTTCAACTTGTATATGGAAGGGAAGCGCTGGTACCAGTAGAATTTATACTACCTAGCATGTTCATCTCAGAGGCAACGGGAATGACAGACAACAGTGCCTTACAAGACAGACTAAACCAGTTGATGGAACTTCAAGAAACCCAATTTTTAGCAGAATTCCATTAATTAGTGGAGCAACGAAGGTAGAAATCTTGGCATGATAGGCATATCAAGAGGTAGTCATTTGAAGTAGGGGAAAAAGTGCTCCTTTATGACATCAAGTTCCAGAAGTTCCCAGGTAAATTGCAAATGCATTGGCTGGGTCCATTCATAGTAACAAAAATCAGAGATTCAGGTGCGGTAAGGCTTGCGCAACTGGATGGAGTCTTACTTCATGAATGGGTGAATGACGCATGCCTAAAACCCTTCCACAACTCAAAAAAAAATAAAATTATAATAATGGGTGGCAGATATCGATAAGGTTGCGGCAAAGTATTCGCTTACTGCAACCCATGTGTGGTCAGGGGGGTGGGGATGTAGTGTCATTGGACACACATGTAGTCCTCGTCAGCAGAGTCAGTAGGGAGTAGCGTCGGTGGATACACATGTAATCCCAGTCAGTAGAGTCAGTGGCCACACACATAATCCTAATCAGCAGAATACACATATGCATGCACTTTTTCCAACATTTATGACCACACAAATACCTGTCCCGTCTGCCATACCAGTAGTCATTTCATAATTAAGTAACTAAATAAGAAGCTATCATAGTAGGAGCCACAATATCTTTTCCCATTAAGCATAAAGTTAGTTAATAAATAAACCCATCACGACAAAATAAATACGCCACGCATCCCACTCTATACCTTCGAGTCCACGTCGAGGTTGTCATGTCCAAGTCGGCTGGTGACGACAAGGTCTAGCTAAAATGCATGGGAAGATTGACAAAGTAATTAGTTATTAAGGCCTCATTAGTTAGGGAACGTCGTGTCAGGGCCGGCTACTTAAGTCGCAAAAGAATGAAGGGAATTCCAGAATTCCAATTGCAAACAATAGAAGAGTTACAAGTTCGCTCTGAAGAACAAGTGCAGAGACAGAGAAGCAGGAAGCCTCCAGTGCAGATAGTTTATCACAGGAGAAAGGAGATGGCCAAAGGACTTGTATCAGTTCCACAGGACACATTGGATGCACGAATCGAAGCAGTCGATAATTTATATGGAAAGTATGACAAGGCAAATCTGATAGACAATGACTTCACAGACTATTTCTAGTTCCCAAAAATGAAGAGAGAAGTTTACACAGAGGATTTCTAGAAGGAGGATGAAACTAAGTCCTCCAGGGTCAGGGAATAATTTAAGGGATTACAGAGATCAACAATACTCCATTTGAGGAGCCTACCTGTGTTCGACACTCAATTTTCTGCGATGTAGTGTACCAAGCTGTTAGTGAGCAGGATGCATGAAGGTTCACTATGGTTGGATAAGGAGTACCCTATCCACGTGGAAGATATCAGTCGGCTCACAGGACTGGCCGAGGGTGGAAATGAAGTTAGCACCATGTTCCAGGTAGGGGCTAAGTAGGGCAAGAAGCAAAGTGAAGACAACATTTATGCCAGATATGGGACCGAGCGGGGCGGGAGAGGAGTGAAGTTAGATATGATTAACAAGGATGACATTAGATTTTCCTGTTACCTCATTGCAGGCAAAACAATGTGGCACTTCACAAAGAACGAATGTACCTTGGACGCAATCTTAGTTGCAGAACATTGCTGCTGAGGGGAGGTGCTCAACTGGTCAGCCTATGTTCTCAATGAGTTGTTTGAAGCATCTGAAGGTGTCTACAGAAGGGGTACTAGGTTCGTGTTTGGATATCTATTGATTTCGCTGGTGATGTGGAAGTGGAGACCACCGTGGCACCCATCCTCGAGGGCCAACCTATTTCACTCCGGTATGACCCATGGAAGGCATCATGAGACCCCAGCACAAAAGAGATCAACGAGATAGCCTTTAGGGACTGGTACGAGCAGATGCTGGCCACCATAAGGTCGACAGAGAGGATACCCAAGGCTCTATTAGATGAATTCTTAGAAGACCTTTGGTTTGGTGCCTCCCACGCGCATACATACTTGAGACCAAGGTGTATCCACCCTCAAACATTTAAAATGAGACCGTTGAGGTTTGTCCTAACTGAGGAAGCGCTACACAGAGAAGTGGGCTCATGGCCGGGAGTGGCCTGCGAGATAACAAAAGGCAAGCACAAGTACCTCTTTGGAGCGCTGACTCCACAGGGGCAAGGGGAAGATGGGGCTGAGAGCAGCAAGAAGTGGCCAATCGAGGATGAAATCGAGCTGATGGTGCTCTAGATGGAGGAAAGGATGTTCGAGCTCCGATGAATAATTGCTAGCTTTGGGTTAGGTGAGAGAAACTACCCTGCCATATTTCAGGGCTCCACCATGTTTACACCTATTGTCACGACACCGCTGGCCATGAAGCTCCCAACAGGAGTAGCACAAGCCCCCTCCCAGCCCACGGTCCCCAAGCCCAAGAAAAAGTGAGTCGCCCGCACCCCAACTGTCAAGAAACCGGAAGTTACTCTGCCAGCTACGATCGTCGACCTTACTATGGAGGTCGAGCAATCAATCCCTGCAACCACCATCATTGAAGAGATCCCCACCACCACCTCCACTACATTACATCAGTCACGGGAGTCGTCCCCACACACTGCCTCAACCTCCGTGACTTTATTCGAGACCCTTCAACCTGGCCGGCAAGGGACGATTGCGGAAGAAGACGTTGAGTCAGCTGGGCGGACAGAGGACACCGCTCATACCACCGGGATGCAACATACGGAACTCACCACATTCTCGATGCTTGGGTCAGACCCACCAGAAGGACGAAACTTAGATTCTACTTTGCAAGGGGAAAGGGTTGAGCCGTACTTGCCACCTTTCCCTATAAGTCTCACAGTCTACCTGATTCCCAGCATCATTCCACCCACTCCACAGTTCACCCTGCCATCACAACAAGCCCATTCACCCGCCTCCCATTTCGACAAATCCATCGCCAACGGCCTACCCCTACAACAACAGTTCCCAAACCCTAGCATAATGCAGGCCGAGACACTTCAACACTGGTGATCATCCCAATTGTTTTCATTTATTTAGCAAGTAGCACACACGGCCGAAAGGCTCTGTGAAGACCTGGCCTAGGTGCATGAACAAAAAACGAAGTAGTTGCAGGTAGTGATAGAAGAGTGTGATCACTTGTGGCAAGAAAATGCTAGATTGCAGGCCCAGGTCGACCAAGTCACACAGCGGTTCAGATCACTATGGCCAACCATCACCGAGACAGATGTCAAAGTACCAACAGACATGGCTACCTGCACACTAGTCAGCTACTGCAACCACATCCAGGTAGCATACTCACACCTGGCAGCTAGCAATGCCAAGATGAAGAGGAAATTGGAGACTATGATATCTGCATTACCAGGTCTAGTGGCAATTTATGTAAGGACATTCGAAGGGAAGGTCAGGGAACTGGAAGCAAAGAAGAAAGCTTTAGCTGATGCCCTCGCCGATGGATATGCCCTGATGAACAAGGTCCATGACTGGCTTGGTAGTCTGGCACTGAAGAACCACTTGGTCTACCCCCTCTGAGAACAAATACAGACCCTGTTTGCCAGCATGAAATATTGCACAGACCCCACCCAGTTGCAGTAAATCAACGATGAAATGGACACCCTCCATGCTCAGGTTGATAATATAGAGGAGGAGTTTGTGAGGATGAAAAAAATAATCATGGATCTGCAGCCACTAGTCCGAATGCAGGTGTTACTTCTGAAGGAGGTGTGTGACTCTAGCGGGCAACAATGGAGCGACATTGAAAGCTAACGACCAACTGAACTAACGTCGCGGTCAGCCGAAGTGTTTACTCAGGCCACCGATGCAATTCTCGCACTCTGGGACATCATCATTCAAAATTACACAGTGTTCAGGCAGCAGAAAACAACCTTTGTCTCAGAGTTGGAGCCTTTGTTTGGAAAAAGGGAACCGCAGGAGCTAGAAGGTGCAATAGAAGCAGATGCCACCCCGCAAAAAAATGATCGAAGCAGAAGAAGCACATGCATAGCAGACAACAGAACCAACGTAGGAAATAGTGTAGCCATCACTCATAGGATCAGCAGGACCGACAGAGGATGAAATGACTTGACTTGGGGATGAATCAAGGAATTGTGGTCGGGGCCTATTGGGGCCTTCATTTAAAATTTTGAAAAGGTTTTGACCAATTTTGGATGACTAAGGGACGAGAAGGAAATGGGTGGCAACAATGGTTGGTTGGCAGAACAAGCAGTTGCACAAGAGTTGTAGCAAGGTGGTAGCGGAAGGCAAAGGCAGTCGAGGGGACAGGAATGTGTAGAAGCATCCGAGGGGAAGAACTGGCAGTCCAAGTAACAAAGAAGGATATAAAAGGAGAAGACTAGGAAAGGAGTGGGGTTAGATTTGGCGAGGTTGAGAGAAGGTGAAAGGATCCCTATTGTGGCAGATAGAGGGAAGGTTGCAGGAGCCAGGAAGACATGGTCTGTGAAGCTGAACAGAACCCGTGGAACTGAGCCGGGTATTTCATGTAGTTGTTTACAATGGAAGCCGAGTGATATTGTAATGTTTGATTGTTATGATTAATATAAAGACCTGCTAAGATCAGTTGTGGCTTGTTATGTATCTAGGCCCTGTGTATGATGAATCTTTAAATTTTTTGAATGTCTTATCAATTGCATGTAATCGGTAGTCTGTATGATATCACTAGTATGTTGTTACCTCTATGTTATATCTAATGTGTCCATATATGTGATCGAATGCAACCCGGTTAAGACTTTCGCGACTCCATGCTGAACCCTTCTCCCTTTTGGTCGTGGCGCACCTTGGGTGAGACTCCTTGCCCTTTGGGGTAAGTTGAAAATGCTGACACTATCCTAGACTACAATGGACCATTGTTGGCCTCCTGCACCTGAACCCAGGGTCTTCCCCCTAATGACTCTTATGGGCCAACAATATTTGTGCCCCTCACAATTACGAAACCAAGTGAACCACTAATAGATTTATCTCCTTCAGTCTTATCTTGATCTGAAATATCAAGAATGTTTTCTTCTATACCTTTCTTTGTATATAGTTTGTGAATAAGAGCCTATACAAGTTATATATCTATATTCACTCATCTTGGTTTAGATTTCACAAGAAGACCATTGGGAGTACTTGAAACAGAGTTATTTTCCTTCGCAGGGCCCCTACCATGCATCCTGTTTTTTACATGAACTTTAGCATCATCATCTAAATTGTGGTCACTCCCTTAACCACCATTTGCAGCTAATGTTATAGAACCATTATAACTTGGACCTACGTCTAGGGTTCCATTTTGTAGGTCTAATAGGAATTCCTTTGTTGCTACTTTTGCATTTTCATTCTGCCTTTTTATGAAAACTTCTAGGTGTGATAGTTCATATTTATCTTTCAACCAATCCTCATAATTGTGAGCTTCAAAAAATGTGCGCTTCTAGGTGGTGATATATTCTGTTCTATATTCCTAATATTGATGCTCTGCTCCATTCAGTGATATGTCATTTCTCCCAGCCTTTTATCTAACCAGTGATGATCGACAAGCATATCAAATGTATTATATACATGTGTAGATTCTTCTCTTTTATGTCACAATCCATATGTTCCTTCTCCAATGCTCGATCACAATCACATTCATGTTCACAACCTTCTTTGTTTTGATTTTGTCTTCCTCCTTGATCGAAAGTCCTCTCTGACTGCATTATGCCAATGTATTATATCGATCAATTGGAAATATAATCATTGCATTAGCATTATGGTTAGTATAGCACAATGAAATACTAGTTCACAGTTACATTACAACCTTGTGCAGCACAAGCTGGTTCCATAGTAACGATGTCCTTGTGCACCATGACACTTCATTATCCCATTGACCAGTCACCCTGCATTTTATCACATCTTATGGCAATTGGAATGCAAACTAAATTAGGTCATTGCACTGCACTATGACACAAGGATGGTGAGTAGAGCTAAATAGCTAATGTGTGATGTGCCACCCACTAATGTTGAGTGGTGTGGCATCAATCCAATTTCCATGTATCTTATAATTTGTGGTAACCAATTTTCAATCAAATTTCCCATAGGGAACAAATTAATGAATGTATGTAGTTTGTATAACATATGCATGATCAAGATATAGAGCTATGATTTGAATCATTAGCATTTTATCACAAAGATCTTTCCAACATTTTGACTAGTGAAAGAAAGACTACATGATCAAGACTCTGCCATAATTTAAATTCTCAGCAATTATAGTCAACATGGATTCTTAAATGGAATTATGTATGTTACACAAAAATATCGTCACCATGATTATTTGCAGTCAGTATGGGTCTATCATCACTTGTACTATCCTCCTAAGCAAGTCTCAGACCTCAGCTCTTCAAGTCAAGCTTTGAAAATGAGAGAAAGACATTGAAAAGCAACAAAGCTTTGGTTCCGCACTTTCTCTCACTGTTGCCTGCGGTCCCGCACCCCCTATTCACAATACCTGCAGACCTGCCTGCTCTGTCCCTAAAGGAGTGGGTGCGGACCCTTGTGAAAGTCAAAAAGGCGCAAGTTTATTCTAAAAAACTCGCTTTGGGTTAATTCTAGATGATTCTAGAAGGAATTTTGACGTGGATTGTTCGCTCTTAGGTGGTTCATGCATCCCAAAAGAGAAGGAGCTAATCCCTTGATGAGAGGAGGTATCCCTTTGAAGGAGGGCTTTATCCCTTTGAAGGAGGACCTAGTAACTTCCCTCCATTGCACTATAAATTAAGGCATTGGGCTGGTTGCTAGGGAGATTGGAAGCTGAACATTTTTGAGGGTAAATGCTGGTGGAATTAAGACTTCCTAGTTAAGCTTGAGAGGAGAGATCACATACCTTTTGGCTTCATTGGGAAGAGAGTGAAATTTGTCAAAGTAGAGGAGACTTCTTGTTGGACCCTAGGAGGAGCTTGTACAACATCAAGGCACAGGTTGTAAAGTTCTTCTTTGATTTGAATTAATACAATCAGATTCATTTTTCTCAACAAATTGTCTTATGTCATTTGTTTCATGAATTCCTTGATCATCATGATAAGTATGCTTTATGATATTGGCTTTTCAGGTGCTATTTAATTTGTTTGCTTGTTTGTGTTTGTAGATTCGCTACAAGGGAGCTCATTTGGATCAAAGGAGCGAGGCTTCCACAAACTTGCATTGGACCCAAGGTAGGCCTAAAACACTTGTTTGCCTTTGTTTATATATTGCATATTTAGAGAAAGATAGTTTTTGATTGGCTTGCTTGTCACTAGATATCATTAGATTCTAGGAAGGTCTATCTTGTCCGCAAGATTGACTCATTCCGTGTGACAAAATGGCGACTCCACTAGGGACTTGATTTTTTCCTTGTTTTTACTTTGACCTGAGAAACTGTGTTTTTGGTTCTATTTCTGGCTTGTTGTGTGTGGAATTGGGTAGATTTAATTGATATAGGATTATTTTTTGTTTCTCATAACTTTGGGAGAGGACCGCACCCTCGGCTTGGAACACAGTGCGGACCTATCTGCACTTTTGCTTTTAGCACAGAGCGGTACCGCACCTGTGTGAACGGTGGGCCTGCGGACCCTGCTAAAATTTTGAAAAACTTAAGATTTCCTCTTTCAGTCAGTTTAGTTTTTGTTTAGATGTTATTATCCCTTGCCCAGACCTGCATGTAACTTGTCAGAGGCTTTTCTTAGGTTAATTCCATTGGTGTTAGGGTTTTAGGTGAAATTCCTAGAAGTTTTGGTTACTGGGCTTGGTTTTCATTTTGGTCTTGTAGTAGCTCAGAGCTTAGAAGCTGTAGAAGCCTCAAATCACCTTGGTTTTTACTGGCCTTCTTATGAGTCTGACCATTTGCAAAATCTACCTTTGTTGAGGAATCCACCTTGTGTTTTCTCTTTGCGAAACTTCAAAAAGGCTTGTGTTAAAAGTTTGGATTTCATTTTTAGAAAAGAAAAAAAAAATTGGTTGTTTTTTGACTGATTTGTGATTCTGGACAAATTAGTCCTTAGTTTGCTTATAGCTAAGTAAAACATCCTTGAAAAAGACATCTTGTAAGCTTTGACTTCAAATAGTTTTTTATAGTTTATAGATCTCAAGATTAGTTATTTCCATAGTTTTGAGTGTTTTATAAAAAATAAAAAATCTCTTTTTGAAAAAGTTTGTTTTTGTAGTATTTGAGTGTTTTGAAAGAAAAAGGGAAATTTTTGTGAAAATAACTAGTTGTCTCATTTTGAGTGCATTGGAAAAGATAAAAAGCTCTTCTTTTAATTTGTTGGTTAAGAAAGATTTGTGTTTACAAACATTTGCATTCTCAAACTCTTTCCTAGCTAGAAGTTCATTGAAGGGAAAAGATCGCTTAATCATCTTAAGTGCATTTTTTAGTGATTTCGAGTCGAGTCTTCACACCACGAGTTTCATCTCCACACCTCTTGACTTAAACAAAAACCAATAAAAATAACGCTTAAAGTAAAATCTATCTAGTAATATTTTTATTTCTAGGGCTCGATTACACCAACATAGCTTAGGGTAGTGTCTTGGAGTAGGGAGTAATTAACTCTCCATGACAGTAAAACAAACAAGTAGCTGTATCTTGCGGTAGGAGAAAAATCCAATTGTTGCATCTATGCTCTAGGAAAGCTCCTCTTAAAGGAGAAGCACGAGATCGTGTCCGAACCAGTGTGGGAATCAATCCTTCCTCATTGGGAACGACGCTAGATATTCACGTATTAAAAACGGTAAACCTCGGATTAACCATTGTCGAGGAGCCTGGGGTCACTTGTTGGTAAACCTTGGATTATGTCAAGGAGCCTTCAAGGGGATTGAGCTTGTTACTCTGCCCTTGCGTGCGTATCGGATCGTAGACTGTTCCCCCAGGTATATTTGTTTCTGTTGGTAACCATAGTGACCATATTCTATAGGATTCTTCCTAAGGTGACAGTGGTGGGAAGATCCCATTGTACCTGGAGCAGACGTCGGCTAGACTCACTTGGATTTTCTGGGGGGTTCTCTTCACTGGGGATGGTTTAGTGGAGGAACTTGTGCCAGTCTATTCATTAAGCAGGTTGCCGGGGTAACTGTTCCAACCGCCATTTCTGTATTGAACTCTGCGACGTTGGATTTCATCACCAACTAGTGTTTTCAGTACGGAAATTTACTGTTTGTGTGTGGTTTGATCTCCTAGATTCTTTAGGCGTGTGATTCAAATTTGTTTGGTTCTTTAGAGGCTTTAGGGGACTCATAGCTATTGAAGAACTTGCTACTCCAGAAGAAAAAGTAGGCATCCCTATCCCTGAAAATCAACCTATTATAGAACTTAGGGAGCGTGAATTAATCTTTTACAGTCCACCTAGGAGCAGTGCTTGGTATCTTTCATTAACTAAATTTTTGGAAAACCCGGGACTAAGTTTTTCACCACCTCGTATTCCTTATCACCCAACACCTAGAGGTTACTATCCTCCGTTAAATATGTCAAGATAGTCGTCCATGTTTTCTCAATCTCCAGAATCCTTTTTGTATGGCGGTCCTTCTGTTCCCTCTGGGTATCAGTCACTTACTAGTACTTTTTCGGGAGCATCTCCTCAACCCATTGAACAAGGGTTATTAACTGGAAACAATGGTACTAAGCTATTGAGTATAGAAGATATTCTCATGATGTCAGGTACTATTCCTAATCCTCAACCTCAAGGTGGCCAGTTACCACCTGGGGGGCAGCCTCAAAATCCTCAATTATCGGCTGGGGGGCAACCTCAAGGTACCCAATTTGCGCCTAGGGGGCAACCTCAAGGACAGTACATACCTATGGGACAGTACGTTCCTCAAGGTCAACCCCAAACTGAATATGTACCTCAAGATCAACCCCAGTATCAATATGTACCTCAAGGTCAACCCCAGTATCAGTACGTGCCTCAGGGTTATCAACCCCAAGGTCAGTACTCGAACCAAGGTTTCCAACCACCTTCCGATCAATCATATGTTCAAGGAACTGGAAATGTACCTCTGAATTATCAACCCTACCCTCAACCTGGTTATGGTCCTCAATATTCTCAACCTATTATGGGTCTGTACCCTGGAATGAACTTAGTGTGGGATCCATCGCAAACTCAACAGGTCTTGCAACCGAATGTACAGTTGTCATCTCAAACTAGACAACCCTTAGTTTCTGGTTCACCCCAACAACCTGTCCAATCTACTATTCAAACTTCTGTACCTTTGGTAGTTTCTCAGCCTGGGCCTAGTACGCCTCGTACTCCGCCTCAAACGGCTGCTGCAACTGTTGCAACATCTGTTCAATCTACCCCACCTACTTCTGGAGTATCGACAGCTCCGGTTTCTACTATTCCTGTATCAACTCCTCAGACATATTTACCTCAGTCTAGATCCACAATTCAAACTTCGGTTCAGATGCCTGTAGGACAACCTGGTTCAAGTATGGTTGTCACAAGTCAACCTCAGGTTACTTATCAACCGTACCAGGGACAGTACTAATTCGGTCCTGCTGTGCAGTAGCCAGTCTATCACTATCAACCGTACCCTGGGTATACATATCAGCAACCTCAACAACCCCAGTACGGTCTGGTTAATCCTGGTTTTCTGGGAGGATATAATATCCCAAATGCAATCCCAATTCCTAGTTATCCTGGATATCCTCCTCCTGGGGCTGGTCTAATGACCCAGAGTTTTAGGGACCCTAATCGTCAGTTATCGTTTATCGCAACTTTGGACTTGCCTGACTTGTCGCGCCTAACGAACGATCCCATTAACTATCTTCCGTTTTGGCCGCCAATGCCGAATAAGTTGCCTAGTGATATTCCTAAGTTTGAAGGCAAATCAGGAGAGGACCCGTCGAACCATGTGATGACTTATCACCTCTGGTGTGCGTCTAACTCCATTTCAAATGATTCAATCCGTTTAAGGCTTTTCCAGCGCACTCTAATTGGTCTTGCGGCCAAGTGGTACATTGAGTTACCGCGAGCCACTTTTTATAACTTTAGTCAGCTAGCTACCTCGTTTTTAACTCATTTTCAGTTGCCTGTCAGATATGACAATGGCACGGAATTACTAACTTCATTAAAGCAGTCAACGTCCACTTACATTTTAGATCACATTCATGAATGGAGACGTCGACGGCGTTTAGTGAAGGTTTTTATTCTGGATCAGATCTTAGTCGAATGGTTTGTAAAATATTTATTACCAAAGATCACTGAGGATGTAGCTAAGGTCGAAGTCGTTACTGAAGAGCAAGTAATTGCTCAAGCACAGTACCTTGACTTAGTTTATACTCAGTTAGGTACATTACACGAGAAAATCCCCGATCTTCCTAAGCAAAATCAAATCGCTGCAGCTCCTTCAAGGTCTCATGCCGCTGATGGTATGATTGGTACGGTTAATACCAAAAGTAAGAAGAAGTCTTCCAAGAATTCTTCTCCTATTATAACCCTGCTAGATTCCCCGACAGGAGATTCTTCCGCGGAAATTTCCGCCAATATTCATGTTGTAGAGTCATCTACAGCTAAATCAAAATCCGGTGGTAAGAAGAAAGGGAAGAAGAAAAATAAAACAGATAAAAATTCGAAAGAGAAACCAGAAAAAGTGGAATCAAATGATGAGAAACGCAAACCTCGTTATCCTTGTCTCATTTGTGATGAAGAGCATTTTACAAGAGACTGCCCTCATCGTGCAAAGGTTGCGAAGATTGTCAAAGGTTCCCAAACGCCTGCTGTTTTGAAGGATCCTTTTCCAAGTCAAGATAGTAAGATGATAGGTTCTTCCTCAAATGCCAATGAAGAACCCATACTGATGATGTCCCATGTTAGGATTGCGACTCGATCGCATGATTATGGTAGTAAAAGTCCCATTGATGGTAAAGAAGCAGAATCTTCTCATTCTAACCCATCAACCTCAGCTCCTGGTTCCGATCCACTACAGATCAAGAAACATAACCCAGACTTAGTAATCAAACCGCCCGCCAAGGGTATACTTCAAAAGTCAGCTTTCAATCCACATGCGAGAGCGGCTCAGAACTATAATATTGTTGAAGATTTAGTTTTTTCACCTTCAACAATGTCGGCTTTGGAGGTGCTGCAATCATGTCCAGCACAACGTAAATTACTATTGTCGGCTATAGGAGCTGTTGACATTCAGGACTCGAACCTTATAATTTTCGATCTAGAAAATAGTACACCGCGCTTACCTCATCAAATGGATTTCCAGATCCCAGTGTTAGTAAAAAACAGACCTATTTACAGGACTGTGATTGATGAGGGAGCCTCAACGTGTATTATGTCGATACAGTGTTGGAGATTGCTTGGTTCTCCTTCGCTAAATCAATCCCCGACGATTCTAAAGGCCTTTGATGGCCGTGGGTTTCATCCTTTTGGCATTCTACAGGATCTACCTATAGGGGTTGAAGGCAAAACTGTTAATCTAGATGTGGAGGTGGTTGATGCCCCTCTAGATTACAACCTTCTCTTGGGTCGTAGTTGGTCTTACGCTATGATAGATGTTGTTTCATCGGTCTTTCGGCTTATAAAGTTCTCTCATAATGGAAAGACCATAACTATAGACCAGCTGACTTACTTTTCATTCGACCCAGCCTCTTCTGAAAGTATTCAGCATGTCGGTAAAACGACTATCCCGTATAAGGATGTTGGAGTAGGACTAGTTAAAGATGCCGGTTTACTGGGAACTTTTCCTTTTCCTCCTATCAATGCATCGTCTTCTACTACAGCCATTCATATGATTTTGTCAGACACCATTGTTTATGATGATCCTTGGATCGTACCTTCTGAATCTGAGATAGACTCATTTGGTGATGTTATGCCTTTGAGTCCATATGAAATTGCGTATCAGGCCGTGCAGTCGTTTTCCGACCCATCTTCAACCAAAATTGACTCAATGAATGTGGTCCATGAGGAATCACTTTTCACATCAAACTCGGATTCAACAACGTTTTCTGAACTTGTTCACACTGATGAGCAAATTCGTGAAATCCTATGTGTCGATGATTTACCATGGGAAGATCTCCATCATAGATCTTCATTTTTACCTGAGAGTGATCGTTTTGAAGATGATTTTTAATCAATTTTTACGACTGAATATGTCAAGGAACTTCAGAATCCAATGGAAAACCCTGATTCAGAGTTAAATTTGGGAAACATTTCTCGAACTATTCCTATTGACATTTCGGTTAAGCCTAGAATTGTTGAAAACATTCATATAGGTGCCTCGTGTACGGAAGATGAAATTCAAATATATAAGGCCCTATTTCAAGAATTCCGCGACGTGTTTGCCTGGTCATATGAGGAAATGCCAGGAATTGACCCCGCAATTGTTGTCCATGAAATCAAAACTTACCCGGACGCTAAACCCGTCCGGCAACGTTTGCGTCAGATTCACCCAAGAAAAGTTGCTGCTATTAAAGCAGAAGTTGAAAAATTACTCAAAGCAGGTTTCATTTATCCGATTCCATTAACGGATTGGGTATCGAATATTGTTCCGGTTAACAAAAAGCAAGGGACAATAAGAATATGTATCGATTATAGGGACATTAATCGAGCCTGTCCAAAAGACAATTACCCAACTCCCTATATTGATCAAATCATTGATGATTGTGCCAGCAGTGAAATATTCTTCTTCATGGATGGTTTTTCTGGTACAATCAAATTAATATTTTACCTGTCGATCAACCAAAAACGGCTTTCATTTGTCCATGGGGGACATTTTCTTATTGCAAATTACCTTTTGGACTCAAGAATACCGGGGAAACTTTTCAAAGGGCCATGTCTTATGCGTTTCATGACATCAAGCACATTGTGCAACCTTATCTCGATGATTTGCCTGCTCATTCATTACATCAAGCTGATCATCTCATCCATTTACGAGCAATCTTTATGAGGTGTAGGCATTATCGGATTAGGTTGAATCCACACAAGTGTGTTTTCTGTATAGAAACGGGTCGGTTGCTGGGGCTTGTTGTTTCGAAAGCTGGCATTTGCGTCGATCCCTCGAAGGTTGAAGCTATTGTCAAATTGCCTCCTCCTTCGAGTCTTCGCCAACTCCAAATTTTTCAAGGGAAAGCAAACTTTTTACGACAATTCATTCCTAACTACGCCGAGGTTACAAAGGGTTTTACCCGGTTGTTGAAACAGAATACTCCATTCTATTGGGATGAGATAGCTCAGAAATCTTTTGATGCACTAAAACACGCGTTGACCCATGCACCGTTATTGCATCCTCCCAACTACAACCAGGACTACTTCTTGTATCTTGCCGCTTCCCATTCCACCATTGGAATGGTGTTAGTTCAGGAAGATGAATTCGGAACTGAACATGTGATATATTACCTTAGTCGAACTTTAAATCCAACTGAGCTAAAATACTTACATGTGGAGAAATTGGGATTGGTAGCTGTTCAAGCTATCCAACGTTTTCGTCATTACATTTTACTATGTAAAACTACAGTAATTTCTGATTGCAACCCTATGATCTATATTTTAACCAAGAAATTGCTAGGGGGCAAGTACTCCAAATGGATTGTGATCCTACAGGAGTTAGACTTGGAATTTGAAAAGTCTAAGTCGAAGAAATCTTTAGTTTTTGCAGAGTTAATGTGTGACTTCCCGCGTGCTGACACGGAAACTGTGGCGGAGGAGCCCATTGCGGACGAATCCTTGTTTCTAATCAGCACTTTAGATCCATGGTATGGGGATATCATCGTTTATCTCCAGACCCAATCCTTTCGGCCATAAATATCAAGGTCAGAACGTTGCAAAATATGATTCCAGTCCCAACAATTCAGAATTATTGGAGATACTCTTTATCACTGTTCACACCTAATCCTCAGCAGTTGGGTAAACTGGAACGTGAACAGTCATCAAGAAGATGAACTGATCCGTCTCATTTATGTATATAAACAATAGTTATCTAATGAAATAATCAATCAGTTTTCTTCTGCCCATTTTGGAGTTACCCTGGCCTGACACGGTATCAGAGCGCAGGTCCTAGATTCCTTGTAACTCCCTTATCTCTGTCCTAAGCGCTCCTCTGTCCTGAGTGCTGCTCTGTCATGAGCGCTGCCTCTGTCCTGCGTGTCATTAATTCTCTGAGCATCGGTTAACAGTCATTGATTGTCCTGCGTTTCATCCGTTTCACTGCCTCTCATTGATTGTCCTGCGCATCTGCGGAGTAAACGTTTCCAAGCAAGTCTTTCTTGCTGTCCGAAGAATCCCGTTACCAGAAAAAAAAAAAAAAAAAAAGCCTTTGTCATTTTCCCTGAGGTCGAGGCCGGACTGTATTTTCCTCACTGGTCCTTAGCTGTCTCTGGCTGTGGAGGCTCGTCCAAGTATCTAAATACATCGACTGTGTGAAATTCCGTCTTTTCCATTCAATACGCCCGAGAGTCCACAGTCTTTATCTCTGTTGTATAGTCACTATAGTCTAGTGAGATAATCTTATCATTTATCGCCGCCATGGTTGTTGTACAGCTCCTCTCTCCATTTGTTTATGGGCGGCCAAGCTTGCTCAAATCCTGATAAAACCTGAATACCATTTGGGGCGACTGGTGGAGAACATGGTAATATTGATGCACAAAGGCGTTTTCAACCGCTGAGTCAGGAGGGACAGCGACAACTGCTGCAGGGTTCACTTGCTGGGTCGTCATGTTTCTGAACCGATCTGTTGAAGCAACTTTTGGACGCACTTAGTCTTCAGTTTGGAGATCTTTGAAACCATCTTTTTGCATGCACTCTTGGCGTTGTTGGAGCCGACTTGTCGCGGAGACTTGATACCATCTTTGGAGCCGTATTGAAAGAGCACGTTGGAGCATTTCTTGAATCATTGTTGGAGTATTGAGAGAGCACGTTGAAGCATTTTTTTTTGAATCATTGTTTGGGAGAAGACGACATGTTGCGAACAACATTGTAGAGAGAAAGCGGGGGTGCCGAGAAGTGCTAATCGGCCCTCAGCACGATTGCCGGATTCGAGGCCGTCCTGCTGGTTCTCTACACCAGTGAAGTAAAAACATTTAAAGTATTTATATATTGCGTTGCTTTCAAAATAGTGATATATTAATACAGTGAAATGATATAGTCATATACTGCGCTGCTTTCAAAATAGTATTGCATATATATTGAAGTGATATATTGATATATATTGAAGTGATCCCTTGAGCGTTTTTTTTCAAAACATAGTAATATTGCAGTGATATAAGAAATGTTGATGCTTCTATCAAACATTAGAAGAAAATAAAGTGCATAAGGCTGTGGCATAAGGATTTTTTCAGCAGAAGTTTTTTTTTATCAACAGAAGTTTTTTTTCAGCAGAGACATTTTTTTACAGAATGCATTCAATCATTTCTATGGTAGGAATAGTTCTCACTGGCAAGGAGAACTATCCTGAATGGTCCCGGATGGTAAAACACACCCTCATCTACAATGAGTTGTGGAAGGGAGTGTGTGTCGGAGAAGGAGACAATGACCCAGTACAGCCTACATCAGACAAAGAACTTGTCATTTGGGAAAACAAGAACAACAAAGCCTATGCATTGATCGCAACATCTGTAAATGAAGAAGTAAGTCATCATATTTCATGTTATTCCACTGCCTTTGAAGCTTTACAAAAGCTGAAAGAGCTCTATGACTCACATTCTGCACTTGAAGTTGTTCAGCTCATGATTAAACTCTTCACTCTTGAACTGAAAAATAATGATCCTCTTGCTCTTGCATCTGAAGTAAAGTCTATAATGCATGATATTAAATCCACTAAGGTTGAGCTGGATATCCCTCTTATTGCCTTTCTCAAAGCACTCTATCCTACCTACTCCAATTATCTTGAGTCATTACAAGCAAATGGAAATCTTAAAGATATAACCTTTGACTCTCTTGTGAAAAAGTTTGCTGAAAGAGAGAAAGCCTTTGGAAAGAAGACAGTCCCTGAATCTTCTGAAGAGACTGTTTGCCTTGCTCATAAAGAAAAACATCCTGCTCAAGATTCTACAAGAGGAAGAGGTGGACGAAGAGGAAGAGGAAGATACTTCAGAGGCAGGGGGGCAGACATTCTCAAGCAGAAAAGGCAGATCTGCATTGCATTCGCTGCAAACGAAATGGATCACATGATGCTTCTACATGCAAGCTACCATGGGACAAAATTGAGCAGAAAAGAAACCAGTAAAAAGGTAAAACTGATGATACAGACAAAGGTAAAGCACCTGAATCCGCTCACTATATTGAGGCACAATGTAACATTGGAGTAAATGAAGATTTGTTTAATGCTTCATTGCTTCTTCGAAAAATGATTGGTTGCTTGATTCAGGAGCAACCTGTCATATGACTCATAGGAAATATTTTTTTGAAGATTTCACTGACAATGTTGATGGAGCAGTATACTTTGCAGATCAGTCAAAAATCAAGCCATCAGGGCTTGGCACAATCAGGCTTAAACTGCCTGGTCTTCCAGACTTTCTTCTGGATCATGTTCTATATCTCCCACAGCTCAAGAGAAACTTGCTGTCCTTGGTCCACATCGCCAGCAAGGTCACTCCATTCATATGTTTGATGGAAAGCTTGAGGTAAGAAAGGCATCTGACCACTCACTTGTCATGAGGGGAATAGAAGAAGAAATACTTCTTAAACTGCAAGGAACCTCTGCTCATGCACAACATTTCTCATATATTTCTCATCATGAAGAAGGTACACTTCCATCAAGTTTATTATGGCATGTTAGATTTGGACATTTAAACTATGACAGTCTCCGCTTATTAAAGAAAAATGGTGTTGCTGGTTTGCCTACAATTCCTAGGAAACATAAGCAATGTGATGCTTGCATTCTAGGAAAGCATAGGAAACAGTCTTTTCATGATTCACATTCAAGAGCACATAGGAAGCTTGAACTCATTCATTCAGATTTATGTGGTCCAATGCCTGTTCCTTCTGCAAATGGAAATAAATATATCATGACATTTATTGATGATTACACCAGAATGTGTTGGGTTTATTTATTGAGGAACAAATCTGATGCTTTTCAAACATTCAAGAATTTTCATAAATGGATTGAAAATGATGCACAATCTCATATTGGGTCTATTCGCACTGATAATGGAAAAGAATATACATCAAATGAATTTGAACACTATCTTCGCCAACATGGGATTAAACATCAAACAACTGTGCCTTATAATCCTCAACAGAATGGTGTAGCAGAAAGAATGAATAGAACAATCTTGAATATGGTACGATCCATGCTTTTCTTCAAAAATGTAAAGATAATGTTTTGGGTTGATGCTGTTCTATGTGCTGCATATATAAAGAATAGATGTCCATCTAGTGCTATAAAAAACAAGACTCCTTATGAATTGTGGTATGGACATGTTCCTTCGGTAAAACATCTCAGGATTTTTGGTTCCACCTGTTATGCTTTAATACCAAAGGTACATAGAAACAAACTTGATGCTAGAAGTCGTAAGTGTATCTTCTTGGGGTATTCAAACACCTCTAAAGAATACCGTCTCTAAGATGAAGTAAATAAAAAGTTTGTTGTATCTAGAGATGTCATTTTTCTTGAATCATCCAAATCTGACAGTGTTGTTGAGCGGCAACTTGATCAAGAGTTTGATAATCAGATTCCACATCTTGAAGGGGGGATTCCTATACTAGATCAACATGTGGAATCTTCTTCTGAAGAACAATCTCCCTTGCATGAAACTCCAACACCGGATGATCCTTTAAGTGATGTAATTGATAGAATTGGGAGACTCAATCTTGATTCAGTTCCAACTCAATCAATAGAGCAGCCTGGACCATCTCAGAAAGGTCCTCCAAAGTGGCTGACAAAGACACTTGAAAGTGTTCATCCTGATGAAATCGGAAAAACAAGAACCAGAAATACAAACCAACAAGATGGAGGTGATGTAGATAACTCTAATTCACCTGTTGATATGGATGTTTCTTATGATTGTGAATTGAACTTGCCTACAGATTTCAAACCAACTTCCTTCAAAGAAGCTGCTTCTCATGATGAATGGAAAGAAGCGATGTAGAAGGAGTATGATGCCCTCATAAAGAATGGCACTTGGAAGCTGGTTGATCCTCCATTTGGAACCAAACCAATTGGCTGCAAGTGGGTCTACAAGAACAAATACAAAGCTGATGGCTCACTTGACAAGCACAAAGCTAGGCTTGTGGCAAAAGGTTTTGCACAGAAGGAAGGGGTCGATTATGAGGAAACTTTTGCCCCCACAGCAAAATGGGCCACCATCCGGACACTCTTTGCACTAGCTGCTCAGAACGGTTGGAAAGTCCATCAAATGGATGTAAAAACTGCATTCTTGAATGGAGATCTAAAAGAGAATGTTTTTATGTCCCAACCTGAAGGATTTGCTGTGAAAGGACATGAACATAAAGTATGCAAACTTGGGAAGTCCTTGTATGGCCTCAAACAAGCACCACGAGCCTGGTATGAAAAACTAACTGAGCATCTTCTGAAACTCAACTTCAATCATTTTGATCTTGATGACGCAACTTTATTTGTCAAGAAAGTTGGCAAAACAGTTGTATATCTTGTGGTATATGTAGATGATCTTTTAATGACAGGGAACAATGAAAGCTATATTGCATCCATAAAGAAAGAATTAGGAAAAAGTTTTGAAATGACTGATTTGGGCTATGTTCATTACTATCTTGGCATTGAAGTAACCCAACATCCAAAATCCATATTTCTTTCTCAAAAGAAATACATTGGAGATTTGTTAAACAGATTTGGCATGACATAGTGCAATCCTCTTTCTACTCCAATGGAACAAAACTTGAAGCTCACATCTATTGAAGGAAAGGAATTTGAGGATGCAACAAAGTATAGACAGCTTGTAGGAAGTCTCATCTACCTCACTACTACCAGACCAGACATTTCATTTGCTGTTGGAATCCTCTCCAGGTTTATGCAAAAGCCTTGTGAGGGACATTGGTCTGCTGCAAAAAGAGTTCTAAGGTACTTGAAGGGAACTCAAGACCTTGGAATCAAGTATACACAGGTGGACGACTTCAGCTTGATTGGATACTCTGATTCATACTTCGATGGAGACAAAGAAACTGGGGTATCTACTTCAGGATATGCTATGAGTCTTGGATCAGGAGCTGTCTCCTGGAGATCGCGCAAACAATCAGTTCCAGCAGATTCCACAACAGAAGCAGAATACGTGGCAGCAGCTGAAGCAACGAAAGAAATTGTGTGGCTCAGGAAAATTCTTGAAGATTTGCAGGTAAAACAAGTACAATCAACTCCACTCATGATTGATAACACCTCTGCAATAAAGTTGGCCAAGAACCCAAAGTTACATGATCGTACTAAGCACATCAATACTAAATATCATCTGATCCGACATCATGTTGAGGCCAAAAAAATCCATCTCCGTCATTGTTCCACAAATGAGCAAATTGCAGACATCTTCACCAAAGCGCTTGGAAGAGAAAAGCTTGAAAGATTCAGAACGATGCTTGGACTCACCAACATCCCTTCAGATTAAGGGGGGGAATGTTCACACCTAATCCTCAGCGGTTTGGTAAACTGGAACGTGAACAGTCATCAAGAAGATGAACTGATCCGTCTCATTTATGTATATAAACAATAGTTATCTAATGAAATAATCAATCAGTTTTCTTCTGCCCATTCTGGAGTTACCCTGGCCTGACAATCACCATGGGGCGGACTCTATTTTTTGACGTTGTTTAACTCACGAGGAAGCTGAAAGGGTTCTAAATGAATGTCATTCTGGAGCGTGTGGCGGTCATATGTCTGAGTGTGCCACAACCCAAAAGATATTGCGCGCTGGCTACTTCTGGCCATCTTTGTTTAAAGATTGTATTAACGCGGTCAGAAAATGCCACGACTACCAAATTTTTGATCGAAAGATGCGCGCTCCACCTGCTCCCCTCCACCCTATAATTGTCGTCGGTCCGTTTGCAAAATGGGGTATCGATTTTATTACATGTAACCCTCACTCGGCCGGGGGGCAAGCGTATATTATCCTTGCGGTAGATTATTTTACCAAGTGAGCCGAGGTGATGCCTACATTTGAGGCAGACAGAAAAACAGCTGCAATTTTCATGTTCAATCATATAATTGCTAGGTTTGGTGTTCCAAAAGCGATTATCACTGATCATGGGCGTCATTTTCGAAACGTTATGATGACTGAACTTATAGGCCAGCTTGGCTTACGTCACGATAGTTCAACTCCTTATTATCCACAAGCTAATGGTCTGGTTGAATCCATCAACAAATTTTTAGTCATCATGATCCGACGAATCATTGGGATTCATCGGTCAAATTGGCATAACATGCTATTTTCAGCGCTTTGGGCATATTGAACCTCAATAAAAACATCAACAGGGTTCACTCCTTTCCAACTAGTTTATGGTCTGGAAGCTGTGTTACCCATTGAATGCGAAATCCCGTCATTGCAAATGGCCATCGAGTTACTTCCAACCACTTCCGAAGAGGAAAAACATTTGTTATACTTAGCTCAGCTAGATGAGAATCGATGTGATGCTGCATTGGCGATCAAAACTCATGCAAAACGTATTAAAGCTCAATATGATCGAAATGTGACCCCTCGAAATTTTTTAGAAGGAGACCTAGTCTTATTATACGATCAAGCAAATGATAAATTAGGCGCTGGGAAATTCGTTCCTATGTGGCATGGTCCCTATTTTTTCAAGCGAAAGCTGGCAAAAGGGGCCTATGAATTGGTAAACTTTGATGGGGACTCTTTAGGCAAACCCAGAAATGGTCTTTACCTGAAGAGGTATTATGCTTAAAATGGGTGTGGAGATTTTTTAGTTAGGATAGTTTTCTTTCTAGCTGGTGTGTTTTAGTTTAAAAAGTGTGCTTAGCTTAGAGAGTATTTTTCGTCATTATTCCTGCTTATCTTGGTTTTACTCTTGATATTGTAGATGTTGACGCCTCTCCAAACATACATTGGTTTCACTGATGGTGCTTGTCATAGTACACGGAACATTTCTTCCGCAGCTTGGGTTATCTATTCACCCTCTGACGAGTTGGTATTTATGCATGGGCTAAGCCTCAGTCAAACAACGAACAACATTGTAGAGTATAGTGCAGTGATTGAGTTATTATCTGAATCTATTTCATTTTGGATTCGGAGTTTGATAGTGAGGTTAGATTCTGGACTCGTTGTATTACAACTTAATAGAGTATATGCCATTAGAAATCCAGTGTTATTGAGATTATTTTTGAGAGTGCGTCTCTTGGAACGTGAATTTGATTATATTGAATATCAGCATATTCCAAGATCTTTAAATACATTAGCAAATGCAATTGCTTCTCGAATGTTAAGTAGATATTTGCAATAATCATACAAGTAAATTTAAAAACATTCCATAACATGTTCTACAAGATAAGCCGGTAATAGTGATATAGTATAATATAGGAGTGTGTCAAAATATACATCGTCCTCGATCATAAGTTGAAAAACACCTTATGATTGGCAAAAATGATATACAAAAAGCAAAAATTTCATATGTGTCTACAATAGGCGATCATCCTATCACTGGTGATGATCTCGATAAGAAACCACTGTACGGGCCACCTTACAAAGGAACCTCCTAAAAGGTCCTGGGACCCCGATCACATAGCGCTGTAGTCGACGAGGAATGTCATCTATGCCGGTCTCTGGAATGTCTCCCATCAAACGCTCTATATGGCTCTCCAATTCGGCCAAGGTCTCTGCTGATTCGTCCTATGGGGCTGGTGCCACTGCAGCTGGTTGTTTCCTCTCGTAAGGCCGGAGAGCGGCTGGTCGTTGTGGACCCACATCTGCATTTGAAACTTTTACTATCAGTTTTGGGATGAGATAAAAACAAAAAAAATTAAAATAGGAAAATGTTGAAAATGATTTTACCTGAGTCATCCCATTGCTCTCCTGGTGGAAGAGCCATGTCTGGGTCACCGTGAAAATCTACCCCAGCGTAAGGGAAGTCCTGAATAGCAAAAACCTGGTTTTCCAACCAATGGAAATACTCAGGTTTGAATTGAACGACCTTTGTCCCCTCGTCAGGATGATGGGCCATAACTGCAACCCATCGCATCAGTTTGGGCTCTCGAGGAAGTCCAACGCCAACAGTGAGGTGTTGCGGGACCAACATTGGGACCCTCTCCAGACCAAAGCTCACAACTAAAGCACCATATCCAAAGGTCTTTAGTTGTCCGTTCTTGGCTCTGGTCAGTTGGCCTTTTACATTAGCCAACACAGCATCGCACCAGTTGAAGATGGTGCCTCGAAAGCAGTCAACTGCCATCTGCATCTGGGATCCAGTGGCTATATGTAGTGCGGCACTCCCGCAAAGCCTGGTAACAGTAAACGCGATCACCATGAGTTCAGGACGGGATATGGTTTTGATGTCTATCCCTTTGTCTCTAGTCTGGTTGTTGCAGAACTCTAGCCGGAGGCTATCGACAGACTGGCCACCTGGCCTAGTCCCAAATAGAGTCAAGTCTTCGCCTCTCTTAGGCAAACCAGTCAAAAATTATATGTCTGCCGGCTCCATTTCGAGCTGGTGACCACCAATGAAGAAGCACTGGTCTTGTATGCTCCACCTGTCTACCAGCCACTGTAAGAAGTCCACCTGGGCCCTCATGCCAGGTATGGCCTAGAATTTGTACAAGCCGCATGCCTTCAATGCATCGAAGGTTGGTGATTTAACGCGGCAATATCTACGTCCTCATGCTCCCGTTCTCGCCAATCAAGCATGATGTATACTCTACATCCAACAAAAAGGTGAATTAGAATGCAAAAAATTGAATTGTTTGGGTGAATTTTGAGAAATTTAGGGTTAAAAACCCTTGCTGCGGGGATCGCACCCTCTCTGTTAGAGACAGTGCGTGGGTCCACACCTTGCCTTCACGAAAGGTGCGGACCCCTGACTTTTTCCCCATTGAGAAAAAGTCGGGGTCCGCGGGCTACCTGTGTTATGCCTGCGGGCCCCCGCGCGTGGGTTTCTAGCCTAAAAATCCTCTAAAAAATGAAATGAAACCCTAAAAAACAAATTGAAACGGATAAAATTGAAGAGTAGGATGATGTGGATTACCTGGAGGAGATGGCGCTCGATTCCGACAGATGGATTTTCCGCAATCTTCACGGGAAGTTTCTGACCAAAAGCTCTATTTTCTCACCCAAATCTCAAACGGTAAAAATGAATTGACGAAAGCCCTTTTTATAAGTTTTTTGAATAAATGAATTGTAAATTTGTTTATGTTTCACTTTAGAAAGGTAACTTTTGCAGCATTCTTATCCATTTTAAATAGGTATGAGTAATGTTTGAGTTTTTGTTTAGGATAACGGATTTTTCAGGCAAAATCGGTCATTTTCGATGAAAAAACATTAGAGTCACCTTTAAGCTCTTTTCTGACTCCTAAAACATGAAAAGATCGCCGAGTTTTTCTTTTTAAACTCGTTAAAACAGAACTAAAAATATGGTCCACTTACAACTCTTTTTCTGACTGTAAAAACATGAAAAGATTGCCGGATTTTTGTCGTTTCAAATTCGATATTGGTTATAAAATGATGTGTCATTGATCTCTTTTTTACTTTCTCGGATCAGAGACACTAATTACGAAAATTACTCCTTGGTTGTAAAGATCAAGCGGTTCTCTCAAGTATTATTTTATACTTTTTCGGGCTTGGGAGACACAAATTTACGAAAAAGGTCAACCCTAGAGTCTTCTTAAGTTTTTTCAGACTCTTTAAAATTGAAAAACGTCGAGTTTCTCCTATACTGGACTCGTTAAAATTTAATAGTAAAGGACCTGTACAATTACAAACAGGAACGGACCACTCCTTCTTAGGGTTCGAATTTAAACTAAGTTGGACTCATCCGAAGGATGAGCTTATAATCAAGCAAATGTTATCCTCCTCAAGCTTGTCAAAAATAAAGAGGTACTTGCCAGAAATGGTGGGGGAAAAGAGAGAAAAATGAGCCTGTTTGTCATACTTTGTAACCACTCTTGAACACGACACTTTCATTCACCTGGGTTGGGAAATCCTTTGCCTAACAGTTGATCAAACCACATTGAAAGTCTTCAGCCGGTTTCTGGGTATTAACTTTGGGTCAATTGTCACCAAACCATCTGTTGTGTCGTTATGTGTTCAAGAGGTCAGTGCCAATAAGCCATTCATCTGCAAAATATCTGTCATCCATCTTGACCATCCCTGAGTCAGTCCTTGCAACTAAATTTCTTCAAACTTGTTCTATGATTTCGTGTTGTGCGCTTGCCTACGCCAGGTCGCTTTCTATCGACTCCAGCTCATTATCTAGAAAGATGATCTAGAAATCGTTAGTACCTTGGGATCTGCATGCCTCAATGGCAGGTTTCTCGCCTTCGACAACAGGTTGCATCATTGACCTTCGATCAAAGGACTCCGTGACATGTTCGACATCAACACATCTATTCACATCTCATGGATTGTACTGGGTACTTTGAGAGCCATTGAAATTACTGATGGTTTCTCTCACACTTGTTAACAGTTTACATCATTGACTGGTAATCAAGTGGTTTCTACCATGTTCGACTTCAACAAATTCATTGGCATGGTTAGAATCGTACTATTTTGGGAAGTACAAATGAAGACCCTGGATCTAGTTTCCGCCATCTAGGCTGCGAGGAATTTTGTATTCATTATATTGTGGACTATTCATAAACAGATGGCTGCATCCATACTGTGTCTACGTGTGTCTATACTTGTGATGTATTACAAGATCATTCCTATATCAGAGCAGTAGTTAGTTTTCTAGTCAGTTTTGATCTGAGTATGGGAATGCCTACCTCAGCGATGATATGATCTCATATATATATTTTGCATTGAATGTTTTTATAGGTTCCAACCAGGCTCTCCACAAGATGATCCTCGAAATGATAAAGTACTTCACTCTTCCTAAATGATAAATGAAATCCTCATCTACTACAGACTTCGCACTTTAGGGGGCAATTTGTTACACAAAAATGTTGTCACCATTATTATTTGCAGTCAGTATGGGTCTATCATCACTTGTACTATCCTCCTAAGCAAGTCTCAGACCTCAGCTCTTCAAGTCAAGCTTTGAAAATGAGAGAAAGACATTGAAAATCAACAAAGCTCTGGTTCTGCACTTTCTCTCACTGTTGCCTGTAGTCCCGCACCCCCTGTTCACAATACCTGTGGACCTGCCCGCTCTGTCCCTAAAGGAGTGGGTGCGGACCCCTGTGAAAGTCAAAAAGGCGCAAGTTTATTCTAAAAAACTCACTTTGGGTTAATTCTAGATGATTCTAGAAGGAATTTTGATGTGGATTGTTCGCTCTTAGGTGGTTCATGCATCCCAAAAGAGAAGGAGCTAATCCCTTGATGAGAGGAGCTATCCCTTTGAAGGAGGGCTTTATCCCTTTGAAGGAGGACCTAGTAACTTCCCTCCATTGCACTATAAATTAAGGCATTGGGCTGGTTGCTAGGGAGGTTGGAAGCTGAACATTTTTTAGGGTAAATGCTGGTGGAATTAAGACTTCCTAGTTAAGCTTGAGAGGAGAGATCACATACCTTTTGGCTTCATTGGGAAGAGAGTGAAACTTGTCAAAGTAGAGGAGACTTCTTGTTGGACCCTGGGAGGAGCTTGTACAACATCAAGGCATAGGTTGTAAAGTTCTTCTTTGATTTTAATTAATACAATCAGATTCATTTTTCTCAAAAAATTGTCTTATGTCATTTGTTTCATGAATTCCTTGATCATCATGATAAGTATACTTTATGATATTGGCTTTTCAGGTGCTATTTAATTTGTTTGCTTGTTTGTGTTTGTAGATTTGCTACAAGGGAGCTCATTTGGATCAAAGGAGAGAGGCTTCCACAAACTTGCATTGGACCCAAGGTAGGCCTAAAACACTTGTTTACCTTTGTTTATATATTACATATTTAGAGAAAGATAGTTTTTGATTGGCTTGCTTGTCACTAGATATTGTTAGATTCTAGGAAGGTCTATCTTGTCCGCAAGATCGACTCTTTCCGTGTGACAATGTATATCAAGCATCTCACTACTGGCTGGATTAGTTAAACAAATCCTATCAATCATATTTTTTTCTTGTCCTATGGCAACTTGTTGAGATCCATGCTCACTACCTAGACGCGTATATTGAAAAGTAAAAGGAATTTGTAGTGCAACATTCCTTTGAGATCGAGACATATTTCCAACATACTCAATTTCATTATGCCTCTTCTACTATGCTTCAGATGTAAAGACAACACACCCTATTGCAAAGAAATAATCATTTTCACATAGGAAGCGCTCTCGACTAAAGTGTGCCTCCATATCACTGTAATTCTAATAATACTCAATGTGCTCAAGGTGACTTTGTTGGAATATGTGGCAAGTATAATGATCTCTTGACATATGCAATTACAATTCATTGTCTCTATAAAATTGTTTCCTGCAAAGGTTACAAATTTGATAACCCATGGAACCTCCCTTTCTATCTCACTTCCATCGACTTCAAAGTATGCTCTAGATAATATTGTTCTAGATATGCCTATGAATAAAGTTTATCTTCACAAATACAGAAATTTCATCCTTCCAGACATAAGATGCACATAGAAATATTGTGTACATGAAATAAGTGTTTCCTCAATTGATCTATATCTTTAAACTCTTAGTCATGTTTTGGTAACTTTTTCCTTGGCTCTTGCATTGTTGGCCCAAAGGTCACATTAGGAGGGAGGGGATGAATCAGTGTGAGATCATTTTTACTATTTCACAACTTTTCATAATAAAACAAATATATAGCAATGAATCATAAACATCATATCATCAACTATAACAATGCATCATCAGGCTACCATCATATTAATAACATATCAAGAAACCATCACATCACAAAGAGACATAATATTTTACATGGAAATCCATATGAGACAAAACCACAAATCGTCTTCCTCTTTATTTTCAATTCATTACATAGAATCATAGGCTATGAATTGTTGGAGGAAACTATTCTCAAGAAATCAAGTTGTCACTTGTGAGAGGCTACAACTTGATTAAGGAACCAACATCAAAAGAATGCAAGAATTGTTCACTGTAGACTACAACTTGATTGAGGGTCCAACCTCAATGATGAGTGGGCTCCAACTTGTTCTAGGCTCCAACCTCAAAAATGAGTATGCTCCAACCTACTCTAGGCTTCAACCCGATGGAGGCTCCCACCTCCTTCTCCAACTTCCTTGTGAACCTCTATTTAATGTCATTTTCAAATGGATCCACTATCATCATATATCACGGAATCATAAGTACAATTTTCAACATGTAATTATGGCATAGTCCAAAATCACTATCACAACTTGCAACCAATGTCACTGCAATAGCTTGTCATCATTGTCACTGCAATCACTGTCATAACTTGCAACCATTATTACTGCAAGCATTGTCACAAATTTTACCACTAACTATCATATAAACAACTGTTACTAGCTATCATGTTTCTACCCATACTCTGCTTCTACCAATTCATCAATCTGGTCACTCAATCCCTTCTTCGGAACTTGTTTTCATAATGTATTCAAAAACTACTACAATCATGTTCATAGCCTCTCAAAACATATAAAATGGATTTTGGTCATCATATAAGTGCCAAAAGGACATTGCACACTTCCAGTTAGATTCATCTCTAAGCCTTGATCGTCCAACTTCTTCTGAACTCAATTTGGACAATATTGATCCCAAAAGCTTACAAAAACTATATGAAAATTAAGGGTTCTATAAAAGATCCTTTGCCGAGCTCACTTCTATAGAATGTGCTTTCTTTGGCCACATATCTACAAAATACTCATTGAAATTCGCTAAAAATGTGACATAATGCCTATGTATATACACAAAATTCCAACCTATTAACAGACGGGGCCAAACTCACATCCTCAGAATTCCCAACGGAGCTCTATACCAAATGCATTTCCCATTGTTGCTTGTAGGTTATTGGCTCCAACATTGATTTTTTTACCACTGAATAACCATATGGACATGTCATGAGGCCCAATTGTTCATTGATTCAAACGTATCCAAGATTTATTAAATCATTGGCTCGCTCAACCTACCTGTAACCAAACTGTGGCATGTTCCACCAAACATAATCGCCAATATTCCCCAAAACCAAAACCTTCCATTAATGAATTGCTTTCACTAAGAAGCAGACTAATAATTTGATTGAATTTACTTTGTGTATGTTTAGAAGGTGAGGGTGTTATATATATAATGCTTCCATGTGGTCCAGTACCCAGAAGGCCAACCAAAAAATCCAAGTGGTAATGTTTGGAAACCTGGGACTTTGACCAAAGCTGACAAGAGCCATATGCACATGCATTAATATGTTCATGAAATTTGGGGCTTGTGTGTGATAACACTCGAGATTAGCCCCTTATTTTTCAATATGACCTGTTAATGTGACCATGCCTTAAGACCAATTTTTTTGGGGTCCTTGCTCTCCCACATGATGACATCAGCATGACGTCATCATGCCACATGGCAGCTAAGGGGTGCCACATGTCACTCATTTTTGGATGTTTTTCCAATACAATTTTTCCATTTTTCCTTACCATGTGGCAACCCATAGTGGCACCATGTCATCACATTGACATGTCCTGCCACGTGTTTCCATATTTTCTATTTCATGCCTAGTAACCTACCACCATGTGTATAAGTTGTTACATTATCATTGAGTGGGAGAGGGAGTCATGTGTCGTGCATGTCACCATATCTGTCCAATGAAATTGTGTTAAGTGTCGAAACATGTTTGGGCCACCCTTTGTCTAACGTGATCTTGTCATATGTCAATGGTCAATTGGACTAATGGGATATGTTAAACTTCATGCACTTCTGATGTCATTCAACCATTTATATTTTATGATCATTGATGGATTAACTAAAAGGCGGGCACTTGTTAATTGTATTAATCAACATGAAATTTTTCTCACCATTTGCATTTGATTTAATCTATGGACCATGGATCATAGAAAATTTTAGGGGCGAATCTTAGTCCATGGGAAAAATTTAAGGTGTTTCATATTTTAGAGTGGAATTTTTTTTAATTACACACTTTTCAATAGTTAGCCCAAAATATATTTAAAAAATAAATGATTATTATATTTTATCCAATTAAAAATAGGGCAAATAAACATTCCAAAGCCCACTTCACCTGGTTTGGCCATAGAATTTTCTTGGCATCGCCCCAATTTCCAGTAATGGGATTGGTTAGGGGCTATTTCGCCCTCTCCATTCCTTGGAAAAATAAAAATAGGTTGAATTCACCCTAGATTTTAGGTCCCAAGGGTTGCTAGTTTGATTCGTTGAATTTGTAGTGCATTTGACCAACATCCAAGGTCTCTTATATCCTTTGGCTTTGTATTCTCATCTTGTCGATGACCTGCCTTTCTCCGCGATAGATGGGGTGTGCTTTCTCTGTGATAGATGCTTATAAAAGAGTGTATGAGCTCGGTTTGTTCTCCTAAGTTTGTTTGTGGTATTCTAGATCGATTTTTGCTTTTTCTTTCTGTTGTTCTTGTATTCCCTAGACCCTTTATTGATTTGTGCTCCCTGTGTACCTTATTTTCAGGGTTTTCACTGTAAATATGACCCCCTCTTTGTTGTTCCGTTTAGACACTATAAAGTTGTATAGCTAGAGATTCGTGACTCGTGAGCTGGAGATTATCTGATCCCCCTCTTCACACTGCATTGGAGATTATCCGATCCCCCTATTCATTGTTGAATTGTTGAGTAAACATTGAAATACTTTCTAACTTTGTGGCTAATTGTGGATTGATGGTGGAACTGATGAGATTGGCTGCCCTGTGCTTGGACGTGCTTGTTGAATATTTGAAGAGATGCAGCTCACATTGGGATCTAATTGACCCGTAAATTTCTTCCTGGAATTTATGGCTTTTCTCTGTACGTGGGTAGTATTGAATTGAATTATCAGCTGTGTTTTTTATTTTAAAATTCCATTGGAATTTATGAAATATATTTTATGTTGTGTTTTTATTTATTTTAAAATTCAGTGCAGAGATCCTTGCACTTTCTCCATAGTATATTCCACGAACATTCATGATTTTTTCATTTTTCATCCAATCAAAATTAAAGGGACATCCATCTATTCTTATCTCTAGATCCTGCATTAGGTGCTCTATTGTATAATTTCTTTATGCCTCCTCTTTGGATTGTTGAACATCTAGATTAACTATTAACATAAAATGATTTGACCTTCACTGGTATTTCATTTTCCTATGCTACCTCAAATATTTGATTAGATTTTGTTCTCCAGCCACCAGATCCTATCTTTCGTCCAGTCCAAGAACATATTTCAAAGCAATGTGAATAACACCTATCAAAGTGGAACAAATTTTGGCTGCTACATGAGTGGTTCTTAAAATGAGAGCATCCTTACACAATATAGACTATTCCAAGTGTATTGTTGCAACTACTCATAAATCGACTCTTTTTCTACCATTGTCATAGATCCAAGCCCATAACTCATATTGCTTAAAAAGTTGGCATGATACCTTTTCTACTGGTCCAAGTATAATTACAACAATTTCGTAGAGAAGGTCTCAGAATGAGGTGTACATATGGCTTCCTTAGTGTTGTTAGTAGTTGTTTCTATCTCTTGAAAAGAGTTTCCAAAGTGTTTCCATAATCCAATTCTCAAACCACTACATAGTCATCATCAGAAAGTAGATCACCTGGGGCTCATGTGGAGGGCTGAGCTGCTATACAAGATCAGGGAATAATGTTAGTAACTTTAGTGAACATAAGTGATATATCTCATGCCAATGCCACCTTCAAATTCACTTTCACAGAGTTGTCATAGAGTGTTGTTCAAGGGGTCTCACTATTGGAATAATATGTGAGCTGCTACAGGTGTCGTTTGAAACATATCTTGGGAAGAAAATAGGTTTAAACCAAGTAATGTTGCTCCATTATAGTTGTAATTCAAGTAGCCTTTCATAATAATCACCTTCCAGGCTTTAAGGGTAGAGTGATGTCAGAAATAGCTTGAGAGACTAATCTAGAGCAAGATAAAATATGCACAAGAGTGAGGAATCTACAACAAGACCGAATCATCAATATGTTGTATTGTTACACTGAAGAAGCCATAAAATTCACCTTAGACAAGCATATAAATACTTGTCATACTAAATATGAAGTATTTGGCCCTAACTTCTCTATTGGAAACAAGTCACATCTATTAGAAATGAGTTTATTTCAATGTTTTGATTTTTTGATACTGATGCAGATTTACAAAAATAGGGCATTTATGTTTTCCATTTATCAAAGATTGGAAAGCAATAGCATTACAACTACAATAGGCACCTCGAGATATGTAAAAAATTTTGCAACAATGGGCCTTGCTTATAGTTTTCTTGATGTTGACATGTAGAATTCATGGAAGAAAAATATACTTTAACTAAGCATGAAGAAAATATAAATCAGGTAGAGGATAGATTCTTCATATATTATTTGCATCTATTTTTTGTCTCTCTTAATTTCAATAGTAGTCTAGACTCGGTGGTTGATAGGGAAGCCGAGGGAGCGCGGCGGAACAGGGTTCTAGGGTTTCTGCAGCGTCTGCAATGGCAGATTAACACAGACCTCTGCAATCCTGCCTACAAGGACAGCAATACGATCATCCATATACGACAGGAAAGTCACGAGTAGCATGAATCCCCCCCAGGGGGAGGACGCAGTGCCTCCCCCCAATGAAAACGAAAACCGGCAAACGAATGAGGAAGATGCCAAACCAGAGGAACAAAATGAGGAAGGCATGGATATGAACTCACATCAAGCCAAAACAGATGACAAAGAACAACCCAAAGTCACTTCGACCACCTGCAAGCCAGTGGCAGCTGAACGTCCGAAAATAGAACTTCCAAGTCACCGAATCAATGCTCAGATACAGTATATGAGGGACCATGCACTGATAGGCAAGTTTATAGGTCTATGGCCAACAGAGAAAGCGCTACGAGGCTGGATAGCAGCTAAATGGAATCCGAAGGGACACATCACCCTTCAACTGGGACCTAAAGGGTTCTTCACGGCCATCTTCAACTACTTAGAGGATCGGAACAAGGTCATAGATGGAGGGCCATATTTTTTCAACGCTGCTGGCCTATATCTCAGGGACTGGGTCGAGCGCTTCAACCCTGATAAAGAAGACCTAAGCTGGGCTCCAGTCTGGATACGTCTCTACTCTCTCCCCTTGGAATACTGGGACGAAGCTTCTCTACAAGACATTGGGAATGGTCTTGGAGAATTTATCAAAGTTGCAGAGGAAACAAAACTCCGACGATACACCTCCTATGCCAGAATTTGTGTCTATATGCACCTCAGCAAGGCACTTCCGGATGCGGTAAGTCTATACCATGACGATGTTGAATGGGTTCAGTTAATTGACTATGAACATGTTCCGTTTAGATGTAGAAGATGCCATGCCCTGGGCCACTTATTTAGGGACTGTCCTTCAAATCAGAAACCCTCAAATCCATCTGCACCTGATAAGCCTGATTCAGATGGCTTCTCTAAAGTAGCTAATCGTAGGAAAAGCCACAAGAAACCAGCCTCAAATCCTAAGATGCCTCAAACCAGCTCTTCCAAGCCCTCCACGAGCAACAGCTTTGAAGCGTTGGCCCGACAAGATGATCTTAACTCTGAAAACCCCACTTCCTCAGAGAAGGGGCCAGAGAAGGACAAACAATCTGCCCATGTAAACTCCAAGAAAATCCATGAAGATCCCCTGACTAAAGATCCTTCCCCATCTGCCCAGCACAAAGTCTCAGCTTGGAATACCCAAGGAATGGAGGTAGATAACTTGCAGCCTGACTCCAGAATAGCAACAGAAACAACGGAAGGATTAAATGAATCTCAGCACATGGAAGAGGAACCAGAAAGCATAGATATTGGGGACCTAGACATTCTAGGCCTTGAACAGGCATGTAAAACAAAAAATTATGACAAAATCCTTGAAAGACAATTAGAGAATCTGGAAGTGATCCTCTCACGAGCACAAAGGAAAAAATCTCTAGGCATTCAGACTGGTGGCCTTTGGGATGGGAGACATATAACCAAAGATAACAAAAAGCATGGAAGGAAAACATATCTCCAACGAACAATCCGCATCGAGGAAATGCTAGTGGAGTCAGGCAGATACTCCAAGCTTACAAAGTATTACAACTCCCTCCCCAATGTTACTCAATGAAGTTAATTTCATGGAATATCAAAGGGCTCAATGGCCCTGGGAAAGGAAGATTGATTAAAAATATGATACTGCAAGAGAGGCCACAAATCCTATTCCTGAAAGAAACCAAATGCAATTCAACCTCTCTGGAAAGAATTGCAGCAAAAGCTTGGCCAGGATGTCTCACAGCTGCAGTGGATGCCTCTGGAGCCTCAGGAGGCCTAGCAATCATTTGGGACACTCGTACCATCAGGCTCAATAACATCCATGCAACTAAGCATTTTATTCAAGCCACTTTTCACATCACAGGGACCAATATACACGGTCATCTAACCAATGTGTATTTTCCCCAGGAGGCCATGCACAAGATAGAAATTTTGAATACCCTTTCGGCAGTCAATACTGAAAGAGTGCATCCACTATGGATCACTGGAGGTGACTTCAATATGATTACCAACTTGGAAGAAAAAAGGGGAGGTAGGAACAAACTGGAAAAGGAAGGTAATAATCTAAAAGAATTCATTCAAAACAACTGGCTCATTGACATGCCATTCAATAATGGTCTTTATACCTGGAATAATAAAAGAGCAGGTCTGCATCAGATTGCCTCTCGTCTGGACAGATTCTTACTATCAGACAATGCAATCCATCTAGGAGGAGACTTCTCAGCTTCAATTTTTCCGATTGCGGGGTCAGATCATTTTCCAATTTCTCTTCAATGGTCTCGTCCTGGAAATACAAACCGAAAGCCATTTTGCTTTGAGGCTTTTTGGATGTCACATCCAGATTTCAACAACCTAGTAAGCTCTGAATGGAACAATTTTTCTCCTCCAAGTGGCACAAAAATGTTTCAATTTCAGCAGAAACTTAAACACCTCAAGAGTAAGATCAAACAATGGAATCATTCTTCTTTTGGCAATATTTTTCAGGCTCAAATTGCCCTCGATCAAGATATGAAATGACTGCAGCAGCGGATTATTACAGAAGGTAGATCAGATGACCTATTAGAACAGGAAAAGCATCTTGAGTCTCAAATTTCAGAGAGGGCAAAACAGGAAGAAACACTCTGGAGACAAAAATCAAGAATAAGATGGCTTAAGGAAGGAGAAAAAAACACAAATTTTTTTCACAGGACTACCATCCAACGAAGAATGAATAACAACATCACTCATATTCAAAATGAGCAGGGGGTAAAGGTGGAAACACATGAAGAAATCGAAAGCGAACTTCTAAAATACTTCAAGTAGGCACATCGTGAGCCACAAATAGACAGGACGCAAGCCATAGAAAAAATCACCAGGAACATTCCAAAGGTTATTACAGAGGAGCACAACCAACTCCTCCTCCGATCTATCGACATACAGGAGGTGGAAACTACAGTTCGTCAATTGAAAGATGGGAAGGCACCAGGCCCTGACGGTTTCACATCAAATTTTTTCCACAATTTCTGGGAGCTGATTAAAATGGAAGTCTAGCAGGTAGTTGAGGAATCGAGAACTTTGAGATGGATGCTTCCAGCCATGAATGCTACATTCATCGCACTTATTCCCAAGGAAGCTCAACCCAATACCCCTGACAAATATAGACCTATTGCTTTGTGCAACGTCATCTACAAGATTGTCTCCAAAATCATTGCTTCCAGACTAAAATTGTTGCTCCCTCTTCTCATATCACCTAAGCAATCTGGATATGTTGAAGGAAGGCAGATTACGAATGGCATCATCCTTACTCATGAAATCATCCATTCCCTGAAGCACTCCAAAAAGTCAGGTATGCTACTTAAAATAGATCTTTCAAAAGCATTTGATAGCTTAAGCTGGCAATATATTCAAAAAACTCTAATTGCTTTTGGTTTCGCTCTCCCCTGGGTAAGGTGGGTCATGAGCCTCATTTCCTCCTCCTTCTTTTCTATTCTGATCAATGGTATTCCCTCTTCCCCCTTTCATCCTTCTCGAGGAATTAGATAGGGAGACCCTCTTTCCCCCTTCCTCTTCGTCATAATGGCAGAAGGTCTGGGCCGCAGCATTAAAAAAGCTCAGCAATCTCAGCAGCTAAGAGGATTGTCATTCCATAACACCACCACTTTCACCCACCAGCAGTTTGTAGATGACAACATGCTTTTTGGTCATCCCTCAGTCCAGGAAGCTCATCAGTTCAAATCTATACTGATGGATTTTTCGGATGCTTCAGGTGCTAATATCAATAAAGCCAAATCCCAAATCTTCTTTTTTCATACCCCTGCTAGTACCCAGGCTTCCATAGCCCGCATTCTTGGATTCTCTATCACTGTCCTCCCTTCCAAATATCTAGGAGCACCCATGACTGATACGACCTTGAAGCATTCTTCTTGGAAGATCCTTTTAGAAAATTTGGAGGCTCGCCTAACCTCTTGGACTCATAGGGCCCTCAATATGGCTAGTCGTCTAGTCTTAATAAAAGCAGTCCTTCAATCAATGCCACTGTACCTTTTTTTTATCCTGGATGCTCCTAAATGGGTTCTCAAAGAAATAAAACATATTCAACGATCTTTCTTATGGGGCAGTTTAGGTCAAACTCGCAAATGGGCTCTGATCAAATGGGACATAGTGTGCCTTCCAAAATGTGCCAATGGAACTGGACTAAGGGATCCTTCTCATAGCAATGAGGTCATGGGAGCTCGCATCTGGTGGAAATGGCTTACTACCCCATTCACCCCCTGGGAAACCCTATGGATAGCAAAAATATGCCAGTAATTGTCCAACAGAGGAACTAATTCGAATGACGGAAGCTAGGCCAGGCTCTCTAATCTGGAATGCGGCCAAGCAACACAGAAGCCTAATTCAGCAGCACAGTTTCTGGGAAGTTAAGGACGACAATACAGCTCGGTTCTGGGAAGACTCCTGGCAACAGCAGCCCAAAGGACATAATCTCACCTCTTCAACTTCCGGAGCAGGATGTGCAGACTCATGACAAAGTCAAGCTTTTCTAGAATCCTTCTACAACACAGGGAACCAGGCAATGGCTTAGCGCAGAACACATCTTAAGACACGGAACGGTACAAGATCAACAGATTCTTGACACAAAACTAATGAAGAGGAAAATACAGCATTCAGACGAAAGGGATATACTTAGATGGGGCTATGAAGAAAAAGGTACCTTCACTACTCGGGAGGCTTATAATATCATTATCAAAGAACAAATGGTCAAAGATCCTATCTGGAACAAAGTTTGGGACCCAACAATTTGGCCGAAAGTCTCAACCTTTCTATGGCTTTTATGTCAAAACAAAATCCTCACATGGGACAATCTCAGGAAAAGAAACTATCACGGGCCCTCCCTGTGCCCTAACTGCAGGCAAGAAGAGGAAACAACTAAGCATCTTATGCACTCCTGTCAACTGGCTCGCAAGCTTTGGGAAAAAGTCAGTTTTCGATGCCAAAAGGAAGGACAGATCCAAGGAGACATCATAGCCACTATTCACAATTGGGATCAGAACCCATTTCAAAGTAATATTTTAAATTTTTTATGGAAGCTTATTCCAGGCTTTCTCATGTGGACAATATGGAAGGAGAGAAACACGAGAATCTTGAAGGATCACTCCTCACCCCTGGGAAATCTATGGAATGTGATCTGTCAAAATATCAAGGAAACCTTATGTTAAGATTAGGTATGTTCTATGCTAGAGCAATTTATTTAAATTTTCACAGTTAGCAATCACATCAGCATTACGATAAACTGCAGATAGAACATAAATATAAAATGCAGAAGACAAGCCAAGCCAAGAGGACACAAGATATGGCGCGAGCCAGGGACAAACCCCACAATGTGTGGGGAAACCCTTGATCAATTCTTCTTTTATGTTCTTCAAAGTTCAGCAGAGAAAGAGAGAGAGAGATAGTACATTTACAACAGAAGTCAACACTTTGACTTGTTTAGATCTAAGCATAGATCATCTCCTATAACGATGAGATCAGTTGAAGACATTCTACTTCAACTGATACCTATCATCGTGCTGCATCTGGTCCTCTAGTTGCACCACTGCATACTGCACCATGCTGCTCTAATCATGATTATCATCATGCTGCCCATGTCCATGATCTTATCCATCATAATGCTGCTCAAACTAATGTGCATCATCATCATGCTGCTCATGATCACATACATCATGTTGTCATCACAGTTGCATCATTGCTGCACTTCTACCTTTGTCACTGCTGCATCTTCCAATGATGAGATCCATTGAGATCTTCATTGTGCTCTTTTCTTCTTTCATATAATCATGGTTTCATCATATAAACACTAGGATCAGCTAGTAGGAGCACAGATCAACACACATATATATACTGATATATATGTTAATACACATACCTTTTTCATTCATCCATCACTGCTTCATTGAGATCTTGACCTTGCTAATATATAATGAGGCTGCTAGAAGTCAGGTCTGGATATTTTCACTAGGATAACCATTATGCCGAGACTGTGTCACTTCATTCCCAGATATGCCGAGACTGCGTCCTCTTATCATGTGTATGTCTAACCTTTATAATCTGTAGTCAGACTAACCCACGTTGTAATATATTTTGCTGCGTTAATTTCCAGCGTATATGATGATATATAACCTATATACTGTAGCGTATATACTCCAACGTTTTCTGCCTAGCGTATATACTGTCCAACGGTACTACAACGTATATACGACAAAGTTTATATTACAGCAGGGTATGACAGCATGACATTCATTCCCATTATGAGTGTTATAACTGTGTGGTATATTGTATGACAGCCGAGCGCATGTATTTCTATGAGTGCCCTCAAGTGTATCCACCTGCGTTGTGCATAAATATATTCCATGTAATATCTATTGCCATTGCTGCGTGCCATTGACATCAATATAACTGCGTCCTGTAATGGATATGACCCGTATATCTCTGCGTTCCATTCATCTAATGAATATGATCCGTATTTCTCTGCGTTCTATCAATATAACTGTGTTCATTACAGCGTTAGGTTTCCACTGCGGATACTGCGGCTACCCTGCGTGGTATCTTATCCAGCGTACAAGTTCTCACCGTATAGGTGCTGAGCATTGTATGAACTGCGCATATTTATAGGGCTGTCCACGTAGGTTTTCTTTGCTGCGTATCACTGTCTCCATATTATATGACAGCGTGAACTGCATATATGAATTATCCAGCGTGTGTGGTCCATCTGAAACCTGTATACGCCTTCCAGCAGTGCAGATGACTGCGTCTTAGGTTAGGGCATTATACTATGCGTGTAATCCATGTATAAGGTCTCAGCGTATAGAGTTTATTGCTATGCGTATAGATTCACTGCGGCTAGGGCACCGTGATGTCTTCATACTAGGCCAGTGTACTCTTTAATGTTTTCTCCTTCTCCAAAAACCCAAGACGTGGAGAGGAGATCACATAAAGAGTAAGTGTGTGAATGATATCAAATCCTCATCTATTTATACCACAACGAGGATGATGAATAGACACGTCGGTTGGGCTTCTAGAGCCTACATAAGAGCTAGTCGGCTTGATAATAATTACATAAACAAAATAAATTCATATCTCCATAAATACTTATCGGAATCAGATTATCTTTGGATCAATCCTACACCTCTCAACAAGAGGGATCCAATAAAAATATCAGCTGCCATAAATAAGCCGACCCACATGGAGTTTGGACCTAGTTGCCAATTTAACACCTTACTTCTCCAAACCTGGCATGAGGAGGACTTTCCTTCTCTCCCCCAGGAACAAAATATCTGGGCAAACTGGAACCTTCAGTGGAATCAAGATTTAATAATCAAAAGAACAACTACGCCAAAGGAAAGAACTCCTGAAAAGTGGCTTCCTCCTCCCAAACATATGGTCCAGCTAAACTTTGATGGGGCCTCGAAAGGAAATCCAGGCAAAGCAGGATTTAGAGGGATATACAAAGATCATAAGGGCACTCCCCTTCTTACTTTCTTGGGTTCAAATGGATGGGACACCAACAACTCGACCGAATTAGAAGGACTATGGCAGGGTCTTATTCTAGCTCAAAAAAAGGGATACTTTCCACTCATTATAGAAGGAGACTCTCAGATCCTCATAAATATGGTCAACAAAATTATGCAAGGCACACCTTCAAGCAAAGTGAGCAACAACTGGAGAATGGCGAAGCGGCTTGAACTCATTGAAATCTGGCTCTCTTCTCATAGAGCGATCACTTTCAAGCACATACGTCGGGAAGGAAACAAAGTAGCTGATCTACTGGCTAATATCGGAGTAGAAAGTGGCATGGATCTACATACTGGTTCACTCTCTATGCTGACAACTGAAATCCAATCAATGGAATACCAAAATCTGGTGAAGAATGAAATGAAACAGGGAGAAGAAGAGCACCCAGATGCGGGTGATATTCAAGGCTATTAATGGCGCTTCAGAGGAACGACGACGCTCGGCCCAGCCAGCTGCAGGCCAGCGCTAATCTCCATGCCCAGCTCAGGCACCTGCAAACTCACCTCAGGCGAGAGCAGATCCACCTGCAGGACATAATAAATGAACGCCCCGGTCGAGATAAGGAGATGGTTAGATTAAACATGGTGCATAAGCCCATCAACTCCATTGTCTGTCCTCCCTCCTTCAGTATATGCCTGCTCCAAGCAGGAAACCCCTGCAGCAGAATTGTTACAGGCAATCGTTGTTCAACTCCTTGCTGTCTTAATTCACTCTCCCAGCTCTACCCTCTGAACCCTATTCAGGCCCCCTCTGCGCACTCTTTGCTTCCCATCCAAGCACCCAATTCGCCTGCGCTTCTCCTTCGCTACATTACCATGGTTCGTCACCGCATGAGGAGCCGCCATGGAGGTAGCCGAGGGGGCCATGCTCGCTCTCAGGCAGCGCAAAGCATGGAGCAACCACCACCACCTGCCTCTCCGACTTCATCCCAGGCTAATTCTCCCCCTCCTAGCCCGCCTCGCAGAGTCTATCCGCACAATGCCTTCCAGTCGACTCACTTCAGATTCCAGAGCAACCTGAACTGGCCCATTATCACTGCTAATATTACCATCATCTTCTCTGAAGAAGAAGAACAACACAGGGCTCCGGAGCGTAACCCGGCCGAGCAACCTCAGGACAGCCGCAGAATTGTTGGCAGACATGGCTCAGAGCAGCTCTCGGCGGATGAAGGCAGAGCAGCAAGGCACGACGGGTAGCATGAGGAAGGTGATGCTGTAGGTGACACTCGGCAACCAAGTGGCAACTCTCACGGCACCACAATTTCAATGGCCATTGCTGGCAGCTCGAGCGGCACCCTTCAAGCTTCGGAACCTCCAGGTGGTGGGGTGGAGGGCAGCGTGGCGAAGGAAGGCAAGATTTGGTATGGGAACGAGTGCCCCGTCATTGAGGAGCCACTGGACCTGGACTTCCCTATGTGATGCCACATGGTCTCCCACGTGTCACCCAAGTTTTTTGCTGCTGACTGGTTAGGCTCTGTTGTTAGTGGTTTTTGTGATACTGTTTGTAGTTTTGTGGTTCTGGCATTTGTGGTTCTGTTGCTGACTTGTGTAGCAATCTGTCATATGATGTTGTCTCAAATTCTTCAAATGGTGCTCTCTCAAGCTCTCATTCTGGTTTTACTGTTGTATTCTCGACTTTCTGCATGGTTTTTTGCAAAGTGTAACTGGTTTTCCCAAACATGGGATAGTTTTGATAACCAGAAGAAACTCAGATGTTCTCGGCTGAGGCTACTGCCTCATTGTAACTATATTTTTCTTTCCTCTTAATAGAATTAGTTTTTATAGAGAAAAAAATGGTATTCTGGACTCTGTACAAAATAATAAGTTATTAAATACAATTCAAGGACTTTTTTTATTTAAGGTATTTTTCTTAATGTTAATTGTGTACATCCTAGATCATGCAACTTATAGAGAAAATACTCCTTGTGTGTTGAAATATTAACCTCCTATAACTCATCGGTAGTGTTGATGTCCTCCAGATGTTCCCTCATAATAATAGAACTGATGGAGATACACATACATCAAGTGAACTATAATCTCAAACGTGGCCATTTCAGTGTACCATGTTTGTTGTTCATGATTAATGTGGCCAGGACCACAGGGAAGGAAAAGTTTGCACAAAGCATGACAAATAATAAATCGACTCTAAATCTTGGCAATTTTAGATGATGACAATAGTCTTAATACCTTTAAAAATATTGTTGAAGAATAGATTATGATTTTAAATGTCATTTTTGGGATTCAACTGCGTTAAGTAAGTCATTCATCTATGACCATTTCCATGAGAGGTAGTCGTAGCTGGCTAATTTCTCATGATTTTTTAGTAGTCCACTTAGCACTCATTGCATCAGGTGATGCTCACAAGGGTGAAGAAGTGGGATTGAAACTAGTGAAATGAATCACATAGTGTCAATCATCACTTTTGGGGCTTGCACCACAGGGGTGAAGAAGTGGGATTGAAACTAGTGAAATGAAGCACATATTGTCAATCATTGCTTTCGGGGCTTGCACCCAGTAACCAAAACTTCCCGGGAGGTCACCCATCCCAGATCGCCTCTGGCTCAAGCGTGCTTAACTATGGAGTTTTCCCCGCAATCAACCCACTTAGCTTCCCTTGCGTAAATCCTAGATTATGATTTATTGGAATGTTCCCATGCTTAAATCCTATGCTCAAGTCTATGAACGAAATTTGTTAGACAACCCTTGATCCTTGTTTGACTATCACATGGATTGTTTTATTCATGTGACGAGGAAGGATCTAATGCTTTCGAGTCTCTTAAAGAAACATTTATAACACTATGTGACTTTTTTATGCATACTAAATCATCCTACAGAGAACCCAATAATAGAGAGATGCATTGTTTGCCTGTCGACCCTAAGATACAAGTGACATATTGGTCCAAAGTTACTAGGGGCACAAGTATAGTGATGAAATGTCTTGCCCATTTATGTCTTGAAGTGAGGAAAATGTGGATGAGAATGGAGGCGTGATTTGATCAAGCCATTAGAAAATATCATTTTGGATACACAGTGGTGTTAAAACCAATCAGTTGTGGTGAAAATGAGGGGATATCAGATCTGTTTAAAACAAGCATGATTGATATACCTAGAGTATTATTCCCATGGGGCTTGTCCACGAAGTTGATTATCTAGTCAACATTCATATGAAAATGTTGTAAGTTCTCCTCCAAGGCCCCAGATCATGTGAACAATGCACATTATCCTCGATTTGATCATGGATTTTGCAAATAGTGTCATCATCCAACACTTTGGCACAATCTACACCCACTTCATACATTAAATAATCTTATGGCTAGGAGGAATGCAGTGCATTTTTGTCAATTGAATCTTGGTCTCTACTTGACGACAAGTCATAATTTCCTAGAGTCATACATCCTAAGACATCATTTCTAATTGGTGCCTTGTTGTAGCGGCTACAACCACCCTCCAAAATTTTTCCTTAGCTTCATTTTGGAGCCTCCCTACCGACCATCCTCAGCAGCATGTCTTGCACTGTCAAGCACATCAGCTTCAACTGTTTCATAGAGTATTTTCAACCTGTGCATGCAAGTTTGTTCCACCTTCTTCACAGGCTGCTTTCAGGCTTAGTTTCAGTTGTTGATTGAGCAACTCCCTCTGGGAATTGCGCAATTCTGGAGGGGAACCAACCTTCCCTCCAGAAATTGCGTAAACCCAGTTGGACACCTAGCTGGGCTCTAGAATTGTGCAATTCCTCCTGATAGACTTCCTCTCAAAAATTACGAATTCATCCCAGGATAGCTGCTCAACCCAAAAATTACGAGATACAGTCAATTATGCTTCCTTGAGAAAATTGTGAGGTCTGACCCAGGACAGCCGCTCAGCATAGAAATTACGAGATACAGTCAGACAGGCTTCCTTAAGAAAATTGCGAGGTCTGACCCAGGATAGTTGCTCAACCTAGAAATTGTGCAATCTAGGGAGACAGTCGCCTATTCCTATAAAAAAATTCACAATCCCTCTCGGACAACCATCTCTTCTCAACCCAGAAACTGCTCAGATTTTCATCCCAGGCTCGCAGACCGACACATGTGCCTTCAGGTTGACCAGTTCCCTCCAGGATTGAGAAAAAATGATTTGCATATATGGACTACTTCTCCCAAGGCAGCATGCAAAGGCATCCCTTGATTCAAGGATATATATTAGTAGCTGGAGGTTACATGCGAAGATCATTTCAGAAACCTCCCGCCAAGTGTCGCTTTTCCTAGATTTGTGGCATGCGCGTCACAACCTTGATTTAGCAAAACTCATCAACTGGATGCTGCAGAGATCATTCCTCACATTTACCCTGTAGCTCTGACATCCCACATTGCATTTAGGAGTCGGTGGCACATTCAGCTCAGCTGTTTCAGGGTAAGCTCTCTTTTCATGTCTCGCTCTGTGTTTCTGTTGCTTTTTGTGTTTTGCTTCGTGTGAGTGATGTCTTCTTGATTTTAGTGAGCACTTGTTGTCATTTTGATGTATGTTTGCTTGTAGAAGCACTGTTTCAGTTTTCGTTCGCATCTCACTACTGTCGCATGCATTGGACTGTTTTTTCACGAATGGTCACCGTTGTGGCGACTCGCTTCACACACATGCATGCTTTCCCATTTCCTGAATCCTGCACTTGTTGTTTTCATGTATGATCATTCACTCTTGTTTGCACTCATCTCATCATGCATTCAAACTTCTCATGTTTTCAGTCACCTGTCGGCCGGTCTAGGCTACCTTGGCCCAGACCATCCCTTGCCCGGCTAGCACTGCGCATTTCCGGAAGCAAAGGTTTTTCCCTCCCTCCAAAAATTACGCAAATACGGCCTAGCACTGACCTCCATGTTTGCATTGTGCAATTCTTGGAGGCAATGTCCTTCCAGCCCCAAAAACTACACAATGCAGTTTGCTGGTTGCATGTCACTGTTGAATGAAATTTCACATTGCGCAGTTTCAGTCCTCAGCAGGCCAAGATGGAATCTACATTGCACATTTTCAGTCCTTAGCAGGCCAAGCTGGAATGTGCATTGTGCAGTTTCAGTCCTTAGTAGGCCAAGCTGGAATGTGCATTGCACAGTTCCAGCAATCAATCAGCCTCTTGATAGCCCGGACTGTGCCTTGCACAGTTTTGGTAGCCAGTCTCCCTAACTCCCAGCGAAAATTGCGCAACCTTCACGATGAATCACACATGTATGTTGCAAGTTAGTCCTCAAGTTCATTTTGGTTTTTGACTGACAGATTGCTTGTCACGAGAATTGCTATGTTTCCAGGTATCACAGGTGTTCATCTGCCTCTCAGCAACACAGGTACAATGGATTCCAGGAGAGCAGAGTCAAAGACATCGTTCAGAGCACATCTAAGGATGCAGTCGATCAAGTGTCTATGAACTTTCCTATCCACAAAGACATCAAGTTGTTCATGGACAAGGATATCAAGATGAATGGAAGCAGCATCACAGCGAGCAGCACCATCAACAATAGCAGAAGTCAGCGCACCTACACGTGACGAGTTTAAGAGGAAGGTTGTCGACAACATAGAGGCGGAGCAAAGCTGCAAGTTAAAAGAAGATCCACTCATGATGAAAGTAGCTTTAGAGATTGAGGCTATGAGGTGACGGCGTGACATGAAGATCACGTGAAGGCAAAGAGAGAAACAGAGAAGGAGTTGCATGTACTGAAGCAACAACTCAAGGAAAAACATGAGCTGCATAGATGAGAGAATGAGTTATAGTAGGACCAGGTAGAGAAGGGGGCACAAAATGCACAGACGGATGAAACTGCACCTGTACAAATTATAGATCCATCCTAGCAACTGGCATGGAGTAAACAAGGTGAGCAGTGTTGTTGATTGCATGTAAGGGAATTTAGCAGCATGCATGTCATTATGCGCACGCATACGATCCCACCCATTTGGCACGCTCACCCAAACAAAGACAAGAAGCAAGTTCGACTGGAGCTGAACATGTATCTTGACAAGTTGACACATATGGTCACCAGCACACACTTGGAGATCAACACAAACGCTATGCATCAATATGTTTCTGGTCCAATTGCAATTAAGAAGATGATCTGCATGTTGTCAGATGAGTTGGACAAAAGAGCCATATCAGTGTACCCAGATGCAACGTAGGCAAGAGTTCGTTTTTAGCAGGATGTCACCATTGAGTGCGCAGACACCATCATAGATGACCAAGCTTGGCATCAATTCGCCACCATTGACCATCACAAGGATGAAAAAGAGTTGGTCTCACCACAACGGTTCGAGTGTTAGTGATTTCTTGCATGGCTTTCTCAAGCCATTTTGTCTCACATGGGTACATGTGCAGATTGTATGTAATGTCTCGTCAAGTGGAAGTTCAAGTGTCAATAGTTGAATGTAACAGTCATAGAGTAGTTGAAGAGTCATGAGGATAGATGAATGGTCACAAAGGGGAGTGTCTAGGGTCACCCCGCCCTTTGCTATAAATAGTCCCTCATAACTCATTGTAGAGGATTTTGGTCAGCTAATCTATCGATAAGAGTATCTTGGAGAGAGCTTGGATAGTATTTTAACGAGCCTTGGATTCTCCACTGTGTATAGCTAGTATATCTCTTTGGAGGAGCAGGCGGTTGTGACTATAACATTCTGTTGTTGGAACTAGTGGTTGGACATGGATGTATTGTATGACTGGAACTTACAATTCTTAATATAATAGAGACAACATGTTTCATGCATATATGGACTCATTCTGTATAATTATGTACGAATCTTACTGAAATGTGTTGTTGGTTTAACCATCACTTTGGATTGTTAGCTAACTTGCTTTCCAGTTTGTGATGCATCTTCGCTCATGTGTTCCCTTCCAAGCCACATGTTATCATAGGTTTCCAAGGGGCGCACTCACCCCACTTTCTATATGTTAGAACTGTTCATGCACCTTCCTTGACTTGTCGCAGCGGTCACACCCTTGCTACCAACATGGACATCTTATTTTCCTCTGTGCGAAACCGTGGTCAAGGCAATACCGTACGACCCACTGTTGGGACTCCTACACCAAACAGTCTGAGGTCTAATTGGGACTTTTTACCAGGGAGATCCCCTAACATGTTGGCGAGTCCAACACCGTCAACATGCCTTTAAATTGAGGTAAGGGTTGAACCCTATCCTTGGAGTTTCTCATCCAAAACTCACGCTTCCTCTTGTGACTTTATTCATAACCAGACCATCATACTCATGAACAAATGTGGAGAAATCAAGATGTGAGCTTTCTTTTTCATGGTTAAGTTCCAAATCGTGATTTTCATTTATGAGGTGATGATATCCATGAATAGATGACACAAGTGAAGTGTGCCTCTATTAGATATGAACTGAGAAATGCATCCTCCTAAATAATTATACCCTAACTAACACTAATAATCCACATGCATGACCACCTTGTTTATTTAGGGAATTGTACCTTCTAACTAAATAGTGCATGGAGACTACTAATTAATGAAAACTAAGAAATAACACTGACCGCTAAACATGGAAAAGCATCTAAACTAGAAATGAATTGAGGGTGTTGCATGTATGATTTTTCCAAGCGTTCAACCTTTCTCTCTCCTCCATAAATTACTTCACTCTCATTTCTTGTTGTAAAAAGTTACTAAAGGAGGGTTTGTTGCTTTCAGTAGCTTCGTTGCTACTACTGGAAGAGAAAGGTGCCATTGTTGGAACATAGTCTTGGCTACACATAGAAAAAATATTAACAAAAATAAGGCTAATCTATGATCATAGAATGAAGTGTCAATATTATAACATCACTTATTTGTACCCCTATAAACATAGTCCATCCATTTTTGGATGTAGTCCAAACATAAATCACACAGCCAAAGAGCAGGAAACTGGTTATTGCTAGATCTTGCAAATACCACAACAATATCATCCAACAGATAGTTTACATCATCCAATGCTTCTTCTTCACTGCAATAAAATCTCTCAGTAATAAGGTTATCTTTGGTGTCTCTAAGATAAATTTTCAAACAAGATGGCACTTTTTCCACCATCAAGAAAGCATGTAGGGATTAAGGACGAAGAAAAACCAGGTCCAAAATTGTGTAACACACTTCTTTTTAAGGTGTGTTGTCCTTGTTTTAATTGTTGTAATATGCTAACCACACACTAAAAAACCATTATGTTGCCATGTTGCAATTGTGGCTACCTCCAAGATAATTGCTTTTCTGCCCATCATAATTATATTTTTCACTCAAAAGGTAACTTTAAATATGGAAACCTATGAAAATAACAGTCTTCAAAAACCAAAATCTATAATTCTATAGACACATAATGCAGAAAAATAATAATAGTGAGTGCATAGATATGAGATTTGGATCACATCTATCTTCTATTGAATACAGAAAGAAAAAAATACATAGCAATAACTCAAAACATAAATCTTCCTAACCTTCACTAGAGCCTCACCCTAGTCTAATCACCTAGTGTGTTCCAACTACATGGATAAGTGTGCCAGGTAAGTGCATTTGAACTAGAAGATGAATTAGAGCATGCAGGAGTGCATACCCTTCCATGAGAATTGATCCCTCTACCTAAGCTTGAAATTTATTATGTGCAATCCCTTTAATTAACTAGTGATTTGTTTTCTCCTAATGATAGATCATGCACGCAGAACTGAATTGAAATGAATTTTAATTATAAACTAAACTGAATAAAAAATGGAATGGATAAATATGAAACAATGTGTAAAATATAATTCATTGAAGGTGCATTATAAGATCAGTTCATGGATCAGTCCTCTCCACACAATTGTGCATAGGGTGACAATATTGTTGGATGGTGTTGTCATTGATGTCAACCCGTGGAGGTGACTGGGTTTGACATTGACTAAAAACACTAGTCATTGATCTCAAATGGTTAATGAACGCTTCTTAGTAACTGTCAGATTACATCAAGATAGTAGCTATACTATTGGATGGTTGAAAACCCAAGTCCTAGGGTTTGGTTTCCCTTGACTAAGGATGTACCCTGACTATGTCGAGGGTTTTTGAAGGGTCTGTTACTGTCAGTCTTTCCAGCCTTCCTCCAGTGATCAAACGTGCTCTTACAAAGTGATTTTGAAGTGTCAAGGTGAAATTTTGTCATTTCAGTGAGTCTTCAAGCAAAATTTGGTCACTAGGCGTTAGGTCTAGGGTTTGCTCTCACTCTTTTCAAAATTGCCCAAATGCCAATCTATGTCACTATTCAGCTGAGTCTATCATCATTCATAGGGTTTTCATTATCATGTCAATGTCTAATGAGTCATTTTACATCTTGTTCATGCTTCAGTTGCACCTAGGCAAGGTCATTTCCCTCTTCTAGGGTTTTGAAGCCAAGTTCTCTTGGACGGTCAAATCATCGGCAAAACTTGTATCCAGATGTTCATACACCTTCCCCTATCCTTAAAGTACCTTATTAAATGCTTCCCATCCCTTAGATCCGCCAAATTCTTCATTTTCGCACAAACCCTAGTTTCTTGCTACAACCTGACAATTTTCTAGGTTGGGCCTGTGTTTTGCCCTTTTGGACCCCTTCCCCTCACTCGATCTCCACGATTCCACTTTCCCCTGCTTCCTAACATCCCTCCCTACTTCCAAAAATTTCCCCAAGAATTTAGAAGCCTCTTATCCCCTTCATTTCGCTTCATTTCGACAAAATTCCTTGTTTCACACATTGGGATAAGTTTCACTCAAAAGATGTTTCTGAGCAATCAAAAATGAATTTGGGAAAACTGAGAGAGGTTTTTGTCCACAACATGCCAAGTAAGAAAAACCTCCTTCACTTTTTACACAGGTGTCATGGTTTTATAGAAATGTCAAAAATACAATCGCCAGATCCAAGGAGGTTGGCCAAGGCACTAAAACAACGGAAAAGACCCGATCCACTCCAAATTTTGGCCAAAGCCTCTTTGAATGAGCATGGTACTTGATTGGGGACTCCTAGCCCAAATTTCAAGAAATTTGGAGAAAATTTTGTCAATTGTGAATTTTTTGTGCCAAACACAGGTTTTTGCCCCCAACACGTCGCGCGCCGCGCGCGACCCTTTCGATGGGCAACTCCTTTTCAAGAAAACTCAGCATTTTTGGATTTTTCATGCAAAGATACACTTTCTCAGCAATTACCAAGAAGTTTCACCAAGTTTTGAGCCTCCAGAAGGTCAAAAAACATGCAAAAAATGACTTTCTGCCACTTTTTTGACACACAGGAAGCAGTCTTGGGAGATTGTAATTTTGGAGGGGCAAATGGCCACCAAATTCAGAAATTATACTTGGGTTGGAAAGTAGACATCCAGACCTTTCCAACAAGCCAACTTTTGCCTCATTTGGATACCTGGAAGTGCCTCAAAAACAACTCCAAAGGCGCGTGACGCATTCAGGATCAGGGCGCGACGTGTTGGGCAGTTTTCACAGAAATTCACCTACAGCTCAGCAAAACGCAGTTTTGACTAGATTTGACTTTTTGGAGTAGATTTTGATCTTCCTTGTTGTAAATGATGTAATTTTATGATATTTTGACACTTATTTATCTCTTCTAGAAGATTCATTCATGAGATAGGCAAAAATTTAATGAATGAATTGGTTTCCTAGCTTATAGAGGCAAGTTGTTTTGACTGCCTAGTTTTCAGTGCTCAGTTTAGAATTGGTTGAAACAGCTCCTAGGATAGTGAGCTCGACCCCTAGAGGCAAGGAAAGATGTTAGATTGCCTATATTATGTACTTTCTTGGTCATTTTCATGGTTGGACTCTTGAGGGAGAAAGCTTCTATTGTATTACTCATTGTATCTCTGCAATTTTGGCAAAGGAAGAAAGACCAGGGTTTTGCAGCAGGGAAAATTTTAAGAACCCCCCCTAAATTTATAAATATAATAAATGGGCGAATCTCCATGGTATATAGGAAAAATGGAAGGCGATTTTATCAATAATATAATATGTATATATAATTTTTTGGCGAATCTCTCACCAGGCATGGCGAATATTTTACTCAATTATAAAATCTTGTAAGATCTTGGCGAGTCTTTCACTAAATAATAAAACTTTGTAAAGTCCTAGTGAATCTTAACATAGGCTACATGCTGGTTTAATTCCCCCATTTAAATAGGCTACATTCCAGGTGAATACCATGGGTCAATACCATGTGCCATTTTGGTGAATACCATGGGTCAATACCATGTGCCATTTTTATTTTTATTAATTCTAATATTAGGGTTAATAATGGTTTTTTGCATGGTATTAATAACAATCTAGTCCATGGTATTTGTCCCATAGTATTTTGGCCATAGGTTTCACCTAAATATAACCCATTTTTTGAGTGTTCATAAATATAAGGTGACTTATGGAGTAAATATAAAAAAATGTTTTATTTGTTTACCATACCTCTCGTTTATTTATATTTTTATTAATTTACCATACCTCTTTTACAAATATGGTATTTGGCCCATAGGATTAACTTAAATAAAACCTCTTTCTTGAGCCTTCATAAATAGAACGAGGGTTATGGACTAAATATAAAAAGAGGTTTTATTTATTTACGATACGTCTAGTTTATTTGTATTTATATTTATTTACCATACCTTTTGAGTAAGTATAAAAAGACGTTTTATATATTTACCATACCTCCACTTTACTTATATTTTTATTTGTTTACACCCTTACATGTATATAAGGTGACTTATGGAGTAAATATAAAAAATGTTTTATTTATTTACCATACCTCTCATTTATTTATATTTTTATTAATTTACCATACCTGTTTTATAAATATGGTATTTGGCCCATAGGATTCACTTAAATAAAACCTATTCTTGAAAATGGCGAATGGATTCACTTAAATAAAACCTATTCTTGAAAATGGGCGAATGGAAGGTTGTAAGTCCTAATTTCAAGGGCTAAATTTACCTTTTATACCCTCTCCCTTAAAATAAGGTGGGCTATTTGAGGTGATTTGTAAAAATGTACTATGATACAAAATATTCGCCCACTAAAAATTTAAAACCCCTTAATTTCGCCAAAGGGCGAACATTCGCCCCTAAAATTATCCTTGTTTTGCAGTCCTTTTTGGGATTTCTGTGGTTACATGTATTGATGGTGTGTTTCTCTTTGTACTTGTAAGTTTGTTATGTGAATCATCTTCTTACTTTTTCTTCTGCAAATTAGGCAAATGAAGTGTTAAGGTAGAATTCATGGTTGCTATGCTCTGCCTTTAAGTTTGCTTAATATCAATGTTTTTAGTTGTTTAAGGAGAATTCAAGGTGATTGCTTGCTCTCCTTAGCTCCTCACCAGTCATTCTCATCCATCCAAATCTTTCAAAGGCATCAATACAGTCTCCTACCTCGCCCCAAAGAACCCCTTGCGAAAACTGTGTCCAATCCCTGCACCCAAAATTGCCTTTCCCCAATTTTCCACCAAAACCCTAAAAATCCCAAATCAAACCTTTTTATATCAGTTTACTAGCCTAAAATCAGTGTTCTTTATTGGTTATCTCTGCCCATTGAAGATCTTTGCCGAGATAGACCGGATAGAGCCCTCTCCTGCCCCGTAGGGCTAGCTACGAGGCTAAGTGGTTTGATGTTGCCTTGGAGTTTACCTTTTTCAGCCTGAGGTGAAATTTCAAGTGCTAACAGGGTCAAACCATTGAGTTTTTGTTGGAGATCTAGGTCATTAAATTCTCCTTGAAAATATGTTTATTTTGATATGTAGTACACCTCGAGAGGCCTCATGGTTTGAGATATATTCACAGTTGAAGTTATTGACCCAAGTTTTTGGGTTAAAAGCCCAAGGGGAAGTGACATGACACCTCCTCATACAATTGTCAACATATGGCATTGTTTATCACTGTAATATCACCCCATATAAGTTGACAAACAATGATCAACAATGTCATATGTTGACAACCGTAGAGGAGGTGTCATGTCACTACCCCTTGGGGTTTTAGCCTAAAAAGTGGGATCACTAACTTCATTTGTGAATATCTCTCAAATTAGGAGGCCTCTCGGGGCATACCACATATCAACATGAACATGTTTTTTATGGAGTGAGTCACTAACTTCATTTGTGAATATATCTCAAACTAGGAGGCCTCTATGGGTGTACCACATATCAACATAAACATGTTTTTTATGGAGTGAGATTACAGTGATAAACAATGTCATATGTTGACAACCATAGGAGGAGGTGTCATGTCACTACCCCTTGGGGTTTTAGCCCAAAAATTGGGGTCACTAACTTCAATTGTGAATATCTCTCAGACCAGGAGGCCTCTCGGAGCGTACCACATATCAACACATTTTTTTTTCGAGGAGAATATAATGACCTATATATACAACACAAAATCAATAGTTTGACCCTTCAAAATCCCTCGACACAGTTGGGGTACATCCTTAGTCCAGGGAACCCAAACCCTAAGACTTGGGTTTTCAACCATCCAATAGTCTAGTTGTTCTCTTGATGTAATTTGACAGTTACTAAGAAGCGTTCATTAACCATTTGACATTAATGGTTGGTGTTTTTGGTCAAAGTCAATCCCAGTCACCTCCATGGGTTGACATCAATGAAAAAATATCCCCCTTTGTCATTGATGGAAATACACATACTCCTCTTGCAAGTACAACTCCCCCTGACATCATGCTTCACTTCCTTCTCAAGATTTCAATCTCCTTAATTTTGTCTCCCCCCCTTGACATCAATGGAAAAGGATTACTCCTCCTGAGAATTTTCTTGCTTCATGTGGGCCTATTATCTTCCTGTGCTCCCCCTGACAAGAAGCCTTATTGTAATAGTCTGTCAATGACAATCCCTATGGACCTATGTCCTGTGTGTGCTTCCCTTGAAGAGAAACCTTCCTTTGTGAACTTGTAATCCTTCAACTGTTCTACTTCCCTTGAACCTATAATGAAATTGTCATCTTGTTCAAACTATCTGTATGGCAATCATAGAGTTGTGCCATATATTGCTGCATAGACTCCTCCTCTTCAAATTTCAAGGAGTCGATGAGCTGAATCGTTCAGAATAGTGAGTCATCTAACAAACCATCTTGACTCGAGTCATTATCCAAAGAAATTGTTGATTCCTTACGACCTATTACGAATCCTAAAAGCATAACTGCTAAGACCTTATTGCCTTCTTCCTTTTCTTGCTGATCTTGTACTTGTTCATCCTATACCTATTTTGTTTTACAAACCTTTTTATTCTCATCGTCAACCTTTTCATTCATGGTTGATTCCATCTTGCACCTACAATGATGAGTTATGTGTCCATCATTATGACATTTGTAACATTCAACATCATTCATAGAAGATTCCGTTAGGTGTCTATCTCATGATCCTGCAAACTTGCTTCTAGGGTTTTGCTGATAATAGTTGTACTTGCTAGAAACTTCACAATCCATAGCCATATGTCCATAGTTAGCACATAAAAAGTAATAACCATTAAATAAATGTGCATACTTGAATGGTTCATTCAAATGAAATGGTCGTTGATAATTCTACCTGTCAACAACTTTATAATCCCTAGCCATATCTCCATAGTTAGCACATGAAAAACAATAACCATTAAATAAACGAACATACCTGGAATATTTATCATTCTTCTTTGGAGGTGGTGTTGTAGTTTGTTGTCGTCCTTTGCTCTTGACTACGTTGGTCTTGTTCTTTGGAGTTGCAACATTCTTCTTTGTCTTTTCACTTAGATCAACTTCCTTCTTAGAATCATCCTACGAAGATGTGGATCTTGTACCTTAATCAACTAGAGCTTTACCAACTTTAATTGAATTCATTTTTGCTTTATCTATCTTATCTTGCAAGTGTTCTTTTTGTGATCCCCTTGAGTTTGTTGATCTCATCATGGGTTTCATCAAGTTCTTCTTGCTTTTGAGCAAGATCTTCTTGAAACCATCTTTTCATGATCTCCTTTCTTTTTTCTACCTCCTCAACCTGTAGCTTGAGAAGAGTGGTCTTCTCTACTTCTCCGTTGAGAACCTGTATCTATTCCTTTTGCTTCTCATTTTCAATCCCGAGCCTACTTATTTATGCTGAAGATGTTTCTAATGCCTTTTTATTTTGGTCAACTATGGATATGTATCTTTGATCATATTTCTTCCTTTCAATTTCTTCTTCTTGCATTTGTTGTTTGAGCCTGTTAATCTCTGCAAAGGCTATGTTGAGTTCTTGTTGCTTCTGTTGGACTTCTCTCTTGAGGTCTTGTGTCTTTGTATTTTTTACTTCTTCCAATTGTACTCGAAGACTGCTAATGATCTTCCCTGATTCTTCATTTTTCTTATTGAGTTATTTTGTTGTTTCCAATTCTGCTTCCAGAAGTCTTTCCCTTTCCTTTTGGCTTTTGAGTTCTTTTATCACCTTGATCACTTGATTTTGAAACTTTGTCTTACTCATTTCTCCAATTTCTTCATCATAATCAGAAGGATCTGAATTTTCAATAACATCTTGACCTGATTGCTTTGTTGAATAGAGATTATGAAGCTTTTCCCAAAGAGATTTAGGTGTTGAACATTGACCAACTGTTGTTTTCATGAATTTGGCAAAACATTCAAAATTACATTCATGGCCTTCAAATTGTACCTTTTAGCTTCATCGGTTGATGTTTTTCCATAAATAATTGATTCCCATACTCTATGTGCTTGCAAATGTACTTCCATCCTAGATTCCCATATCCAGTAATTATTTGCATCAAAATTAGGGGTTAGTACACAAAACTCACTTTCTTCATATTTTGTTGTACATGTACCTTCCTTTGAAACCCTTGCAACCTGCTTCTTTGACTTTCCCATCTCTATGCTCTAAAAATTGCCTTCCAGCGGTTAAGTTGTTACTCAAGGGACCAAGCTTTGATACCCATTTTTGGATATACTGAGAGGGGGGTGAATCAATATTTCTTAGAAATTAGCACTTTTTAATATTTTTTAAAGCATTAGTTAATATTCAGTTATTATTATTATTATTATTCTTTAGATGATCATAAAAAATAGTCAACAATGGACAACATCATACAACAATGAAGAAATACAAAATGGAGGACACAGATTTTTAGGTGGAAAGCCCCCTCCAAGTCAAAAACCACTGAATGCTTCTTTACTAATTGTCTTATCCCTATTAAAAGAAAATTGATTACATCAAGATTTCAGCTACAACTGAGGGATTCATCAGCCTCTAATTTACAGGCCACAACATGTAGGACACTACTAAATCCTAATATCCTGCTACAAGCAGAAGGACACCCCAAAGCCCTGTAGATCAGACCACAACTTGATGAGAGCCCCAACACTCTATTTACCAGTTGTTCTCGGAAAAGATGCTTTGCTGCCCTGTTAGTTTATCAGGCACAACTGAATGGATGCTGAAATGCCCTGTGCAAGCCACAACTTCCCCTAGCACCACCCTGCCACCTGGAAGTGTTCTCAGGCCACAACTGGAAGGTGACTCCAATCACCTAGAAGACTCGGTAGATCACGTTTCACCATTTTTACATTGGATCCCCTGTACTTTGAATAAATTTAGAATAGTTGAAAGGAAAATGTAGGATAGATGTCGAATCTTGGTACCCATTGATCACTGTTCCCACAAACTAATCACTGCACAAAATCTATCACTATTCAACTATACATCACTGTCACTGCACACAGTATATAATTATCACTACAAATCACTGCACAACTGCTAGTTATCACTGCATGTCACTACTCATGAATGAATAGTCATCAATTCTCAAACATTGTTATTATTATGTTGCACACGATATTGGAACCATCTAACACTACTATCCAATAATGGCACAAGCCTAGGTGCATCATGTCATCTCGATGAGCTGAAATAAGTTCTTTCAAACTTTGTCCTCAGAGAGTGTTATAGGGAAAAGTGTCTATTTAGAACTGCTCTATCCCAGTAAGGTGTGACAACTGCCTTAGAAACAAACAGAGAAAAACTACTTTTGTTTTTCCTTTATGAATTATAGATAGAGAGGAACAGAAAGACCAACCTCTATCTTGCACTAATCCTTCGATTCGATCCCTCTCTTCTTTGATAGTCCTCAACTACCTGCTCCTTTGCATGCCCAGCTACACAAAGTACCTGTAAGATCACAGAAGCATAGCACTATACGAAGACATGGATCTATAATCATAAACAATCTAGGATCAGATGTAAATTGACCATACAAATGTAACAAGCATCAATGATACAAAAGCATGGAGGAAAAACTCAAATAGCTTTTATTGATAAACAAGAAAAGATCCAGGAGGAGTTACAACCAGTTGTTCTAACCCAGCATCAACCTCCCAGCAAAGAAGCCCCTCTTCACCTCAAACAAAGCTTAGATCACCCAACAATATGATGTTTGTCTCTAGAAACCAACAACAATTCCTTACAATATGCAAAATTCCAGCCTCTGGATCTTTGGGATGAGGGATCCATATATAGATATCTGTAAGGGGGATGAGTCAGCTTGTGATTTGATTAGTGTCTTCTCTCTGATAGTTCTTGCTTCCACTTGGAGACTGAGGGCCTCTTACTCATCCTTGGTCGAATTCAGTGAGGCAAGTGTCGCAGGAGAAGATTCTGGAAGCTTCCATTGCCTCTCCACCTCGCGGAATGACACTGCCATTTGTCATTTCTTGCCCATCGCACCCCACAGAAGGGACTTTTGAAATGCAACACACCCTCACAGTGTATTTAGGTGAGATGCAACGCACTTAGCCAGTGGAGCAGCTACAATGATCCTGTTTTGACCAATTTTGAGTAGTTTCTCATGGATAACTTCTGGGAGAAGTTGTAATCTGTTGACCTTGTTCCTTTAGGGGTTAGAACAACACTTTTAGGGACTTAGGAGCCCTTGGTTTATGGACATTTCATGCTTGGGGTTGTAGGGCACAAAAATGTCTATAACAGAGAGCTACCAACATACGTGTAATTACTTCTACTTAGATAGTCAATGCCCTATAGCCATCATCACCCACTTCAATCATTTTCCAAGAAGTATGGCATAAACCCAATGTAACATTGTTACATAAATGATGTCACATGTTATGCCCCTATACTACTAGTGTAACCCCTTATTGTTATTAGTACAACCCACTTATTATATTGATGTACCCATGTAGTGCCCATATTGTTACTATTGTGCCACATAGAAGCTCATATTGTTATTATTGTGCCCTTACATTATTATTGTTATGTCGGCTCTGATTATGTTATGACCCCTTAGACTCCTATATATAGAAAGGAGGTCTTTTCATTTGTATCATCCAAGAATTGTTCATTTATGTAATGTAAAGGAGGTTTCCCCCTCGAAGAGGCTGAATTCTAAGGCGTTGATCTATCTTTTCTATCTTTTTGTGATCTGGTTTCATAACATTTGTTATCAGAGCTTTGGATTCTAGTGTTTCGCTACTCCAAATAGGTCATCGTGGCATTTTCGCTATGAATTTTTTTCTGCGACGTTTCAAAAGCTAAAAAAAAAAACCCATTTGAGAAGAAATCGTACTGAACCTCGGATCCGAATTTTAGAGCTTTTCGCGTTATATTTGTGGAGATATGATCTGAGGAAGTTGGTCTTTTTGCAGACTCCTGAATTACATTCCGAATAGGTGACCTGGGGAAAATCGTCATTACTTTCTCTTTAAGCATCAAATTGAAATTTCGTAAGAAGTTACAGAAAGAGGACAGATTGTAGTTTCTTGTAGATATTTTTCAGAGCAAAATATCAAAATAGTGACACACGGCACTTCATACAAGTTCGCTCTTCTGGAAAGGTCTATAATCAGGTCATCTTGGGAGATTGTGCATAACTCTTTCTTGGAGAATCCAATTTGGATCAGACTAGAGGCATTGGGAAGAGGACACAGAGGGCTACTACAGGTTGCAATTTCAGAACTTAAAGATCCAAAAGTACAGAGTTACAGTCATTTCAAGATCGAGCTCCTAAAATCAAGAAAAAGCAAGATGAGGAAGTTTGATGGCAAGGATCCAGTAAATTGGATACTTCAGATGGAGCAATATTTTGATCTACATGGTGTACCACTGTTACAAAAGGTATGTATTGCATCTTCATATTTAGAACCGGATCAATTTTTATGGTATGAAGGGCTTTGTTCTCGTAAACAACTTGTTACGTGGTCAATTTTCACGGAGGAAATGATAGCACATTATGAGGATACAAAGAGCAACACCTTCTTTAGAGCAACACCACAACAATTGGAAAGAGTAAAAGGGCTTTGTGACATAGTGGAAAGAAAAATTATGGAAACCAGGAAGCCTACCCCTCACAACTATAAAGATGGAAGTGTTGTTTCTCCTAGCCTTCCACAACCTACAAGGGTTACACCACAACAATTGGAAGAAAAAAGAGAAAAAGGGCTTTGTTACAATTGTGATAGCAAATGCACTAAAGGTCATAAGTGTGCTGAGAAGAAATTATTTTACATAGAATATGAAGAGGAGGAAGAAAAGGATCAAGAAACATCAAAAGAAGAGGATATACTCCAGGACCCCACCCCAGAGAAAGAAGAAATGAATCAGACCATATCTTGTAAAGCATTGGCAAGAATTACCACTCCTCAAACTCTCAAGATAGAAGGACATATCAAGAAGAAAAAGGTGCAAGAAGTGAAAGATCACATCGAGAAAGAAGAAATGAATCCAACCATATATTGTAATTCATTGGTCAAAATTACCACTCCTCAAACTATCAAGATACAAGGACATATCAAGAAGAAAAATGTTCAAGAAGTGAAAGATCACATCGAGCATCAAGAAATGAATCCAACCATATCTTGTAAAGGATTGGAAGAAATTACCACTCTTCAAACTCTAGAGATAGAAGGACATATCAAGAAGAAAAAGGTTCAAGCAGAGAAAGATCACATCGAGCATCAACAACAAGTTCTCCAACTTTTAAAGGATAACACCACTTCGGTGCAAAATCAAATGAAACAACAGGTAGATCAACATCGTAGTGAAAAATGTTTTGATGTAGATGATTGGGTATTTTTACTGCTACATCTCAAGCAAGCTATTTATGAGAAGGAAATGTTGGCAATACTACATGCACTTAAAAAATGGCGACCTTACCGAATGGGAAGACTCTTCAAGGATGAGGATGTGGAAGCATTATTTTGTGTTATTTCTATTATCCAACCAGATTGGATAAACGAAGCAAGGGATGAATGGAAGAAGGACGAAGAAGTATGGCCACTTATTCAAAAGTTGCAAAAGATCCCAATTCAAACAATATTGACAGAAATTGAAGAGGAAGGAAAAATCATATTGGAACCTGGAGTAGTCACAAAAACAAGAACCCGACAGCTACGAAATCGATCAATTTTAGAGTATCTCATCAAGTGGAAGAACTTACCCACTGAAGATTCCACATGGGAGGACAAGAATTTTATACAGAAGCATCAAGAACTACTCAAGCATTGAGGACAACGCTTTTTGAAGGAGAGGGGCATGTTAGGCCCCTATACTACTAGTGTAACCCCTTATTGTTATTAGTACAACCCACTTATTATATTGATGTACCCATGTAGTGCCCATATTGTTACTATTGTGCCACATAGAAGCCCACTATTTTTATTATTGTGCCCTTACATTATTATTGTTATGTCGGCTCTGATTATGTTATGACCCCTTAGACTCCTATATATAGAAAGGAGGTCTTTCCATTTGTATCTTCCAAGAATTGTTCATTTATGTAATGTAAAGGAGGTTTCCCCCTCGAAGAGGCTTAATTTTAAGGCGTTGATCTATCTTTTCTATCTTTTTGTGATCCGGTTTCATAACATCACATCACATCAATTAAGCAAGATACAACATGCTTGTCAAGACAAGGATCTTTGTCATCACAAGTACATTCCCAAAAGACATAAGTCAATGTTTCATTGTTGTTAAGGTCAAGATATTATATCAATGGCTAGGTGTAAACTTGTTGTCCCAAATGTCAGGTCAAAGTCAATAAATCATGTCAATGTCAATCTATATCACATTATGACATTTTATATCACTGTCAAGTCATATGTCAACTTACAGTCATGAACCATTGGTGAATTCAAGTCAAGAGACCAAAGGACTGCTATAGTTAAGATGCTAATGTTAATGCTCTTTGTTCATGTGCATAGGATTGTTGTAATGCTGTAGGTGTCACTCTAACAGGTTAAGCAAAGATGTTCTATCATAGTTAATGCCAAATTAAGGTGGCAACTCAATGTCAATGTCTTATCTAGATGTCAAATCAATAGTAATGCAACATTGTCATACAATGTCTTAGTCAAGTACAATTAAAAACAATTGTCAACTAGATTTAAATTCATTGTTCCAAACAATGTGTCATAGATTTATACAAAAGAATTAATGCAAGGTCATGTAATTGCGTTAAGTCAAAATCAAGATATTGTATCAATGTGAATGTCAAGTCACTAATAGGTATAAGATTAATGTTAAGTAACTGTATGCCAGGTCTATGGGTTATTTCATTAGTCAAGTCTTATATTTAAGTACAGGTTAATAGTCAAGTTGTTATGTAGTTAATTCACTAATGTATTAAGTTGAGGTCTATTTCACTAGTTTTCCCATTACATACTTCACTTGCCAATATTTTATCACTAGATAAAAACAATGGAAATCCTAACAATAGTCATTGTGTCAAGTCAATGTCAAAGTCAAACATCTTATCATAACATCTCATCAAGGTATTATTCATTAAAAGGTCACTTATCTCAAGTCTGTAATGATTGATGATCTAAGATATATCAAAATTTTGTCACTAGTAAGACTGACCTTCAATATATATTATTGCTACAAGGTTTCCATAGATGACAAGATAGATCATAAGTTCAAATTGTTATTAAGTGATGTCGTGTTAGGTACCTATACTACTAGTGTAACCCATTATTGTTATTAGTGCAACCCCATTATTATATTGTTGTGCCCATGTAGTCTCCATATTGTTATTATTGTGCCCCATAGAAGCCCACTATTGTTATTGTTGTGCCCTTACATTATTATTCTTATGTCAGCTCTAATTATATTATGACCCATTAGACTCCTATATATAGAAAGGAGGTCTTGTCATTTGTATCATCCAAGAATTGTTCATTTGTGTAATGTAAAGGAGGTTTCCCCCTCGAAGAGTCTGATTTTGAAGTCGCTGATCTATATTTTCTATCTTTTTGTGAGCTGGTTTCATAACATTTGGTATCCGAGCTTTGGATTCTAGGGTTTCGCTGCTCCAAATAGGTCATCGTGGCATTTTCACTATAAAGTTTTCTCTATGAAGTTTCAGAACCTAAAAAAAACCCATTTGAGTCGAATTCATTCTGAAGCTCGGGTCCGAATTTCAAATCTTGTCTCACTATATTTTCGGAGATATGATCTGAGGAAAGTAGGGTTTTTGCAGACTCCTGAATTACATTCCAAACAGGTGACCTTGGGAAAATCGTCATAAATTTCTCTTTGAGCATCACATTGAAATTTCGTAAGAAGTTATAGAAAGAGGACAGATTGTAGTTTTCTGTGTATCTGTTTTAGATCCGAAGGTGGAAACAATGACATGTGAAACGTCGTACAAGCTTGCTCTACTGAAGAATTATATAATCAGGTCATCTTGAGAGATTGGGCATAATTCTTTCTTGGAGAGTCCAATTTCGATCAGACTAGTGGCACTGGAAAGAGGACATATAGAGCTATTGTAGGTTGCAATTTCATACATTGGAGATCTAAAATTTCAGAGATAAAACAGATTCAATATTGTGATGCTAAGAGCAAGAAAAAACAATGGCTCGAATTAAGAAAATAGAAACACCTAGTAAGCACAATTGGATGGATGATTTGAAGAATGTGATCGAAGCTAAGATAAATAGTTTTATATGTGCCATGGAAGCTAATATCGATGGTAGGGAAGTAGATTTGAAGAAAGGCATGGAACATTTGAAGAAAGACATGGAAGGTTTGGAGGAAGGTGGGAGAAAGCTGCTACAAGAAAGGCCTCCTAATGACAAAAAGGTAGTAGAGGAAACTCAGGATGAAAAATAAATAAATATTAATCATGATTTCATAGAATCTAACATTGTATTGAAGACCCACCATATTCCAAAGATCGATATGAGGAAGTTTTATGGCAAGGATCCCGTAACATGGGTACTACAAATGGAGAAATATTTTGATCTACATGATGTGCAACTGTTACAAAAGGTACGTATTACATCTTTATATTTAGAACCAAATCAATTTTTATGGTACAAAGGGATTTGTTCTCGTAAACTACTTATCACCTGGTCAATTTTCATGGAAGAAATGATAGGAAATTATGAGGATACAAAGAGCAACACCTTCTTTAGCTAATTGATAAATCTCAAACAAAAGGGTTTAATGGCAAAGCACATTGAGGACTTCCAAAAATTGAATATAAGGATAAATGATATTCCAGAGAAGCAGAGGATTGATGTATTCATAGGGACTTTAAAGGATAACATTCAACATGGGGTTCATCTTTGGGAACCTGATTCATTAGAGAAGGAATTCAAGTTGGAAAGAAAAATTGAAAGCAAAATTATGGCAACAAGAAATCCTACCACTCACAATTATAAAAATAGAAGTGTTGTTGCTCCTAGCCTTCCAAAAAATACAAGGTTGACACCACAAAAATTGGAAGAAAAAGGAGAAAATGACCTTTGTTACAGTTGTGATAGCAAATACACTAAAGGTCATAAGTGTGCTGAGAAGAAATTATTTTACATTGATTGTGAAGAGGAAGAATAAAAGGATTAAGAAACATCAAAAGAAGAGGATATACACCAAGAACCAAGCCCAGATAAAGAAGAAATGAATCCGACCAGATCTTGTAATGCATTGGTGGAAATTACCACTCCTCAAACTCTCAATATAAAAGGACATATCAAGAAGAAAAATGATAACCTCACTTTCACGCAGAATCAAATGAAACAACAGGCAAATCAACATCGCAACAAAAGAAGTTTTGACATAGGCCATTGGGTATTTTTATGAGTACAACCATACAAGCAAATGTCCCTCAAGTAAGCTAAGAAGGATAATAAAATATCACCAAAGTACTATGGTCCTTATAAAGTGCTGCAAAAGATTGGTATATGGCATACAAATTGGAGCTTCCCGCATCTTCTCGAGTGCCCCTAGTTTTCCATGTTTCATGCTTAAAGAAGGTTATAGGTGACAAGGTCCCAATTCAAACAATGTTATCAGAACTTGATGAGGAAAGAAAAATCATATTGGAAACTGAAGCAATGATGGAAACAAGAACCCAATAGCTACGAAATTGATCAATTTCATAGTATCTCATCAAGTGGAAGAACTGATCTACTAGAGATTCCACATGGGAGGGCGAGAATTTTATACATAAGCATCTAGAACTACTCAAGCATTGAGGACAACACTTTTTGAAGGAGAGGGGCATGTTAGGTCCCTATACTACTAGTGTAACCCCTTATTGTTATTAGTGCAACCCCCTTATTATATTTTTTGTGCCCTTGTAGTCCCCTGCATATTGTTATTATTGTGCCCCATAGAAGCCCACTACTGTTATTGTTGTGCCCTTACATTATTATTTTTATGTCGACTCTGATTATATTATGACCCCTTAGACTCCTATATATAGAAAGGAGGTCTTATCATTTGTATCATCCAAGAATTGTTCATTTTTGTAATGTAAAGGAGGTTCTCCCTCCCCCCCCCCCCCCACCCCAAAGAGGTTGATTTTGAAGTCGTTGATCTATATTTTCTATCTTTTTATGAGCTTGTTTCATAACATGTCGGCTTCTCCCATAGGCACATGTATAAGTATGAAAATCTTTAAACAATTAACAATTGTCAACAAAAATAATACGTTTAGACTTTCACTGACTTAGGGCTAGAGTAGATGCTTCCAAGTTACATCATTTCAGAATATCTCAAAGGTTGAATGCTTCCAAACCAAGCCTCATAGTGATACAGAAAAGTGAACAAGGATGTTGAGAAAAAAATATTGTTGTAGATAAGCCCAATGATGCCCTAACATAGATTTTATATACCATCAAATAAGTATCTCTTCAAGGATGAAGTACATGAATATCCCTTTCAAGGCATATGTCATTTGATTTACTTTAAGGGAGAGGCAGAATGGTCTTATGCCAGACCTGTGTCAAGATAAAAACCTTTGCTGGACTAGAAACTCATAGAAGAAGAGACCGAGACCTTTATACAATGAGATTTTGCCTTGGAACACTTGAACCTTAGCGATTAGGAAATTAGAACCACTCGTTTTGTTTGCAAATCACTTCATACTAGCCCTTAACAACTTCAAGTGAGCCGAGATTTGGAGATGGATAATAAAATTTTCAAGAATGACAACTGAAACCCTCTTGCTTAGGTTGAAGTTCTAGAAGGTTGAGTCCAACAAAATGATTGAAGATTGAGTTAGAAGGGTCATTTGCTACCCTAATTGAATCATGAATTTGTGGCTTATTAAAGTTACACTAGAACAGAAGAAAATTGTTCCAAAATTGTGCCCTAATGCAAGAGAAAGAAAAAGTTTCCATAGGCTTGGGGCGTATCTCTACACCTGTAAATGAAAGACTAAAAAAAAATCATTAAACAATCGACCAAAACACATACCTTGAAATTTGAGTGGAGGAGAGATACTTGGAGTCCAATAAAAAAATTAACCAAGATTTCACTGCCCTAGAGATTCTTGGTTGTTCTTATTTTAGGAGACCAATTTTTTTCTCCAAAGCATTCACATAAGAACATTTAATTGAGATTTGATGTGATGAGAGTTAGATGAGGTGACCTTTTATAGTGTAAGGTAGAGATAATTAGGGGCTTCTATTTGGTAGGACTTTTAGGATATTTAGGAACTCTTTAATTCTTAATAGGATTAATTTTAATTTAGTAGTTATTATCTATTAGTTTGTTTGAATGCTAAGAAACATGTACACTAACCCTCTTTAGTGTGTTTTGTAGGTGACACATGAGTGCATTAAGTCAATGATTGATTTATTGTCTTTGGTTTTTGAAGTTATGTAACTTATACGGGGTGAGATTATAGTGATAAACAATTTCATATGTTGACAAACTTTGGAGAAGGTGTCATGTCACTACCCCTTGGGGTTTTAGCCCAAAAACTAGGGTCGCTAACTTCAATTGTGAATATCTCTCAAACTAGGAGGCCTCTCGGGGTGTACCGCATATCAACAGAAACATGTTTTCGAGGAGAATATAATGACCTAGATATAAAACACAAAATAAATCATTCAACCTTTCAAAAACCCTCGACACGGTCAGGGTACATCTTTAGTCCATGAAACCCAAACCCTAGGACTTGGGTTTTCAACCTCCAACAGTGTAACTGCTACCTCGATGTAATCTGATAGTTACTAAGAAGTGTTCATTAACCTTTTGACATTAATGACTGGTGTTTTTGGTTAAAGTCAAACCCAGTCACCTCAATGGGTTGACATTAATGATAACACCATCCAACAATCTCTCCCTTTATCATGGACGACAATACACATACTCCTCCTGTGAGTAGAACTCCCCTTGACATCATGCTTCACCTCCTTCTCGAGATTTCAATCTCCTTCTTGTACTTGCAGGAGGAGTATGTGTATTACCATCAATGAAAAAGGCGGAGATTGTTGGATGGTGTTGTCATGATGTCAACCCATGGAGGTGACTAGGTTTGACCTTGACCAAAAACAATAGTCATTGATGTCAAATGATTAATTAATGCTTCTTAATAACTGTCGGATTACATCAAGATAACAGTTATACTGTTGGATGGTTGAAAACCCAAGTCCTAGGGTTTGGGTTCCCTAGACTAATGATTTAACCCGACCTTGATGATGGGTTTTTAAGAGTAAAACCATTGATTTTGTGTTGGTGATCTAGGTCATTAGATTCTCTTTGAAAATATGTTTCTGTTGATATGTGGTACGCCCCGAGAGGCCTCCTAATTTGAGAGATATTCACAATGGAAGTTTGTGACCCTAGTTTTTGGGCTAAAACCCCAGGGGGTAGTGACATGACAACTCCTCGTACGGTTTTCAACATATGAAATTGTTTATCACTGTAATTTCACCCCATATAGGTTACATAACTTCAAAAATCAAAGACAATATATAAATCATTGATTTAATGCATTCATGTGTCACCTAAAAAACACACCAAAAAGGGTTAGTGTACATGTTTCTTAGCATTCAAACAAACTAATAGATAATAAATACTAAATTAAAATTAATCCTAATAAGAATTAAAGAGTTCCTAAATATCCTAAAAGGCCTACCAAGTAGAAGCCCCTAATTAGCTCTACCTTACACTATAAAAGGTCACCTCATCTAACTCTCATCAGATCAAATATCAACGAATTGTTCTTATGTGAATGCTCTGAAAAAATAAATTCAGCCTCCTGAAATAAGAATGGAAAATAATATCTAGGGAAGCGAAATCTTAGTTAATTTTCTGATTGGACTCCAAGTATATCTCCTCCACTCTGCGTTCAAGGTATGTGTTTCGGTTCACTGTTTGGTGATTTTTTTTAGGCTTTTGTTTACAGGTGTAGGGATAGGTCGTAGGCCTATGGAAACTTTTTCTTTCTCTTGCATTAGGGCATAATTTTGGAACAGGTTTCTTCTATAGTGCTATTGTAAGTTTAATAAGCCACAAATTCATGATTCGATTAGGGTAGCAAACAACCCTTCTAACTCAATCTTTAATCATTTTGTTGGACTCAGCATTATAGAACTTCAACCCAAGCAAGAGGGTTTCAGTTGGCATTCTTGGAAATTTTATTATCCATCTCCACATCTCAGCTCACTTGAAACTGTTAAAGGGCTAGTATGAAGTGATTTGCAAACAAAACGAGTGGTTCTAATTCCCTAATCACTAAGTTTCAGGTGTTCCAAGGAAAGTCTCATTGTATAAAGGTCTCAATCTCTTCTTCTATGAGATTATAGTCCAGAAAAGGTTTTTATCTTGACACAGGTCTGTTATAAGCCATTCTGCCTCTCCCTTGGAGTAGATCAAATGACATATGCCTTGAAATGGATCTTCATGCACTTAAGCCTTGAAGAGAGACTTATTTGATGGTTTATAAAATCTATGTTAGGGCATCATTGGGCTTATCTACGAAAATATATTTTTCTCAATAGCCTTGTTCCCTTTTCTGTATCACGATAAGGCTTGGTTTGGAATAATTTAACCTTTGAGATATTATAAAATGATGCAGCTTGGAAGCATCTACTCTAGCACTAAGTCAGCGAAGGTCTAAAAGCCTTATTTTTGTTGACAATTGTTAATTGTTTAAAAATCTATGGGAGAAGACGACATCACTTAATAGCAGGTTCTACTTATGATCTATCTTGTCATCCGCAAAAACCTTATAGCAACAATATGTATTGAAGATCAATCTTACTAGTGACAAAACTCTGATATAGCTTGGATCATCAATCAATACAGACTTGAGATAAGTGACATTTTAATGAACAATACCTTGATGAGCATGCTATGATAAGATGTTTTACTTTAACATTGACTTGACACATTCAATACTATTAGGATTTCCCTTGTTCTTATCTAGTGATAAAACATTGGCAAGTGAAGTATGTAATGGGACAACTAGTGAAATCTAAGACCTCAACTTAATACATTAGTGAAACAAATACATAACAACTTGGCTGTTAATCTGTACTTAAATATAAGAATTGACTAATGACATAACCCATATTCCTGGCATACAATTACTTGACAGTAATATAATACCTATTACTAACTTGACATTGACATTGATACAATATCTTGATTTTGAATTAACGCAAGTGACATGACCTTGACTTAATTATTTTGAATAAGACTATGACACATTGCTTGGAACAATGAATTTACATCTAGTTGACAATTGTTTTTATTTTTACTTGACTAAGACACTGAATGAAAATGTTGCATTACTATTGATTTGACATCTAGATAAGACATTGACATTGATTTGACACCTCAATTTTGGCATTGACTATGACATAACATCTTTGTTTAACATTTTAGAGTGACACCTACAACATTACAATGATCCTACGCACATGAACAAAGAGAATTAGCATTAATATCTTAACTATAGTAGTCCTTTGGCCTGTTGACTTGAATTCACTAATGGTTTATTACAGTAAGTTGACATATGACTTGACAGTGATATAAAATGTCATACAGTGGTTTAGATTAACATTGACATGATGTAGTGACTTTGACCCGACGTTTAGGACAATGAGTTTACACTTAGCCATTGATATAATATCTTGAACTTGACAACAATGAAACAGTGACTTATGTCTTTTGGGAATGTACTTGTGATGACAAAGATTCTTGTCTTAACAATCATGTTGTATCTTGCTTAATTGATGTGATGTGACATCATTTATGTAACAATGTTACAATGGGTTTGTGATAGAATTCTTGGACAGTGATTGAAGTGGGTGATGATGGCTCTAGGGCATTGACAATCTGAGCAGCAGTAATTACACGTATGTTGGTAGCTCTCTAAGGAAAAAGTTTGAAAGCACTGATTATAGGTCATCTGGATGACCTGAGGCACCTTTTTTTGTGCCATTATTTGATATCAACGTTAGATGGTTGCAACATCGTGTGCAACCTGATGATAACAGTTTTTGAGCATTGATGACTGTTCATTCATGGGCAGTGACATGCAATGATAACTAGCAATTGTCCAGTGATTTGTAGTGAAAATGATATACAGTGTGTAGTCACAGTGATGTGCAGTTGAATAGTGATAGCTTGATGCGTAGTTTTGTGCAGCAATCAATTTGTGAGAACAGTGATCAACGACTACTAAGATTCAACATATATTCTACATTTTCCTTACAACTATTCTACATTGATTCAGAGTACATGGGATTTAGTGTGAAAATCGTGAAACGTGATCTACCCACTCTTCTGGGTGATTGGACTTCAAGTTGTGTCTTGAGAACACTTCAGGGCGTTAGGGTGGTGCTATGGCAATTTGTGGCTTGCACAGGGTGTTGTGGCATCCATTTAGTTGTGGCTGATAAACTAATAGGGTAGCAAAGCATCCTTTCCGACAAAAACTGGTAAATAGAGTGTTGAGACACTCATTAGGATGTGGCCTGATCTATAGCGCATTGGGGCATCCTTTTGGTTGCAACAAGATATTAGGGTTTAGTAGCATCCTACATGTTGTGGCATGTAAATTAGGGGGTGAGGTATCCCTCAATTATAGCTGGAATCTTGATGTAATCAATTTTATTTTAACAGGGAGAAGACAATTACTAAAGAAGCGTTTAATGGTTTTTGACCCTAAGGGCATTTTCCACGTAAAAATATTTGTGTCCTCTGTTTTATCTTTCTTCATTGTTGTATGGTTTTGTCTACTGTTTATTATTATTTATGATCATATGAAGAACAATAATAATAATTGAATATTAACTAATGCTTTGAGAAAAGATTAAAAAGTGTTAGTTGCTGAGAAATACTTATTCACCCCCCTCTCAGTATTTCCAACAAATACATACTTATGTTATATGGAGTTGCAATAGTTGTGGCCGTATTGTTGTTGTATGAATCTGTTGTTATACATGCTTATTAAGTGTGCCTAGGTACTATGGAGAAAACCATTGCAGATAAAAGAGGTAAAAAGTCAAACACTCCCTTTAGTGTGGAAAGTTTTCTCCACCAAACCTAGTGTCTTCTTGAACATGTTGTTCAACTTCCCCTTTGCTAGGGGCTTAGTCAAGATATTTACAACCTACTAACTTGTTTGATAATACTCTAGTGCCATTACTCTCTTTTGAACTTTGTTGTGAAGAAAATGGTACTTGATGTCAATATGCTTGGATTAGTCATCGAATACTAGATTTTAAGAGATTTTGATACAACACTGGTTGTCAAAATATCTTTAGCTTGCTAACTTGTTTGATAATACTCTAGAGCCACTACTGTCTTTTGAACTTCGTTGTGAAGAAAGAAAATGGTACTTGATGTCAATATGCTTGTAGTCGTGGAATACTAGATTTTAAGAGAGTTTGATATGACACTGATTGTCTCATAGACCATAGTAGGATTCAAGATCTCACCTGTCAGCTTTGTTATCAACTTGTGAAGTCAGATGAATTCATAACTAACATTCTTTGTTTCCATGTACTCTGCCCTAGATGAACTCAATGTGACTAATGCTTGCTTCTTTCTAAACCAATATATCACTCTTGAACCCAAACCAAAGAAACAACTTGAAGAACTCTTCATGTCACTATAATCCCTTCCCATTCAAAATCAACAACCCCATATGCTATCAACTTACCATAATGTACTATTCCCTTTAAGTAACTTAGCACATGTTTTTGGCTACTTAGTGACTCTGCCTTGACTTAACCATATGTTGACTCAAATTTCTTATTGCGAAACATATATTAGCTCTACTATTGACCACATACATCAAATATCCAATCCAGGTTTTCATCCTCTAGAGGACTAGAAATGGTAGACTATTCATGCCAAACAAAAAAGGGTGGAAGAGGGGCAGACCCTTTCGGAATGCAAGCCGATAACTAATCGTCAAGGTATCATTTCCAGTCTTTTAGCACTGAATTTATTCTAATAACATCTAGGCTTGTTTGCTTGGGTTGGTTTGGTTTAAAGCCAAAGTAAAAATCCCAATCCTTAAGACATTTATTAAGATTTCCAATGGAAGTGTTTCCACAAACCATAGTCTCCTGCAACAAAATAATCATAGGCTTATCATTCTGGGGAAAGGAAATTGTAGGCTTATCATTCTGGGGAAAGGAAATTGTGGGGCTTGCCAATGATGGAAGGAAAAAATCTCTATTACAGGATAAGAAGAAAAAGAATCTCTCAAGGCCTTAATCTATCAATGGAATAATATCCAACCCAACCCTTAATGAATGGTCCCTTGCAAAGACCTTGGTCTTATGTTGTATATTTTATCGATCTCTCCCCCTCGAACTTCCTTAAGGACATGTGTTGCAACCTCTCTATGTGTCGTCTTCTTCCGGGTCCCTCTCCACCCTCATCGATTTTCCACCATGATCATATACCATTTGGGTGTTTCCCAACCTATCATTCCATGTACCATTTCAAATATTTGTAAGTGGAATTAATCAATGTTGTACAGGTACATAAGGAAGCGGCCATTAAGATGTACGCTTATGATTCAACCCTTAATAAAGAGCTCTTTTCTTGGATGTAGCTAGTCCCTAATAATGGTCCAGGGCTCAATTCCCCAACCTACAACTATATATTAAAGGGTTTTACATTGCAATAGCAGATAAGGAAACACAACTGATGTGAATAAAATTTGAATAAGTACTGAGGGGTTATTCAATTCCTGGTGAAATACTTCTCTATTCTAGGCAAACCATATTTTGAAACATAAACAGTTTGGCAATGCTAACCTGACTTTTGAAAACTGGTTGGTCTTTTAGGGTTCCATTAGTTGTATTCCATTGAGAAAACATGGTTTTCCACAAATATGGAATTCTCATTCTATTATTTAAGCCAATGAAAGTTGATTTCCATACTTTGATTGTAAATTTTCACTCAAATATGTAATGAATCAATTTCAAATTTGAGACACAAAACACATCTCGAGGGGACAATGATGCCATGCTTTGCAAATTTTCTACGTCAGTATCTTCTCATGAACTAATGCTCAATAAAATATATTAACTTTTGGGAGGTCGTCAGAGTGCCATATTTGATTCCATATTGTTGATTCTAGGGGGAGTGATAGAGACTGCAGCTGATGTGAATACCCCCGCTTGACACTCTAATCTGCATGTCCCCAACCCCTATGATTTGAAGAGATTATTTTCCAAGGTGCACAACCTTTGTGACAGAGGATAAGCCAAGAAACATGAGGTTGCAAATGTGATGGGGACGAGTCAATTTTCCACTCCAAACATTGACCCAATTCATTGCTCCAAGAAGAGATATCAAAGATCTCTTTCCATTTTTATTGTCCATTCATTCTTTTAAACGGTGTAGCTTATTTTCCAAGGTGCACAACCTTTGTGACAGAGGATAAGCCAAGAAACATGAGGTTGCAAATGTATTGTTTACCATACATAGATTGTTTTTTTGTGAAATTCCATTTTTCCTCAAAATTCAATTTCTGGTATATGTTCTTGAGTCGATATATTGAGGCTTACCTTCCCCATGATAGGTCCCATGTCCATGATAACATAAGCCAAGGCATAGAAAATATGTTGTGAGGAATCTGTTGACAGTCAATGAACGCCGCCATATATATGCATCAATAATGACGGCCATGAAATGCCCATCACAATAAATCATTAAAGCTCATATGAAATGGTGACGGTCACTGTCCGTCATTATAATCATTATTCATGACGAACCTTGAATGTCACCACAACACCTATACTTTTGGCGACGTCACCTTTGGTGACGTTCAATTTTTTGGTGACAAAGGTTAATGTCTCTCACCATTTCTCATATGGAATGGCGACGATCATTATCCGTCATTATAAATCATTATTGGTGATAAACCTTGAATTTCACCACAACACCTATATTTTTGGCAATGACACCTTTGGTGGCGTTTAGTTTTTTGGTTATGAAGGCTATTTTGACCATCACCAATGAGCTTATGGTGACATTTTTTGACTGTCACCAATGGCCTTTTTTGTTGTAGTGGTTGGAACTGCGCAGTGTGAAGAGACCCTAGCCTTCCTTGGCATCCAAAAATTTGCAGTACTTTCCTCCAGTGTCCTTCCCCAAATCGGAACCCATTGTCTCTAGAAACTGCACAGTATTGTCCCTCAGCTGCTCAATCTGCCTTGCAACCTGAAACTGTGCAGATGTGTCCTCCGGGAACCCATCCCGCAATAGTGCTTTGCATCTAGAAACTACATAGTATTGCCTCTCAGCTGCCCAGGATGCATTGCACTCAGAAACTGTGCAGAGGTTTCCTCACAGGACCCCATCCTGTAGCAGTGTCCTATGCCTCAAAACTATGCAGTGTTGTCCATGCTGCCCTATTTGTCTTGCATCCAGAAAATGCATAGATGGGACTCCCAAGGCCGCATCCCGACAACAATTATTGTTCACTGAAACTGCACTGATCAATCTCTCAGTGACTGCAAGGAAATGTGACATGCTAAGATCACTCCCAAGGAGCTGAGAAGAAGGACCAAGAGATTAAGTGATGGCAAAAGATAAGGACCACATGCAAAATCCATCAGATGCATGATCATCTTGAGGGTAAGTATGGTAAGTAAAGAACACTTTTTGAAGTACATCTCTTAGTGTAGTTTGCAGGATTGCTTGTCATTGTCATATTATCATGTCTTCAATAACATGCATGTGTGCAAACACAAAAGTCACTTCATGTGTTTTCTCTACATGTCTTGCTTCCTTTTCACTTGTTTGACCAATTGTTGTCTTTGGCATGTTGATTGCTATGTCATGCTTGCGACCTTGTTCTGGTGATATTGAAGGTTTGTATTTGTGTACATGAGTTGTTTCGACTATGTAAACACTCGTCACACTCACGAACAACGTTGTAAGCATTATCACGCAAGTGGCGTCGCGGTCATCCAAAGGTCCATCCAAAGTGTTTCACTTGTCTCTTTTAACATTAGACAATCTCGCAAAGGGTCATGCTTTTCCATGTTTGGCTTGTTGGTTTGAGGTGTCTTGTCATCGAGTCATGATAAGTGTGCATTCACAAGGTTATGTATGCATGATTTCACTTGCTCCCACACTTAGCCATTTTTCCTGAAATATCTGTCGATCGGGAAACCTCCTTCAACCTGACCCTGACTTAGCTGCACTGCGTATCTCAGCCCTCAGTAACCTTGCTGCTGCCCAAAATTGCACAAACATTATCTCCCAGCCTGATCCAAGCTGGACTTCCCGCATCATTAGTCATCAAGCCTTCCTCTGGTCTGTCAAAAATCTGCACTGCATCGAGACCCAGAATTGCATTATTCCCCAAAACTGTGAAAACATGATTAGTTGCTCCACTGAACTTCCTACCTTGCACTATCTTCAAAATTTGCGCAATCATGTCCGTTAAGTCCCCTCTTCCCTGCTTTGTATTGAATTTGGAAATTGTGTAGTCATGATCTATTGTTCCCCGAATGGATTGCTCTACATTGCCTCTGGAAATTTCACAATCTTGACCAGTAGTTCCCAGCTACGCCAATCCACACTGTCCTTGGAAAATGCATAGATTTTCTTGCTAGTCCACCAGCAGCTCTTCCTTGCCTTTCTCCAGAAAACTGCGCAGTTTTTCCTGTTAGACTGCTAGCACCCCTGTCCTGGCTTTCCCTAGAAAACTATGCAGATTTGGTCAGCAGTCCTCAGTAGCTTTACCTAGCCTTACTTTGGAAAAATGTGTATTTTTTCTTATCGGCCTCCCAGTTTCCTTGTCGGGCTCTCCCTCTAGAATATGCACAGTAATCTCTCTCAGTGTTCCAGCCTGCAGCTATCACTAGTTCCCCTCACTGCGGAATTTTTCCTCCTAGTGACAAAATCGCAGTTTTTACCCACAATGCAGACCACACTCAGTTTTCCTGCATCCTGGCCTGATTTGTGCTCTGCACAGCCGCAGTACCTTGTCCTCCCTCCTAGTCACTCGGACTGATCACAGAAAACAATGCATCATGGTAGACTAGGAGATTTCTGGATTTGATGTTATCTCGTCATGAGTGATTGCATAAACAGGCACGTGAATGGAACATGGCTTGAAAACAAACAAGATGAAGCAGAAGTGCATGCTAGAAGACTTACTCATGATTGAACGAAAGCATGAAGCATACCAAGCAACAAGTGAAGGGGACACATTCACATGCACCATTAAGCGAACACCAAGACCATCAAAGAACTCGCACACTTCGTCATGTGGAGGTGAAGATATGATACACCAAGAGCATACTCATCACTCATCAACATAGAAGCCTAACATGGACACCACAATCAGCATGTACATGTTAGCAGTGTCATGTCAAGTTGTGTCATGATTCGTCTCGGCCACATCACTACTATGGGCCATACTTTTTGTAATCAATGTAATGTAATGTGGAAGTCCAAGAGACCCACGAATGAAGTTGAAGAGACATGTAACTCGAAGAGTCATGAGGGAAGTCAAAGAGTCACAAGGGTCAGTTCATCCTTCGCTATATATACCCTCTCATTGTATATGTAAAAGACCTTTCACCTTGGCTCCTCCCACATAACCTTGAGAGTCTGTAATATTTTCTTTGAAGAGCGAGCAATGGCTCCAATGATCCACTAATGGGGCTAGTGATGTATTGTGTACGAATGTGTCTTGGAACTTTCTCTTAATTCATAAGTCTGTAATAGGCCAACACATTTTCATGCATGTGTTGTATTCGTTTGTAAGACTATTCCTTAAATGCTTGTAATGCATGTTTGCTTAACTTGTACTAGGATAGTTGAACTACTTCAGTTATTCTAGTGCATATATTGTTGAAGATGTGTTGTAATGGTTGCTATTTTTGTCTCGTCCATGTGGACTAGTCTGCCAGACACTAGATAGATTCATTCTCATATATTTGTTATAATGACCATCGCATCCATTTGGACTAATTCGTTGGGTGTTGTACGTTCTATTTATTTACCTTAGTGTTTTTGATTACCGCATTTATGTGGACTACTCTTGCCGAAGGTTGCGTAGATCCTGTTGTGTTGAGTGTGTCTCTACTAAGTTGGGACTACTCCCTCTCGACCAGAGACCCACTTTCACCCTCCCCCGCTGCAGTGAAGGAACTTAGACACAAGTTACACTAAGAACTCACCAGGCACATGTGCCTCACTTTTTTAAGGCCAAGTATATCACTCTCATGTAATAACAAGCAAGAACTAAGGCATATATTTAACATAATGGCAACCTGACCATCATTCCAGATGGGACTCCTACACCAAATGGTGTGAGGTCTAGTTGGGACTTCATATCGGGGAGATCACCTAAATGTTTGCTGATCCAACACCATCAAAAGTTTTGGTGCTAGAAGGAGGACGAGATGATGAGCTGAGTCCGTTGCATCTGGTTTGAATCTCTTATCAAAATGGATCATACACAAATCATGCTCCTGGGGTGTTTCTCCCATTTATCCCTTAGTTAACTATCACTCCCTGATGAGCTTCTCGATCACTTGTCCTTGTTAAAGTTTGACGGTGAAGACAGTATGTCTGTAACCAAGCACATTTATGATTTTCTTCATTTCTTTGAATCTCATGAAATTGATAGTGAAGAGATTGTTTGCATGCTTTTCTTCCTCACCCTTGAAGGTCGTGCTAATTGGTGGTGTCATACCCTACCACCTACTTTTTTCCATTCCCTTCTTACTCTCCTTAAGGAGCTCCTTTAATCCTTTGATAAGTATAACCACTAAGATGTCTATTAAAGAATCTCTCATTTAAGAATGAAGGCTGGCGAATTAGTTGAGGACTTTTCTACCTAGTTCCTTCACCTCTGTCATAAAATTCCTGAAAAAATTTTGGACCTTAACTTCATGAGGCAAGAGTTGAAATGCTTGGTTCATGTTTCCCAACATGGTGAACCTCCTAATTTCCCTTCTTCCTCGACTCTTGCGGATTATGAGGCCTCTGAGTTTGTAGAGGAGGATCCCAACACCATGTTTTTTTCTTGTCCTCCTCCCTCTTCAGTCCCGAAGTGGGTGCCCCCTCACAGTGATTGCAAAGTTGAAAAATATACGCAAAGGGGGCCCCCTCGCAGTGGTCATAAAGCTAAGAAATTTGCGCAGAGGGTGCCCCCTCGCAACGGTCGTAAAGCTGAGAAATTTGCACAACATGTTCCCAACCCATCTTCTCAACCATCTCCCACTCCAATGGAGGAAATTCCATAATGGCTCAGAAAGCCTATGGCGAAGACTCATTCCTCCATTCTGCAAGAGGACATCACCATTCATAACCCAAGTCTCGAGTCTGATTTTCATCTCTGCCACCCTCCATCATCTACAAGCCATGACTCCTTTTACCATGACTAACTTGATTAATCTGCTTCACCAGCCAGCTGTGCACATTCTCTTGATTCTCAAGCTGGTGGATCAAATTGCGGTCATGTGCAAGGCATTCTCATTACAAAGGTGGAGGAGTAGAAAGGTGAAGACACTATAAATTCCTCCTCTATACTTTAAAATGATTCACATCAAGAAAATGATCTTCCATTCTTGAATGATTCTCAACCTGCTAATCTTGGTGAAATATCATGCACAATTAATTCTTTCGATCAACCTCCAGTATTGGGCTGTCATCTCTCCCATGCTTCCATATGTTGTGATGAATGCTTAAGCACATCATGTGATATGTTTTTCTCTCATCTACACTCTAACTCAGATTTGGAATGGGCACTGTTAAAGTAGACGTCCATATCGAAGCTTCCTTTGCACCACACTTGTTCATGTGTCCTACCATTCTTAGTGCATATATATGTGGTGAAGATACTCCCTGTTCATTTGCATCTTCATTTGATGAGTTATATCCTCAATCGACACAAGGTAGTGAGGTTGTCCATGATGAAAACAATCTCAACACATAGGACTCTTCCGACTCGTCATCATCTTGTATGTTGCATGAATACAACTTGTCAAGTAATCTTGCTGAAGCTGAAAAGTTTGATGAAGTTGTTGAAACCCCGAAAATCGAGTCTACAACAAGGGGGATAACCACATGGTCTAGACCTTGAAGCCAACTCCTTTTCCGTTTGGGATAGTGGCTCCAACTGGGGGTAATGGGACCAATTTCCCAATTTGTTTTGTGATGATGCTAAGGGATGATGTTTTCCTTCCTAAAATTTTCTAAAGAGGATGCTTTCAATCTAAATCTAATCTAACACATGCAATTTTTTTGTATTTGAGGTTTCTGTGAGTCTAATGTTTATGTAGATTTTCTTCCGGATCCATCGCATTCAATTTCTTTTTAGATTGACGTTTCGAACCAACAACGGTGGTTCATCTTCAGGATGTGAAAGAATTATTGAAACACTGGTCTTATTTGTCAAATATATAATCCATTCTAACTAAATTAACACACTATGACCATATTAAAATATAATCTAACAATAAACATCAATTGAAAATATCTTAACCATAATAACTCCACAACCTAGGACAATATATAGGAAGCTTCCTATATATTGTCCGAGGTTGTGGAGTTATTATGGTTAAGATATTTTCAATTGATGTTTATTGTTAGATTATATTTTAATATGGTCATAGTGTGTTAATTTAGTTAGAATGGATTATATATTTGACAAATAAGACCAGTTTTTCAATAATTCTTTCACATCTTGAAGATGAACCACCGTTGTTGGTTCGAAACGTCGATCTAAAAAGAAATTGAATGCGATGGATCTAGAAGAAAATCTACATAAACATGCAATTTTATTCTAATGAAAGGAAACATCTAATTCTAAACACTATCTAGGGATTAACTCTTCACTTATGTGATCTAAAATAGTTTCCAACAACAATCTGTAATAAAGATTATTCAATTGCTACGAGAAAAGAATCCATTAGAAGTAAATTGTTTCATATAACAAATTAGCCTAAACAATTATGATAAGCATATCGCATAATAAGTTATTCATACACTCAGCATAAAAAGAATAGTTACCACCGTACAAAAGTGAAAAAATGATAACTGAACATTCAGACCTTCATATATAAACAATTTGCAATAACATATCACTTGATGCATAAGCATAAAACATTAAGAGATAAAAGTACCATTGATATTAAGTCCTACTCATGTGCTTCAGCAATATAGATTTATCTTCTCATAATTCAATATATACTAAGTACAGAAGTGCATTTCAATAGCAGACATTAAACACGGATATTAATAAATCTCGTTCCATTCATTTATCAAAACCTCCTTAGCGGGGCAAAAGTGCATGTTCTGAAGAACTGTTTTTGATAAATTTCTGGACCCCTCTATAAATACATGAGAGGGGTTTAAATACTACTAACTAAAGACTAAAAATAATTATTACAAAAATATAGGAGGAGGTTTAAATGACCATCCTCATCTAAAGCAAAAATAAAATTTAAACTGAAACTGTATCTAAAGATCAACTATGCATCTGTTCTCTTAAGTCGCAAGCATCTAGCATCAGCTTCAGGAGTGTCGGTTGGCCAACCTCCGATTTTAATTGTCCTACGAAGACGGAATCAGCAAGCGCTAGCACTATCTTTTTGGTGGAATTTGTAAGGCACTTCAGAGTCATACACTAACTGTGTGGTTTCACCAAATATTGCCAGTAAGTGTCCCAATTTAGCTTAGTTAACTTTTTGATTGACTCTACCTTTTCTTCAGCTTTCTATCTCCAACTCGTTTGTAGTTGCTGCGTTTTGGGAGAAATCCTGGAGTGGTTTCCAATATTAGGTTGGCTCTGTGCAGATTTTCATTGACACAGTCAATGATATTGCTTGCTATTATCGTTGCTTCTTCCGCTGCCTACTCTACTTTTTTGATCTGTGCATCCCATTTATTAAACAACATTTCCTTGTGGGATTCATTAATCTTGGGCAACCTTGCTTTCTTTCATTCTTCTAATTCTTGCCAATTCAAATAGTCATAAACTTTCTTATAAATTAAATCATAATCAAGTTGCAAATCTACGACTTGACTTGTGATATTGTCACTCATTTCATAGTGAGAGTTCCATTGCAATATCTTTGGCAAAGTGTTTCCTGCTGTTGCAAGAGTTGATCATTCAGGGCAAGGGCTTCTCTGACAAATTCTACGATTTTAGGGTCATCTTTATGCATTTCTAACGTGGCTTGTAAATGTTGTTCCTTTTCGGCCAAACTACTTTGATAACCCAGCTGCATTTGCTGGAAGTCCTGTTGTAACTTTACCAATTTTTCTTCTGCTTCCTGGCTAAGACTAGCTTGTTGTAACTATTGCTGCAAAAATAGGATTTTATCCTCTTTATCTTTAAGAAATAGTTGAAATTTAGATGCTTTTTCAATAGTAGCAGAAGCATAAGCATAAGCTCCTGCAATTTGGGATAATCTAGTCAGGTTCTTTGTCGGATCAGTGGTAGGGTCTTTCCAAAGGACATCCAGTAGCTCTGCTTCAAGTGAGAGCATGCTATCTAGTTTTCGCTTCTTTCTCTATCTCCTTACCACAGCTTTGTGCTGCGGACTGTAAAACACATCTAGAGGAGGGATTTCTTCTATCTTTAGTATAATTTCAGATGATGGAGCTATGGGAATGTGCTCAATTTCTAGAGCATTTACAACTGTTTTAATCACCATTTCTGTGGTTGTCTATGCTGGATTCTTTGGTGTCTCTACGTTTTGCTCCTCCATGTTGATCAATTCATTAAATTTTTCCCATTCTTTCTCCAGCTCTGTTCTTAATGGCTTTGTTGGCTGGATGAGGGGAGCGGGAATTTCCACCTGTTTTGGCGACAACACTTGCTGCTTAGGATTCTCCTTGGATTGGGCAATATCGCTGACTGATCCTTCACTTTTGTTGTGATCGCTCTCTGACTGTCTAGACCTTTCTGCCAATTATCTTTCAGACTTAGATTTATACTTGTCTTGCCCCAAGCTTCCACTCACGCTAACGCTAGGAGTGGGTTCCCTCATTGGTTCTACACACAATTTGTCCAATGGGACATTTGCCAATCTTCGTTCTCTGTAGAGTTTAAATTCTTGGAGTTCTGCTGGGCCAAACTTGATTTGGGACATGTGTAATCTGTCTCTGATTGTGCTCTTCTGCTGGAAAACGTCGTCGAAGAGATCATCTTCCTTAGTGAATACCTTTATTTTAATTGTCGTGGTAAAATTCTTTATCACATCAAAGGGATCAAACTGTCTCCTTGGGAACTTAGGCAATCATAGACTCAACATGTTGTCTACTTCCTTGAAAGCGTGACCTAGATCAAACAATGCAAAAGCTCCATAGACCATAGGGAATTGTGGCCAGATTTCCTTTTTCTTGTCCTTAAGTTCTCTGCTCATTCCCCCAACCCCATAGGTTTGGTAGGCTATTTCCCGGGCCATCAATTTGTCAGGAACATACAATGGAAGTATATGAGGAGAGGTAATGCTTCCGAATACTCTGATATAAGTGAAAAATTCTTCTCCGAACCATATTCCCACAGGGAGAATATCAATTTCGGCTTTAGGAGAAAATCTTGGGGCATCTGTATTATACAACATCTTGTGAATGGGTAGCATAACTCCATGGAAGATTTTATAAAAATATGGGGTGAACTTAGAATCCCATAGTTCCTTATGGTAGACTTGAATGGGTAAGGGATTATGTACCATCCATTTCCAACCCATGAGAGGAAATTTAGAAACAAAACAGATAGCATCCATGACATAGGCAGCTAGAAAGAAGGGAGGATAAAACCTCTGAGAAAAACTCCTTTTAGTCCGATAATTCCAAATAGCAGAGGCTAAGTTATCAGACAATATTTGGGCCCAGTCCATTATCGTCGCATTGGTGGCCGCATCCAGTAGGGGTAGCCACTCAGAAGAAAACTTATTGATATCAAGTTTTCCGAATAGCCTACATAACACTGCAACAGCGAAACAATACGGAGAAGAGAGGGAACCAGTGCTATACATACCATATTTGTCCTTCTTTAATGGCTCTTCCTTCGCCGACCAACTTTTGGTGCATTCTGCCAAATCTTCGTTCTCCTTGGCGAATTTCTCCACAAACTGTTTGTTATAGCTAGCCTGCAGCTCTAGAAAATGATACATGCGTCTTAAATTATATGGGGTAAACGACCCTATAACTTCCTAGTTCCGTGTCTTGAATTTCCTATCCGTTATCTCAGCATGATCTATCACCCATTTTACCATATCTGTATAGGGAAGTATTTTTGGCCTTGCTGCAATACAGTGTAGGAATGAGCATGCAAGCTCTGTAAGTGATGCTTCAAATGACCCACGTCCATTTGCCGTAGTTGTAACCTCGATGACTCTCGAGTTTTCTTCCTCCAACAGTCTATACATGCCTTCCAAAGTAGATATCCCTGCTTCTTTGGTACAGGTGGTGTCCGTGAATAATAGAGTCATCTCTGATTTTTCAGATACCGAAGCTTTTCCTTTCTTCCCCATCACATTCTGCACACTGCTCTGTGTATTGTTATGCATACCGCTCCTGCCAGTTCACAAGTAGAGAACTAAGACACAATAAGAAAGATAACAAATGATGGTAAATAATAAGGTGACAGGAAAGATCTTAATTTTAAAATCACATCAAATATATCATCTTGCGTGAAATAACTCTTTTGTTCAAATCTAAATCATTTCTCATAAATAACCATCAATAAACCACGAAGTTGACATTAATGCCCATAACTCAGTATCTTATGACGAGAAATATTTCATCGAACTATGAGCCCTTTTGGTCTGCGACAAAGCGATTTTTCGATTTGCTTCGCAATATCGCAGATCGCAATATTGCTAATCCTTCATTGTTAACAATCATTTGCTTCATTATGCGACTGCGAGATGTGATTTGCGAGATGCTTTATCGCATTTCGCAATATCATGATGTTTTATCTTAGGTGGCATTGTGATATATGGGATCTGTAATATGCGATGAATCTGTGTGGTTTGCGATCTCACATCATCGCATTTTCGCAATTTCGACAGTTTCTTTATATATGATGCCCTCCGTTACTCTTTTGTGATGCGATGTTCATCATAAAGAGAGCAATTTTATTTGAGACTTTTCATAATACTTAAGATTTTGCGTTTGCCGATATTTTTCCTAAGTTTATGATAGTGTGTTTTATTAAAAGGGAATTCTAAGTGCTAGTTTTTTATTTTTTAGAAGGCTCCCCATTTATTTAGTGTTATTACTAATACTAAATAAAAAGGGGGGTTGTTGCTGGCCACAACAATTGGCGATTCACTAGAAAGAACCAGTTATCTCTGATTATCTTTTGAATTTTTCTAAAACTTCCAAAACAGAAAAGTTTTCTAGAAAATCAAATTACATAAATATAAAGTGCATAATGCTTTTTTCCATTAACAATAGTTTGTTCCTTCCGTGCTAATTCTGATTATTTTCTTCCCAAAGCTAGTCATTGCATTTACATTAGTCACTACTTGGTTTATAAGGATAAAAACAAAGACATCTTTGTAGATCAGTTTTAAGTATGCTCATTTGTCATAGGTAGAGCCTCTGCTACCAGTAGGCGTTTATAGCCTCGACAAGGTTACCTGTTACCCAACAATGATCCAGTATCCTACTTCAAGAAGTATACAATTTTCAAAGATAAATCCACATTCACACTTATTGCTTTCATTTTCTTTTAATTCTTAAAGAACAATGTCTTGGTTTGGTGGCCAAATTTTGACAGTGCCATTCACTTGATTTATAACTTTACTAAACAAGCTGGCTCGTGATGAGACCCTTTGTATTTTGATTGCAATAATCTTGAGTCATTTCCTTGTTTTGGTATGTAGCTTGGCAATGTCAACTAGTTATAATATTTATGATCATGATAAGTCGGCTCTTGAGGAGACCTCTTATTCTTTAAGTTTATAGTGCATAAGTGGATTACTCTTTGAAACTTGTAATTCCCTAAGTGGGGAGGAAGTCATCGGTTCCTTAAGAATAGCTCTGGACGAAAATTATAGAGTTTTTGAAGACAACTTTTCTACTGAGAACCTTCGTTTTGTTATTGATGCTTTTTATGACCGATATAAAACAGCTTCCCACTAAAGGTTGTTTTTAATCAAAATTTGTAAGGTTGAAACTAGTAAGATTTTCAAGCTTGTAGCACCTGACTATATCTTTCAATAATAATGATTAATTTTCCAAATCAGTTCTATTTATACAAGCGAAAAACAAAATTTACAAGAGACACTAATCTTTTTCGTGAAATCCAAAAGTAACCATTTACAACCTGTTTTATTATCAAAATAAAGCTATAAATAAATTTTTACAAAAATAGAAGAGGTCATCTTCTATGGAAAGTATTTTTTAAGGATCTGCCCATTAACAGGTAAAGATTCTCTTTTCCCTACTAAATCTTGCAACATGAAAGTCGATGGACCTATGATTTCAACAATTTGGAATGGCCCAAGCCACATCCGTTGGAATTTAGAATGTTTGCATTTTTCTTCATGGGCCTTATCCCATTTTAATACTAAATCTCCAATTTGAAAATCCTTCCTAGATACCATGTTTGAATCGAAAGAAGCCTTTACTAATGCTTGATGATGCGCATGGGTAATTTTAGCCTGTTCTCGTTGCTCTTCTAGCTTAAGGATCTGCAATTGTCTTAGTTGCAAAGATGAAGAAGGTGTTTCTTTAATAAATTGAACTAAGGCTAAAGAAGGAATTGCTAGATGAGTTGGGAGAACTACTTCTTTCTCATAAACTAAATTAAAGGGAGAAGTGCCAATGGAAGCCTTTTGAGTTATTCGATCTGCCCAAAGAACATACATCAAAGATTTGTGCCAATTTCTAGGATTCTGATCAATAATTTGCTTAATGATTCTGATTAGGTTTTTATTTGTTGATTCAGCCAACCCATTCCCTTGTGGGTAATAATTGGCAGAATACTTAAGTTTAAAACCTATTTTAAGTGCAAATTCAGTCATAGCATTGCCAGAAAAATATGATTCATTATCAAACATTAAAGTAGAAGGTAAGCCAAACCTGGTAATTATGAACTGATCTATGAAATCAATGATATGTTCAGCATTAGCTGTCTTGAGAGGAACTGCTTCTACCCATTTAGTAAAATAATCTATAGCTGTAAGGATGTACCTATGCTGTTTAGAAGAGTGAGGAACGATCTCACCTATTATATCCAATCCCCATTGCTCAAATGGTTGGTCGATATTAACTGGTTGCAATGGCAATGATGGTTTCTTCTGTCTTCCAGCAGTAGTTTGACAAACTTGACATTTCCTTACATAGCTATGTGCATCTTTAAATAAAGTAGGCCAATAGTATCCTGTGCGCAAAATTTTGTGTGTTGTTGCATCTCCTGCGTAATGTCCACCTGCTAGCCCATCATGGAGTTCTTGCAACACCTTTTCAGCCTCAGATTTCTCAAGACATCGAAGAAGAACATAATCATAATTCATCGTAAAAAGTACATCGTTTACAAGTTGATATTGCTTAGCTTTCAATCTTAGAGCTCTTTTCTTTGTATGATTTAGATTTGAAGGAGCATATCAATTTTTTAAATAAAACATGATATCAGCATATCTTGATTTTCAATATCGTTTAGGCTTACCTCATACATTTGTACCTCTTGATTGGGAGATGGTATTTCTGATATAAGCGATGCACCAGCCAACATTTTGCAAAAGCCTTGACCTTTTATAATATTTGTTGGCTTGATCTCAGCATCGTATTCTTGTAGGGCAGTGACCCAATTTTCTCTCTTTTCACCCACGTCTTTCTATACCAAGAGATTTCTTACTACTGGAAATCGCACTATTATCTTTGTATGAGTCTTAAGAAGAAACGGTCTAAAGTGTTTGATTGCTTTGAAAACAGCATAAGCTTGTTTCTCAAAGTCCGAATAATTTAATTCAGCCCCTTGCAAATTTGAACTAAAGAAGGCAATTAGGGCTTCCGCTTTGTCTTGATTGGCTTGCGTGAGTATTGCAGCATATGACTTCTCAGAGGAAAATGTATACAAAATGAAAGGATCGGAAAAATTTGGAGTCACTAGGGATGGGGCATTAACAATCGCTTGCTTAATCAGATTGAATGCTTCATATTCTACCTGACCCCATTTAAAGAGTGAATTTTTCTTGATCATTTCTTGTAATGGTGACACAATTCTTGAGAAGTCTGGGACAAATCTTTTAACAAAATTAATTTGACCAAGGAAGGATTGCATTGCTTTCTTATTATGTGGTAAGGATATTTCAGAAATTTCCTTAATCCTATCTGGATCAATATGGATTCCAGATTTAGACACTATAAATCCAAGAAGTTTTCCTTCACTTAATGCAAAAAAGGACTTTTTTGGATTAAGTGAAATCCCATACCTTTGACAACGTTGAAAGATCTGCTTTAAATCTCTGAGGTGATTACTACATTTTTTAGAATATACTATTATGTCATCTAAGTAAATCACCACTGATTTGTTTACTAATCCCTTAAATGCAATATCCATGGCTCTTTGAAATGTGGTGCCAGCGTTAATCAACCCAAAAGGCATCTTTTGATATGCACATGTACCCCATTTGGTTTTGAATGTGGTTTTTCGCTGATCATCCGGATGGACTAATAGTTGGTTGTAGCCGGAGAAACCATCTAAAAGGACATCCATTCTGATCCTGCAATTGCTTGTAATTGTTCCATAGGAGGTGGGGGGAATTATCCTTTTGGCAGGCTTTGTTAAGATTTCGAAAGTCAATACAAATTCAAATGTCTTCATTTTTCTTTCTGACTGGAACCAGATTGGAAACCCATCTAGAATGTCGAACGGGAAAAATAATTTTGGCTTTCAACAATTTATTGAGCTTAGACTTAATCTGACTTTCCAGATTAGGATGGATCTTCCTCAACTTTTGCTAGATTGGTCTTTCATCAGCTATCATCGGGATAGTATGCTAAATGATTGAAGTGTCGTAAGTCTTAAGGTCATCGTAATTCCAGGCAAAGACATTTTTATACTGCTTCAGGAGTCGAACAAAGGCTAATTTTTCTTCTGGGGCTAGACCAAGACCTAAGTTGATATTCTACGGCTTAGTATCCGTTCCTAGATTTACTAATTCATAGTTCAGAGTTGAACTCTAAAGTTTTGAATTGGTAGACCTTTTGAATCTGTCTTTTAAATCGTATAGGTCTTCTAACTTGACTACAGATTTTGGTATGGCATTATTGGTGCTCTCTTGTTGTAACTGCTTGTCATGTTGGTCCTCGTCAATTATCTGATTACTGTAAGATCCTTCTGAAGTTAGGAAACTTACAATATCAGGGTCATCATTAAAAATTCTCCAGTTGGTAACATTATTAGGGATGGAGGGCCTAAAGATCAATTCGATTGAGAATATTTCTGGGTTATAGTCTTCTGAGGGAATGAGCTTGGAAGCTACATTAGCCAGGAGGTTAGCACTAGCATTTTGGAGTCTGGGAATGGATGAAATATTGAATGCTATAAAATGTGTAGTCAGATCTTGTACTAAAGATTGATAATGCTTTAAATGACCTAATAGACAATGCATATTATTTCATACCTACTTAATGACAATCTCAGAATCTCCAAAGACTTGTAGATACTTGATGTCCAGTCTGATTGCTTTGTACAGCCCTTGCACTAAAGCTTCATATTCTACAGTGTTGTTTGTGCAATCGAACTCGAGTCTACAGGTTAGCATGGTTTTATTCCCTTCTAGACTAATTAATATACATCCTGCTCCTGCTCCATCATTAGACTTAGAATTGTCAAAAATAATTTCCAAAACAAAGAGTTATTTATAGGCTATCTACAAAATTAACGCATTTAAAACTGTCTGTTTGAGAAAAGTTTTCTACTTGAGACAAAGCAGAATGTTCTAAATAAGGTTCATAGAATAGTTCAAAACAGAAAGAGTCAATAGAATAGTTCCCAATTATATTGTTGTTGTACATTATAGGTTCATTTTCTCCTTCCAGTTCCATCACTATGTATTTTTGGTGTCTTTCTCGCTCAACCTTTATCTGATTTGGTTTACCATTGTAAGGGAGCCACATATGTGACCAGTCGGTCACAAAGTATCCATGAAGTTTTTCAGACCAATCCCTGCTAAGAATTAAACCATAAAATTTAGGAATGTCTGCAACTAAAATATCAATGACTTGACATACCTTTGGATTCGATGAGAGCCTTATGGTCACTTGATTTAGTTCACCAATTACTTCAACTTGCGACCGGTCCAACTGAACTATGCATACTACAGATTTTTGAGGTTGGACGTTTAACTTTGCACAAATTGTTTTAGGCAAAATATTAGATGAAGCACCTGAATCTACCAAACAATTATGCAAATTTTTATTGAAAATTTCGAAAGTAAGGAGGAATGGAGGAGTATGGGATTTTGACCTACCTCCAATTAAAGCAATATCATTTGGGTCAACTTTATTTTCCATACTAGTTGGAGGTCTTCCCATTTCATGAGAAGCTTGCGAGATTATAGTAGCAGGAAGAGGTGCAACGGGTACTGCATGCAGCTCTTTCAAAAGTAGTTTCTGTTGATGCTTTAATTTACTCAGTTCATGAAAAGTAATGTTGGCCCTAGTCTTCTTCATGTCTTCAACAATATTATACTCCATCTCATCGGAAACGATTAATGTTTTAGATGGAGTTGATGACTCGGATTGGACTGGGTTTGTTTGAGTCACTTTTGGTGATGATTTCTTACCTACGACTTTATCCTTGGAAACCGAGCTTGCGTTCTTCTGTTTAGAACTGGGTTGTGGAGGATCGAGTTGATTTCTACTTTTGGTACTGATTGGTGATGCCTCTTGATCCTCTTCGTCTGGAAGAATGAAGTCCCACATTCCCTGTAGTTATATAACCTCATCTTCATCAATAGGTTCTTCATTGGAAACTTCTTCTTCTTCTCCTTTAGATTCTGCATTTGTTATAGCATTAGGAGGCTTTGGATCAGTTGAAGGGTTTTTTCTAAAAGGCTTGTAGGGTTTCTTAGAAGAAGTCTCTGCTACTTGTCTTTTAATGTCAACCATTTCATTAGACATGGTTTTTAAAACTTTCTATAATCCTTCCAAATCAAATGGGTCCTTTAATTGCTTTTTCTTAGGATCATCTCTAAGGGCAACCTTCTTAGATTTTCTTTCATCAATAGCATTTTTCTTTTCTAAAGCTAAGATACGCCTTTATACCGCTATTGCTTCCTTCATGTTTTCAGCTAATGTTGGCTTGGCGGCCCTATCAACAAAAAAATGTTATATTCGATGGTAGAGTAGATATGTACCATTCACTTCAAACTTATTCACTGGGCTTGGAAGCGGTAGGGATTTTATTCAAGATTTTGTTGAAATGCGAGTTGAAATCTTTGATAGGTTCTCTTGATTCAGTCTTAATATTTGATAGATCATTGATCAATGTTGTCGTAGACCTATCATCGCCGAACTTTGTCAAGAATTGCTCTTGGAAAATGTTCCAACTAGTAATGGATCCTGATGGTAATGAAAAATACCAGGACCTAGCCGCTCCTTGTAAAGTATATGGAAAAAGTCTAACAACAATGTCTTCATTTGTAACTCCATTTAAATTTATTGATAACATAAAGTTATTTATGTGTTCTTCTGCTAGCATGCCTGCTTCAGGATTAAACTTGGGCAGCCATTTCTCAGGATGGGCCGGTAATTGACTCAAGGGCGCAGGCATTGTGACTACCCCTAGATTGTTCCATGGGTTTTGAGCCATTGTTGAACTACTAACAGAGGAAAGTGCAGATGAAGTTCCTTGTGGTGGGGACGAAGATGTCAAAGTTCCAGTACTCTGTTGAACAACGATATGAAGTGGAGGAGTGGATGGTTGACTTTGCAATGGAGAAGATGAAATGGATGATGATGATGAAAGAGTCTCACTATCAGACCCTTGAGGTGTCTTCCTTGCTCTTTTCCTTTTAGGCAGAGGTAATTCAGTTGGTTCAATACCAAGCTTTTCACTCTGTAATCTGGTAAGAGGATGAGAAGGATTATATTGCGAAGTCACATTACCTTGAGATAATTCAGATTTCTGCGGTGATATGGAAAATCCTTGAAGTTTATGGATCAAAGACTGAACTTCAGGGGGTTCGATAGTAGATTTATCTGAAATGTTCGATTTTGCGGCAGTGGTTGTTGTTTTCTCAACTTCTCGCTTAAGATTTAAAGACTCAAAATAAGATGGAGAGGTCAGGGGAGATGTTGAGGGCAATTTACTCGCAGAATGGGTTTTAGATTTAGATTTACTAGCCATTCACATTTCGGGCCCTCCTTCTAGTGCCAAATATGTTGAAGCCCCAAAAATCGAGTCTACAACAAGGGGGATAACCACCCGGTCCAGACCTTGAAAGCAGCTCCTTTTCCGTTTGGGATAGTGGCTCCGAATAGGGTTAATGGGACCAGTTTCCCAATTTGTTTGTGATGATGATAAGGGATGATTTTTTCCTTCCTAAAAGTTTATAAAGAGAATGCTTTTAATCTAAATATAATCTAACCCATGCAATTTTATTCTAATGAATGGAAACATCTAATTCTAAAAACTATCCGAAGATTAACTCTTCACTTATGCGATCTAAAATAGTTTCCAACAACAATCGGTAATAAATAATTATTCAATTGCTACAAGAAAAGAATCCATTAGAAGTAAATTGTTTCATATAAAAAATTAGCCAAAACAATTATGATAAGCATATCGCGTAATAAGTTATTCATACACTCAGCATAAAAAGAATAGTTACCAACGTACAAAAGTGCAAAAATGATAACTGAACATTCAGACCTTCATATATAAACAACTGAAAATAACATATCACTTGACGCATAAGCAAAAAACATTAAGAGATAAAAGTACCATTGATAATAAGTCCTACTCATGTGCTTCAGCAATATAGATTTATCTTCTCATAATTCAATATCTACTAAGAGTACAAAAGTGAATTTCAGTAGCAGACATTAAACACAGATATGAATAAATATCGTTCCATTCATTTATCAAAACCTCTTCAACGGGGTAAAAGTGCATGTTCTGAAGAACTGTTTTTGATAAATTTCTGGACTCTCTACATACATGAGAGGGGTTTAAATACTACTAACTAAAGACTAAAAATAGTTATTACAAAAATATAGGAGGAGGTTTAAATGACCATCCTCATCTAAAGCAAAAATAAAATGAAATTAAACTGAAACTGTATCTAAAGATCAACTATGCATCTGTTCTCTTAAGTCGCAAGCATCCAGCATCGGCTTCAGGAGTGTCAGTTGGCCGACCTCCGATTTTAATTGTCCTGCAAAGACAAAATCAACAAGTGCTGGCGCTATCTTTTTAGCGAAATTTGTAAGGCACTTCAGAGTCATACACTGACTGCGTGGTTTCACCAAATATTGCCAGTAAGTATCCCAATTTAACTTAGTTAAATTTATCATTGATTCTGCCTTTTCTTCAGCTTTTTTTCTCCAACTTGTTTGTAGTTGCTGCGTTTTTGGGAGAAATCTTGGAGTGGTTTCCGATATTAGGTTGGCTCTGTGCAGATTTTCATTGACACAGTCAATGATATTGCTTTCTGTTGTCGCTGCTTCTTCTGTTGCTTGTTCTATTTTTTTGATCTGTGCATCCCATTTATTAAACAACATTTCTTTGTGGGATTCATTGATCTTGGGAAACCCTGCTTTCTTGCCTTCCTCTGATTCCTGCCAATTCAAATAGTCAAAAACTTTCTTATAAATTAAATCATAATCAAGTCGCAAATCTACGACTTGACTTGTGATATTGTCACTCATTTTGCAGTGAGAGTTCCATTGCGATATTCTTTGGCAAAGTGTTTCCTGCTGTTGCAAGAGTTGATCATTCAGGGCAAGGGCTTCTCTGACAAATTCTGAGATTTTAGGGTCATCTTTGTGCATTTCTAACGTGGCTCGTAAATGTTGTTCTTTTTCAGCTAGACTGCTTTGATAACCAAGCTGCATTTGCTGGAAGTCATGTTGTAACTTTACCAATTTTTCTTCTACTTCCCAGCTAACATTGGCCTGTTGTAACTGTTGCTGCAAAAATAGGATTTTATCCTCTTTATCTTTAAGCAATAGTTGAACTTCGGATGCTTTGTCAATAGTAGCAGAAGCATAAGCTCCTGCAATTTGGGATAATCTAGTCAGGTTCTCTGTCAGATTAGTGGTAGGGTCTTGCCAAAGGACATCTAGCGGCTCTGCTTCAGGTGAGAGCATGTTGTCTAGTTTTTGCTTCTTTCTCTATCTCTTGACCACATCTTTGTGCTGCAGACTGTAAAACACATCTAGAGGAGGGATTTCCTCTATCTTTAGTATGATTTCAGATGACGGAGCTATGGGAACGTGCCCAGTTTCTGGAGCATTGACAACTGTTTCAATCACCATTTATGTGGTTGTTTGTGCTAGATTCTTTGTTGTCTCTACGTTTTGCTCCTCCATGTTGATCAATTCATTAAATTTTTCCCATTTTTTCTCCAGCTCTGTTCTTAATGGCTTCGTTGGCTGGATGAGGGGAGCGGGAATTTCCACCTGTTTTGGTGAAAACACTTGCTGCTCAATATTCTCCTTGGATTGGGCAGTATCCGTGACTGATCCTTCATTTTTGTTGTGATTGCTCTCTGACTGTCTAGACCTTTCTGCCAATTATCTTTCAGACTTAGATTTAGACTTGTCTTGCCCCGAGCTTCCACTCATGCTAATGCTGGGAGTGGGTTCCCTCATTGGTTCTACACGCAATTTGTCCAATGGGACATTTGCCAATCTTCGTTCTCTGTAGAGTTTAAACTCTTGGAGTTCTGCTAGGCCAAACTTGATTTGGGCCATGTGTAAGATGTCTCTGAGTGTGCTCTTCTACTGGAAAACGTCGTCGAAGAGATCATCTTCCTTAGTGAACACCTTTATTTTAACTGTCGTGGTAAAATTCTTTATCACATCAAAGGGATCAAATTGTCTCCCTGGGAACTTAGGCAATTGTAGACTCAACATGTTGTCTACTTCCTTGAAAGTGTGACCTAGATCAAACAATGAAAAAGCTTCGCAGACCACAGGGAATTATGGCCAGATTGCCTTTTTCTTGTCCTTAAGTTCTCTGCTCATTCCCCCAACCCCACAGGTTTGGTAGGCTATTTCCCGGGCCATCAATTTGTCAGGAACATACAAGGGAAGTATATGAGGAGAGGCAATGCTTCCAAATACTCTGATATAAGTGAAAAATTCTTCTCTGAACCATCTTCCCACAGGGAGAATATCAATTTCGGCTTCAGGAGAAAATCTTGGGGCATCTTTATTATACAACATCTTGTGAATGGGTAGCATAACTCCATGGTAGATTTTATAAAAATATGGGGTGAACTTAGAATCCCACAATTCCTTATGGTAGACTTGAATGGGTAAGGGATTCTGTACCGTCCATTTCCAACCCATGAGAGGAAATTTAGAAACAAAACAGATAGCATCCATGACATAGGCAGCTAGAAAGAAGGGAGGATAAAACCTCTGAGCAAAACTCCTTTTAGTCTGATAATTCCAAATAGCAAAGGCTAAGTTATCAGACAATATTTGGGCCCAGTCCATTATCGTGGCGTTGGTGGCCGCATCCAGTAGGGGTAGCCATTCAGATGAAAACTTATTAATTTCAGGTTTTCCGAATAGCATACATAACATTGTAGCATCAAAACAATATGGAGAAGAGAGGGAACCAGTGTTGTACATACCATTTTTGTCGTTCTTTAATGGCTCTTCCTTCGCTGACCAGCTTTTGGTGCATTTTTCCAAATCTTCATTCTCCTTGGGGAATTTCTCCATGAACTGTTTGTTATAGCTAGCCTGCGGCTCTGGAAAATGATATGTACGTCTTAAATTTTGTGGGGTAAGCGACCCTATAACTTCCTGGTTCCGCATCTTGGATTGCCTGTCCGTTATCTCAGCATGATCTATCATCCATTTGACCATATCTATATAGGGAAGTATTTATGGCCTTATTGCGATACAGTGCAGGAATGAACATGCAAGCTCTATAAGTGATGCTTCGGATGACCTGCATCCATTTGTCGTAGCTGTAACCTCCATGACTCTTGGGTTTCCTTCCTCCAGCAGTCTATGCATGCCTTCCCAAGTAGATATCCCTGCTTCTTTGGTACAGGTGGTGTCCGTGAATAATGGAGTCATCTCTGATTTTCAGATACCGGAGATTTTCCTTTCTTCCCCATCACATTTTGCACACTGCTTTGTGTATTGTTTTGCGTACCGCTCCTGCCAGTTCACAAGTAGAGAACTAAGACACAATAAGAAACATAATGAATGATGGTAAATAATAAGGTGACGGGAAAGATCTTAATTTTAAAATCACATCAAATATATCATCTTGCGTGAAATAACGCTTTTGTTCAGATGTAAGTCATTTCTCATAAATAACCATAAATAAACCACTAAGTTGACATTAATGCCCATAACTCAGTATCGGATGACGAGAAATATTTCATCGAACTGTGAGCCCTTTTGGTCTGCGATAAAGCGATTTTTCGATTTGCTTCGCAATATCGCTAATCCTTCATTGTTAAAAATCGTTTTCTTCATTATGCGACTGCGAGATGCGATTTACTAGATGATTTATCACATTTCACAATATCGGGACGTTTTATCTTAGGTGGCTCTGCGATATATGGGATCTGCAATATGCGATGAATCTGTGTGGTTCGCAATCTCACATCATCGTGTTTTCGCAATTCCGACAATTTCTTTATATATGATTCCCTCCATTACTCTTTTGCGATGCGATGTTCATCATTAAGAGAGCTATTTTATTTGAGACTTTTCATAATACGTAAGATTTTGCGTTTTTGGATGTTTTTCCTAAGTTTATGATAGTGTGTTTTATTAAAAGGGAATTCTAAGTGCTAGTTTTTTATTTTTTAGAAGGGTCCCCATTTATTTAGTGTTATTACTAATACTAAATAAAAAGGGGGGTTGTTGCTGGCCACAACAGAAGCCTATAACAAAGATGGATGCCATCCTAAGAGTATTTTTGAAATCAACAACAAAAACCATCCTTAAGCCATGCATGATCTGGTTCACATATCAAAATGCATTTTTTCAATTTTGGAAATTTCTGGGACATGCCAGGGAGTCGAGGCACTTTAATGTCTGTTGATGGTTATGTCAAGACCTTGAAACTATGGTAAGCCCCTTGAACCGAATCAGGTCTGGTTTCTCACACATAATCTATCTATCTACATGGTTGCACTCAATGTGGATCCCCGTGTAAAACATGTCTATTAACTCGGGTGTGATATTTCAAGATTTCAAAATTTCACTTATAACTGAATCCATCAGACTGTTACAACATGTCCATCTTCATGCAAGTATCGTACATCCAACTCAGGTTGGGAGTGTTTGTCTCTCATGCAATCATGGAACTATCAAGTTGATTATCTCAAAGACTGTCTTTTTTTGGAATCATACTTATCGGATGTTCTCTCCCGAGATCAGCTCATTGGTCTTCTTGCGAATCTTGCACTTCAAATCTGCCCGCTCATCACACCAGTAATCTCCCTGTGTGATGATGAGCACAAAAGATATCACACGAATCGAGTTCCTCTCATTTCACCACACCCTAACTGGATTCACGCATTCACAGTGTTGGCATCCTTTCTACATTCCTGTGATGACCATGATGCCTGCGCAAATTTTCACCAGTTTTAGGTGGGTGTTTTGTCATATCTAGCACACAGTGAACTTGGTTCCATCATTTAGAGCATTCGCAAGATTGTTAAAAAATATCCTTGTTCATGTCAAACTGTGAATCTGGCATCTCGAGCAACGCATATGATCTTTCTTTTATCTTGGGTTACTATCATGTAGTTTATCATTTTCCCAACAATACATCCAATGACACTCGCTTCACACACTATGATCTTCACCATGTAATATATTTCTCCTCATACTTCTGTCAAGAAGGCGAGGCCCTTTAGACTGCGATGATGGCTATGCCAGGTCCTCACTATATTGACATGACTAACGATAATGATAAGATCTATCTATCCATACCAAATTGCCATCGTGATCCCCTCTCTCGAATCAGAAATCCATATTTTCAAAGATCACGAGTCTTTCAAAAAAACCATCACGAATTTTAAGATCCAATCGTTGAATGACTAGAACGATCTTACTTGGCGAGCCAAATTGTAAGTAACAAGCTTCATTCCTTCCTTGTGCTTGCTAAGAAGCTTGGTGCAGATGAACACACACTCACAAGAGGCTTCTGAGGTTTGTTGAAAAATGGTAGTCATCGAATAGGTAAGCATGTGTGTTGGGTGGTTGTGACACATCTTTCTGCCCATAGGCAAGACCTTCTCTCTCGTGTGCAAGATTGTCAAGTTTTTGTATTTTTTGTTGCACACTATTTTTTATCTATTTTAATCGCTTGTATCTTTGTGGTTGTAGGTCGGGTACACCTACAGTGGTTTCATTGGAAATTTAATTTCATGTAACCTTGATTGTTTAGCGTAGGAGTAGGAGTAGTGTTTTCTTTCTTGCTTTGCTTTTCTTTCTAGTTTGCATGTTTTATTTTCTTGCTTGTTTTCTTTGCTCTTTTTTTTCTTTCGCTTTACTTTTGCTTTTTGCTTTTTGCTTTCTTTTCTTGCTTGTATCCTAGGTTAGCCTCACATGACCGGGAAATATAATAAGACTTGTACAACTATCAACATCTAGTTATCTGTAATCCTCTCTCTTTATGAAGAGCTTGTTTTTTTCAGTTGATGATACCCTGACAGAAAATATGTTATGTTCAGAGTGAGTCTTGGTGAAAACACAATGGTTGCACTGTTAACTAGTACCGCCTACTCTAGTCGGTTATTTTGCATTAACCCTTGTCAGCGCAGTCAAGTAGAGTAAGGTGAGGGGAAAAACCTTAAAAAGTCTCTCAAAGGTATATATAACATAATTATCTGAAGGAACAACCTCTTCTGCTCTCAATAAGTCGGGATCCCTCTTCCACCTCACGAAAATAAATAAGTGCCTATGCACAGTTCTTTGAAAATAATAAATAAATAATGAAAAAATGAATAAGGAGAAAGAAGAGAAAGGCTTCTTGTGCAGAGAGGTGATGCAAGTAACTCCTCCGGGGTAATGACTAGGCTCGCTGGCAACGGAGCGATGCTTGTGTTCCTGGGTGACTCCGTCAGGGTATTGTCTAGGTTTGCCAGTAGCAGAGAATCACTAGAGATCAAACATAAACTCTGACAACTATATTACTTGTGCACCAATATAACCCTCATCCCCATTCAAAACAACTAAGTTGACTTGGATTTGAATGTGTGCTGTCCGATCAAGAGAATGGTAGGGACTACATCTTTCACACAAGCTAGTGTGGAAGCTATCACAATCAAAGAATCGAACAATACTTCCAGAAAGGTTAGACTCAATTTTCATGAAACGAGGTCCATACAAAGAGCTGGAGTTCTACCAGTGTGTCACCAATGTTGTAGTAGCTACAACCACCCTGCAAAATTTTGGCTCTCATGCAAATTTTAGAGCCTACCTTAGATCCTGTGATTGATCGTTTCTTGGTCACTTATTGGTAAGCTAATGATATCAAGCTCCCCTCCTTGATATTAAGAGCTTTTCATGTTCTCATCTTTATGAAGCGTGTGTCATCTTTGGGCATAGGAATTGTTGTTTGTCATGCAAAGGGAATGTTTTTTTCTTCAAGGGAAATATTGTGTGTATGAGTTGTTTTCATTACATAGACATGTTTCACACCCACTTCATGCACTCTTGTCACGAAGGTTGTTGTATCAAGAAAAGTATGTTTTATAAATTTTGGATGGTCTACATTGTATCACTAAGTGTTCGTGTGTGATCATAGTCGAGTCTTATCACTGTTTACATCTGTTTCACTGATCTCACACTTAGCCAATTTCTCGAGAAACCTAGCCTCATCCAGCATCCTGGAACTATGCACATTGCTTCTGCAACCCTTAAGATTTTTCCCTTGCCTACTCACTACAACAAAAAATGTCATTGGTGAGGTTCATGCCTATGACAGACCTTTAAGTTCCATCACCAATGTTGCATATGGTGACGGTCCTTAAAAAAACGTTGTTGTAAGTGCATATAGTGATGGTCCTTTAAGGTTTGTCACCAAAGCCATTTTCAATGACACTTTTGGTGAGGGTTGTTAAATGCCTGCCACTAATTCTCTCTTTGGTGAAACTTCTAGTGACGATATTTTATGGACCCTCATCAATGATATTTTTGGTTACTTTTGGTGACAGTCAAGAAATGTTCGTCATCATTGATCATTCCAATGATTTTTTGATGACACTGTATGCATGTTACTATATTTTTGTCAAAAGATAATGATTTAATAGCATTTTTGTGGAGTCTTTTTCATTATGTGTCCAAGGCCATAGTGATTAGGTTCAGTCAATTTTTTAAGAAGTAATTAGTGTGTAACATTTCCCTCAAGTAATGAGAATATAATTTTCCTATGAGTCAACACATGATTCATCTCTATTAGGTTTATTATCTAACAAATTCCCTTTATATAAAGTTCCACTAGTGTGTGTAGGAACTATATTATTTAAAGCATAATCAAGCTCTGTCAATTCTATTAATGATAGAGACCTATAACTCATCAACACTCTTGGCACACACAAAGACTCCTTGGCACCTCTCATGTCTTGGAACATCTTGCCATGACTTGGACACCCAAGCATAGGTTGGAAATCCCTAGCATAGTATAGCACTCTCCTAGAATGTGTTGGCATGCCTTGTAGTCCCTAGCATGCCCTGGAACACCTTGGCATGCATTAACATATGTTAGCACTTGGAACACATTGACACTTGGCATATGGTTGAACCTATTATTAGTGTGCCTAGCATGCCCCTTTTGAAAAAGATAAAGTCCTAACTTATTAACCCTCTTATGTGTTCATTTCCTTGCATTTTATTGTGGTTCTTCCTTTTGTTTCCTTGACACTCCTTACCACATATTGGCATACCCTGGAACCCTCCACATCCTAGCATGCCTTGGCATTATTTCACATGTGTTAATACGCACTGGAACTCCCTAGCACACTCTGGCACTTCTTGACATGCCCTGATATTCCCTAGCATGCCTTACCAATTCTTATCATACCTTTTCACTCCCTCCTTGGCAGGCCAACTAGCACTCATTCACACTCCCTAACACACCCTCATATTCATCCACTTCCATGCATTTTGACTAGTTCTCCCTTGTGTTTCCCTAGTACTCCCTAACACTCATCAACATGCATTAGCACTCTCTAGCACATTTTAGCACTCTTTGACATCCAATGTCACTTCATAACATGTATATCACTTGCTAACACACATTGGAACTTGGCACATAATGGAACTTGGGAAGTCTTAGCATGTCTAGCATTCGTTTAGATCCCTTGGTATTCTTTGGCATGGTTTAATATTAAATTTATTTGAGATCAATTATAGGAAAGTAGATGAGAAGTAACAAAGGAAGATTTGGCACTTAGAATGCACTAACACTTGGCACTTGGCACCTATTGGCACCTGGTGTTGGTGTTCCTAGCATGCCCCTCTTGGAAAAGGTAAATTGATGACTTATTAACCCTCTTATGTGTTCATTTCCTTGTAGTTTAACTTGTTTCTCTTTTTTGTTGCCTTGACAGTCCCTAGAACGTATTGTCACATGCTTGCACATCTTGGCATGCCTTAGCACTTGGCACATATTAGCATATTTGACATGCCTTCACACTATCTGGCACATGTTAGCATTCCCTAGCATGCCTTAGAAATAATTCCCTCACAACTAGCCTTACATTTTTCACGACTTGGGAACGAAATCAAGTCCTTAGCTACTGTAGTTCATGTGACATTGGCCTTCTTTAGCCGCAACAACTTGACCAATTTCACCTACTACAAGTAGATTGTTCCTTGTTCACTTAGGAAATTTCTATAACTCATCTTAGGCCACTCATTTCCAAGATCAACTTGTCCCACTTAAGAACTTACCAAGACAAGGATCACATCTAACCATGGTTATAAAACAACTAAGAAACATAACTTACACAAACCATATATCACATGTATTTCTAGTTCAGATAAACAATACAACATTAATTGAGAGCTTGTAAGAACCACAAGATGCACAAGATGCACAAGACACATAAGATATAAGTTGGCACAAGCCCAGTGCCCCAAAACTTATACAAAACAATGTATAATATGCAATTGTCTAAAATTGTTTACAACATGAGAATCCGACCAAAGTGTTCCACATGTTATATAAAATGATAGCGAAAGGAAAAAAAATGTTGTTGCTAGCATAAAGTCTCCCTTTGTCTAAAACTCCTCTATCAAGCCCCTTATTGCAACTGTAGGCTTTGCTCCTGCAAATCCTATTATGAACTTCTCCTAGCAAACTTTGTCCTTGGCACACTTGAATTCATTGTACCCCCTGGCACACACTCTTATTTGTTCATTTCCATGCATTTCAACCTAGTTCTTCCTTGTGATTCCTCGAGACCCCTAACACTCCTCAACATGCATTGACATTGACCAGCATGTGCTAGCATGCCTTTTCATTCCTTGGCATGCCCTAACCCTCCCTAGATATGATTCCCTCACAACTACCCATACTTAATTTGCAACTTGGGAACCCAACTAGGTCCTCGCTTAACTACAAGAGCTTGACCAAGTTACAGTTACTACAACTAGACTATGTTGTTGCATTGTGTATCTTGGGAGGTACCCCATAAACCTAGTGAGATGGGTTTGTGTAAATTTGGTCACAAAAGTCTTTGTGGGAAAGAAACTATTGTAGTGGCTACAACCACCCTCCAAAATTTTGCCTTAGCTTCATTTTGGAGCCTCCCTTCCAACCTTCACAGTAGCATGTCTTGCTTCGTCAAGTACACAAGCTTTAGTGTTTTTCTTGCACAAAGGTAGCCTATTGATCACAGCTCGATGCATTCCGCTCACATGCTGATCACTTGGACCTGGTCCAGCTGCAGGCTAAGCAACTCCCCTAAGAAATTGTGCAATTCTGGAGGGTAACCAGCCTTCCCTCTTGAAATTGTGCAATCCTAACTGGCAACCAGCTGGGCTCTAGAATTGTGCAACGCTGGCAGTCAACACTCACAGTGAACATTGCACAATTTTCCCCAGCAAGGCCGCTCAACCCATAATTTGTGCAAATCTGGGCAGTAGTCAGCTGCTCTGCCCAGAAATTGCACAAATCTCCTAGGAAACCAGCCCAGCTCGCAGCCAAAAATGCGCATTTTCTCCCAGCAGTTGAGCAGTCTCTTACATGGGTTGTTTCTCCGATGGTAGCATGCAAAGGCATCCCTTGTTTTAGGGATCTATTTTTAGTAGTTGGAGGTTACATGCAAGGATCGTTTTAGAAACCTCCCACCAAGTGTCACTTCCCTAGATTTTGGCATGCGTGTCAAAAACTTTATGTTATCAAAAATCATCAACCAGACACTATAGAGCTCATTCCTCACATCAACCTTGAAACTTTGACATCCCACATCACATCTAGGAGCTGTCGGCACACTCAGCTTAGTTGTTTTGGGGTAAGCCCACTCTCCATGACTTGTGTTGTATTTTTCGTGCTTTTTGTGTTTCACTTCATATGAACATTGTCTGCTTGATTTCAGTGAGTTCTTGCTGTCATTTTGATACATACTAGCTTGTACTAGCACCGTTTCAGTTTTCATCAACATCTCACTGCTGTCGTATGCATGAAACTGTTTTTCACGAATGGTCGTCAATTCGGCGAGTCGCTTCACCCACATGCATGTTGCTCCATTTTCTGGATCTGTCATTCACCATTTAATGCATGATCATTAACTTACGCTTACACTCAGTATCACCATGCATTTGCACTCTCATTCACGTTCAATTGCCCGTCGGCGAGTTTGGGCAACCTCGGCCTAGACTCTACCTTCACTGAGACAACATTGTGCAATCTGGGGAAGGATGGCTTTGTCTTCCTCTCCAGAGTGCATTTCTACCCAGGCACTATCCTCTAGAACTATTTTGAGCATTTCTGAGGGACAGTGACTTCTAGCCCAAAAAATTATGTAATGCAATCACTAAGCCTGCAGCCATTGCCAGCTAAGATGGCAAATTTTGCAATTCCAATAGTCAGCAGCCAAACTGGACTATGCATTGCACAATTCCAATAGTCATTTAGCCTCCTAGTAGCCCAAACTATGCCTTGCGCAGTCTTGGCACTCAGTCTCCTGACCTCCCAACCAAAATTGCGCGACCTTCATGATCAGTCACACAGGTATGTTGCAAGTCAGTTCTCAAGTTCATTTTGGTTTTTGACTGACAGATTGCTTGCCACGAGTATTTCCATGTCTCCAAGTATCATAGGTGTTCATCTTCTTCTCAACAACACAAGTACAATGGTTTGCAGGAAAGCAGAGTCGAAGACACTGCTCAGAGCACACTTGGGGATGCAGTTGATCAAGTGTTTATGAGCTTGCCTACTCATGAAGACATCAAGTTGTTCATAGGCAAGGACATCAAGATATGATAGCAGCAGCATCACAACGAGCAACATCATGAACGACAAATAAAGGAATCATATCGAATGCAACAAATGCAAGCATAAGGTTGTTGACAACACAGAGGCGGAACAATGTTGCAAGCTCAAGAAGATCCATTTATGATGAAAGCAACTTTGGAGATTCAAGATATGAGGTGACGACGCGAAATGAATATCGCACGAAGAAAGAGAATGGAACAAAGAAGGAGTTGCATGTGCTGAAGAAGCAACTCAAGGAAGAACATGAGCTTCACAGACAAGTGAATTAGTGCAGTAGGAACAGGAACAACAGCGGGCGCAACATGCACTCATAGATGAAACTGCACCCGTACAAGTTATAGATCCATCCCAGCAGTTGGCACGGAGCAGACATGGTGAGAAGTGTTGTTGATCACATGCAAGGGATTCAACAGCATGCATGTCATTGTGTGCATGCATGCGATTCAACCCATTCAGTACACTCACCAAGGTGAAGACAAGAAGCAAGTCCAACTGGAGCTGAACATGTAGTTGACAGTTGATGTGCATGACCAACAACACACACTAGAAGATCAACATGGACACTATGCATCAGTGTGTTTCCATTTCGGTCACACCCAAGAAGACCATGCGCATGTTAGTTGTTGGGTTGTGTTATATTCTTTCCACGACTAGCCCACATAGTTAACCGCGGGGCGGAGCCCCCCCTTTGTTGCGCCGATTGCGTAGTGAGGGGGGTCACACGAGGTTTGAGGGGTGCAAGTAACCCCACTCTATGGGGTCTGAGGCAGCGCCCCAGAAAATTTTGTTTTTGGACCCTATATTAGGTTGGGCGGACCTACCTATGGTTTTGTGCATGATTTTTCGCACATAGTTTTGGAAGCGATGGTTTTCGGTCCATGGTTTTGGACACGATGGTTTTCGCTCCATGGTATTGGATGCTTTGACATGTATAAATATGTATTGTAATGTTGAAAGGAACATAATGAAAAATCAAGCTGGTAGTCCTGGTTTTTGGATCCAGGGGAAAATCTTTGTGTATATATGTTTTATGTGTTATTCTCTCGCATTGTTTATTTTCTGTGTTTTAGAATTCGTATGCAAGTAATTTTTGTACGAGGTTAAAACCTACATCTGGTATCAGAGTAGTTTTGGCTTCAAGGGGACGCCTTTGTTGCTGAGGGTTTTCGCTCAGGCCTGTGGTAGACCCTGTTTAGTGGGAGATCTACGGGATCGATTCTAGTGGTGAAAGAGGATGGCGAGCAGTGGAAAGATAGAGATCGAGAAATTTAATGGTCAGAGTTTTGAGTTATGGAAACTCAATATGGAGGATCTGTTGGTGGATAAAGATCAGTGGGTCACGGTAGATCTAGGTACTAAACCAATGGGAGTGTCTAATGAAGAATGGAAGAAGCTGGATCGGAAGGCTAAGAGCACAATACGATTGTGTGTCTCAGATTTAGTATTACTGAATGTATCAGGGGGAAGCTACGGCAAAGGTTTTGTGGGACAAGTTAGCGACTTTGTACCAATCTAAGTCTCTAGTGAATAAACTATTCCTACGGAAAAATCTGTATAACCTGAGGATGAAAGATGGAGACTCGGTGACAGAACATCTAAACGCATTTAATACTATGGTAAGTCAGTTATTATCTGTTGATATTAAAATTTTAGGTGAAGATAAGTGCATCAGTTTGTTGTGTTCTCTACTAGATTCATGGAATAGTTTGGTTATTGAAATAGGTAGCAATGCAATTGCCTTGCATTTTGATGAAATAGTCTCATCCTTGTTGACATAGGAGATGAGACGGAAAAATATGGAGAGCCAAAATGGTGATGCCTTGTCTGTACGAGGACGGTCCCAGAACAGAAACAAAAATAAGTCATCGAGTGAGAGATCTAAATCTAGAGGGAGATCTAATCTCCAGGAAAACCTGTAAAGGTGGTGTGTTGGAAATGCGGAAAGGAAGGGCACTACAAAAGGGATTCTAAATCTAAAGCTCCTGACAAAGGAAATGGATCTAATGATGCTCCTTCTGCAAACGTGAAAACCACCTCAGATGAAGGTGGGGATGTGTACTTGGCTTCTTCAAGTACACATGTAGATCATGAGGCATGGTTGATTGACTCAGGTGCATCCTTTCACTTCACTCCCCATAGAGAGTGTTTCTGTGAGTATGAGAAATATGATGGTGGTGATGTCTTCTTAGGGGATGACAGGAAGGCTAGAATTGTTAGTCGTGGAAAAGTAAAGTTGAAGTTGCAAGGTGGAAGGGTTAGAACACTTCCGGGTGTTCTGCATATTCCTCCATTAGCTAGAAATCTGATTTCTGTAAGCAAGCTAGATGATGTAGGTATAAAAACAGTGTTCGAGATGGATACCTGCAAAATAGTTCGGGGAGCACTAATATTGATGCGGGGAGTTCGGATTGGAACTCTGTACAAGCTTCAAGGTAGTAATGTTATTGATGGGTGCAATAGTTCTGTTGTTCTTAAAAGTGGAGCAGAAAATTTAGTGGTCTCTGGAGAGAAGACCATGTTGTGGCATCAAAGGCTTGGACATATTGGAGAGAAGGGCCTTTGAATACTTCATGGTAAAGGTATGGTAGAAGGTATGAGTAATAGCTCTCTGGATTTTGATTTCTGTGAAAATTGTGTATATGGGAAGCAGAATCGGGTGAGTTTCCCCTCTGGTGGTAAGAGGGTGAAATGTATGTTAGAGCTTGTGGACAGTCATGTGTTTGGACCTGTGAAGGTTCCATCACTGGGTAAGTCTGTGTACTATGTATCATTTATAGATGAATTCTCAAGGAATACATGGATATATTTCCTTAAGAAGAAATCTGAAGTCTTTGACAGGTTTAAAGAATTTAAGGCTCTAGTGGAAAACCAGACAAAGAAGAAGATAAAGGTGTTGAGGACAGATAATGGTGGAGAGTTTTGCAGTGAGGAATTTGAATAATTCTATAAGAAGTGTGGTATAGCACAGCATAAGACTACTCCATATACACCTCAGCAAAATGGAGTTGCAAAAAGAATGAATAAGACGTTGACGGAAAGGGAAAGAAGCATGCTCAGTGGTGTCGGGTTAGGACAAGAATTCTAGGCAGAGGCGGTGGAGACTGCATGTTACCTGGTCAACAAATCACCTTCATCAACATTGGAAGATAAGACTCCACAAGAGGTATGGACTAGTAAGAAACCTTCTCTTTCACATCTGAGAGTATTTGGATGTGATGCATATGTACATGTTCCAAAGTAGAAAAGAACCAAGTTGGATAGTAAATCCGAAAAGTGCATCTTTATTGGGTATAAGGATGGTTTAAAGGGTTATAAGATTTGGAACCGAGTGACAAGGAAGGTCGTGTACAGCCAAGATGTGGAGTTCAGAGAGGTGAAAGATGTTATTAAATATGAATTCCAAACAAAGGAACCTGAGAATATAGAGTTTGAGCTAAAGGAGGAAGAATCAGACTCTACAATAGAGGAGGAATCAGAAGATGAAGAGCCACAAACTCTGGGTGTGAGAAGATCAGTTCAAGAAAGAAGGCAACCAAAAAGGTATAGTCCATCTGCTTTCTGCTCAAATTTTTCTTTATCTATTACTGATGATGATCCCAAAACTATGAAGGAAGCAGTAACTTCAAAGGATGGAAAACTCTGGAAAGAGGCCATGGTTCAAGAAATGGCATCTTTGCACAAAAATTAGGCTTGGGATCTAGTGGAGTTGTCGGCTGGAAGAAAACCCATTAGCAGCAAATGGGTGTTCAAGAAGAAGACAAATGTAGAAGGAAAGGTAGAGAAATACAAAGCTCAGTTAGTAGCAAAAGGTTATTCCCAAGTGCTGGGAATTGATTTTGGTGATATTTTTTCTCCTGTTTCTAAGGTAGCTTCTATTAGATTACTTCTATCTGTTGTTGCTGCTTTTGATTTTGAGGTAGAGCAGGTGGATGTGAAGACAACATTTCTTCACAGGGATCTGGAAGAGGAGATCTACATGAAGCAACCTGAAGGTTTTGCGGTGAAGGGTAAGAAATAACTATTATGCAAGTTAAAGAAGTCTCTGTATGGGTTAAAACGGTCACCAAGGATGTGGTATAAAAAATTTGATACATTTATACAGGGACTTGACTTCACCAGAAGCAAAGCAGATCACTGTGTGTATTTTAAATTAATTGGCGACCGTGTTATTTATCTGGTCATGTATGTGGATGATATGTTGTTGGTTTGAAATGACAAAGAAATTATCCAGGATTTGAAGACCCAATTGTCCTCCAAATTCGACATGAAAGATCTTGGTGCTGCAAACTATATTTTGGGCATGAAAATTAAAAGAGACCGGGAAAAGAGGAAGCTCTGGTTAAACCAGAGGAAGTGTGTTGAGACAATACTGCATAGGTTTAATATGCAGGATAGTAAACCGGTGAAGGTTCCTATTCCTATAGGTGTGAGGTTATCTTCTGAACAGTGTCCCAAGACACAAGAAGAGGAAGAGGACATGTCCCGTGTTCCATATGAAAGTGCAATCAATAGCCTAATGTATGCAATTGTCTGTACTAGACCATACATTTCACATGCAGTGGGAGTATTGAGCAGGTTTATGTCAAAACCAAGGAAGGAGCACTGGACAGTAGTGAAGTGGGTTTTCAAGTATTTACGTGGCACTAATGATTATGGTTTATGCTACAAAGGAAGACCAATATTGGACAAAGTGTTGGATATTCGTGACTTTGTTGATGCAGACTGGGCTAGAGATCTGGATCAAAGAAGATCTACAAGTGGGTATGTGTTTAACCTATTTGGAAGTTCAGTCAATTGGATGAGTAAGAAACGATCTGTAGTGGCACTATCAACTACAGAGGCAGAATACATGGCAGCCACTCATGCAAGAAAGGAAGAAGTTTGGTTGTAGAGTTTGTGTTCACGTATGGGGTTAGTACAGGGAGCTATAAGGATAAACAGTGACAGCCAAAGTGCAATTTTCTTGGGAAAGAACCCTGCATATCATTCAAAGAGAAAGCATATTGATGTTCAGTATCACTTTGTGAGGGATATGATAGAAGACAAAAAGGTGTTGCTGGTAAAGGTGGACACTCTGAAGAATACTATAGATGCATTGACAAAATCTGTGAGCTCTGAGAAGTTCTCTTGGTGTATAGAAACAATGGGTGTTGTAGGGCTGGATAAATGACTAAGCTCTCTTGTGGCTCCCTGTGGAAAGAAAACACAAGTGGGAGAATTTTGGGTTGTGTTATATTCTTTCCACGACTAGCCCACGTAGTTAACCAAGGGTTAGAAGGGTAGCGGAGCCCCCCCTTCATTGTGCTGATTGCATAGCAAGGGGGGAGGGTCATAGTTTGAGGGGTGTAGGTAACCCCACTCTATGGGGTCCGGGGCAGTGCCCCGTAAAATTTTGTTTTTGGACCCTATATTAGGTTGGGCGGACCTACCTATGGTTTTGTGCATGATTTTTCACACATGGTTTTGGACGCGATGGTTTTTGGTCCATGGTATTGGATGCTTCGGCATGTATAAATATGTATTATAACATTGAAAAGAACATAATGAAAGATCAAGATGGTAGTCCCGATTTTGGGATCTAGGGGAAAATCTCTGTGTATATGTGTTTTATGTGTTATGCTCTCGCATTGTTTATTTTCTGTCTTTTAGAATTTGTATGCAAGTAATTTATGTACGGGGTTAAAACCTACATTACGATTTCGACAAAGGATCCACACCAATGCACCAGATGCAATGGAGGCAAGAGTTTTCTTCAGCAAGATGTCACCATGGAGCGCATGAACACCATCACAGATGACCAAGCTTAGCAATCAACTCACCACCTTCACCCTCACAAGCATGTCAAAGAGTTGGTCTCACAACAACAGATCGAGTTTCACTAATGTCTTGCATGGCTTTCTCTAGTCATTTTGTCTCACATGAGTACATGTGCATTGTAATGTAACGTCATGTCAAGTGTAAGTCAAGAGTTGATAGTCAAACGTAACAGTCATAGAGTAGATGAAGAGTCATGAGGGTAGTTGAACTGCCATAAAGCGAAATGTCAAGGGTCACCCCACCCTTTGCTATAAATAGTCCCTCATCTCATTGTAAAGGCTTTTGGTCAGCCAAGCTTCTGATAAGACTATCTCGGAGAGAGCTTGGACAATATTGTAATGAGCCTTGGCTTCTCCACTGCACAAAGCTAATACAACTTTTGGAGGAGCAGGCGGATGTGGCTGTAACGTTCCACTATTGGAACTAGCGGGGGTACATGGATGTATTGTATGACTAGAACTTACACTTCTTAATAAAATAGAGCCAATATGTTTTCATGCATATGTTGTTATTGTAGTTGGATTATTCCGGTTGTTGTAGCAACGTATGTTGTTTAAATTACGAATCTGTTTATGAACTATTTTGTATGCAATTGTATGAATCGTGTTGCAGATATGCTGTTGGTTTGAACATCACTTTGGATTGCTCTTTATCTTTATTTCCAGCCAGTGATGCATCTTTGCTCATGTATTCCCTTCCAAGCAGAGTACTATTACAGGTTTCCAAGGGGTGCACTCACCTCACTCCCCATGTGTTAGAACCTTTCATGCACCTTCCTTGGCTTGCCACAGCTGTCACACCCTTGCTACCAACAAAGTTATCTTACTTGTCTCTGTGCGAAATTGCGGTCAAGGCATTACCGTACAACCCACTGTTGGGACTCCTACACCAAACAGTTTGATGCTTAATTGGGACTTCTTATCATGGAGATCCCCTAACATGGTGTCCGGTCTAGCACCGTCAACAAAACCCAAGCGAATGGGTTTTGGACCCAAGATGGGGTTTAAAATCTAAAAGAAAAATAAAAAGGAAAATTAATATTTCCTAAGGTCTAACTGGATAAAAGCCATAATTTCTAAATGGTTCCTAAGAGGCCCAGCTAGGAAAATCTATTTAAGGATGCCTTAGAATGAAGGCAAGAACATCAAGTGATATGGAGCTCATTTGACCAAGGAGGCCAGGAGAGATGTAGTCCTAAAGTAGGCTAAGTTAGAGGGATGAGCAAGGGTTGCTAAAGGGAGGTCGTGATCATCCACCAAGAGAAAGATCATCATGTGAGGGTTCAAAAGGATGTTTCATAAATTAATTGGTTTGATCTAGGAAGTAGGATGGCATATTGTTGGTTCTCTTCTGGCAGATCAATCTCAAGAGAGGTGACTCATGAGATTTTTGGCATGTAATTTAAGGGGTGTTTCTATGTGAAGGTCGTGTCAAATTCTGAATTAGCAGAGAGGGTTGAGACCCTATCTTGTGGTGGTTAGTACACCACAAGGTTTATGATAAAGACCAACACAAATGGAGGATGGCCTGCACTCGAATTTAGGGCCAGAACAAAAGTAGTCACAAGTTTAATATTGACTAAGGTAACTATAGTTTGAGGGTCATAGAGATCTTAAGTTTAGGTTAATATCTAGTCAAAGAAATTCCCAAAATCTATGGATCTGTATGAGCTAGGCTGAGTCTCTTATGGAGGCAAGAGTTGTTTTTTCTATGGGTGGATAGGGGTTTTCTAAAGAAACTAGAACAAAAGTATAATGCTCTGGTTAGGGCAGTTTCCTAGCATGTTCATTCCATAAGGTATTCCCTTAAGACTGTGACAAATCTGCGTATAAGAAGAAGGGTCGTGACCCTTAGAGCGAGGTTTATCTCTGCAATATAGACCATAGATTTGGAAGATGGTTTGCAGAAGTATGCGTGGAGATAACAAATCCAAACAAGGGTGGAACCTGAGTAGAAAATTGAGCAAAAAAAATGTGCCATATGAGGAATGGATTGACATGAAGAGGAGTTGATTTTAGTGGACTTTCCATAGAGTCTTGGATAGAGATCTGAAGCATCCTATAAATAGTTAGTAAATGGACTGTTAGTGGATGATTTGTGACCCTAATTTAGTCATCTATAGATTGTTAGAAGGATGATAAGAGGAGTAGTTCAAATTTATTCATAGATTGGACAACAAAGAAATTGGTACACAAGAATAGTGATTTTAAGAGGACTCAAATCACTATTAGGTGGAATATTTGAGGAGCCCTAGTTGAGGGTAGTGTTGTGGGCCTTAGATCAATAAAATAATTGATTGTGGTTGGGTAAATTGATGGAAGTCCAAGTACAATTGGAGGGTTGTTAGGTGACTATCAAAGAAGAGCCCTAAGTCATGTGATTGTGAAGGACAACAAAACTGGTAGAAGGGTGGGCGTATTAGGCCTAAGGACGTGAAAACTTTGAAGGACTAAAGTATTAGTCAAGTGGGATAGCCAACTAGCCATAATTCACTATATTGTAGAGGGTTGAGTCAATGAGAAGAAGGGAAACCTCCATAATCATAGACTTGTCATCTTGGACCATCAACATGGAAAAAGTGGGTAGACCAAAGAGGTGTTCAAAAATAGAGTTATGAATAGCTGATCAAATACCCTAAGTGTTGCAGACCTTGAAGGAAAAAGGAGGTAGCTAGAGGGAATTTTTTTTTGAGTTGAGTTAGTAACTTAAAGGAGTTGAGTTCATTGATAGAGGAGGACTGAGAAGTTTCAGATTGGGAGGCAAGAGGACCTTCTAGGTGTGTTCAGGACATGTGGATTGAAAGGGTTGTGTGTGGCTACCATCAACAAGTAGGTCAAGTGTTGTCTTGTTCAATGTATATTGGTTGTCAAAGGACTAACACCAAGCCTTAGTTGTATTCCTTGTATCAGTGTGATTGCAAAAGCCTATGATCCCTAGTACGAAAGCTCTAGCCTGTTCCATTATAGTTTATAATATAATGAATAAGGGTTTGAAAAATTTAAATTTTTTCATGTTCACTAGTTTATTCCATGATGTATGTAGATTTTGTTGTGAAAAGTAGATGTGTTATGGCACTTGAGTGTGTTTTCATCAAAGATTCTAAGACCAAAACGATATTGTCATGTTCTGTGGGAATTCAACATATGCCTTGTTCACCTAAGAACTACCTTTAACTCATCTTAGGCTACTCATTTCCAATCTCAACTCACCCCACTTAACAATTTAGGCTGATCACATCTAACTGTGGTCATAAAAAAACTAAGCAACATAGTTTACATCTTGACATGTCATAGCACCTGGTATGTCTTAAAATTCCTTGGCACTATGTGCCATGTATTAGCATCCCCTACATTCCTTGACATGCTTTGACACTCCCTAGCACACCCTAGCACTTCCTGAAATGCCTTAGTAGTTTAGCATATCTTGGAACTACCTAACATATAACCTTGTCACTCCCTCCTTAACACACCTAGAACTCATTGACACTCCCTGTCACACACTCTTATTCATTCATTTACATGCATTTTGACCTAGTGCTTCCTTATGTTTCCTCGACACTCCCTAATACTCCCTAGCACGCATTGGCACACCCTGGCACTTGACACATCTTGGCATGTCGCCCTAACACTCTAGCATTCCTTGGAACTACCTATCATACCTTGTCACTCTCTCCTTAGCACACCTAGAGCTCACTGACACTCCCGGTCACAAACTCTTATTCATTCATTTCCATGCATTTTGACCTAGTGCTCCCTTGTGTTTCCTTAGCACTCCTTGGCACATGTTGGTACACCCTAACACTTAGAACATCATGGCATGTGTCCTTGCGTCTAGGGCACCTTAAACCTACCTAGCATACCTTGTCACTCCCTCCTTAGCACACCTAGAACTCACTAACACTTCCAATCACAAACTCTTATTTGTTCATTTACATGCATTTTGACGTAGTTCTCCCTTGTGTTTCCTTGGAACTCCCAGCTAACACTTCCTTGCACGCATTGGCACATCTTCGCCGCATGCCACCCTAACACTCTAGAATTTCTTAACACTGCCAAGCATGCCTTGTCACTCCTCCTTAGCACACTTGTAACTCACTGACACTCCCTATCACACACTCTTATTCATTCATTTCCATGCATTATGACCTAGTGCTCCCTTGTGTTTCCCTAGCACTCCCTAACACTCCTTGGCACACCTAGAACTCGCTAACACTCACTGTCACACATTCTTATTCATTCATTTACATGCATTTGAAACTAGTGCTCCCTTGTGTTTCCCTAGCACTTCATAACACTCCCTAGCATGCATTGGCATACCCTAGCACCTGACACATCTTGGCATGTTTCCTTGTCCTCTAACATGCCTTAGCACTACCTAGCATACCTTGTTAACACCACGTCATCACCTCCTTAGCATATCTAGATCTCATTGACACTTCATATCATAAACTCTTAATCGTTCATTTGCATGCATTATTTTTACCTAGTGCTCCCTTATGTTTCTGTGGCATTCCCTCATTTCCATGCATTTTGACCTAGTTCTCCCTTGTGTTTCTCTGGCACTCCCTAACACTCAGCATGCATTGGCACACCTTGGCACTTGGGACATCTTCGTATGCTTCCCTACCACTCTAGCATGCCTTGGAACTGTTTAGCATATCTTTTCACTCCCTCCTTAGCACACTTGAAACTCATTGACACTTCATTTCCATCAATTTGAAACTAGTACTCCCTTGTGTTTCCCTAGCACCTGGCCCAAACACTCCCTAGCATGTGTTCATGCCACACCCTGGCACCTGGAACATCTTGGAAGGCCTTAGCACTTGGCATGTCTTGGCATGCCTAACATGCCTTGGATCTATCTAGCATGTGTTAGTACTTCTTTTCATTCCCTAGCACACCTTGGCACTTCGTAGTTATCATGCCCTCATAGATAACCTTACTTTTTTTGTGGCTTGGGAACCCAACCAAGGCATTGGAAAAACAATGTTGTGCCCAACCCAAAGTCTCCCTTTGTTTGAAACTGCTTTGTCTAGCCCCTTATCACAACCATAGGCTTGCCTCCTACAAGTCCTATTATGAACTTCTCCTCACACACTTCATCCTTGGGACACCTAGAATTTGCTGACACTCCTTGGCACACACTCTTATTCATTCATTTCCATGCATTTTGACCTAGTTCTCCCTTGTGATTCCCTAGCACTCCCTAACACTCCTCACTATGCATTGACATTATCTGGCATATGTTAGCATTCCTTTTCATTCCTTGGCATGCCATGACACTCTTTGGCTATCATGCCCTGACACTCAGCTATCATGCCCTCACAATTGCCCTTACTTTTTTTGTGACTTGGGAACCTAACCAAGTCCTTCATCGACTACAATAGCTTGACCAAGTTACGATTACTACAACTAGACTATGCCTTGTTCACCTAAGAACTAACTATAACTCATCTTAGGCTACTCATGTCCAATTTCAACTTATCCCACTTAACAAGTTACAAGTTATCAAGTCAAGGATCACGTCCAATAGTGGCCATAAAACAATTGAACAACATAGTTTACATCTTGACATGCCATAGCACCTTACACGTTTACCAATCCCTTGGCACTGTGTGACACGTGTTAACACTGGTTGCATTCCTTAGCATGCTTTGGCACTCCCTATCACAGCCTACCATTCACTAACATGTCCTGGAACTGCCTAACATATAACCTTGTCATTCCCTCCTTAGCACACCTAAAACTCATTGACACTCCCTATCACACATTCTTATCTATTCATTTCCATGCATTTTTAACTAGTTCTCCCTTGTGTTTCCATGACACTCCTTAACACTCCCTGAAACACATTGTCACTCCCTAGCTATCATGCACTTATAGATAGTCTTACATTTTTTACGACTTGAAAGCCCAACCAAGTCATTGAAAAAACAATATTGTGCCCAACCCAAAGTCTCTCTTTTCCTGAAATTTCTTTGTCTAGCTCGTTGTTGCAACCAAATACTAGCCTCTTATCATTCTTATTTTGAACTTCTCTTAGGAATCTCAATCCTTGACACACTTGGAACTCGTTGACACTCTCTAGAACACACTCCTATTTATTCATTTCAATGCATTTTGACCTAGCGCTCCCTTGTGTATCCCTAGCACTCCCCAGCATGCACTAATAGTCTTTGACACACCTTCTCACTCCTTGACATGCCCTATCCACTCCATATCATGCCCTGTAACTCCCTGGAACATATTGGCTCTTGGAATTTGGTGGAACTTGACAATTCTTATCATGTGTTGGAATGTCGTGGAATGCCTTGCCATGGTTTAAGATAAAATTTATTTGAGATCAATTATTCGGAATTAAGAGAGAAGTAATAAAGGATGATTTTCACTTAAGACACACTAGCACTTGGCCCTTGGCATGTATTTGCACTAATGTTGGTATGCCTACTATTCCCCTCTTAAAAAGGTAAGGTCCTAACTTATTAACCCTCTTATGTGTTAATTTCTTTTCATTTTAACTTGGTGTTCCCTTTTGTTGCCTTGACACTCCTTGACACACATTCGCATACCCTAACACCTGGCACATCTTGTCATTCCTTAGAACATGGCATGTCTTGGCATGCCTTGGCACTATTTGGCACATGTTAGCACACCCTAACTCTTCTTGACATGCCCTAGCATTCCCTAGCATGCATTGTCACTCCCTCCTTGGTACACCTAGCACTCGCTGACACTCCCCGACACACCCTCTTATTCATTCATTTCCATTCATTTTGACTCAATGATTTATGTTTGATGGGGTGCATATATAGAAATAGTTCCTTTAAGAGAATAAAAAAATGATCACACCATTACTGACATAAGTAATTCTGAGATTCTACTTGAATGACATTAGGAAACTACACAAGATATTTTAAGAATGACATTTTTAGGGTTTGTTTTATGGTGTGGGAATGGTAAGAAGTGAGTGGTCAATATTGTGATTTTATTTCTCATTAAAGTGCTTATCCTTATGAGAGACTCATCTTGAGAAAATGACACCCTCGTCATGCTTACCCTCCAATTCCTAATCTTCTCAAAATAAAGGCCAACTTACACAGTGAGGGAAGGCATGTTGGTGTGTGTTGAGTGACCGGGTGAGAGTGTTAATGTACTATGAGAGGGATTGAACCATTTAATTTGTGTCATCTATGGATGACATGTTTTAGGTGTGTTTCATGGGACCACATGGCCATTAGAAAGATTGTGTAAGATATAGCCCAACATAATCAATGCCTTGAGAGAAATATATGGAGAGGGATCAAAATAAATTATATTGGTGAGTCCACCAAAAAATATTTACTAGAGAGTGACATCATGGTGATCAATGCCACACATGGAGTCTTTTGAGATAGGCATTTATTTTTGGAGTGTCGCTAAATTGGTGGAATTCTCAAATTCATGACATTGTAAATTATGTAGGAAATTTGTTTCTTTGGTTATAGAGGCTAAGGTTTGCAAGGAGAATATAGGGTTTGTCGGGTATTAGGGGAAAAGAAGCATCAATTTCTATCTCTTTGATATACCAAAGGGTTTTTGATAATAATATTTGGTCAAATATTCCATGGCACTAACTAGGGATGACAAATAGTACCCTTTGTTGTACTACTCAATTACTTTGTATGCAATATTGATCTCATCAGATATTTTTCTTGATGTATTATAACACAATGGTTGATAGAAATATGTTATGCTAGTTTCAATTGTTCTTCAAGGTCTTCCACTATCCTTAAGGGCATGCAAAAGACAACTCTATCTACAAGTGATGTTTGTTGGGATGCTACTTAAAGGCACACCAACAAAGGTTAAACGGGTGTCCAAACAAGTGATGCTAGCAATATGGATGATATGATTATGTTAGGTTGGTGTCAAGTTTTCCTACGGGGCTTCCAATTTTCCTGAGAGTATGTGGAAGACAACTTCATATACAAGTGTTTTCTGATATGATACTACGCAAAGGGGTACTAATAGATGTTAGAAAGGTGTCCAACCAAGTCATGTCACTTGTATTTTCTATGTGTATTCTTCCCCAAACACTGGTTTACCTATTAAACAACAACATCATGATATTTAGAGACATAAAAACACATCTCTGCTCTTTTTTTCTCTAAAATGAGAGTGCATGATAGAAAAACATAGTGCTATGATACCACTTGTGGTGTTCCTTGTTTATTGAAATATAATAGTTAGAGAAAAATAGACATAAATATAATTTCAAGAAGTAAACAAAACAAAAATTGGGAGATAAAAATAGTAAGAAAACCTTTATTAATATTCAAAATTGAGTGAAATGTTCAATTGTGTCCTAGAGGGGGCAACCCCAAACATAAATAGAGCTCCAAATACAATAATATTCACATGGAAATTGCTTACATAGCTTCTACTAATATATATACTTTATAATTGACCAAAACCCTGACCACTTAGTGGAATTCTCTTAGTGAGGCCTCAACCACTAACTAGTGGACCTTCTTCAATGAGACCACCTACAATTATTGATTTGACACTCTACTACCTCATGATAATTATTCAATAAATATTACCCTAATACGTTAAGTGATAGTCTATTCTCCTAATTAGGGGAGTTAGCGTGGGATCCTAAACACATTATAATGAACAAGTCAAAATTACCCAATGCATAAACAATATATATTCTTTATCTATTCAACAACTATTGTGCATATGCTTCATGCTATTTATTACTTTGGTTCATAATCAAAATACCAAGAAAAAAATAGATAGCCAAACATAAGAACATCCACACACCACATTACACAATATAATAAGGTTTTCACTGGAGAGCGCTCATAGGTAGGAAACTCTAGGTCATATTGTGAGTTTGTCAATCCAATGATTGACAATCATTAAGAACAATTTCATTGATCTTTAAATTTTTGTGGATATTCTATTAGAATAGTTTGTCACACTAGTTCTTACATTATTTTGAAATATTTTATTATGTAGTTTATTATCTTAGATATTAGATTAAATATTACTAGTGTATCACTCCAAATTATGGATATATTTGAAATATGTTAGGTCCCTATTCTACTAGTGTAACCCCTTATTGTTATTAGTACAACCCCTTTATTATATTGTTGTGCCCATGTAGTCCCCATATTGTTATTATTGTGCCCTCACATTATTATTTTTATGTTGGCTCTGATTATATTATGACCTCTTAGACTCCTATCTATAGAAAGGAGGCCTTGTCATTTGTATCATCCAAGAATTATTCATTTGTGTAATGTAAAGGAGGTTGCCCCCTCAAAGAGGCTGAATTCTAAGGCGTTTATCTCTCTTTTCTATCTTTTTGTGAGGTGGTTTCATAACATTTGGTATCAGAGCTTTGGATTCTAGGGTTTCGCTGCTCCAAACAGATCATCATGGAATTTTCGCTATAACTTTGTTTCTGCAACGTTTTAGAAGCTAAGCAAAAAAACCATTTGAGACGAAATCTCGCTAAACCGCATGTCTGAATTTCATATCTTGTCTCGCTATATTTTTGGAAATATGATTTGAGGAATTTTGGGCTTTTGCAAGCTCTAGAATTCCATTTCAAACAGGTCATCGTGGAATTTTCGCTATAATTTTTTTCTACAAAGTTTCAGACTCTGAAATTAAAACCTATTTGAAACAAAAACTTGGTGAAGCTTGGGCCCGAATTTCAGATCTTGTTTTTCTATATTTTCGGAGATACAGTCCAAGAAAGTTAGGGTTTCTACGAGCTCTCGAATTACATCCCAAATAGGTGACCTTGGGAAAATCATCATAACTTCCGCTTTGAGCATCCAAATTGAAATTTCGTAAGAAGTTACAGAAAGAGAACGGATGGTAGTTTGATGTGTATCAGTTTCAAGTCCTAAGGTTGAAACAGTGATGTGGAACTTCATACAAGTTCACTCTACTAAACTACTCTATAATGAGGTTATCGTGGGATATTTGACATAACTCTTCCTTGGAGAATCCAATCTTGATCAAATTTGTGGGGTTAGAAAGAGGACTCAATGGGCTACTGTAGGATGCAATTTCAAAACTTCGAGATCTGAAATTACAGAGTTACAATCCTTTCAAGATTGAGCTCCTAAAATCAAGAAAAGGCAATATGATGAAGTTTGATGGAAAGGATCCCATAAATTGGATACTACAAATGGAGCAATATTTTGATCTACATGAGGTGCAACTGTTACAAAAGGTACATATTGCATCTTCATATTTAGAACTGGATCAATTTTTATGGTATAAAGGGCTTTGTTCTCGTAAACATTTGTTACATGGTCAATTTTCACGGAGGAAATGATAACACATTATGAGGATACAAAGAGAAACACCTTCTTTAGCCAATTGATAAATCTCAAACAAAAGGGTTCAATGGTAGAGCACATTGAGGACTTTCAAAAATTGAATATAAGGTAAATGATATTCTAGAGAAGCAAAGGATTGATGTCTTCATAGGAAATTTCAATGATAACATTCAACATGAGTTTCATCTTTGGGAACCTGATTCATTGGAGAAGGCATTGAGGTTGGAAAGAAAAATTGAAAGCGAAATTATGGAAACAAGGAATCCCACCACTCAGGACTATAATTATGGAAAGTGTTTTTTCTCCTAGCCTTCCACAACCTACAAGGTTTACACCACAACAATTGGAAGAAAAAAGAGAAAAAGAGATTTGTTACAATTGTGATGGAAAATACACTGAAGGTCATAAGTGTGCTAAGAAGAAATGATTTTACATAGATTATGAAGAGGAGGAAGAAATGGATCAAGAAACATCAATAGAAGAGGATATACACCAGGAACCAAGCCCAGAGAAAGAAGAAATGAATCTGACCATATCTTGTAAAGCATTGGAAAGAATTACCACTCCTCAAACTCTCAAGATAGAAGGACATATGAAGAAGAAAAAGGTTCAAGAAGTGAAAGATCACATCCAGAAAGAATAAATGAATCCGACCATATCTTGTAATACATTGGCCGGAATTACCACTCCTCATATTATCAATATAGAAGGATATATCAAGAAGAAAAATGTTCAAGAAGTGAAAGATCACATCGAGCACCAAGAAATGAATCCTACCATATCTTGTAATGCATTGGAAGAAATTACCATTCCTCAAACTCTCAAAATAGAAGGACATATAAAGAAGAAAATGATTCAAGCAGTGAAATAGCACACTGAGCATCAACAACAAGTTCTCCAACTTTTAAAGGATAATGCCACTTTGGTGCAAAATCGAATGAAACAACAGGCAGATCAACATCGCAGTGAAAGAAGTTTTGATGTAGGCAATTGGGTATTTTTACGGCTACATCTCAAGCAAGCTATTTATGAGAAGGAAATGTTGGCAATACTACATGAAATTCAGAAATGGTGACCTTACCTAATGGGAAAACACTTCAAGGTAAAAATGGATTGTGATAGTCTTAAATACTTCTTAGAACAAAGATTATCTTTAGAAGAGCAGAAAAAATGGGTCACAAATATGTTGGGTTATGACTTTGAAATCATCTACAAAAAAGGGAAGAAAAATGTTGTTGCAGATGCACTCTCATGAAAGGATGAGGATGTGGAAGCATTGTTTTGTGCTATTTCTATTATCCAACCAGATTGGATAAATGAAGCAAGGGATGAATGGTATAAGGAAGAGGAAATGTGGCCACTCATTCAAAAGTTGCAGACGATCCCAGTTCAAACAATATTGCCAGAACTTGAGGAGGAAGGAAAAAGCATATTGGAACCTGTAGCAGTCATAGAAACAAGAACCCGACAGCTACGAAATCGATCAACTTCAGAGTATCTCAGCAAGTGGAAGAACTTACTCACTGAAGATTCCACATGGGAGGACAAGAATTTTATACAGAAACATCAAGAACTACTCAAGCATTGAGGACAACACTTTTTGAAGGAGAGGGGCATGTTATGTCCCTATAATACTAGTGTAATCCCTTATTGTTATTAGTACAACCCCCTTATTATATTGTTGTGCACATGTAGTCCCCATATTATTATTATTGTGCCACATAGAAGCCCACCATTTTTATTATTGTGCCCTCACATTATTATTGTTATGTCGGCTCTAATTATATTATGACCCCTTAGACTCCTATATATAGAAAGGAGGTCTTGTCATTTGTATCATCCAAGAATTGTTCATTTGTGTAATGTAAAGGAGGTTGCCCCCTCAAAGAGGCTGAATTCTAAGGCATTTATCTCTCTTTTCTATCTTTTTGTGAGATGGTTTCATAACAAAATCAAAATGGAAGGAACAAGCAAATAAACAAACCATCCACACAAATGAATAGAATATATGACTTGGGAAACCTAATACGAGAGAAATCCTAGCTAGAAGGTGAGGCATATGCTCTAGTCTCTCTTTTTCAATTATGAAATATAAGTACAAAGAAAGGGTCACTCACTATGGAGTGGGAATGGACATTGTGGCATGAAATATTACTACAAAAATATTATTCCTCCTATGTTATGCTCGATGTCTCATTATCTGATGCGATCCTCAACTATGGAATAATAATAATGCCAAAATAATGGAGCCCCTTCCTTTCCTAGTAACCTAGTATAACACAACCTGTAGTCATTCAACATCAAGGTTAGGGTTTTTGCATGCTTCAATCTTCAATTAGTGTTTCTATTTTGGAACACCCCCACATGTGTGAGTAATGGGGGTTGACATGGCATCCACTCATTGCCATGGTGGTCAATAAGGTAGGTCAACTTGCGAGAGACATAACTTTCACATACGAACTTCGTTTGAGGTGATTTTCACACAGTTGGAAAGCTTCCAATGTCTAGAGTAACATCAAAGGGATGGAGCTATGTAATCAAAATGGGCTCCCAATCGAATCTACAAGACCCCAAATCACTAATGTGGAACCTGACTCTAAAGTGGGCCCTACAATTTTAGTAGCTCCATATGCATGTATGTATCTTCCATTCTTAGTTATATATCTATTACCAATCAACTCCAAGTAAACCACAATTGTGGGGGAGAACCCAGGGCACTCCTCAAAGATAATTTATAGAATGGGGAAATAAAGTCATAAAAAGCCATAGGATAGTAGTGAATATGCTTCAAATTCTAAATATTTTGGAAAAATACATTGATTGCAAGATACATTCTAAATCCAACCCAAAGGATAGGTTAGTGAATGTGTTAAAGAACATACTTAACAATTTGCTAGGTAGGAGGACATAAATAATTTGAAACATTAACCAAGGAAATTATTCTTGAAATTATCTATGTATGGACCAAGTTGTTGGAGATGATATCCACCTCATTGAAGATGGTTTTGTATTCATAAAGACATAAAACACAAGGATCCAATTCTTGTAGAAATGGGTTATGTCTTCCTCTCTATATGATATGCTCATTAGGAACATGGAATATTAAACTACCAACTTGAAACTCTAAGTAGAGTACAACACTTAAGTAAATTCCTTGAATTAATTTGGTGTTATCCCATCACTTCACTAGTGTTTTAGGGGTCATTGGTTTCTCTATAATCTTAGGCTTTCATTGGTAGCTCATGGTGTCAATCCATTTAGAGAGCTTAAGTCTACTTACTTAGTGTGACCTTCTTTTGTTATTAACAATAACATTCCTCCATGGATGTCAATAAAGAAGGAGCACATGATATTGGCAATGATAGTTATACGTATTTGTTTAGAATACCTTGAAAGGCCTTATTCATGAGCAAGTTAGTCAAAGATAAACATTGTAGAATTTTACAATATTGAACAATTGTTACAAACCATTCAAGCAGAGGTTACTTATCACATGATCTAATTTTTTGGGATCAATAGTACACAAGAATAAACAAGTGAGAAGAGAGTAATTTAGTTTATGTAATAGTAACCAAAGTTACATTTGTAATTTGACAAAAGAAGTTAGTACATAAGTGAGCCTAGGCCAACCCCTTAAAAATAGCCATAGGGCCTTCCTCTTTTGCAGCTCCTTGACTGTAAGGGTCTAATTAAAAACCACATATTTCCTTTAAAGATTTGTAGGTTGAAGCAACCACTTCAAGCTCTTGAACTTGAATATAATCCAATATTTGCAATTTTTTACAATAATAAGTCCATTATACACACTCCTCATCTTAGAGTTGGCCAGAGAGGGAGAATACTTGATTGATGCCAACCTTGTAAATGAACAACCATTCCTACTCATTGTTTGGACTCTTCATCACTAGTTGAAGGAGTATTTGTGTCATGAATTAAAGATGATATCTTAGCATGAGTTATCAACCTTGCACATACTTGCCATGGATCTCATGGAACAAATATGGAGAGACTCTTTTAATATTAGGAAATATTTTCTCATAATCTACTTAATTTGTAGGTGGTAGTGCTTCAATTTTTTCCATTTACTGGGAAATCTCACCCAAAAAGTCAATTGTTGAAGAATCAATCCTATGCTAAATCACTCCTACCTTCTCATTGTTAAGATCTTTGTGAGCTTTCACCTATGACCCTTAAAGTTAGTTCCCTTTATCACCTCGAATGGTGGAATAGGAGGTGTTGCAATAGGAGGTAAAATTCATTCCCCTTCACCTTTGTCGAGACCTCTAGATGCACCTATAATCTATAACCCTCCTTTGACTCAACACAGAATTTTGTTATTTTTTCACTTCCTTTACATACCCTCCCTATGGGGCCATCCTCATAGGAAGAGCTTGTGGTTGAAATATTACAACAACAAAAATGGGGTGCACCATCTCTTTATAGGGTTTCAAGCGAGGGGTATTGGAAAATAACCATCTTATCCCCTATATCCCTTAAGACCTTATCAACACATTAATGAAATGACAGATTGATAACTAGACCCAAAGATAGATGCCAAAGTTCGAGGCCAAACCCAAATAGAAAGAATCACATCATTGATTAAGCATTGATAATGAGTTTTGCTAAAATCAAGGACCTCCTTTCAAGATCTTGACCTTGTGTTTAGCATTCTAAAATGGAAGGTTTAAAACCCACATTAAATATGGGATATTTGCACCTTAGCCTTTGCAACGATTTTGCAAGACAAATCTATCTAATGGACTAGCTTGGATATGTCAAGTCTTGATTTCTAGAGTACCAAATCAATGTTTTCGAGTCCAACTCCCTAGCTCCAACTAAAATTTAGTCCTATTGAAGAGGAAACTTGAAAAATCTTGTTATTTGGAGATATTTTTCCTTCCTTTTAATCTATTTACAACAAACCCCAGTGCATCTCCTTTCTCATATCTCTCTTCCCATTTCCGAAAAATAAAAAAAATAAAAAAAATAAAATAAAATAAAATAAAAAATAAAAAATAGAAAATCATTAATCATATATCATAAACACTTTATATAACATTACAATCATTAACTTAGAGTATCTTTATCGGTGAACCCACGCAACAACCCATTGGAGTCTAATATGGTTCTAATTGTCTCCTCAAAACACACCTTAGCGAACTCTTACAACTCTTTGGATTCTATATCGAATTAGTGTAACTGCAGGGAGGGCAAGACGGTCAAATATTATTGTTATTTTTATTTCAGGATGATGTGAAATGTACAGGGTTGAATTCTGGTGCCTTGATTTGAAATCGACCATTAGCTTCTAATTATGCATGTGCACAATGTTTGACTACGAGGTAGGTTTTTTCTTCATTTCTTTCATTTTCTTCAGGTTTTCTGTTGGGTGGGGTCATTGATTTCAATGGGACCTCCTATGGAGCCTCCTTTCAACAATAAAAACAACAAACCCTTCCACCTCGGCAACAATCTATGAATCCTAGCCTACATACCTCTCTTTCCCTTGCATCATCTAAAGCTTGTGGATCAACAGACCTACAAGGGCCTATTTCCCATCCTGACAATGTGCGTGAGTCTCCCTTAGAGAGTGAAAGCTCACGGGAAACATAGCATACTGAGCAGACACACGTGGAGGTGGTAGCAGAGATATTGAATCAAGAAATGAGCCCTGCAGAGATCCAAAATCCTTTAGGTAAACTTTTCAAAAAATATATATATATATATATATATATATATATATATATATATATATATTTTGTTCAGAAAACATTTGACATTTATACATTAACAGGTTGGGAAACTAGAACGTTCATTGAGAACTGTCACTGAGAAATACATGGGATATTTATACATTCAAATAAATATCTGCCATATATAATGAACACAAGGTAAGCCATAGCGTGGAGGTCAACCACACAGACAGAAACCAATAGTTTTAGCATTCGGCTCCATCTATATAAAAGGAAGCATTGTGAGGATTTAGACTATCCATTCTCACAAACTATATATCCTTTGAAGGTTTCGAGTGGCACCTTCGTTGGTTTATGAACCAATTATTTATTTGTTTCTGATCAGTACTTTTAGCGAAAGCAACCTTGTCTATTTCTGAATGAATGATATGGTCATTTGTAGTGTACATTCCACCACTCAAGCAGTTTATGCCTTGCCTCCTTCGGGAGTTTTCCTTTCTTTTGATTCTTCAGAAATTCTTGCTTGAGACTGCTGAAGTATACATTGTACTTACGAAGAAGTTGATATTTCAATTCCCTGTACGTGGATCAACTTTGTGGACTTTGATTTCACCACAGATGAACTCTTCCAAGGATCCACCTCCATCTTCCCTTTTTTCACAGTAGCCTGAATGGAAACTTCTGATAGCTCCTTTACTCAAGCAATTTAGCTATGTCTCCATCTTGTTCAGAAATGTTCTCACTCCTTTGAATGGTTTCATTAGTTCTAAATGTTACTTGATCAACATCTGACAATAGGCATCCATGAATTGATTAAGCTTGGGATCCACTCCAATATCCATAGTTCTCGAATGTCATCCAAGCTAATTCTCCTGAATAATCTCATCTAGTAATGTGACAACTTCTGGAGGAGCGCTTAATGGAATCGTTAGGGTTACTGGAACAAGAACTATCAATATCGACCTCCAAGGAAGTCACCATCCTACTAGATTCATGCCTTCAATTCATACATCAAGAAGACCATAAGCTATCATGGTGATAGACAATACATACTTATTAACAAAAATAACACATACAAGAAGGAAAAACATGGAGTGCTCTATGAGATCCAAATCTGCATGTGGGTCCTTCGTTTCTCCACTTGGGTATTCATTTCTGACCTCCAAAGAGGTACCCAAGTGAAGATCCACCTCGTGGTGCAAAATGCACCTTTGTAGAGGGTCGGTCAGTAATGAAATTTTTGTTGTTCTGCCCATCAGCCTGGTGATAATTGTTCATGTTTCTGCTCGCCTGTCCTTCAGGCTTTGCAGCAGCAGGAGGAGGAGGCTGAGCCACATTGGGAGCCACCACCACCTGTGTGGTGGGCTATGTTTTCTCAGCAATATTTGTGGGTGGTGGCACATCCGAACCAAAAAAATACCCCAGAGAACTCTACCCCCCTCCACTGCTCACACCACGCCCCATGACCGACTGAAAACTGTCTCACTATTTGAGATCCAAGAAACTAAAAAATGGCACCTCTGCAACTAAAATACAAATACAAAATGCCAAATATGAAACTTGAGGTTCTGCCCCTATTCCTGCTGTTATAGACTCAAGATATGTGAGTTGCGCAAAGGAAGATGGGAGGAGGTAGAAAGAAGGAAATGGAGAGGTAGAAAGAAACATTAGAAGAAAGTGAATTTCCAACAAAGACAATGGGACATAGAGTAGCCAATTCAGATCAGATCTTGCTTCGAGATGTAGCAGGGGGAGGGCTTGATGTAATTGCAGATAGAATGTGTGAACAACCAGAGGAATTTCTAGAAGATCTGGAAGCGGAGCTTTGGGTGATCCTTGAAGGCACAAGAGGTCTTCAACACAGGGAAGAATTTTCCCTTTTGCAAAAGCTTGTATAAGGCAGGAGTGATCTTACACCTATGTCAATGTCCAGGGCACACAGTTCAGTTAGAAGTATTTGTTGCTATAAAAACAGGGATTCAAGCCTTTTTGCATCCAGATATCAGTGTCACTCAAACGGTCCTCATTGAGATCTTTTCCCACAAACGATGTAGAAATATAACATGTCAGAGTCAACTTCCTATGGATGATTGTAGCTGTGAAATTTGTAGCACCAAGAGCGGATTCTGTAGCCTTTGCATGTGCGTTATTTGCAACAAATTTGACTTTGAAGTGAATACTTGTCGATGGGTGGGCTGTGATACTTGTTCCCACTAGACACACACAGATTGTGTAATCCATGCTGGACAAATAAGCATAGGTACCAGTCTTTTAACCATTTTTTTGGGAGGAGATAAGAGTTTGTAAATCCTATAGGTTTTCTACTTAGTTTTATTTCTTGTTTTTGTTAAGTTGGTTTTGGAGAAGAGAGTTAAGCTTAGTGTCTTGTAATCATTGACCTGGTGGATATGAAACATATCCAATTGGGACTGAAAATTATGCATTACAAGTTTCTTAAATTCCATGGTATTTAGTATCAATCTTATTTGTTGAATTTACAATTTTAGAAGCAGTTGAAAAACATTGAAAATTGAAATGATGCTGAAAGATTATATATATATATATATATATATATAGATATATAGATTCCCTTGGAAAAATCTGGGCAGATCAACCTCGAAGGGAATCTTTTAAAGTCTTTCGGCCAAACTAGCAGGGCCTAACCCCAAGGGGGTCAAGGAGAATTGACCCTTTGACCTCCCGATCGGTGAGGTACTTAACAATGGGGACTCGACCAATTGAGCTAACCCTTGGGGCTGAAAGATTATATATATTTGTTTTATAAAGTTTGACAAAATTTTCATAATTTTAGGTTTATCATATTTTAGCTAGATGAGGATTTAAACAAATTCTATTACTTCCGACATGTTAATAAATTCTCATATTGTCAATATGCCTCTTTGCTGTGATATATTTAGTCATTTAAAATAAGTGCTGATTCTTTTTAATATGCATATCAAGATGTTATATGTTGACTTATTGACTTTTCAGGATATGGGAGCGTGGTATAGGGTCATATGAAATGCTTTTCAGGTGTAGGTCCTGTAAGAGGACATCAAAACTATTAGGGTGGGTGAAGGATGTCTTTCAGCACTGTGCCCATGATTGGGATAGGGAAGCCCTCATGAAGGAATTTGATTGTGTTTGGAGGATATTTCATGCAAGTGAGGACTCCAGGTGTAGAAAACTATTTTGGAAGTCTGAAGAATTATTGAAAGGTCTTAATATTGGAGCTGTTGATGAGGCTATAGTTTTCAAAGTGTGATGCAACATTTCTTTCAAGGTTTGGTTTCTCCAACATATGGAAATTTGTTTTGTTATATCAATTTTTTTTATGCACAATATTCAGCTGGTAATGCTACCATGCCATATAATGGTGGTAAGGGATTATTACAAATAAAGAAATGATATTTTCTTTGAATATAGGGCTGACTATATTTGAAGGTTAATTGTGGGTAAATACTAAATAGGATTATAACAGACATAAGAGAGTCCACTAGAGAAGAGTAGTGTGCATTTCTATGGTTTCAAATTATGCAAGAGAGAAATGGGTGTAGGATCGGAGGAAGCATCATATGCCAATGTTTCCTTAACATGCATTAAATATAACTGACAAACTTGTAGGTGAACATTGGTTAGAGTTGTGACAAAACTAGGTAGAGGGGTAGCTAAGTGTGTTAGGTTTTCAATATGGAAAACATAAATGGTAAAATGCTTAGGTGTAGATTCAACAAGAAAAATTGACATGCATAGAGAGGGCACAATTTTGGTGAGGGTGCCCACATTAAGGCCAAAAAACTAATGGCTTTCACACATTTAAGTAGGCTAGAGAGGAACCTACAATGATACCAGGTCAAACACACACAAAATTGATAGGAAATATTTGAATAACTCATGTGGATTTATTATATTCACAAGATGTACATATTAATACATAGTTTTATGACCCTTGGTTTTCATCTTCCAAGAGGTCACTTGGAATTCAATGAATATTGGAATTACTCCCCACCAACCCTAACAGATTAGGTGTCTAACAAACTTTTATACTAATGGATTCAACTTGCATCTACATGAAACACAAAGGAGGAATCCAACAACCTTTTTCAGAACCCACTTAACTTTTTTAGAAACTCAGCAGTAATACCAGAAATGGTTGCAAACTACAAAATGCTTTGACCATTTTACCAACAACTCTGTTAGAAATTGTTGGAAATTATTGTGTATAGACCCTTCTAAAATATGGCTCTTCTTTCTCACACTAACTATTAGACAAATATTCTAGGATAGTGATGACTCTTTGAACTACAATATTTCTTTGGCATGAAGAAAACATTAAAATTTACAAGCTCTATATATAGAAACTATGAAATCAAGCACTATGTCTACACCATATATTTTGGAATAAAAATCAATTACAACATAAGATAGTTGGAATACTTTTAGAGAATATGGTTTGCAATCTGTTATTTCACTCTTTTTTTCCACATAGGATGAAGCCACTTTTTTTTGCAATTTGATATTTTTACTGAGGTATTAAAGATATATATATTTTTAAACTCTTGGTCATTGATTCAATGCATTTATCTTCGTTACCTCTTCTATATTTCTTGTTATTCAACAAGATCATTGTAGGTGCCTATACTTGTTGAAGATCGTGCATATCAAAGACATTCTCAAGTTTTAGAATTTTTTTGGAAGTAACTTTTGGAGACTTCCCTTTTTCAAAATTCTTGTATAGGAATCCATTCAAATTCTTGCATAGGAGGCTAATTTTTCATTCTAGGTTAAATTCAGTGTTCACGTATCTTTCCATGGTTTCTCAATTAGATGGAATAGTTCCTCTACTAATAATTATTGTGGAAGAAGGATAACTTCTCCTATTTAACAACATATAAGAAGGTTAGGTTGGATTTAAGAAATATCCCATAATTTGGTACCTCATAATATATGTGCATGGATGATCTTAAGCTATGGGGCTCAATGTCAAGATTGAAAAATAAAGGATGCTAAGAGTTCTGCTAAGTTTTGAGGAGTGCAATATTTTACCGAAAATATTTCATAACGGTAGACTATCATGGGGAAACAAAATACAAAGTTGGTTGGTAATACGTAAACTTCAAAATCATGAGACCCTGCAGCATCAAGGAAAGCATAGGTCAAATTCAATGCATAGGTAGTATAAGCAAAGGTATAGAGCATCTATCACTGTTTATTTCGATAATTATCTTTTCCAAGTTGATCTCTTTGTAAATTATATATTTTTGTGGAAGAATGGATAATCTCTCTAAATGAATGCAATAGAAGGAAGGATCACTTGGTGTTGGTTTTTTAGAAAGGACATGGGATGAATACCTCTGAATTGGGGTTTTATATGTGTTCTGCTAGGGCTTAATGCTTGGTACTGTTAACATTCAGTTTCCATTATTTGTCTTTAATTCTTTGCTTTGATATCCTAGTCGTTTTCCAATGGTCCTAGGCAGCTGACGTTGTCACAAGGCATGATAGAACCTAAAAATGGGTGCCCTTGGGCATGAATTGAGTTTATTGGCTCAACCATTTCTTTGGTTATTCATGGAGGTAGAAATTGCAATGATTGTTTCTCTAAAAATGCCAAGAAATGTTGTCTTAAAGGGATTCCTTGAGGTAATAGAATCCTTTCTAATGAAACTCCTATGCACATATTTGTTGGTGTTAATTTTTGTGTATGTGATAAGTTCAAGAAATGCACACTCTGTGTACTTTTTTGGTTGAGTTCTATCTAATTCAATTTTTAAGGCTTGGGTATAGGAACTTTGGAAACCATGTTTGGTTGTAAGTATTTGTGGGCTAACAAAATATATTTTTTGTTTTCATTTAAAAAAGAATCTGACTATGTTAATATTATTTCTTGAGGCCCTTGAATTTGTTGTAATACCTTAGTGGTTTTGTCTCCATGTGATGGCAAAATTGTTAGCTGAGTAAGCTACCAAATAATGTTGTCTCATCTTGGTGGAATTCATAGAGTTGCCCATGTAGGTATGGTATTTTTTGGATTGTCTTTTGGCACACATATCAGGTCTTATATTCCATGATGAAATTAATTCTTTAATCATGTTCCATAGAGATTTGTTTAACAATAACAACAAGAAAACCTTAGTAATACCATTATTTAGTCTTTGTTGCCAAGGCTTTGGATCTCCAAGCGGTGGGTTTTGGATCTATAAGTGACACAATCGGTGGATACAAGCTCTAAATGAGTTTGGATCTACAAGCGACGGGGTTTGTATCTCCAGGTATTAAACTACAATATCTGAATCATCGAGTACAATATATGTATCTTAAATGGTATCTACAAGAAATCATGATGGAATTAGGTTAATCAGTGAAACTTAAACTAGAATTCTCACTCAATCTCAAGCCATTAGATCTGTTACCTTTGTATTTTATACCTTAGTTATTGTCGGCATGGGATCTAGATTCTAGTGAAGGGGTGCTTAGGTGGGAACTTAGCGAAGAGATTTTGGGACTAACACTTGGCACAATTGGTGAAAACAAGTAGGGGTTGTGAAATGGTGAAGTGGTACGACAGAGCAGTGTTTAGGTATCATGAATACTTGGTACTAGGTGCGCCCACCAAATGTTTAAATCCTTTTGCTTAGTGTGGTCATGCATAACTTTAAAAAGGCTACAAACATATATATAAATAACACATATATAAATAATATTCAATAACATAATATATATAAACACACACACACACACACACACATGTATATAACACATATAACTAGATTTAGACCAAATAAAAAAACATATATATAATGGTCATCACAATTTCGACAACAAACATGGCTCTTCTTAATTATGACAACAGACGTGGTTCATCGTACTTTCAATCATATACGTAATTTGTAGCAATTATTTTTCCTTAGAAATAATATGTCACAATTATGACTCATGTAAAATAGGTCTTTGTAATTGTGACAAACATGGGCACCAAAACTAAAAAAATGACATTTTTCTTGACCTTTGCGATAGTATGGGCCATACCGTCAGACTTTGTAGTCACAATTTAGTGCTATATGTAGTAGTGAAATATACACATTACACAAAAATACACATATACACATTACACAATATCATGAGAATCTAGTTACTACACAGTCTCTACCCATCACTTCTCGTAGGCTCGGGAAACCCCCAATCTCAGGTGGTCCACCTATCCCAATAACTATTCATGATCAATATTTCATCATCATAATATAAACATGGGCATATGAAATTCATAATCACATGACAGTAAAATAATAGTAGCAAAAATTCCCTTTTCCTCAATGAATTCCTCACATAACCAGGAATCTCAAGCATGTCATCCATACATGCATTCAATTCATAAACATGATTAGTCATTCTTCCATGAGAATGATCCCTGACAGGGACCTATCAATTTCAGTGGAATTTTTCTACACATTCATTTAACCATTACCATGTTCATGAATATAACACACACATAATCACACATGTCGATGAGATCATAGTTTAGAGACTCCTTGCATCTATGAAAAGCCCTACATCCATGAAAAGCATGTATAGAATTGCATAAACAATTTCCAATTCTACCAAAGGAATCATCTATCCAAATTCCTCCCCTTTACCTTTTTACCTTGATATTATTACCAATGTTCTAGCTATCATTTTTTTCTATTGTTTCTCATATAGTCAATTTATATCCGACTTATATTCATCATTCATGTTTGTTGCCACATTCATGAATAACTATCCAACGTGCACCAATGATGACCTTTTATGGCCCATCTACCCAAATCCAACCGTTGTCATCTTTCATTGTTCTTTATTTATGCATAGGACTTTACTTAGGTCACATAATTATATTGGGTTCCTCTCATCCATTCCCCCAAAGCTCCATGGATTTCTTTCCACACCAAACAAATTTTTCGAAAGCATGAAAATACAAAACGAAAGAATAAAAAGGAAATGAGGGCAACAATAAAATTAAAAAGATTCAAGACAACAAAAAATCATGAAAAAGCAGCATGGCTATGCATGTAGTCCATAGTCAATAAAAAATAAAAATAAAATGCATTCATGAAGACACATGAAACATACAATAAACCCAAAATAATTGACTAAATTCCCCCAATTTCAATGTTCGATGCATCATTTACCATATGAAATACATATACAAGTTCAATTTTAAAACCAATCATTTTCCACAGATTTTCATGGATCTTCAATTGTTAATGCCCCGAAACTAGTCTATGGATGGTTCCTTTCAGTTACACACACACACACACATCAATCAAAGATTGAGAGGGGATGCTCCCTCCTTTCCTCCAACATAACTTGTTTTCGACTTTCGTGTCTATGGCTTGCATGAACTATCCATCTTATTTTTTGTTTTTTGGCACAATCCCTATTCAAGTGCTCCCCTATGCAATGCTAATAGGAAATAATTTTCCTATATTTTTCAACCTTACGAGGCCTCTTTTTGGCTCCAGCCAGCATGACATTGTTGCACCTCTTAGTGTGTTGCAACATTCCTTGTATGTAGGACAAGTCTTGCATAAACATGGCATTCAACCATGCCTATTCCTTCTTCTCTCTAATAAGTCTTCTATTCTCTGCCTTGCAACTCTTGAACTTAGCCTTCAAACTCATGAAGTTTCCTACTCTTTCAAGGGAATTTTCCCTTTTATGTTCATGGTGGATTTGGTCCATGTCATGTTGCACCATGCCATTTTCCATGCCTTTATCCTTGCTAAAACTAAGTCATCTCATCTTATTTTATCTCACATGATGTCACAAGCAATTCAGCTTTTGGCTTCCCATGCTAGCACTAAGCATGTTACCTTGCAGCTATCCACGCATCTAATATTTTCATGTCAATTACATGTTCTAAACACTAGGAATACATATACATGTCAACATGTCTACAATCATGCCATCACGAGATTTAGAAATCAGTGTCTAAAATCAACATTAATTAAAAGTAGCCTCTTTATCAAAGTTAGAAAGCATGACATTTGCAATCTTAAATAGTCAGTTAGGAAAAAATATAACATATAGAATCCATCATTTCTAAATTTCATGGTTATAAAATCGTGATGTATGTGCATGCAATATAGTTTGCAATCATCATGTTGTATCCCCTTCATTTTTTTGTTAGTACTCATGTTGCAGAGTGTTATCACTCTGTAAATTCCTTTAGGCTGAGGAAAGGGACGTAGAGGTAACAATGAGCCTCTTTGGGCTAGAAACTGGTCCTTTCTAACCTGAGGGGGCTCCCTCACCAAAATCTAAAGATAAAGGATATCAAGGCTCAGTGAGTTTATAGAGACTAAATCTGATAAATACATTTAAAATCTGATAAAAATTTGTTGGGAGGTTAAAAGAGAGAACATTAGAGTATGAGACCAAAATATCGCCAATTTAATATATCAGTGCACATATCAACCAACTACAAGGACAGAGGTAGGACAAGTACATCCTCCAAATTTATATCGATTGTAGTACAATGAAAGAGAGAAAAACACATGACAATACCCATTCAAATGCAACAGAGCACATTAGAATTCTGTTATCAAACCTTATGACTGAGTATTTAGGAAATGAAGGCAGACAAAGGCATAATGAATCCCATATGAAACAGAAGTACATAGTGATTCTAGAGCATATATGATGAATTCTAGAAAGACTGTTTTCAATACACCTTTAAACAAAACTGAGATAAAAGAAATGAAATAACAATTGCAAAAGAGAAACACATATTTAAAGGACAATACCACAAGAATCTCTGATAGTAATTGGAAAAACTCTGCACTGAGTATTTTATTCAGAAAATATGATCACATATACAAGGATCGTTCTATCAATCAACCAACTCTTTTTTCCTTGTCCATCATGATCTTAAATACATTAGTACAATTAGCTGCCATTTTGCATTTTAATTGTTTTTTTTAGCTGCATTGTAGTGATGTAACATTTCATTCTTCCATGGACTTTCTAGCCCTTATAAAGTGACAGACACATGCAAAATGCAGAGCCCCAATCAGAAGCTTCCACTAAATAGTCAATCCAGTCTACTAAGTTTTTTGTTGATATTTAAACTATAGTTATTGTAAAAGAAAAAACACTTATAGTTTGTGGAGAGTAGACAAATTGTTGAACATTAGATATCCTCTTATATTTCATGATGAGATTGAGACATGTCTTTTACAAGAAATCGATATAGAAAACAAGATGGTGCAGTCATTGACCTTATGCAGTAAACATAATAGATCATGAAATGAACCACTAATCAGTCTAAGAGATCATGAATGGTTTAGATGTCAAAAAATCTGATTTCCCTCATTAACCGATGCAGGACTTGTTTTTGGTCAGTATGCAACTTGGGTTGAACTTGAATTTTGTTTTTGGCCAAAAAAACAACAGGACAAACTTTACTTTCAGCACTATGGATAGGCTTTTCATATGTTTTCAATGGAATTATTAGAGCATCTAAAACATTTTGAGAAACATGAATTCCTAAACCAGAGCATATCCTCTTGTTAGAAAAGAAAAGAATCATGCTAATGGAAGACTTTGCAACAAAGTTTTCTCAAGAGAATTTAACCTCTTTTTAGCTACATGGAGACAAAACAACATAATTACATCAAAGGTGTCTCTCTGCAAGCTTGGGATGGGCAAACACATTTGACTCCTTTGGTGTATCTTTGCACCTTTAGGGGCAATTGCTAGTCCTATTCTCTATAGATATTTTTGTTATTCCCCTAGATCTATTCTATAAAGGTAGAGGGGGAATGAAGTGTATTTTTGTATTGTGTAGTTCTTTTTTCTTTGAGGTTTTTGTCTTGACACCCCTTTGCTAGTTGAAGTATTTGTGGGAGGACATAGTTATCATTGAGAGGTAGAGAGTTATTTGTTTGTATCCATGCAATTGCATCTTTGGATACTCATGCTTGGTGTGGATTTGGAAGTGTTTGAATGCCCCTTGAATATTTTGTTGGTGTAAAAAATATTAGCCAAACTTTGTGCTTACAATTTTAACATATGTTTAGTGGTTACATTTCAGGATCATTGTTATTGATCATTGTATTTTAACATCTTGAATTAATTAATAACGAGAAGCACTCCCAATTAGTTTTCTAGACCCCATACCCAGTAGGATTCAAACATGTAGCTCATTATTTATAATTGCATCATATGTACTCACTGCTTTTTCTTTGACACGCAAATTCGTCTTTTAGAGGCAAATTTTTATGTTGTCACAACAAATTTACATGATTCGCAAGGTGAAAAATCTATCTTTAGTGTAATTGCAGATTTTAGGTTTGATAATTATAGGTCTTCAGAGATCTGTGGTTTGAGCTTTTTGAATTTTTGACCGGAGAACCCACAGTAATGGAATTTTTACACCAACGTTTCGAATCCCAAATGGGATCCATCATAGGTCATTTATACGCTATAAATGTCTTCAAAGTTTCACTTCTAATTGAGTATTCAACTGAACATATTGAATATTTGGCACACAACTAATTTTCCCTCCACCCACTTTTCATAACTTCCATAACCATTAAGTAGGGACCTGTAACTTCGATGCTATTTTGTTTGTTTAGTTAAAGATTTTCCAAGACTTTACAAAGTTTTATAATTTATTGAAAGTTGTAGAATTTAAAATTTATAAAGTTTCAAGGTCTAATTCTTTAAAGGGTGCTAGCTCAATGGAAGAGCACCTATTTTATAAGCAGGAGGTTGGTGGTTCAATTCCATCGTACCCTGATACTCATATGGAGTGGCGATGATTATGTTTTGGTGGAGGCTCTTTTGACCATCACCAATGAACTTATGGTGACATTTTTCGATCTTCAACAAAACATGAAATGGTAATGATCAATGAATTCCAACATATATATGAATCAACAATGACATTCATTTTTTAGTGACGGAGACACCTTTTACGATCACCAATGAGCTTATTGTGACATTTTTCTACCCTCACCAAAATATGAAATGGTGACAGTCAACGAACGTCGCCATATATATGCATCAATAACAACGACCATGAAAGGTCCATCACAATAAATAATTGAAGTTCATATGAAATGGTGATGGTAACTATCCGTCATTATAATCATTATTCATGACGTACCTTGAATGTCACCAAAACACCTATACTTTTGGTGATGCCACCTTTGGTAACGTTCAATTTTTTGGTGACAAAGGTTAATGTATCTCACCATTTCTCATATGAAATGGTGATGATCATTATCTATTGTTATAGATCCTTATTGGTGACACACGTTGAATGTCACCACAACACCTATATTTTTGGCAATGCCACCTTTGGTGGCGTGCAGTTTTTTGGTGACAAAGGCTCTTTTGACCATCACCAATGAGATTATGGTGACATTTTTTGACTGTCACCAATGGCCTTTTATGTTGTAGTGGTTGGAACTACGCAGTGTGCAGGGACCCTAGCCTCCCTTGGCATCCAAAACAATGCAGTACTTTCCTCCAATGTCCTTCCCCCAGCCAGAACCCACTGTCTCCAGAAACTGCGCAATATTGTCCCTCAGTTGTTCATTCTTCCTTGCAACCTGAAACTGCGCAGATGTGTCCTCTTGGAACCCATCCCATAACAATGCCTTGCATCCATAAATTGCACAATATTTCCTCTCAGCTGCCCAAGATGCACTGCACTAAAAAACTATGCAAAGGTGTCCTCACAGGACCCCATCCTGCAGAAATGTCCTATGCCTCAAAACTGCGTAGTGTTTTCCACATTGCCCTATTTGTATTGCATTCATAAAATGTGCGGATGGGCCTCCTAGGGCCTCATCCCAGCAGTAGTCACTGCCCACTAAAACTGCATTGATCAATCTCTTAGTGATTGCAGGAAAAGATGACATGCTAAGATCACTCCCAAGGAGTTGAGGAGAAGGACCAAGAGATTAAGTGATGGAAAAAGATAAGGACCGCATGCAAACTCCGTCGGATGCATGATCATCTTGAGGGTAAGTATGGTAAAAGAACAACTTTTGAAGTACATCTCTTAGTGTAGTTTGTAGGACTGCTTGTAATTGTCATATCATCCTTTCTTCAATAACATGCATGTGTGCAAACATAAAAGTCATTGCGTGTGTTTCCTCTACATGTCTTGCTTCCTTTTCGCTTGTTTGACCAACTATTGTCTTTGGCATGTTGATTGCTATGTCATGCTTGCGACCTTGTTCTAGTGATATCGAAGGTTTGTCTTTGTGTGCATGGGTTGTTTCAACTATGTAGACACTCATCACACTCACAAACAATGTTGTAAGCATTGTTGCGCAAGTGTCGTCGTGGTCATCCGAAGATCCATCCAAGTGTCGCACTTGTCACTTTCACCATTAGACAGTCTCGTAGAGGGTCATGCTTTTCCATGTTTGGCTTATTGGTTTGAGGTTTCTTGTCATCGATTCATGCTAAGTGTGTGTTCATAAGGTGATGTATACATGATTTCACTTTCTCCCACACTTAGCCATTTTTCCTGAAATATCTGTCGACTGGGAAACCTCCTTCACATGGATCCTAACTGAGTTGCATTGTGTAGTCTTAGCCCTAAGTAACCTTGTTTTTGCCCAGAACTGCGCAGAAATTATCTCCCAACCTAATCCAAGATGCACTTCTTGCATCACAGTCATCAAGCCTTCCTCTGGTCTGTCGAAAATCTACACTGCATTGAGACCCCGGGTTGCACTGTTCCCCAAAACTGTGCAGGCATGCTCAGCTTCTCCCTTGAACTGCCTGCCTTGCACTGTCTTCAAAATTTTCACAGTCATGTCTATCAAGTCGTTGCTTCCACACTCTCCTTGGAAAATATGCAAATTTTCTTTCCAGTCCACCAGCTGCTCTGCCTCGCCTTGCTCTAGAAAACTGTGCAATTTTTCCTGCCATTTTTCCAGCAACCCTGTCTTGGCTTGCCCTAGAAAACCACGTAGATTTGGTCAGTAGTTCTCAGTAGTTTTGCCTAGCCTTGCTCTAGAAAAATGCATAGTTTTTCCTGTTGGTCTCCCGACTGCCCTGTCGGGATCTCCCTCTAGAATATGCACAGTAATATCTCTTAGTTTCACGGCCTGCAGCTGTCACTGGTTCCCCTTACTGCGCAATTTTGCCTCCCAGTGACAACAACGCAGTTTTTACCCACAGTGCATACCACACTCCATTGTCCTGCATCCTAGCCTGAGTTGTTCTCTATGCAATATCAGTACATTGTCCTCCCTCTTAGTCACCTGGACCGATCATGGAAAATAATGAATCATGGTAGACTAGGAGATTTTTGTATTTGATGTCGTCTCATCATGAGTGATTGCAAAAACAGGTACATGAATGGAACATAGCATGACAACGAATGGGATGAAGAAGGAGCACATGCCAGAATAATTTCTCGTGATTGAACAAATACATGAAGCATACCAAGCAACAAGCGAAGGGGACACATACACATGCACCATCAAGCGAACACCAAGACCATCAAAGACCCCACACACTTCGTCATCTAGAGGTGAAGATATGATACACCGAGAGAATACTCATCACTTAGCAACGTAGAAGATCGACACAGACACCACAGTCAACATGTACATGTTAGCAGTTTCATGTCAAGTTGTGTCATGAGACGTCTCAAACACATCGCTACTATGGGCCATACTTGTTGTAATAAATTCAATGTAACATGGAAGTCCAAGAAACCCACAGATGAAGTTCAAGAGTCATGTAAGTCAAAGAGTCACAAGGGAAGTCAAAGATTCACAAGGGCCAGTTCACCCTTTGCTATATATACCCCCTCATTGGGCATGCAAAATACTTTTCACCTTGGCTCCTCCCACATAACCTTAAGATTCTGTAATATTTTCTTTGAGGAGCGAGCAGTGGCTTTAATGATCAACTACTAGGGCTAGTGATGTATGGTGTACGAATGTGTCTTGGAACTTTTTCTTAATTAAGAAGTCTATAACAGGGCAACATGTTTTGATGAATGTGCTGTATTCATTTGTAAGAATATTCTTTAAACATTTGTAATGCATGTTTGCTTAACTTGTACTAGGATAGTTGAATTACTTCGGTTATTCTAGTGCATATATTGTTGAATATGTGTTGTAATGGTTGCTATTGTTGTCTCGTCCGTGTGGAATACTCCGCCAGACACTAGACAAATTCATTCTCATATATTTGTTATAACGACCATTGCATCCATTTGGACTAATCCTCTAGGTATTGTACGTGCTATTTATTTACCTTAGTGTTTTTTATTACTACATTCATGTGGACTACTCCGTCGGAAGCTGCGCATATCCTGTTGTGGTGTGTGTGTCTCTACCTGAGTTGGGACTACTCCCTCTCAACCAGAGACTTACTTTCACCCTCCCCCTCTACAATGAAGGAACTTAGACACAAGTTACACTAAGCACTCACCATCCACACGTACCTTGCTTTTTGAAGACCAAGTATATCACTATCATGTGCTAACAAGCAAGAGCTAAGGAATATCTTTAAGATAATGGCAACCAGGAAATCATACTAGATGGACTCCCACACTAAATGGTGTGAGGTCTAGTTGGGTCTTCATATCGGGGAAATCCCCTGAATGTTGGTAGATTCATCACCATCAACATTTATGTTGCTAGAAGGAGGGCCAGATGACGAGATAAGCTTGTTGCATTTGGTTTGAATCTCTTATCAAAATGGATCATACACAAATTGTGCTTCTGGGGTGTTTCTCCCATTTCTCCCTTAGTCAACTATCACTCCCCGATGAGCTTCTCGATCACTTGACCTTGTTATAGTTTGACGGTGAGGACAAAACATCTGTAACCAAGCACATTTGTGATTTTCTTCATTTATGTGAATCTCATGAAATCGATAGTGAAGAGATTGTTTGCATACTTTTTTTCCTCACCCTTGAAGGTCATGCTAATTGGTGGTGTCATACCCTATCACTTGCTTCCGTCAATTCCCTTCTTACTCTCCTTAAGGAGCTCCATCAATCCTTCAATAATTATAACCACCAAGATTTCTATGAAAGGATCTCTCGTTTAATAATGAAGCCTGGTGAATCAGTTGAGGACTTTGCTACCCACTTCCTTCACCTCTATCATGAAATTCCTGAACATCTTTTGGACCTTGACTTCATGAGCCAAGAGTTGAAATTATTGGTTCATGTTTCCTGACATGGTGAACCTCTTGATTTCCCTTCTTCCTCAACTCTTGTGGATCATGAGGCCCCTCAATCGAAGAGGGAAGTCGAAGAGTCTAAGAGTCACAAGGGTCAGTTCACCCTTGGCTATATATACCCCCTCATTGTACATGCAAAAGACTTTTCACCTTGGCTCCTCCCACATAGCCTTAAGAGTCTGTAGTATTTTCTTTGAGGAGCGAGTAGTGGCTCCAACGCTCCACTACTAAGACTAGTGATATATGGTGTACGAATGTGTCTTGGAACTTTTGCTTAACTCAGAAGCTATCACGAGCCAACACATTTTCGTGCATGTGTTGTATTTTTTTGTAAGACTATTATTTAAACACTTGTAATGCATGTCTTCTTAACTTGTACTAGGATAGTTGAACTACTTTGGCTATTCTAGTGCATATATTGTTGAATATGTGTTGTAATGGTTGTTATTGTTGTCTCATCCATGTGGACTAATCCGCACACACTAGACAAATTCATTCTCGTATATTTGTTATAACGATCGTTGCATATGTGTGGACTACTCTGCTACGTGTTGTTCGTGCTATTTATTTACCTGATTGTTTGTTACTGCCACATCCATGTGGGCTAATCCACAGGCGGCTGCGCAGATCTTGTTTTGTTGTGTGTGTTGGCATTATGACACAGGTGTTGTCCTTGATGGCAACTCACTCAGATGACAGATCACAATACAGCAAGTTAACAGCTCAGAGTTATAGATCTGGCTTCACAGAATGAAGAAAGAGAGGTATATGTAGGTTCACCATTGGCCAAGCCATGTATACATGCGGGTTGATTGTATACAAGTCGCGTATATGTACACACGCACTTTCACAAAAGGAAAAGTGCATATACCTTGGAAAACTAAGTTTTTGGTCCGAAGTATTTGGTCCATGGTATTTTGATCCATGGTATTGGTCCAAGGTATCGGGTCCGAGGTATTGACCCTAGGTATTTGGTCCAAGGTATTGGTCCTCGGTGGTTTTGGTCCATGGTATTGAGACAGGAATACAAACTATAAAAGGAGGAGAAGATCATTAGGCCAAAGTGTGCAAGTATCGAATATCTGATGAAGTGTGAGATCTAATATGCAGGTTATTGGCTTATGGTGTTGTGCTTGATCTAAACCAAGGATGAACCTTAGCGTTTGATGAAGGATAAGATCTAATGATATATCAGGATCTTAAGGCTTGAAGTGAACTATTTTTATGTGGTTTGATCATGTATTTGAATAACTGGCGCATGTTGTAGTCTGTAAATATGATAATCTGGGTATGACTGAAGTCTGATATTGTTGTAATTTTTAAATCATCATTTATATATCTACATGCAGGTTCACTTTAGAAAAGGCACGTATACATGTTGGTTCAGCATATCAAAACAACGTATACATCATAAATTTGATTTGCAGATCTATACGCTGGTTCGCCTTAAGGAAAGCGCATATGCACGCAGGTTCGACACATGGAAGTAGCATATACCTTATAAAATATGCTTTAGCTACTTCTATTTGTTGTTACAGTGTTCTAGGTTCTGGCTTGGGTTCTGGTTACTGTATTCTGGTGACAGCACTCTGAAAGATCAGATTGATGGGTTGTCAAAGTGATTGATTGATTTGGTTGTGGTTGGTTCAATAGGAGATTGGTTGATGCAGATATATTTTATGATTGAATGATGTTGTTGATGATCCAGTCTGAAAATTTATGAAACATGGTCCCTAGAAGAAAAGAGAAGGTTGTAGCCTTTTGTAGGTCGGCACCTACATACTAGTAAACATATCAGCTAGTACAAGAGCTAGGGGGTTGTAGCTCCCTTCCAGTAGAAACTGGAGAATGAGAGAAGGTTGTAGCCTTCTGCATGTAGAAGCTTGCGTACTAGTATAAGACTACACCAGTACAAAAATTGTAAATAGATTTTTCTTATTATTAAAAGAAGACAAAGACGACAGCAGCAGGTAGTTTTCACCCACATTGGGTTTCCACCTTATATCTTGGTGTTCTTGTGTGTTGCTTATGTGTGATGCTTTATTCTGATTTTACTGCACTGTCTAATGAATTCCTGATATACTGGTTAAAGTTCAATGCATGATCATTTGGGTAAATCAAAAGATCTCTGCATATACACTGGTTGCATTATGTATAGTTACGTATACACGCTAGTTCACTAAGCTGAAGTAGCGTATACAAATCAGTTTTGAAAATTAAATTATTGATCTAACAATATTGATTCATCCCCCCTCTTAGTATTATTTCCAACAATTAGTATCAGAGCAGGTCCTTCAGAAGAAGCTTGATCACTTGAAGGAAGTTCCATCATCATAAGTAATCAGGAAAGCGGGGGATCCATCAGACAACCAATCTTTGATGGAAGCAAATTTGTTTATTGGAAGGTAAGAACCACAACCTATCTTCAATATCTTGGAACAAATGTCTGGGAAATCGTGGAAGGAGGATATACATTCCCATCAGCAATTCCTACAGATACGGTAGGTAAAAAGCAATATGAAACCAATGTCAAGGCTGTCAATACATTGTTGGGAAGTCTGTCACAATCATAGTTTGTCAAAGTTATGCATCTCAAATCTGCCAAAGAAATATGGGACAAAATCGTTCTAAGCTACGAAGGAGACTCTTAGGTAAAACGTGCTAAACTGCAAACCCTCATAATTCAATATGAAACTCTCAATATGCACAATGATGAAAGTATTTCTAGTTACTTCTTACGTATATATGAGATTGTTAATTGCATGAAGAATCTGGGTGAAGAGATAAAGGAAGTTACCTTAGTTGAAAAAGTTTTAAGATCCTTGTCTGCTAAGTTTGAATCAAAAGTTTCTGCCATAGAAGAAAAGTAGGATCTACAAACTATTACTATGACACAGCTACACAGAATCTTAACTGCCTTTGAGATGAGAAAAGGAGGTCCATCAGATATGAGAGAAGCTAAATTTAAAGCTTCAGCAAAAGGAAAAGAATAACTCAATGAATCAGGACATCTTTTAGAAGAAGAAGAGGAAGTTAACTTTGTCAAGAAGCTTGAACAGGGTTCCTGAAGATTCAGAGGTAAACTACCTTTCAAATGTTTTGCCTGTGGTAGAGTCAGTCATTATGTTGCCAAATGTCCCCATAAAGTTAAATATGATAAAGGGAAGGAATCTGCAAAAAGGAATAGAAATCAAAGTGTAAGTAAAAAGAGCTACTATACTCATGAAGATAGCGATGGTTTATCAAATAGTGATGAAGATGAAAATAGTAGTGACTATAGACTTCTGATGGCTTATGAAGATGATGATTTTTTGGATGCTTTAGATGAAGATTACCTTTATGAAGAAATCTCTAAACTCAAAATCTATCTAGAAGAAAAGAATATGATTATAGATACCCTGACATTCCAACTTGCTGAAAGAGAAAAACACAATGAAAAACTAGAATGTGAAATTGTGAGTCTAAGAAAGGATCTTGAGAAAACAAAATCTCTCAATCTTAGATTTGCTAAAGGATTGGAAATCTTAAATGAAATTATCAAAGTGCAGGGTTCTCCTCTGATAAAGACCGGTCTTGGATATACTGAAGAAGCATCTCAAGCATAGAAGCCGTCAACCTCCACTAAAAGCTATCTTGATGCAGCAAAGAGCAGCGAACAAGTTGACAATCATCAGCAAAGGCGTAAAGCAGACCACCAGGTAATTCAAGCTCAATTTACTTCAAGAATGAACAGAAGCCACAACCAACCTCAAGTAAATCATACTCAATTTGCTTCAAAGAAGAATAGAAACTACAATCACCAGGTCAGTAGATTCGATAATCGCAGGAACTTCTTTAATGGTCAATGTTTCTCATGTCATAATTTTGGACACAAAACTGCTCAATGTGTTGCTTACAAACCATCATGACTACAGAAGCACGAAATCAAAGGAATGTGATAGGGATCAAGAAAAGTTCCTATAATAACTTTTCTCTTCTTGAAAATGAAATAGAATGCTCAATCTGTAACAACTTTGGCCATGAAGAATCTGAATGCAGGAGTAAATTTTGGCAAATATCTCAAAAGGAGCAAACTCCATTAAATCCCAAAATATGGAGAAAGAAAGAACTGCAAATAGAAATATGTGGTATAGGCTTGTATGCAGGAGGACAAGAAAACCAGTGGTACATCGACAGTGGATGCTCAAAACACATGACAAGTGACAGAGAAAAACTACACTCATATAATGCCTTAGAAAAGGAAAAGAGTGTCTCATTTGGAAACGACACTCATGCTGTCATAAAAGGTAAAGGCTTTGTTTTCTTGAAAGAAAAAGTTAAAGCTGGGAATGTTATGTATGTTGATGGCTTAAAGCATAACCTGTTGAGTGTGATTCAAATGTGTGATCAAGGAAATGAAGTAGTGTTTTGATCAAATGGATGTGTTGTTCGTGAGCTTGATACAGGAGAAACCGTGATTAAAGGCACAAGAACTCCAAACAACCTATACATACTCAATGGAGGACAACAACAGTGCTATCTAAGAAAAAATGATGAAAACTGATTATGGCACAGAAGATTGGGACATCTAAGCTTTTC